>JAKZAP010000004.1:8703508-9303508 GCA_023053575.1 Branchinecta lynchi
TTTGTAAGAGCAGCAGTTAAATTTTAGCTTAGAAGAAAAAAAAACTGGATTTATATCATCTTTCATGCTACCTTTTATTGTTCCTCTTCCTATGTAACCCTTTCTGTTCCATAATTTTAAGCTTGAATTCTCAGTTTCTAGGATTTGGTAAAAACTTTGGAAGATTCGGTAAAATTTTGGCTCTTCTCCCCCCCCCCCCCCCCCCCCCCCCACGGAAAGTGACCCTGGGTGGAATACCACAGGTGTATGGGTATGGTGCCCCAAAATATGGGTACGGCGACCATACATTGGGGCACCATGCCCTGGAGCATAGGCATGGTAACCCCATGGTAGTTGTTTGACTGAGACTGGTCACATACCTTAACAGGGCTTTCTTCCCATTCTAGATCAAAAGATACATGATTTTATTTTCTATCCAACCTCGTTTTCCAATATTCAAAATATTAGAGCACTCCCATGATATATGAGAGTTTGTGGAAGTCACTGCTTTCCGATTGGGTTTACTTATCTTTTTTCAGTTAGTTGGTGCTAGGTAACTCTATCCTCTTCAGGTAGTCGCTGCTAGGTAGAGTGGACAGAGGAGGAAAGCTTTTCAATCTGTTCACTCGAGTAAATATTTCCTTTAGGTTGTTTGTCTTTTATTTTATTTATTTGAGTTTTATTTAGTTTTATTTTTTTTATATTTTCATAGCAATTGTTAACATAGTCGATAAGATAGTTGATTCCTGTCAAAATCTGGTCAGAGTGACATTGTGCGTTGAAATACATTGTATTGTAGGGAGCAATTTTCCACAGTTTTACTACTAGCCTACAGAAAGATGATGGAAATACAGTGTACTAATAAATATCATTTGACTTAAAGAAAAGAGAATTAATGACAATTAAGTTAAGAATTTACAATTATTCTAGGGTAGGACAAACTAACGAAATCTGAATTTATTTTTCCAAATTAAGGGCTTTTAGCCCTTAGGTGACACAGATAAATATTCCTTGAGCCCAAGCTGACTTTAAAACATATATTCAAATAATGTATACAACAGATACGTCAGCTACAATGCTTCATCAGCAGCTGCTGATGGATATATGTTGTCTACATTATTTAAGTATATGCCATTGATAGTTAAAATAAAGTAAGATTAACGTCATTGAAAAGTATGTAATGTAATTTGATACTATTATTTAAAAAGAAATCATTCATTTAAATTACATAAGATGCTACTCTATAAAAAACAAAATACAAGAGAAGAAAGCACACAACAAAATGCTGTTTATTGTAAGTGAACTCTGTTGAGAAGTATACAAATACTGTTCAAATGGGAACAGAATCGGAAGCTTTTTCGTAGTTCGTTTATCTATTGCGAGTAGTCCCCGAAGCCGTGCCGAGAATAACTCAGCGAAGAAATGCCGTTGGGGTTTGGGAAAAAAAATGCGGTTACCGGTGGTGGCCCACCGGTAAATATGGCACCTAATCTTTTTAGGTTATAGATAGATGTTTAATTAAACCCTTCGGCCATGAACTTAAACAAAACAAAATTTGTAGGTTATATGCTTCAGGTTCTCTTCCTAATGGCTTTCTATTATCACCAAGTGCAATAGCAGAAAGAATTCTCGGTTGCAGCGGCAGTGCAGGACTGACATTTTTTTTTACCAAAAATTGTGTTCCAAATCCCCTGGTACAGGCGATTCTCTCATTTTTATTTTTTTTATATTTATAATTTAAGAGCATTCTAAATCTAAACTCGTAGCCGTCGACTGAAGTGCCGTTTAAGGACCATGATGTCTCTTCTTCGGTTCGTCTGAAGGAACCGATGGATAATAAAAAAAAAACTTATTTTCCGGATCCGACCATCCGTAGGCGGGTCAAGGATGGGGGAATCCGGGACTCGCGTGCATCGCAAATGGTACAAGGGCACTGGTCCTAGATATGTAATTTTGAGGCCATGACGGAATCCCGGCTTTGGTGGGGGAGTTTGCTGGGGGGGGGGGAGGGCTCTTGGATATCCCTTTAATTTGTGATATGCGTAACTCTCGGACGCGTGATCTGGTCCGGAGGAATTTGTAAGCTGGCGAGAGCAAAAATTTTCATTTGTATAACCAGACCGTGTGCGACCCTTAGCTAAAATACATGCTACCTTCCAGTGCAATTGCAATATGAGATTTCAGCTCTTCCGATACCCCTCTTCGCAATCCTCCATTGAGGTTCTGTCCTACATCTAGAGCATTTGCACATAGGCTAAAACTTGGACTTCCGAAAACTTCAACCATCTTTCATCTCTCCCACAGAGGTCGTATCCATTTACAGGTAGTCTACTGAAAGACAAAAATACTCCCGGAATTTGAACCCGGGACAATCGGCTTTGAAGGACACTGCTGTACCACTGAGGTAAAGAGGGGTCTTTGAATATAGTTCGCAAACTACTGCAATGGTCAGAAACAATCCCATGTCACGGGATTAGATAGATATTATGTAGATGGAATTTTATAAAAGGGACTAGTAGTTTTCACTACAATGTCACTTGAGTAATATTCAATTTACGTAGTATCTGTTCCTGACCTCAAATGGCACAGACGGATAAATGACTTTTGCATGCGTATCACCAAATTCCCGGACTCCCCCCCCCCTCCCCCCACCGTGTCCACATGTGATTCGAAAACACATATATCAAATCTTGGGCGTTTGCTCCTGTCACCCACCGATTCACTCGAATGGAAGCCCTTCCGGATCTTGGACCCGTTACCTTTGCACGATCCAAGTTCCATCCCAATCCCTCCATCTGTTTGGACCCTGTGCATGTTACCGATCCACCCCTTCCATCCCGCCACCGTAGTCGGATGCGATTTGGACACGCAAATCTTGCATTTACGGCACTTACTACCGATCGGATCGGAGAACATCCGAAAATTCGTAGGTGACACCCAAATCCCCTCAACGAGGCTGGATCCGGTCTGGACCTCAAAATAACATATCTAGGTTCCATGGCCTTTGGACGATTCAAGTGGTGACCCAATGCCAATATTCCATTGGTCCCTACGCATGTTTGGAAATTCCGGAGTCCCCCCTCGCCCCCGTGGTCGGATGCGACTCGAACATATAAACGGAATATCGCTCTGCTTCTTCAGATCGGGTCATGTAGGTGATGCAGGTCACAAGTTTTCGTATTCCTCCTCGTTCCCCCCTACAAGAATGATCGAATATACTTCGTGAAAATAATGTTTCGCCGAGCATTCAGTCAGCTCCTCCATAAGCATGCTAAGTTTCATTGTCTTAGCTTATTGTGGAGCTGCCCAAAAATGTGAGGGACCACCACTACGATGGCACTTTAACCTAAGGCTGCACTGCAAGTACCATAATAATGATGATGATTTGTCAGGGGAAAATTGCAAAAATTTGTTAAAAAATCGAAAAATGGACTAGAAAATTCTTAAATAAGGCAAACGCCGATAAATGTTTTTGTTGTTGTTTGGGGTTTGATGCGTTCGTTCATCCAGAGCTTTATATTCACCAGCTTGCTTGGGTATCACTCCAATATTTGCACTGATTTCATCTTATGTATATCGATCGTCTTGCACGCAGATTGATAAAAGGCGCGACGCCGCCGAATTTTGATTCGGCACGTCTTCAGGGACTAGATCCAAGTAGGCTGTATAGAGATACTAACTACACTTTTTCCCTTCTAAGCTCAAGAAATGTATTTTCTTGTTCAGAACTCACCATTTTGTATCACAGAGGTTGTTTATTGTGCTAGAAAATCACTTAAAGTAAATACAATACAAAGCAAACAATCTAAGGAAATATTTGCTCGGGTGAATAGATTGAAAGCCTTGCCTCGTCCACGCTACTTAGCGGCAATTTTCTGGAAAAAGATAGAGTAAACCCAATAGGAGCTAAGTGGCTTCGACAAAACTCTATATATCTTGAGAGTACTTTAATATTTTGAAAATTGGAAAACGAGGTTCGATAGAAAATAAAATCGGGTATCTATTTATCTAGGACGAGAAGACAGCCCTGGTAAGGTATGTAACCAGTCTCAGTTCAACCAAATACCATGGGGGTACCGCACCCATGCTCCAGGGCATGGTGCCCCAACACATGGGCACCGTGCTCATACGTTGGGGAATGCCCAGCCATTGGGGTACCATGCCCAAAAATTGTGTATATGTGTATGACTGGTCCCTAGGATGGTTTATAAATGTTAACAGATCTGGCGCCTCGCTAGCCCCTGGGCACTATATACAGGATACAGTCTAGAACACTTAGAGCGTGTTCCACCCTACTTACCGTAGTTACTACGCATGAGGTCACGAATTCTGGCTTTTTGCCGTCTCACGCCTCAGGGCGAATCCGACCAATCACGTTACAGAGAAGCGTAGTAACTACGCTTACTACGCTCCCGAGCATGGTAAGCAAATAGTAACTATTAGTTACTATTCCGACAAGGTTGGAACGGTCAGCGTAGTAACTTTTCGTGAGGATGGAACGGAAATAGTAACTAATAGTAACTATTGATTGAAGGGTGGAACACGCTCTAAACTGTTTCTTCGGGAGCTAGTCCTGATTCAGCTGTCCGCCATCTTCCTGAATGGGAAGCTGAGGCCAATATTGCACTCATGTGTCATCCTAATCTGATGAGCGTAGCATCCCAGATAGGCAGTCTGATCCAGAATGCAATAACCTTGACAGGGGTTACTGATTTCTTTTTCTTACTGGTTTATCCAGGTTTATCACTGGAAATTATTACTGCAAGTGTGGTGAAAGGAATGAAATGATTCACGAATTAAGATGTAAGCAGTATGGAAGAGGAAACTACTTGTAACACTATTCCACTGCCAAACTGTAAACCAGTAAGAAAAAGAAGTCTGTAACCCTGTAAAGGTTATTGCATTTTGAATCAGACTACCTATCTGGTTTGCTCATCAGATCTAGGATGACACATGGGTGCAATATTGGCATGAGCATCCCATTCAGGAAGATGTTAGCCAGCTGATTTAGGAGTTCATCCCCTCCCCAGTCAGACACAAATCCTCAATTTTTGGGCATAGTGCTCTAGCGTCTGGGCATGGGGCTGGGGCAAAAAGGCTGATTTTTGGCATTTTCGCCTGCACTGCACAGTGTCAATATTATTTGCTTTTATGCAAAAATCTATGTATTTTAGCAGAAAGAAGATAATTGTTTTAATTTTTTCTTGCATGGCTCTGTTTATTGTAACAGATAGACAGAAAGATCTATGACATGATAGGTAGCCCTTACTTTCCTTTGGGATCCCAAACAGGTGCTCTGATCATAAGTGTTTCCAAAATTTCCTTGGCACCTTTTGTAGTACCGGTATGCTGTATTTGGTGAAATGGATTAAAACGACTTGACTTGTCTTTGACTGGGATGGATAACGATTGAAGCTGGATAGTAGTGGATAGGGGATCTTTTTTCTTTTTTAACGTCTTGGATTGTCTTTGACAGAAATGATCGCCTGGGACCTCGATGAGGCCAAATAATCGACTGATACGACTTAGCAAAAGGCACCATTACTCATTGGTTTTAGCTGTTTTTGGATACAGTGGTGACTGCCCCCCCCCCCCCCTCCCCATTACTGGAAATCATTCCGAGACTCACAAGAGCATGGTGGGAAGACAGGTTATGATGGGAAGTCTTGGCTAGATGGTGAAGCAATAACTTCTTGTAGAGGGAATACAGGACGGTTAATCGTAAAAAAAAGAAGCACTTGGTCAGTGTATTCATGTCAGTGCTCAGAACTAACTTATTCAAGGACCTGTCTTACCTATAATACTAATGCAACCTACTTCCGTAATCACTCCATCTATTTCTAAACCCGGAGACCCCAATTTCGCATGGTACATTCTAACCCGTCTAAGTAAACCACGCTGATTTTCTATTTTTTTGTGTCTTACTAGAAGTTGTCTGCGAGAAGTTTTTTCCATCAGACAAGCCTGTTATGTAAATTGTTTCCCTGTTTTCGCTGTAGGTCAACAGGTCTCGGAAAAGGCTTAAAACAGCTAAAACGTGGGTTATTGGATGAAAGCACAGCCTAGTTTTAAAGTATTCAAACATTTTAAAATACTGTAAGTTGAATAGTAAATAGTGCGAGGGGTCCTTTAAGAAAGCATGTTATGTTTCAGGTGAAAGAGAGGGTAAAGATGACATCAAAGACACCACGACCTCTAGGTGGAAAATGCTGGTTGTACTTGATGTGTATGTGCTCGACCATCCATGTGGTAACTGGAACTGCCTGCATTGCATTACAGGTAATCATGTTGTCACTGAGTTGCATTATCCCAATGTTACTTCCATTCGGTTCTCTAGTTGAACATCAGTAAACCACTGTTGAAGTCAACAGATAGTAGACCCTTGTTGCTAGCAAATCTAACTTGAAATTTGAGGTAAAGTAGAAAAGGGTATGCTGTTGTCCTGAATGTCTTATTTATAACGTGTGTTGTACTATATTATGTTTTGTTATAAATGAACTGAAATGAAGCATTAAAAGCCTCCATGAGATACAGGAAAGTGATGGAAAATTATCGAGGTAGGATGTGACAGCCCCCCCCCCCCCCCCACCTGCTCCCAGACAACACATTGTTGAGAACTCTGCCTTTGTGAAGTGAGTGTCGTGTGGAACGTGAAGACTGGTCTGGAACCAATAACTGATTTGGATAATCTTTGCCAACTTAAACTAAACTGAAGTATTCCTAGCATATACCATATCCTGTGCCAAATGCTAGCTGAGATCTGGCAAAAGCTGGGCTTCCGTAGCCCAGTAAAGTATTGGTGGTCTAAACTAAGTTGTATCGGAATTCCATAAAAGATTGACGTCACACTCGTTTGATCTATTTTACCTCAGGAAACAAAAAGTTGTAGTTAATTTCTATCGGTGAAATATATATTTTAATAGATAGATATAGAGCCGAGCGCGTTTATTTTTATAGAACGACCTAGGGACAATCAAATCCTATATTGGGTCCTCAGCCACGCGACTTCACCATATACGTCACGACTGTATTGAATTCCGATACAATTTAGTCGACACCATATTGATGATTCGAGAAAATGACCATGGAATATTTTGGTTTAGTTCGTTAGCATTTGGCAAATGCAAAGTTAAACCAACGTTTGGCTTGGCCCGATTCGAAATCAGGCGTAGGCCTATGTGGTAGGTTGTGACTGGTCATGTTCATATTTTGTTTATTTTCAGATCCTTTTGATTGTGTCCACTTCTCCCTACCATAGTGTTAGTTCCGGTTTATGGTCTGGCCCTCTGTTTTTTGTGGAGGGAGTTATTGGCCTTATTGCGTGCTGTGATGATCTGGCCTGCACGTAAGTTTTTTTTTTTTCGGTTCTGAGGTTCGTACTTTGCGCTAGCTCTTGTCTTCTAGTCTTAAAGGACCGCTCTTAAATATTCTGTCACAAGGGAGATAATTATCATTAGCTCCCCTATGAAGGTATAAGCTTCGAGTGTTTCAAAATGTTATTTTTCGTTTTGGAAGACTTGTTAGGCCAACAAGCCTATCTTAGGTTTCGGGGTCTTTTGCTTGTCTGTTCCCACTTCTTGGGATCCCAAAATGTTAGTGAGGGATACCTATGACTTCATAAATTTCTCCGTTTGTCCGACCGTCTGTCTTTGAGACGGTAACTCTCGAAGGGGTTGAGATATTTTGTTCAAACTTGGTGCGAGGATCCATTGGGTCAAAGTACGTGTCAGGTTTGTAGATCGGCCCCGTAGCTCTATATTTAGGGACGGGGGGAGGAGTTCCAAATTAAGTGATCGAATAGAGCGTTATGTAAAAGCTTATGAGATGTTGACATAAGGTTAAGGAGACATACTGATTCCGTATCTGAAACTTGTTTTTCCGCCTGGCAAGTAGTCTGTCCAAAACCGAAAATTCGGTTGAAGTAAAAGTTTTAGCTGAAGTAACTTAGATGTTCGGAGTGGCGTAATAATACATGCTGAATCCATATCTGAAGTTGGTTTTTAATTTTGGGAAAAAGCGGGAATTTGTTCAAGTAAAAGTGTTGTCTGAAATCCACCGGTATGCTTTACTTGCTTCTCCTTTCGGACCGATATTCAGCCGGAATGCGGGAAAACTCGGAATGTTGTTAGTTCTTATAATTGCTTGATCAAGCGGTTTAGAGTGTCAATAGTTGTGATGAGCTGTCATGTTTAATCGATCCGTCTACTTTGATTCCATGTTTGACGGAGACTATGGTCGCAATCCTGTGAAAATAGATAATTTGGTAGACAGCGTGTTGTGTCTTGCGTCAGGCGTTTGGAGTTCCGACATAGGGATAAGAAGTCATTGAAAATTGATCTTCCTGCTTTGTTTTCCTATGAAGTCGATTGGTCTGCCGGTGAAAATGAGAAATTCGTTCAGGTCTGATAAATATCCTTGACCAGCTGTTTGTATCCGTAGAGAAATAAAAAAGACTGTTTTATTTACCGGCTATATGGTACAATCGCTTTCTGGTGTGATGTGAATCGGATATTTCGGAAAGAACATA
Source organism: Branchinecta lynchi (assembly GCA_023053575.1). Taxonomy (NCBI): domain Eukaryota; kingdom Metazoa; phylum Arthropoda; class Branchiopoda; order Anostraca; family Branchinectidae; genus Branchinecta; species Branchinecta lynchi. Next base: position 8,712,015 of record JAKZAP010000004.1, read on the forward strand.
GTCCTCCAGTAAAGCTTATAAATGTTACATATATATATGTTTGTTTAAAAGGAACATGTCAAGGCCGCGGATAAAACATCTGCTGACTTTTGTTTGTCATTATGGGATCGGAAAAAACAGCAGATTCCTTTTTCGACTCTTCCTGGCAACGCTTGTGATGCATAATTTTTAATGCATAATGTTTGCAGAATCATAACAGATAACATCACAAGTGCTGTTTGCTGAAACTGCGCATCCTTGTGTTATCTGTTATTAAACTTCTGACAGTGTAGTGTTGTAACCCGTTTTCGGGCTCACCGATGTTTGGATTTGGCAAGACTAGAAAAAGTGTATTATATGTCATTTCAGGATAATTTGGCTTCTTTCGTTTACGATTGGCGGAATCCTTGTAGCATTTGCTGTAGGATGCGTCGCAGTTGTCGACCTTGGAGTCCTCTCCCGGTGTCCCAAAGGAGAGCTTGCACCAGATGCTTTTATTCCTCCATTTTGCTGTAAGTATCATATCCTTCTTTGACGATTGGAGGAAATCTACTCGCTCTAGGCTGCAAACTCTTATCTCCTAAACAAAAAAACAAGAGCTGTAAGCTCGGATGGCACTTGTAAAGGTAGGTAGATCTGTAGACTGCCAAGGTCGTACGGCTCTTCTTAAATACCTTCCAACCGCCCCGAAACATATGAATGAATGAAAAAATTTATTTCCCATCAAAATTGGAGAAAAAAACAACAACACGCAATACAACATTACAACACGACGGCAATGTAAGAGAATACGAACATTAGCACGTAAATGAGTCATATAAACCGTGGGATCTGTTTAATGAACTTTCAAACTTCTTTATTCTTGCATTAGTCGCAGTTACAGGATCGGCAAGATGGTATTTTGTACTGATTTTGTATTCTTTGCCCATGGGGAGAGGCTAAGCAGATACTTGGCATATCGATAATAATAAGACTTAATATTTTGCTAGTCCTGTCTGTCAAGTTCCGTCTAGATATCCACGCAAAGTGTTTCACACGATTTCCGATTCCTCGTGTGGTACAAAATTTTGGCACTACGTGGTTCGTCAGATCAACCCCTGAATAGCCTGTGGCAGTTCTGTTGGAATCCGGTTCATATGTTAGTCAGGTTGGAAAACAGTCGAAGGAAAGACTTATTATGTCTTCTCTCCCAGTAGAACTTGGCTAGCGAACAAAGACCCGACTTTCGGTTCAGCACTCATATATTCATCTCAGTTGATTAAGGTTGCGTTCCCGAACTTAACGATCGTTAACAAATTGTTAATAGTTGTTTAACTTTTTGCGTTCAACGTTTCTGATTTCGAAGTTTAAGCTCCGCCCACCTACAATTTCCGTTCCAGAGCTTAAAGCTTCTAATGCTTTATTTTGTATTAAATGCTTCACAAATAAACATTTCCGACTTCCTGTAGAAGGCGCTACGAAAATCGGCCGTTTTCTTGTTATCCCTTGTCTTTACCTCTCTGCCATTTCCGCGATCCAAATCTTAAAGTTCAATGGGCACATCAAACTACCCTAATCCCACTCTGTAACAAACCCCCTAGATCAGCAGCTTTTTCAACAGTTTCCTCTCTGTGATATTTCAAAGCGTAATTTTTCGGGCCAGTACATGCTCAACTTACTAGCTTGGACAAAGATAAAAGTGATGTTTCTTATAATACTTAGCAGATTTTTATTTTATGCATAAATTAGCGTGTATAATTCAGATTTAAATAGGTTATTTGTTTTTGAATGATTTTTGTAGGTATATTATTTTTTATTAACATATTGCATATTCTGGTACATTTTAAAAAGCAAGCTAATCAAGCTTCACAACACTATTCCACAAAGAAAAACTTTTAATAGGCACTTTAAGCCATGGAACTTCTGATGAAACACTAGAACAATCAGGTAATCTGCATCTGCGGTCTTGACTTTGGTGACATCTCAAATATATCCTTTTCTATAAAGCATTGCTGGGAGTTTTTGAATTTCCTGGCACGATATCCCAGCTCCTAAGATTTAGATCGCCGAAATGCCAGAGAGGTAAAGACAAGGGATAACAAGAAAACGGCCGATTTTCGTAGCACCTTCTAAAGGAAGGCGGAAATGTTTATTTGTGAAGCATTTAATACAAAGTAAAGCATTAGAAGTGTCCATTGTGCTTTAAGAGCTGGGATGTCGTGGCAGGAAATACAAAAACTCCCAGCAACGCTTGATAGAAAAATATATATTTGAGATGTTACCAATAAGTCAAGCCGCAGATGCAGTTTACCTGATTGTTCTAGTGTGTCATCAGAAGTTCCATGTTTTAAGTGCCTATTAAAAGTTTTCTTTGTGGAATAGTGTAGTGAAGCTTGATTAACTTGCTTTTTAAAATGTACCAGAATATGCAATAAGTTTATAAAAATAACATAGCTGCAAAAATCATTAAAAAAAACAAATAGCCTATTCAAATCTGAATTAGACAAGCTGATTTATCCATAAAATAATGATCTACTAAGTGTTATAAGAAACATCACTTTTACTTTGTCGGAGCTAGTAAATTGAGCATGTACTGGCCCAAAATATTACGCTTTGAAATATCACAGAGAGGAAACTGTTGAAAAAGCTGCTGAGCTAGGGGGTAAGCATTTTTCCTAGGTTGTTACAGACTAGGATTGGGGTAGTTTGATGTGCCCATTGAACTTTAACGATTGTTAACTATTTTGTAACGATGGTCTGTGAGCATCGTTACAAAATAGTTAACAATTGAAAAGTTAACGATCGTTAAAGCTGCAGTTAGCTCCACCCCGAAGTAAATTTAACGATTGTTAACAATTGTTAAGTTTGGGGAACGCAACCTAAGTTCACCCATTAGATAGCCAGCGGTTGTTTTGTCGGACCCCGGTTCAACTGAAAAATCCGCCGATCATGTCTTGTCTCATTTCTAGCTGCAAATCCAACAACTGTTTTGAATTTTCCCCGCGGATGCTCTTTCGCCTCATTTGACCATACACCAATGCTTAATTAGCTCCGTTGTGAAATTTCTGAATTTTCTTTTTCCTGGTCTGGGCAAATCCTTGCCGAGATCCTTGCAAGGCGAAAGACGTTCATGATCCAGCATGCTGCTTTATAACGACGTTGACAATTCAGTCAAGCCCGTTTGGAATTCTTGTTCCGAGCTATCCATCCAAGTTTTGTTCAGTTGAGGAATCATGGTGTCTTTTCACCATCAAATATCGACCAAGATGATATCTTCGTCACTCTTCTAAGCCCCTCCCTCACACCTAACGTTGGGTTATGATTCGTAACGTTTCTACGAACTCGTCCTCATTCTTGACTCTTGGCATCAAGAGTCTACATAGCATTTTATATATATTTAGATATATATACATATCCGTTTTATTGGCATGTCTCACTCCGTTTTTAGGAAGAAAGACGGACGGACCAACAGATGCATGGTGACATACGTATCACTAACCCTAGGTTCACACAGAGCAAATCGCGGCGATGAACGAGATTTTTCAATCGCAGCGACAGAAGATTTTTATCGCCTGGATGCTCACACCAAGTTTTCGTCGGCAATATTTAACGCGAAATGTTGCTGTTGCGTGCATAAAATCGTACTGTCGCCCGATTAAAGTTGAATTTTCCCAACATTGAAAATCGCCTGACGAAGTAAACAGAAATCGCCGATTTTGGCGACGAAAATCTCGGCGATGACCCATGTCGCCTCAGTGTGAACGTCTGTATGAACCTAGGGTAAGTTTTGTAAGCAGCATCAGATGAAGCAAAATGGTAAGGCTCGTTTTTTGAAAAGCCGAGAGAATTGAGAATTCCGCCAAAAACTTAACACGGGTCATAGTCCGAACTTCGGGAGTTTAGTTGATTGATCCGGTCGTTTGACCCTTAATCACTCTGAATTGCGAATTAAGGTAATTTGTATTCCTTTTAGTTGAGCCAAAGTTCACTCAAGTCTACTGGGGAGACGTGGGTCAACTGATAGCTGTCGGTCTTCATATTTTTGCTTCACTTGGAATTCTGTACTACTGCTGCCGCTATGTCTACGCCAGAACGCCGCGGAATACGGTTAGTAATTTTATGTTTCCTTTTCTTCCTTCTCTCGAATCGCCGCATAACCCGGCGATTAGTGCGTCTTCTAATGGTTCGCACTAGAAAGACGTTGTGTTTATTCAAACAATGTTTGCAACGGATACGTCAGCTGCGATTCTTCGTCAGCGATATTTCGGCCCTCCTTGGCAAGGGTCCTCGTCAGGCTGTCGATCCTGTGTTTCAACTTCGGTGAAGGAAACAAACCTGTAATAAATAACTGAAGCTTCTACCGACTATAAATATCTGATGCTTCAGTTATTTTTTACAGGTTTGTTCCCTTCCCGAAGTTGAACCAGAGGATTGACAGCCTGACGAGGACCCTTGCCAAGAAGGGCCGAAATATCGCTGACGAAGAATCATAGCTGACGTATCCGTTGCAAACATTGTTTGAATAAATATTTCAAAGTCAGCTTGGGGTCAAAGAATATTTATAAGATGTTGTGTGCTAACGATAACGTGACAACTTAACCAACTGGTGGTATTGCGTTTTTGGGATCCTAAAACGTAAGTGGAGTGATAGCTATGACATCGCAAAAGTTGCCCGTCTGTTAGCATGATAACTGTCGAGGGGGTTGAGATATTTTGATCAGACTTGGCATGAGGACTCCTTAGGTCAAGTTCGAAGATGGGCTATGTAGCTCTATATTTAGGGGTGGGGGAGGGGTTTGAAATTAAGGAAACAATTTTTTTTTTTTAAGCTAATGAAATAGTTGAATCAGGGGTAAGGAGATGCTGAGAAAATTTATTTTCTCGCCGAACAAATACTTCACCTGGAATCCGGTGAAAACCGGAAAATTTGTGAAAAGTTAAATATGAAGTTTATTGGAGGTTCGATTTTAGGGCAAGGAAACTTGTCCGAATATAAAGATTATTTTCTCGCCGGACAATTAGTTCGGCCGGAATCCGGCCAAAGCCGGAGAATTTCTATAAAGTAAAAGTTTTATTTAAATTTGATAAGATGTTCGGTTTGAGGGTAGGAAGACATGCTGAATTCGTATATGACAATCATTTTGTCACAGGACGTATAGATCGCTCGGAATCCGGCTGAAACCGAAAAAATATTAAAGTAAAAGTTTAGTCTGAAGTTCTGACTAGAGGTTGGATGTAGGGGTAAAGAGACATGCTCAATTCGTTTCTGAGCTTTTCTTGCCGGACAAGGAGTTCCGGAATTCCGCCGAAACCGGAAAATTGGCAGAAGTAAGCAGGAAGTTTCTACTTAAAGGGGTAAACACACATGCTGAATCCATATGAACTTGGTTTTCTCATATGATTAGCTATTTGGCCTTAATATGTTTCTAAATTTACCGACTGGCCGGTAAATTTAAGGATTTTCCCTAGACGCGCGAGTTGGATGCAAGCGCGTGATACGCCGCTTGCCTTTCTATATACTCTTCGTAAAAATATACTGCTTTTTTTAACACTGTGCCGGGGGGGGGGGGGTTGGTACGGGCTTTTGGTTCAGCTGGAATCCATTTACCAACATCTTGGACTTTTGTTTTGTTTTATGCTTGATACCTTGGCTGGTTTCGATGGTGACCCAGTACGCCGAGGTTTCGATACGGACTCTAATAGCGTGTTCCACCCTACTTACCGTGGTTACTACGTCACGAGCTGTGGCTTCTCGGCGCCAAGGCTGCAACGCATTTATAAATTCTCAATAAAATATCACTCCGCGGGGTAATCCGGCCAATTTCGTCACAGAGATTCCTAGTTACCACGCTTACTACACTCCCGAGCATGGTAAGCAAATAGTTACTATTTCAAGAAGGTTGGAACAGTCAGCGTAGTAACTTTCCGTGAGGTTGGAACGGAATTAGTAACTAATAGTTGCTTTTGTTAGAAGGCTGGAACATGCTCTAAAGGACCGCTCTGAACTTATTCTGCTTTTCTATTATACCTAGCTCCCCTGTGAAACTATGAGATTCAGATCCGCGAATATTTCGTTTTGCACCTACGACATTTTAACGCTTTTCAACTGAGCCGAGTTTCTCAGTCATGGAGCACAAACTTGGCCGAAAGCTTCAAGTTCTGCCATCAAGTCTTTGGAAAGTGAATGCAGACTTGGTAGGACGACAGACTCTTTCTCTTTGCTTGGTTTTCCCACTTTTTAACCACAGTGTGCACGTTTTTCAAATATTTTGTGTCTAGTCTCTGCTTTGGAGAGGGAGAAGTTGGAGTAACAAGAAAATCGCTAGTTTCACCGGGAAGAATTGTTTATTTTTGGGATAAGAGATTTGCGTTTTTGCAGATACCATGGTATCTGTTACCATGGCAACTGGATCTGCAATTATTCGTTTTTGCAGTTCCCGTGGTATCCGATATACGGTTGCTCTGCAAAAACGACAATTGCCGAAATTGCTCGTTTTGAGGTCATCCCGAAAGAAAAACTGATATTCAGTCACATCACTAAGTGCCAAAATCCTAGGCTCTATTGTTGGTGATGATGAAAGTGAGATGACTTTTTCAGTTACCACGATGGACCGTGGTATCTGACTATGAGATACCATGATAACTGCAAAAACGCCTTTTGACCGTGGTATCAGATACCATGGTATCTTCATAACGCAACTAATGTTTCAGAACCAGTTTCTTGTGAAAAGATCGTTTCTAGTGAGAGTTGTGTCTTAATTTCTTTATACCTTGTAGGCCAGCCGACGAAGCAGCATGGTGTACGAGACGGTACCAACGAACGACTTTTTGCAAATCAAGTCCGCGCCGAGTCGTACAAGTTTATCCGGTATAAGTCGAACCAGTACGCATGTGGAGAACTATCCGATGAATATTATAAGACACACTTCCGTTTGATGAGCTTTGTGAAGTAGATAGTACTTCAGCGTGTCAGTATCTGAGAGCTTCTGGAATTACTCCGGCACTGCCTCTGTTTAAAAGTATTCCTAGTGGGTCCACCTAAAAGTATAGCCCATGGTGCACCATGCAGTGTTGCCAGGTTGTAACCCAAGAAATACGCCACTTTTTTGAAACAATGCGCCAAAAACGTATTTTTAACCCAAAATTGCAAAAAAATCTCCCAAAACTTACAAGGATTGTCGATAGAACCCATAAGGTTGAATGCGCCAGGAAAAAAAAATCCGCCAGTCGGTCGTAAAATCAGCCGGTTTGGCGTGCAATACGCCAATATGGCAACACTGCACTGGAGTACGAGGGGTACAGAGACCAGGAATAGGGGAGCTGCCCCCGCCAACACCACACGTGCAGTTGACGGGCAGCTTATCCTGAAGAAGACTTCGACAAGTTTGTAGCGATTGTGAGTCAAGTGAACGGACTCGAGGTTGGTGAACATGAACCGAAGTGACGCGTATGTAGAGAAATAGTGCTCTCATTATTGAAGAAGGAAAAATCCGCTCAGTTTTAGCCCGATCAACCTGAACTGAATAATTTTTCAGCAGGATACGGATCTAGTTCAGCGTATGGACGTTGGACACAGGCCTACTTAGATAACTATATTAGTGAATTTACTTCGATATCACGGCAGCATCGACAGAGAACTGCTTATAGGCCTACCTTGAAACACAAACCAGAGGAGCCGAATTCTGTTACAGTTGAATTCGCGGACGGATCAATGCTCCATTTCCTAGTTGTGAAACCCGCTAGATGACAAACGGTAGTTGTTAAAAGGTAGAAGATAAACAAGATCGTCCGCCATTTTAGAATACTCCACGACAACTTGTGATGAGGTTACGTAGAAACAGGGCAGCTCGGTAGGGACATGTCAACCCTGGCAGCGAACCCGTACTGTCAGATCTTATTTGTATTTAAAGTTCATGTGTAGTCTGTGTAGATATAAGGGCTTGTAACGTTTTTGCTAAGAAGGGCGTGCTACAAACGGTCCATTATGTATTTAATAATACTTAATGTAATACATCGATCAATCAAATATCATACTTGTTCCTTAAAATCAGTTGTACCATCATAGCTAATGACTGTGGTTTATTTTTAACCCGCCATTGTTAAAAGAGGAGTAACTGAAAGGAAAGAAATAAAACAGAAAGAAAAATAAGAATTTGATATCTGCGGTATGCCATGAGCGAAGAAAAGAGTACAGGTGTTTGGAAGAAAGATAATCGAGTTCTCATTTGTTTTTAAACTTTTGACTGTGATAGCCGTAACACAAATTGGGATCAACTTTATCGCACATTCCACCGAACTCGTATATTGTCCTATTAGTACTTGTGGTGATTGTATAAACCGAAATTTGTAGTGGAATCCGGAAAATCGTAGAACTTGACAGCAGCGAGTTCATCCGAACATCGGACCGGAATCCGTGGGAAGGTAGAGGCGCTTTTCCGCGACATTTATGTTTCTATCACATTTCTGGGTTTCTGTCAGGGAAACACCAGCGTGTGCCATACATTCAACTCACAAGTTGACGCCAAAACGACGTTTTGTCATTTTATTGTCGGTAATATCAAATCCCTGAAAATAGAATTAAAATCCAGAGAAAATCTCAGTAAATAGAACATCAGACATACGTCCTCAGCAGTCTGTACTTGAGGAATCCTCAGTTGTATGCCTATCTGCTAACAAAGTAGCGCATCTTAATATTTGGACAATTTTTTTTAGTTCCAAAATCGAAAACCACCTCAAGAGTTGTTTGTCAAATTGAGCCACAATGCGAGCCAAAAAAATCTTGTTGCTCACGGGAACAGGCTTTTGGGCCACACAAACGATTCCGGAAGACTTCTTAAGCCCCAGACGTTTTGGGGGGTTGCGGGAAAACGCCGTATAAATTGTTTGTTTTGTTAATTAAGCGTACGAATTTTTAAGCGTATTTAAAAAAGCATGCAATGCACACTTGAGTCATTTCTTAGGATTAGGACAGAGGAAAATATGAGGCATTACAAAATTTGGTCCGCACATTCGACTTGAAAATCTTGAAATTCAGCTCCGTTTTACTTTTAAGATTACTTTTTTGCCTTAACTCTCGAGTGCACCTGTGCCTGTACATCTCTACGTAATACCGTCCAGCCGACAAATGTGTATGTTGTAGGCTATTTCTTATATATATGACCAGCCTAGTCCTGTGTGAAGTAACTATAGCAAGGGTCCATGATTTAGTGTTGACGGTCTTTTCTAATGATTTCTCGGGGACTCTGTAAGTTTCATCGATTTCCGCTATATAATGCGCAGCCACTGCAAAGATTAGAAGTTGCTCAGCACGGTCTACCACAATATCTGTTTTTGATAGGCTATGCCAAGCTATGGGTATACCCACAGTTCGGTCCAAACGCCAGTTATAATACACCAAATGCTGGGCTCCATATGCTAAATCTTTTGCGCCGCAAGTAAAATGTTGACCATCTTAGTGAAATTCAGCAATCAACCACTTCAGAATTCCCTTGTAGTTGGTTAGGCCAAGCTTAGGGTGCCCAGCATTTGGTATAGGCAACCGGCGTGTGTCGTAGGCTATTCCAAATTGGGGATTAGCCTACCCAACGTTAGATGTAGCCTATCAACAAATTAGGAACTGGTTGGTAGATCGGCTCAGCACGTTTTATTTTGACAGATTGAACATGAGTTTGGTGTTGTTAGAAACGAAAAAGGGATTTATGTGGATGAAGGTTATAGATCTAACCAAGAACAAAGAAACTTATGTGTTCATGATATAACCAGATAGGTGCCATCCAGCGGCTTTTGGCCATGATGAAAGTCCTGAATAAAGACGCGATAAGATTGCTCTGATCTAGCTCAAGTTCGATCGTTTTCGGTAACTGGGTTGTCAACAACTTATCATGGTTCCTTACTACTAAACTGTCAGAAGTTACGTATCAGATAACACAAGTATTCAAATAATGTAAACGACGGATACGTCAGCGTCGGTAAAACGGATACGTTATAGCTGACGTATCGGTTGTATACAATGTTTCGAAGTCAGCTTGGGCTCAAGGACTATTTAGATAACACAAGGATTCGCTTTTCCACAGATTACACCTCGGGATGCCATTTTTTATGATGTTGTAAAGTTATGCATTGAACGATATGCATAACAAGCATTGCCAAGAAGAGCCGAAAAAGTATCTGCTGGCTTTTCCAATATCATGATGATAAACAAAAAAGTCGGCAGATGTTTTTCCTGCGGTGTTTCTACTGATCTTGTATGCATACCGTTCAATGTGTAACGTTTGCAAAATCATAAGAGCTAACTTCCTATTGTTGGAACAGTGCATCCTTGTGTTACGTGTTACGATACTTCTGACAGTGTGCTTACTGAATAGTGGAGTTTGTATTGTCGTCGCGAAATTGGGCTATTAGTAGCGTTGATCGTCACTCGATTCTCATCTGCCATTTTTGTTTTATATATTTGACATTAAAATTGTTCTTGACCGTTGTGAAACTTTTAATTTGAGGATTGATAGGAACCAGTAATTTCGTTGGAAGACCTCCATTTCCGCGGTATCCCTGTGCATCCATGTGTTCATTGTGCAATCCTCGACTTCTCTTAGCGTCAATACTGTAACCAGAAACTTCTACACTCTTGAATCCACGAAACAAACATATATTATGGTGGGTTTACACACTGTAATGGTAATCCACCATTACCCATGAGCGATTTTTGTATACGCCCTTCATGAAATTCCTTCCAGATTAGTTCTTTTTTGGCCGCTAGATGTGCTAGTATAATCTAAACAATGCCAGGATTGTTCGCCAATTTTCAAACTGTATAAAATGCTTCTACCTCTATTTGTGCTCCACCCAACTCTATTTTGTCAAACTTCGTCAAGTTTGTGCTCCACCCAACTCTATTTTGTCAAACTTCGTAAAGTTTGTCAATTCTGACTTCCGACTTCAGTGCTGGGTGATGGTTGACTTTTCCACGGGTCTAATGCGCGACTCGGTGTGAAGCTAAAGCCTAATCGCTTATCCAATCTTCCGATAACTTATACCAAGATTTCACTCTGATTGTTATTGTTTCTCTTAGCGCATCTGCCGGCGATTTGTCATAGGATTTCTGGTAACATGTGGCCGTCTAGTTACGTGTACTTCTTGTTTTGGCTAGATGGCATGCGCGCATTCTGCATATTGGTAAAGTAAATTGCGAATGTTCAAGTTCTGTCAGTAAGGCACAACTTAGAGAACGAAGTTCTTTAGAATCTAGAACTTGAACTACTCAACAACCTATGCATGTTGCCTCCATCAGATCTCTACGACGATGTTTGCTATTGAAGTATTGCCATGGGGGTTCACCCTATGCTTCGGCATTGACATTAGCTAACATGTTTGTAATCAAAAGTAATTCGCATTTGGCTAAGTGGGTATTTAAGCTCATTTAGATTTCAAAATTGTGTGTCGAGTGTTGCCGCTGTTACGGCTATAGCCTTGGGGGTATGAGTTCGAACAAGAAATCATAAGATGGAGGGGCTTCATTTTGTTACTAAATACTAGTTTTTTACTGCGAGAACTTGGCATATAAGTAAATCAAGGAAAATGCTCAAATGCGTTTTTTACAGCTTTTCACAGGTTTTGATTGCAAAGAACTTGATTAGACCAATGCACTCATTTCAGATTTTTACGGCGTGTCACTTATGGTTCAGTTATACAGTGTGGAAAATTTCAGTGGAGTGGAGTGTTCAGGGGTGGCCCGAAGCACTCAGGCCAGGGGGTTGAGACCCCTAATTTCAACGATTTCTGGATCACAATATACGACTCGAAGGAGTGATTATGGAAGTAAGTTGTGTCAGGTAAGACAGGTCCTTTAAGTTCGTAACTTTGGCAACGGTGCAGGCAAGGTCGTAGTGGGTAAGTTATCGATCCTGAACTTGATTCATACATACATCACGATTGAGCGCTTGCGCACTTTTGTTGTTATATTTTTATAACGCCAAACAAGCGTAAAATACGCTCGAATTTAGGCACGGTGTGATCCATTATTAGATGCAGGTGCACTGGGTTTTTTTCGGAAAAGATTAGCCGTATCCGCATCAACTACCTCATCTAAGGCGTTAATTCGTGATACATTTCTGGGCACACACTTCTGAGTGTTTGTCAAGGAAACACGATTGTGTGCCACAAGTTGAAACTCCCGGAAACGCCTTTTTGTCTATTTTTGAGGTAGTAATTTCAAATGTCAGAAAATCGAAACAAGATTCGGATAAAATCTCAATAAATAAGGCTTCAGGCTTTTGTCCTTACCATTATGTGCAAAAAAGGATCCTCAGTGTTATGTCTACGCGCTTGAAAAAGTAGTTGATTTTGATGTTTTGACATTATCTGCCGCTAAATTTTGAATTTGCCACCGAATTCGAGAACCACCTCGGCAGTTGTTTCTCAAAATCGAGCCCCACAAATCTTGTTGGTCGCGGAAACACACTTGCGGGACACAACAAGTGCGCAAGCGCTATGACGTGGAGTGTAAAAGTAAAATGTTTGTCTCATTTTATATACAAATAGCTTCAGAACCCAAGAAATTTCTCATCTCCAATAACCAAACAAGTATTGAAATAACCTAATTTGTAATCATCCCACTTTAAATGCTTTAAAAGTAAACAAACCGCCAGTAAATCCATAGAATTTTGAAGATCTTGCACGAATAGCTTGACTTCATACACTGAGAATGGTCTGTCAGCCAGCCCCACCCTTTTAACCTCTTTCATTAGCAAGGTAATAACAAGTGCAATAAACCAAATCGTAGCAGCCTAATGCCCCTAATACACACCCAATCACCAAAATCATCGTCCATAGATATTTCTCCCCAAATATACAAGAGTTGGACTTGAGACCTGTCAAAGACGAACTTAACTCAAGGGAACTCTGGGCCCAGCTGCCCATGAATGGCAGCGGGGGGGGGGGGGGCGTGACCCATCAAATGCGTATTTACACCTTTTTTTCCTCAAGTATGCCAGCTTAGAGTTTGATTCCAGTCACGGGTCAAAAACTTTTGTAATGAGCAGTTTCGGCCCACTTGCCCATGAACGGGGAGGGTGGGGGGTGGTTCAACTCTCTCCAACCCCTATGATCCAAAAGCACAAAGGAATTGCATTGCCTTATTTCCAGATATTGTCAAGTTAAAAACATTAAAAAATGGGCCGTCTGAGCCCAATTGACCCTAAACCAAGTGGGGGTTGGGTTTGGGATCCTCAAAAAGTAAAAAGAGACCCCAATGCTCACAATCTTACCAAGTTTCAAATTGATACCTGTTGATTCCTGTCACGGCTAACGAACTTTACTCCTGTGCAATCTGGGCCCAGTTGCCCATGAACGTGGTGGGTGGGGGAGGTGCAGCTTTCAAAGCAATTTCCCAGCCCTAGGATCTACATGTACAAGAAATTTCATCTTCCTATGTCCAGATCTGGTCAAGTTATGAACTTTATTCACTGGGCAATCTGGGCCCATTTGCTTCTGAACCGGGTTGAGGTGGGGGGTGCACCCCAAAAGGCAAAACTAGACCCGAATACCTCACTATATACCAAGTGTGAAGTTGACATCTGTTGATCTCTGTCACGGGTAACAAACTTTACTCCTGGGCAATCTGGGCCCAGTTGCCTATGAACGTGGTGGGTGGGGGAGGTGCAACTTTCAAAACAATTTCCCAGCCCTAAGATCTCCATGTACAACAAACTTCATCGTCCTGTGTCCAGTTCTGGTCAAGTTATGGACATTATTCACTGGGCAATCTGGGCCCAATTGCCCCTGAACCGGGTGGGGGTGGGGGGTGGGATCCCCAAGAGGCACAACTAGACCCCAATACCCACTAGTATAGTCTGAACTTGATACTTGCACTGGTTCACGAGTTATGAGCTGCACAATATACGGTGAAAACCGGAAACCGAAAGCTGCTACAGCGCTCGCAATAGTGGATTGTTCCAAGGAACACTAAAAACGACCGCGGAAACAGACTTTTCTACCCCCAACCCAGCCACAAACTGTGTTGGAGCGCGGAAAAAGCCTCTAGAGTAGGGGTCTCCAAGGGCCGACGTCTTCTTGAAATACGGTGTGAGCAATTATGAAACTAATTGTTTTGAACTTCCGTCTTCAGTTTAAGCCGATTACGTAGACTTTCTCATGTTGCTCTGATGGCTCAGATTTCGAAGACCTCTAGAGACAGTAAAAGCGACGTTGGCCAGACACAAGTGACTTGGCAATCTTCTTGGGATCCCAAAACTTTGATGATTATGGCATTGGCATATCTATGGCATTGCACAACTAACATTTGAGGTGTTAGTAATGCAACGAGTACATTAGTCATAACAGGAGATCTAGGACTATCAAGCCAACGGCTTAAGCGATGGATAAGTATGGTAGGGCTACGGGAGAAGCTGTTGCAATTACCGCGTATTAGAATAGTTAAAATTCAATGGGCATATCAAACAAACTACCCCAATCCCACTCTGTAACAACCTAGGAACAATGTTTACCCCCTAGATCAGCAGCTTTTTCAACAGTTTCCTCTCTGTGATATATTTGAAATTTTTGGGCCAGCACATGCTCAATTTAATAGCTTGGACAAAGATAAAAGTGATGTTCTAATAATACTTAGTAAATATTTATTTTGTGCATAAATAAGCTTGTATAATTCAGATTTGAATAGGTTATTTGTCTTGGAATGATTTTTGTAGCTATGCTATTTTGTATTAGCTTATTGCATATTCTGGTACATTTTATAAAGCAAGCTAATCAAGCTTAAAAACACTATGCCACAAAGAAAAACTTTTAATAGACACTTTAAGCCATGGAAGTTCTGATGAAACACTAGAACAATCATGTAAACTGCATCTGCGGCTTTTTGCGGCTTGACTTTTTGAACTTTCTGCCACGATATCCCAGCTCCTAAGATTTGGATCGCCGAAATGCCAGAGAGGTAAAGACAAGGGATAACAAGAAAACGGCCGATTTTCGTAGCGCCTTCTAAAGGAAGTCGGAAATGTTTATTTGTGAAGCATTTAATACAAACTAAAGCATTAGAAGTGGCCATTGTGCTTTAAAGCAGCTTCTAAGGAATGTATAAGGATGAGTCGTCGGGCTTTTGGGTACGAAGGGGCAAAAGCGGACATAACGAAATTCTATTTACCGATTCAGATTCTATTTACATAAGATGAAATTCTATTTACCGAGTGAGATTTTATTTACAAAAAATCAAATTCTATTTACTTAACCAAAATATTCTTGCTTTGTGAAATAATATTCTATTTACAACATCAAATTCTATTTACTTAACCCAAATATATTGATTTTGCAAAAATTTATTTCACAAACTTTTTTTTCCGACCAAACTAGTTGACTTAGCCAAAATTTATTTAACAAACTTTGTTCTTATTTTTTTTTTTTTTTCCATTGTCTGTAACTGCAAAATATTCCAGGTAAAAAAAAAAATTCTGTAAATGAAAAATTTTCTAAGTAAATAGAAATCGAACGCGCTGTAAATAGAATTTCACGTTGTAAATAGAATTTCGCGCCGTAAATAGAATTTGAAAGTCTCGATATCGATACGCTCGAAAGTCGATATACGTTACTTTCATGAAGTCTGACGAATATCGAGGCATGGATCACCGTTTTTACAACAGATGGGCACCCCTACAGCAGATTTGTTCAAACCAAGAAGAAGAGGATGGAAAATTCCAGCGTGGTGGCTTGCAACATGTTTAAATTGTAAAAGATCATAGTAGGTGAGTTTTTTTGTCATTTGTCTATAACGGCCCTGCATAATTTTTCCATTTTTTCACTAAGCGCTTCTTTTAATAGTTTCTGGAACAAGCCCTCTATCATAAGGCTTGCAGGGTAAGGAGATTGCAATGGTGATGTGAGTTGAGTTGAGCGATCTTCTCAGAGGAACTGCTCCTAAGTAGTGTTGATTCCAAAACAGCTAGTCTACTGCTATAAAATGTGCAGTATGTCAAACAGTAGGTGCATTAGTTGCACTCCCGTATTTTAGTCACCAGATTCCTGTTCTTCCCTTATAACTCGTTTGTTTGTTCACTGGTGAGTTGATGAAACGGGCTAACTTCTTGCCGAAGCTGGGCTCCCCAAGTGGTTAGTCCAGTCATACACAAATCCTCAATTTTTGGGCATGGTGCCCCAACGTATGGGCATGGTACTCCTGTGAAATTTGAATAAACTGAGACTGGTTACATACTTAAATACCTTCTATACCTTCTATACAACCTCATTTTCCAATTTACAAAATATTATAGCACTTCCAAGATAAATAGAGTTTTTGGAGGCCACTTCTCTTCTAGTGGGTAAAATTGGAAGGGGGTCACAGTATGAATTCTTATATTTAGTTTGCTGTGTTCTATTAGATAGAAAATTTGCGACTATTTTGACAAGAAATTATGGCAAATTAAACTTCAGTTTCTGTAGTAGTATGCTGTGGTTTATTAGGTTGAACGCTTTCCTAGATCAATGGCAATCAGATTGACCCTATGGTCCGGGTTCTCTAAGTTTTTTAAAATGTTATCCACCAAACTGACCAAGTAATGGGCTGTAGAGGTTCTGGGGAGATTACCAAATTGTTCTGAGTCCATTAACTTTAGAATCTTTTCTTTTAACCAAGAAGAAAGGAAACCCTCGTAAATTTTGCTGAAAATCGGTGTCATAGTTATTGGACGTATTCCAGAAAAATCATTGGGAGAACCATTTTTAGGGATAGGAGTAACGTAAGCATTTTTCCAGATTGAGGGGTAGGCCTACTCCCCAGTTTTTGTTATAGAATTAAAAATATCACACAATGGCCCAGGCAGTTTGTCCGGGAAAGCTTTAATAATTTCCACCGGAATATCAACAGGCGTAATACTAGTCCTTTTAAGTCTTTTAATTTTCCTGGAAATTTCGACTTTTTCTATTTCCGGAAAATCATTAAAACAGTGGCGCCATTTGGGGGGGGGGGGGGGGGCTGAATGTGAAAGGGGCCCAAAATCCGAGGTTTTCTGTCTATATTCCTTATTGTTTGACATGCTGAAGTAAAGGCATTTACCAAATCGTAAATTTCACACTGCATCGCACAGTTAGTAACCTGGTTTTGAACCAAAAGCTTGACAAAACTATTGTAATCTGCGATTTCTAGTAATTCCAGATTCTGTTGGTGCACTTCAGTAATAACTACGATGGACGCTTTAACTATATTAATCAAACTCTCTAACTCACAAACTTTATCCGTGTTCAAACTTTCTGCGTTACTGTAAAGAAAAGTTGGGAAATTAAAGTCATCTGAGCAATACTCTTTCAGCTTTGACCTACAGGTTACCTTAATGGTTGCAGTGAGAGGTTCTGGTTCCGAACCTGGATCTAGGCTCTTGTCCGTGGATTCATCCAGGGCAAGTGCAGCAAAGCGGTTCCGAACGGGGCACGTGACTGAGAAGGCTGCTGTGTACAAAGGGTTCAGAAAGTTCGGAACATTTGCGGCTAAACGAATTGGTTTTGCGTAGAATTCCTTTCTGCTAATCAGAATCCGTTTGGCAGCCACTTCTTCAGTTTCTTTTTTTACATGGATTATTAAAATGATGAGAAGTAAAGATTTTAAAGTTACTTACTTAAAGTTACTTAAAGTTGTTCAGCACCATCCGGCAGTTGGCCTGCCTGTTCGATGCCCTCTGTTTGTTTGATGAGTTTGTAGTTGGTTGATCTTGTAGCTATTTCGACCATTCATCCAATGTGTTGAATCTGTTGTTGTTTTCTTCCCAGAACTTATCAACTCTGTTTTTGAAGTTGTTTATATTAAGAAATAAGAATTATTGGGAAGTTCCTCAGGTTAGCTTTTAAACACCGGAAAGATTTCTTCTGATGAAGAAATTGTGTTTTTAGTGCTAATAAAGTATTCAGTGTAAATTAAAAATATTAAGAGTGTGTTAGTGTGTATATGCGCATGTAAGATTGTTCACTTTTTGTTTCGTTTTGTTGCATGATGGCTTTAATGTGCAAATAATTCATTCAAATCATTCGTTCATATAATTTCCGTTGAAGACATTGTCAAATGCGCAAGCCAAGGAGTTTCGAATCCCGGTGCCCCCTCCCCTCCCTCCCCCTTAAGATTAATGAAGAGACCTAGTAAGAATTCCTTATTCAATACTGGTCCCATATTCTCGCTTGTGAGAAGCTCATGACTTTTTCACTTCTTCATTGATTATTACGGTGGGTTTTCATTATATGATATTTCACCAGTTACAAATGAAAACTATTTCTTTTCCTATCATACGTATCCTTCGTATCTAAATCACACTCTTATTGCCTTCAAATGCAATGCAACCCTTGACTAACCTGACTCCTGACTCGTCCCTAGTTATCTATCAAAGCTGCAAAGCTTCCTACGAACTTGTTTGGACATGATCGAGAAGTGACGGGGCACAAACTCCCGAAAATTGCGAAAATTCGCCATATTGTCAGTTTTTCCGTATTATTCAGTTTTGCGAAATATTTAATTTTTTCGAAATTTTCGCGAGGCCCTCCGATTATCTAAATTTTGCGAATATTCGATTGAATTTTTCAACTGAAAAATTTGATTTTTACATGTATAGTCCAGACTAATTTCGTCGACCATAAAATGTTGTTTTGAACAAAATCCATCCTGGAAGCACTCGCCGTGTTCTTGCTCTTTCTGACCATGGCCAAATTCTTTTGGGCCAGCTTCTGTTTCCACTTCTCTTGCAATTCAAATATTTATTTCCACCACCAGTCAGGTGGTATATTAGTTCGAATTTCTGTCTACCACCAGTAGACAGGTCGACTGAAGAAGCGACTGAAGAACAGACAGAAGGGCCGAAATATCAATGATATTTCTGGCCCAAAAGAATTTAGTCAACCAAAAGTTTGTTATTTCCCTTCTATCAAAATCAAGCCAGGAATTCCGATTACGAATTAGAGGAATTTGCAGTGTTCAGCGGTGCAGTGTAGGTGTTCGTGGGAAGTATTTCTGACCACAAAAGTAGAAAATTGGGCGAAGTAAATAGGAGAGCTAGTGTTGACTCACCCAATGATTAACAAATTTGCCAATATGATCACCTGTGATTCCAAAGAACCCTTACCTACTTTGAGGAACATTTTCAAGCTTTGATTTTTGCAAAAATGTCTAGGAATTTTACTAATTTGTTCTCTTTTGTTCCAGGTCTCTTCGACTAAACATGGTCACCACCAGCTGAGAACGAGTGGAAATAACTTGAAACTTCTATTCCTGATAGATTCAGTATATTTCCCATGTCCTGTCATTTCAGTAGAAAAGTGGTTAACCCTAAGCTATGCAGTAAGCCACTGACCGTTTGGTTGTCTCAAGAGGTGTGATACTCATGAACACTGACCACTGACTTGAACATCTGACATGAATAATCATGAACACTGACAGGTAAGAACTATTCTATATATTTGTTGAGTGGGAATACTGAACACTGCCTCTCGTGAAGGCGTAAGATTTGAAACTGCGATAACACAAGGAATTGATAGAACCTGGTATTCAATAGCTGCGATTTTCCAGGAATTCGTTGCAAGCTGCTTACTACTCCATTATCTGGATGCTGTGTTGGCCAGAAAAAGAAAAGATTTCATGAGAAACAATGCAGGTTGAATCTGAGGGTTTTCAGAAACCCCCTGAAGTACCCCCCTCAAACTCCCCCAACCGAGGCAACATCCGACTGGAATACAAAATTGGATCATTTGGAGTATATGACCTCCATAAATTCTAAGTTTCACCCCAATCCCTCTTCCTGTCATCCCTAGGGGTACAACAAGATTATTTGTGTCCCCTCCAGTTCTCGCAGTTGCCAAATCCAGTTTGGACACATATATGGGTCCTGTATGGCATTTGTTCTTACCACCCATTTTGTTTCACTATAATCTGTTGACCCGCTCGCAACCTATGCATGTCACAAAGTTACCAACTCCCCCTCCCTCCATCCCTCATGGGTGAGTTAACCCAAAAACACGAAGGTTTCGTACATTTTTACTGCGTATTATTACTCTCAATACTTATAATACTGAAGAAATAATAGAAAAATCCAAGTACAATAGAAATCTTACATGTCAAAACATCAGTCGGGTTTTATGATACATGTCATACAAGCCGACAAGAAGTGTGTCATACTACCCGACTCCCCCATTTTTTATGGGATCTGCTTTTCCTCTTTAATTGTCTGAACATCCTACACTTTCACAACTACTTATGATAATTAAATACCTTACCTAGACACCTGCAAGAAATGATTATTCTACGTCTGAACACCTTATCGACATGGGAGTTCGTACATTCGTTATTTCCTATGTATAGTATATGTTTCTTAGCTGCTGAGAGCACAGATGAATAAAACCAATAGAACCAGTAGCTCCGAGAGTGTGTTATACTACCCGACTTTCCCCTACTTTTGCCTTTATGGAGACGTGATTTCAGTTTCGCAACAAGTGCCTTACCTGCAGAAAGCTTAATTGACAAACTATACTCAACTTTGCTTAAAACGACAGCATGAAAAACCCTTTTAGGCAATCTCTGCTTGTATGGCTGTGCTTTAGGGTTTGTCCTTTCGCCTGTACAATAACTGTGGTTCTATGGTTTACGGCTCTTCAAATTTTCAGTAGTAGTTTGAGAACGTCTCTGCAGATCATGGTTTCTTCTGCTATGGTTAATTTTGCAGACAAGCTTGTTTCTTTTTACTTTTTTCTGGCATTAGCAAATGAATAAGTGATTTGTAACTAGGCTGTCGTGAAATGACATGTTCGTGATGAAATAGCTTAGCAATATCTTTTTCGAAAACACCATTTATAGGGATTTTCTTGTTAGCGTTTGTCGACTCTTACCAGCCTACATGCTCCCCGACACGGCTGCGGCTAAATGCAAAATGCAAAATGTTTTCAAACTGAATGCTCCATGGTTAATAAGACCAAAGGTTTTGATGGGGGGGTCTTGGTTCAGATTCAGAATGTTTATTAACAACGCCTTATCTTTGTCCGATCCAGTCTTTGCTACACTCCTTGAAAAATTTTGATGGCACTTGCCCTTCGCCCTAGTGCCATATGGCGATCGCAGTTTCTGTCCTTGAGTCGGTCTGTCGGTTGGTCCGGGTTTGCTAGTTTGGGCACTTTCACATAAGCTAGGACGATGAAACTTAAAGATTAAGTTGGATGGAGTCACTTCCCCGGGCCGAGCATCGTGGGGGGAGTGGAGGGAGGGGGAATCCGGAACAGTGAGGTATTAGGTATTATTGAGGTATTACTTTTGAACGGGTGATTAGATCTTAATGAAACTTGATATTTGAAAAGACGTGTCTCAGACGACCCACTTCAAATCCGTACCGGATCCGGAGATACACCATTGACATAACCGTACCGGATTCGGTCACTGGGGGGGGGGGGGGTCTGGTGATCCAGCGGGTTCGGTACTTCTAGGATGCAGAAACTCGGCAGGAATATAAGGGATCCCAGTCTACCAACTTAAGAATAGTCGTTTGCACGATTCGAACATCGTGGGAGACTGAAGAGATGTGGAATCCGGAATCTAGTAGCATTTGTAACTTTCGAACAAGTTATCGGATTTGAATGAGACTTGGCAATTGGAAAGAGCTATTGGCTCAGATTTTCCATACCGGATACGGTAATTGGGTGGTGGAGTTGGATGGGGGCACCGGAATTCTTGTGAAACGCTTAGTGTCGAGAGATAGGGATGGAATTTGGTGAACGTGAAGTTTGTATGTATGAAAAGGGACACAATTATTAAAAGGCTCGCAAGTTCAAAATAGGGTAGCTCACCCAGACCCCTTTGTACGTTCTACAAGCAGTACGTTAGAGCAAACTGGAATATGGACTGTTCCTGGTTGCAAACGGCTCCAGTCAAAATCTTCGAATTCATCAACTGAAGGCCTAACACTTGTTCCGCCTGTTTTCCTCTCCAGCATGATTCACGGTGGCGATTCCCCGAGATAAATTTAGCCAACTTATGCACTTGTCGTAATCAACTACCTAAGTCTTCAGTCAACCAAAAGTTTGTTATTTCCCTTCTATCAAAATCAAGCCAGGAATTCCGATTACGAATTAGAGGAATTTGCAGTGTTCAGCGGTGTAGTGTAGGTGTTCATGGGAAGTATTTCTGACCACAAAAGTAGAAAATTGGGCGAAGTAAATAGGAGAGCTAGTGTTGACTCACCCAATGATTAACAAATTTGCCAATATGATCACCTGTGATTCCAAAGAACCCTTACCTACTATGAGGAACATTTTCAAGCTTTGATTTTTGCAAAAATGTCTAGGAATTTTACTAATTTGTTCTCTTTTGTTCCAGGTCTCTTCGACTAAACATGGTCACCACCAGCTGAGAACGAGTGGAAATAACTTGAAACTTCTATTCCTGATAAATTCAGTAAATTTCACATGTCCTGTCATTTCAGTAGAAAAGTGGTTAACCCTAAGCTCTGCAGTAAGCCACTGACCGTTTGGTTGTCTCAAGAGGTGTGATACTCATGAACACTGACCACTGACATGAACATATGACATGAATAATCATGAACACTGACAGGTAAGAACTATTCTATATATTTGTTGAGTGGGAATACTGAACACTGCCTCTCGTGAAGGCGTAAGATTTGAAA
The DNA here is from genome assembly GCA_023053575.1 of Branchinecta lynchi. Classification (NCBI taxonomy): domain Eukaryota; kingdom Metazoa; phylum Arthropoda; class Branchiopoda; order Anostraca; family Branchinectidae; genus Branchinecta; species Branchinecta lynchi. Next base: position 8,734,613 of record JAKZAP010000004.1, read on the forward strand.
CTGCGATAACACAAGGAATTGATAGAACCTGGTATTCTATAGCTGCGATTTTCCAGGAATTCGTTGCAAGCTGCTTACTACTCCATTATCTGGATGCTGTGTTGGCCAGAAAAAGAAAAGATTTCATGAGAAACAATGCAGGTTGAATCTGAGGGTTTTTCAGAAACCCCCTGAAGTACCCCCCTCAAACTCCCCCAACCGAGGCAACATCCGACTGGAATACAAAATTGGATCATTTGGAGTATATGACCTCCATAAATTCTAAGTTTCACCCCAATCCCTCTACTCCTGTCAACCCTAGGGGTACTACAAGATTATTTGTGTCCCCTCCAGTTCTCGCAGTTGCCAAATCCGGTTTGGACACATATGTGGGTCCTGTATGGCATTTGTTCTTACCACCCATTTTGTTTCACTATAATTTGTTGACCCGCTCGCAACCTATGCATGTCACAAAGTTACCAACTCCCCCTCCCTCCATCCCTCATGGGTGAGTTAACCCAAAAACACGAAGGTTTCGTACATTTTTACTGCGTATTATTACTCTCAATACTTATAATACTGAAGAAATAATAGAAAAATCCAAGTACAATAGAAATCTTACATGTCAAAACATCAGTCGGGTTTTATGACACATGTCATACAAGCCGACAAGATGTGTGTCATACTACCCGACTCCCCCATTTTTTATGGGATCTGCTTTTCCTCTTTAATTGTCTGAACATCCTACACTTTCACAACTACTTATGATAATTAAATACCTTACCTAGACACCTGCAAGAAATGATTATTCTACGTCTGAACACCTTATCGACATGGGAGTTCGTACATTCGTTATTTCCTGTGTATAGTAAATGTTTCTTAGCTGCTGAGAGCACAGATGAATAAAACCAATAGAACCAGTAGCTCCGAGAGTGTGTTATACTACCCGACTTTCCCCTACTTTTGCCTTTATGGAGACGTGATTTCAGTTTCGCAACAAGTGCCTTACTTGCAGAAAGCTTAATTGACAAACTATACTCAACTTTGCTTAAAACGACAGCATGAAAAACCCTTTTAGGCAATCTCTGCTTGTATGGCTGTGATTTAGGGTTGGTGCTTTCGCCTGTACAATAACTGTGGTTCTATGGTTTACGGCTCTTCAAATTTTCAGTAGTAGTTTGAGAACGTCTCTGCAGATCATGGTTTCTTCTGCTATGGTTAATTTTGCAGACAAGCTTGTTTCTTTTTACTTTTTTCTGGCATTAGCAAATGAATAAGTGATTTGTAACTAGGCTGTCGTGAAATGACATGTTCGTGATGAAATAGCTCAGCAATATCTTTTTCGAAAACACCATTCATAGGGATTTTCTTGTTAGCGTTTGTCGACTCTTACCAGCCTACATGCTCTCCGACACGGCTGCGGCTAAATGCAAAATGTTTTCAAACTGAATGCTCCATGGTTAATAAGACCAAGGGTTTTGATGGGGGGGTCTTGATTCAGATTCAGAATATTTATTAACAACGCCTTATCTTTGTCCGATCCAGTCTTCGCTACACTCGTTGAAAAATTTTGATGGCACTTGCCCTTCGCCCTAGTGCCATATAGCGATCGCAGTTTCTGTCCTTGAGTCGGTCTGTCGGTTGGTCCGGGTTTGCTAGTTTGGGCACTTTCACACAAGCTAGGACGATGAAACTTAAAGATTAAGTTGGATGGAGTCACTTCCCCGGGCCGAGCATCGTGGGGGGAGTGGAGGGAGGGGGAATCCGGAACAGTGAGGTATTAGGTATTATTGAGGTATTACTTTTGAACGGGTGATTGGATCTTAATGAAACTTGATATTTGAAAAGACGTGTCTCAGACGACCCACTTCAAATCCGTACCGGATCCGGAGATACACCATTGACATAACCGTACCGGATTCGGTCACTGGGGGGGGGGGGTCTGGTGATCCAGCGGGTTCGGTACTTCCTGATGTAATAGGATGCAGAAACTCGGCAGGAATATAAGGGATCCCAGTCTACCAACTTGAGAATAGTCGTTTGCACGATTCGAACATCGTGGGAGACTGAAGAGATGTGGAATCCGGAATCTAGTAGCATTTGTAACTTTCGAACAAGTTATCGGATTTGAATGAGACTTGGCAATTGGAAAGAGCTATTGGCTCAGATTTTCCATACCGGATACGGTAATTGGGTGGTGGAGTTGGATGGGGCACCGGAATTCTTGTGAAACGCTTAGTGTCGAGAGATAGGGATGGAATTTGGTGAACGTGAAGTTTGTATGTATGAAAAGGGACACAATTATTAAAAGGCTCGCAAGTTCAAAATAGGGTAGCTCACCCAGACCCCTTTGTACGTTCTACAAGCAGTACGTTAGAGCAAACTGGAATATGGACTGTTCCTGGTTGCAAACGGCTCCAGTCAAAATCTTCGAATTCATCAACTGAAGGCCTAACACTTGTTCCGCCTGTTTTCCTCTCCAGCATGATTCACGGTGGCGATTCCCCTCCTTCGGCACGGTGTTTGCCATTCAAATAGGATAGTTTTATAAGGCGACATGTCCTGTATGTTCGATGAGTCGGCCACTAGGAGCAGTTTCCTTTGAAATGTTGTGTGATGCGTAGGATGGAGAGACGTGAACAGAATCAGCATAGGCTTCGGGGAAGCTGAAGTTAGATCTAGGAAGAGCCACGACCTTGACATCAGAAACCTTAACTGATACACATGCTAACTTACATCGGAAGTGCCATATCGATCTACAGCCCTTGGGTTTCTTTTCAGGAGCAAATTGTTTTCCATCCTGACAAGAAACGGCATAACTCCGAGATGCGATATACCCTTCACGTTGGAGCAGGTGGCTCAGATGCCATCCCCTGTCCTTGCCACCGAGCTTGCAAATTACGGTGTAAACTGTAGCATTGCATCGTGTGTCCTCATCCGCGCACAATGCCAAAGAGATATATCCCAGCCGCAGAGCCCACTGGAAGTCCGTAATGGACTTTTCAGGAAAAGAAGTATGGTGAGTATCAGTCTTTTTTACAAACAAGAAATGAGAACCTCTATCTTCCGATCTAGGTACTGCAACCATGCGGAGTTGGATAGTTTTAGTTCTGCTCATTTTTGTCAAAGAGTACTAGAATCGGTGTATGGGGCTAAAGATGGAGTTCTACTTGGCTTATTTCTTCTTGGTACAGTACATTATTTATCAGAGAAAACAAGACGCTGCGACGAATATGGACTTACGCCGACATTGAAACGGCTAAAACTCGTCCACCAACGTTGATAGATCTGCTTTTTGTTGTGTACATTATTGCTTGTTTTGTATTTAATTACAAAAGAAAATAATTTCACAACTTCAAATGTTTGCTTCAGCTTGTACTGATAGAATTGGTGTTGCTCTGTGTCTACCTCTACCCTATTTCGCTCGACTCAGTATCCAAATACCGACCTTCGGGAAAAAGCTCGGCGTCGTGCTAGAATTTGCGATGTGAGGATGGCAGTATATATTCTGAACGTCGTGTACTAGAGCAATATAATGGAAAATTAGAAAATCCCTTGGCAGAACCCAAATAATTCAGTGTATTGAACTAAATGAAATGACACAATAGTAAGTTTGTTTATCAATTACTTTAAGGGAAGGTTCTCCCGTTGTTCCTGCGAGGCTTCTAAGTCCTCCAGTCCAACCAAACTAGCCACAACCAAACCGTTCTTGGTGGTAAATTCAATATGATTGCTTAGCACTAATCGTGTTCGTCCTTCGAAACATACAAACATATTTTTCTTACAGAAATTGCCTGTGGATGCCTTGTCTGGTGGGTAGTAAAGAATGGCCTAATCAAATTCTGTTCAACATAAAAATTATAAAAATACAGTTTTGTTGTATATTTGTTTTGTTTTCCGGTGTCGATATTGTGCCGTTATTTGGCAATGACTTTAAAGCAAGATTATCTTGTTTTAGGGAAATTACCAAGACAGAAACTAGAGAGGTGTCCAGAGCCGTGTCTTTTACCCCTGTTCTCGCTTCAAAATAGCATGCACAATTTCAGCATGTGTTCGTTTTAAATAAAGTAATAATTATTCTGGTGTCTAATTTGATAATTTGGATTGTAACGTAATTGATTTAGAGAATGGAAACTGCCGAATGTTAAAATTATATCTAGCAGGTGTAGACTTAACCTTTATTTGTATGTTGTATAACACTTGAAATTCCGTGGAGCTAATCCGCCGTTCAGCCGTCGACCTATCCTTCTTTCACTAGAAAATTAAGTCTCAAGAAGGTCAGCCTCTTCATTGTTTCAGTCCGTAAGATGAGAGAGGAACTGCAAAAGAAACTGTAAAGGCGCAATTGTCTCCAACATGTCATTCTGTGTATAGTTTAACCCTCTATATATGTTTAATACCTGTCATAGTTGGGTAAAATATAATGTTTAGCTTCTTCTTTTTTACAGACTGTGAATCACGCTGAGGGACCGCCTCCCAAGAAGAGAGTCAAGAAAATGACTTTTTTTTGTTTATCAAAGAGAACCGACACGTACCCCAGAAAGTGGGATCACCACACGTATGCCCTTGCTGGACTGGGACGCAAAAAACTAGAAGTCGACATGTCCATGACAGCGATTCGACTACGAGACTTTTTGGAAGGAGCGTTTCCAAAGTTATCTGGCTCTGGTGGGTTTAGTTTCTGCAGGGGCACAGGCGGACGATCTCCTCGGTTGGATGAAATTCAGTGCATCTCACCGAACGGAATCACACCAGTTTTTTTAGAGGATTGTGGAGCCTCCATTGTTTACCTCAGGCCAATACAGTCTGCGCTTTCTCTCGAACCAGTTTCAGTTGAGTTCTCTCCGCTTGTGCCCTTAGAGGAGTGCCTGACGTGTAATGTTTTTGTCCCTGTCCTGAAGTTATCGCAACACATCCGCGAATTGCACCCGGGAATTGACGAAGATACGGATGAGGATGATATTGTCGGAAACCTGTCTGTGCAAAACCCGCCAGAGCCCAGTTTAAGTTATGTTGGTCGGGATGCAACAGTGTCGCACATATCTGCTGCTCCTCAATGTCAGCCGGTACCTATGTTTGGTTCTCGAAGAAGTAGTGTTTCTCGTGATACCACATTGCCAAGCATCTCTTCTGCCCTGCAGTGTCAGCCAGGGCCAAGCAGTGGTTTTGGTCCTGAAGCAGCAATTTCAAGTTTCACTGCATGTGCTTTTTTGGAAGACGAAAGCGACAATGAGATAATGTTTGATGAGGAGCTGTACGAATCCCAGGTTCAGATGGCGATACAAAACTCGTTGGAAGACACAAACAACTCTGTTCCTACCAAAGTTGATGAAATCGAAGTTGCAGATGAAGTTGCAGATTTCAGAAGCGTAATGCGTGACAATTCTGAAATCGATGTTCTTGTTAGCAGACGTGATGTTTTGAAGTGTTTTGTGAAAGTGATTTCCAGGAAAAATTGGAATTGGAATGCTCATATCAAAGTTGAATTTACAAGAGAGACGGGGGTGGATGGTGGAGGGCTGAAAAGAGAGTTTCTTCGCCTCCTTTTCAGCCAGATCTGCGAAAAGATCTTTGAAGGAAATGAAGAGCATGGATACCATGTTACAATGGACTACGCGATGCTGAATAAACAAGAGTATGTGCTTTACGGGAAGATCCTGGCCTGGATCCTGGCGCAGGGTATGCCATACCCACAAGTCTGGAGTAAAGCTGCCTATGCCAATTTGGTCGGGATGTCCTCTGACCTTGACATTTCTGATATTTTTGACGAGAAACTGCGAAGCGTCGCCACTTCCGTAAGTTTGTGTTTTTGTTCGTGCTATAGGTTTTTAGTGGAGTTGTGTCTTTTGGGGATCCCGCCCCCCACACCGACCCGATTCAGGGGCAAATGGGCCCAGATTGCCCAGTAAATAATGTTCATAACTTGACCAGAGTTGGACAAAAGACGACGAAATTCCTTGTACTTGTAGATCCTTCCTAGGGAGGGCTTGGAAACTACTTTTAAAGTTGCACCTCCCCCACCCATCCCATTCCCGGGCAACTTGGCCCAGATTGCCCAGGAGTAAAGTTCGTTACCAGTGACAGGATTCAACATTCTGCATCAGCAATATCTCGGCCCTTCTCGGCAAGGGTCCTCGTCAGGAAGATTGACAGCCTGAGGAGGACCCTTGCCAAGAAGGGCCGAAATATCGCAGATGAACAATCGTCGCTGACGTATCCGTTGTATACATTATTTGAATATATGTTTCAAAGTCAGCTTGTCAGGTATTGTGATGGAACTTGGTAGGAAGAACAAGCTTAAACCCTAGATACATTTCTGAAGAAGAAAAAACAGTAATCGTGTCACAGTGAGGGGAGTTGGAGGGGGGTTATCGGAATTCCGGTGATCTCTAGTACCTAACCTAAAGAAAAGACCATTCTGTTCTGTCCACTACTCGAATCTGATCACTCTTTCAGAACTTCCGCGTGTCAGAAGGTGTGGTAAAGCTAGTGATATGGTAATGCGCTAAACTTATTGCATATCAATATCCATCAGTAAATTTGCGCTGGTTCAGAACCAACCTTGACCTTCTCTTAAAGCACAATGGGCACTAACTATGCTTTAATTTTTTGTAATGCTTCCCACATACACATTTCTGACTTCCACTAGATAGTTCTTAAAAAATAAGGCGTTTTCTTGTTATCGCTTGTCATTTACTCTTCGGCGTATCGGCGGAGACGATTTCAAATCATGGTACTGCAAGGCGCGGAAATTCTAAAACTTTCGGCCATGTACAAAAATCAACCGTTGTTTAGAGCTGAGTGATGAGACTGCCATGGCTGCTAAAATAAACCGTCTCTCTAGCTGGCAGATTGCTCCAGTGTTATCTGATGAAACTTTCTGTTGTTTGTAGTACCGAAGACAAGTTTTGCTTCCGTTGCAAGTTACAACACTGCCAAAAATGTACAAATATAATGGACCTACTCCACCCATTGAACTTTAAGTGTCTGACATGCTGGTTCTGATTTCCCTAGTTCTGATGGTAAATATGCTCCGGGTGTTAAAAAAGAATTTGACATAACATTTTTGTCACTCAATAATTCGATTCGTAATGTTGATTGGACTCTGGCTATCCCGGTCGGCATAAATTGATCAGAAGATGCATGTGATCGTCCTCCAGTGGTTTATGGACATAAGCTAAATTTTTATATTATATTTAGATCGAGAACGCAAAATCTAACGAAGAACTTCGAGCAATACCCATGGAAGACTTCTACCCAAGATCTGCGATTGCCACTCTAAAGGACAAAAACTGCATAATTGAATGCCTGATCTCTTATTATGTTGGAAGGTAAGTAAGCAGCCCCATTTTAGTTCACTTCCCATCGAGTTTGCCGACGCAGCCATCCAAAAGGCCTTTTTGAGTCCAAATCGCCAGGAAAAATTTGGAGGTATATTTCGGTCCTTCTTGGCAAGGGTCCTCTTCAGGAAATGTAGCTCCAATATAGTCCATAAAAAATCGGCTGACGTACCTGTCTTGCACCATCAAATGCAGTGTGTTCTGTTAAGGGATACAGTGTTGACTTAAAGGAACGGAAAACTTGACTCGGGGAGCTAGCTGACGTATCAAGAATGTACCCTGAGTCGATATTGAGAGTAAGAAAAATTCTCGTTACGACCTTTGCAGTTTCCGGGCAGTTTCCGATAATTCGATTTTTGATTTAGTAGAAAAAAAAACAAAAGGCTTGTGTGCCGCGACTAGGAATCGAGCGCACGCCGTCTTGCCGGTGTGACGTTTGTCCGTGGTCTACACGTAAAAAGGCGAACTTTTACAGCACATAAGTGCATAAGGGACAAGGGCCTGCCAGCTTGCTCTGGGAACACTCAGGAGGGAGTTCGAGATAACAAAGAAGGGGGGGGGGCCTTTCGACAATAAGACCCTGTATATTTATCTAAGCCCCCCCGAGCGATTCGATGGCCGAAAGTTGCGTAGTCAAGTTTACTGTTCCTTTAAATGATACAAAATAAGTTTGCTTTTCAGTTAAACTTTAAGTTGCTGCTTCGGCAAACTGGTAGTTGAATTTACTTACAACAAGTGTATAAGAAGGCACTGTTCGCATTTGACAAACTTTCGAATAACCATACTTCTATTGTATTACGTTATAACTTTTAGTAAGTAGGCATACCCAATTTTTCAACGAATATTCGCCATTGTAGCAAGATAAAATGAAGGCATTGCAACGTTAATGTATAGATGCAATGCTTACTATGCTTTCTAGGCTTACCTTTGAGAATGCGAAACACAACTCAGATACTCCAGTATATTTAGAGAGATTGATTTTTCCTTTTATGAAAACATTCATTTTGCCAATTTATTTAGATCTATGCCTGCCGTACTGCAGGTTCAAACTGGCATGAACCAGATTGGGAACCTGTTCGATCGCATAAAAAGGAGTCCAGATATCTACCGTCATGTGTTCTCAGTGCAGCATAAGAAGGTGCTCACGAGACGTGCCATCCTTGACGAAATAGAATTCATGCTTAGCGAAGCTGGCACAAACCGTAGAGACGAAGAAGAACAGGTAGCCGAGTTCTTCGAGTTCTTCCTACAAGAATGTCAAGGTATAGAAAAAGGATGTTATTATTTAATAGATTCCTATAAAAAGATTGTTCCACTGTTAAACTCACTAACTCGCGCAGGCCAACCATCAAGTTCCTTCTGGTTTCAAACCACGAATCAATCTGATCTGTTTCATTGAATTTGGATGCGATGTAAACTTTGTTAGCTATTTCATTACCCCCAGAGAAGTCACAGTGTACAACGCTCGAATTTTGCATTTAATGTTAACTATGAGGACTCTTGAAATATTGGAAAGATGACCCCCCCTCCCCCCCCAAACTCGTGCTCAAAACGTGTCATAAGAAGATATCCCGGACATGCATACAAGCGATCGGAATTATGGATGGTCTGATATTACTCCTTTTTATGGCACTTGCCTTCTGGCAAGCCATATACCGATCACTTCTATCGATCATGAAGTAGTGATATTATATACTGAAACAAAAAATCGGTGGACCCCGAGTGTGAGACATGTGGGACTTGTAAGCAGCAATCGGCTGTTAGACCATCATCATCTTCTGCAGTGAGGGATTTGCAACTTTTGGCTAATTGGTGTATCTGTTAATTGTCTCCGGCGTCTTAGAAAGGAAGACCAGTTTGTTACCATGTATATCACGGGGAGGGTAACTTGTAGTCGGTTGCTTACCGAATATTAACTCTGATCAGTTCGACTACTCAAAATTTCTTAAGATTAGAGGCGGCTTTTTTTTTTCCTTCGTATTATTATTATTATTACTAATAGACCACTATTTGTGTCGTTAGTTTTCTTGAAGATAAATTCTCCTTGGACCATAGCAATTCGAAAGCCTCGACGGGTTGACAACTTCAGCCCTGAACCGATAGCAAAGAAACAAAACCGAAGAGTTGCTCTCGTAGCACTATAGTCGGTGAAGCCCAACAAAGATTGCTGCAGCATTCCACATTGCCCAGGCGACGTAGATCTAGTTTTCACTACAACTACATAAAACTTTGTTTTTGCAGATGGAACGTTGGAAGGGATTACCCTGAGGGACGTCCTAATTTTCGTCACGGGTGATCAGGCGATGCCATACGGGGGCTATGCCAAGAAGATACGAGTTCACTTCCACCAGCGATGGGAGTCTGACCAGTTCATCAAACCTGGCAGACTCCCATTTGCCAGTACCTGTGCCTTGACGCTAAGCCTGCCTCTTAGCATCCTAGACCAAGATGATTTCAATACGGTCATGTGTACATCTTTCAGCCATTATTACGGTTTTTTTATGATTTAGAATGGCAACATTTTCTGAATTTGACTGTTCAAAACGGATAAATCAGCTACATTTTTATTATAGCTATATCTCGGCCCTTCTTGGAAAGAAGGGAAGAGAAAGGTGACTCTAAAGCCAAAATCCAGAAGAATCTCTACCCTCTCGATGACCCAATCGAACAGCAAAAACAACAGCTGTGTCCAGAATGAAATCAAAGCACCAGTTTTAACTCAAACCAATGTTCAGAGAAGAAATTCACAAAATCAGATATTTACGGAAGAATCTTTAATTATTTGTCCACAAGTTCGTTTCCCAGTTTGAGCGGCTTGAGCCTCAAGAGGACCCTTGCCAAGAAGGGCCGAAATGAAAATTTGCTCTAATAAAAATATAGCTGACCTATCCGTTTTGCACCGTCAAATATGATTCGCAGTCACTTCGGCTGAATGATATCTAACACTATCTCTGCCCCAGAACTTGAATGAGAGTCGTAAGTCAGTGACATGGTAGACCAGAAAACCTTACAACAAGGGAAATAAGTCTTCTTGTGATCCTTGTTCTGCCGTCTGAAAGCGCGATAGCTTGGAAATATTTTGATGAAACTTGGTGTTAGTATTCTTAAGGTCAAGGGAAAGGTCGAGTTCATGGATGGGCTCTGTAGCCCTACGCCTAGAGGTTCATATTAAGGGGCAACAAAATATTTTAAACAGCCAATGTGTATGGGGTAGGAAGACATGCATGATGAAAACCATTTCCTCGCCGGACAGGTAGTTAGTCCGGAATCCGGCAAAAACCAGAAAGTTTGTTAAAAGACAAAGTTTTATTTGAATCGATGTTCGATCCGGGGGTAAGAAGACATGCTGACCATTCATGGGAAAAGTATTTTCCACCCGGACAACTAGTTCGCCCGGAATCCGGCAAAAACCGGAACTTTTTTTAAAGCAAAATTTGTATTAGAAGTTTATTAGACGACAGATGTAGGGATAAGAAGAGACGCTGAATCTGTACATGACAATCATTTTTTACCCGGACATAAAATTCGTCCGGAATCTGGTTGAAAAGTTAGAAGTTACATTTGAAGTTGGTTTAATGATAAGGAGATATGTTTAATTTGTTTCTGAATTTTCTTTTTCTGCTGGACAAATAGTTCGCTGTGAAATCGGACGAAGCACGAATTTTCGGTCAGTATCGTAAATATAGATCTGGCTTTTCAAGCCTTTAAAGTTGTGGCAGTCAGCTGTAGGTTTGTAGTGCTCGAGCATTTGACGTACACGGGAGAGGTGGGCGCCCATGGCGGTGTCTGGCCACTTTGCCAGCTCAAATGCGCGACCCATCCCTCGCGAAATTTATGCCGCGTTAACCTTGAGAAAGTCGTTTGGTATGACGCCGACTTAATTGCGTGGTTTCCGGAGAGGTGGGCGCCCATGGCGGTGTCTGGCCAATTTGCCAGCTCAAATGCGCGACCCATCCCTCGCGAAATTTATGCCGCGTTAACCTTGAGAAAGTCGTTTAGTATGACGCCGACTTAATTGCGTGGTTTCCGGAGAGGTGGGCGCCCATGGCGGTGTCTGGCCAATTTGCCAGCTCAAATGCGCGACCCATCCCTCGCGAAATTTATGCCGCGTTAACCTTGAGAAAGTCGTTTAGTATGACGCCGACTTAATTGCGTGGTTTCCATTTAAGGGATTGTTTTATGTCCGTTCTTGTTTGCGTATCCTTGTGTCGAACGTTGTAGTCATAAAATAACATGGTGGTGGTCGAAGATATTACTATTATCACCCTTGGAAATGTGAACATAACATTCGAAAGATTAGTTTACGAAATGCTTTATGAAAAAACTTTTAACACAAGGATATGCAAACATGTCAGGCGCTGCCAAACTTACTACCTTACCTTAAATGGCACTTCGGATCCTGATGTGATGCTCCTACGGGTGGTAATTCTGTAAATTGGTTCTGAAGACGTCTTGAGTGACCACGTGTTCTTTTTTTATTCGTCGTGTGTGAAGAGTCGAGAGAGGTATCCTTGCTCAGTACCTTAAAACTGGATTACGTCTCCTGTCTTCTTCGGTAGACCAGTGTGGGGAGCTTCAGGCGCTTTAGCCGTTCCTAGTATGGAAGGTATTCAACTGTGCTGATGATCTTTGTCGTTCTTATTTGCACTTTTTCAGTGATTTCCTTATCCTTCCTGAAGAAGGGACTTGCGACTGTCATCCCGATTTCCACTTTTGTCTAACCGTAACCTTAAACGTAGGTCATTATCAACATCTGATTTCAGCTACCTACTGCTTTCTGGCAATGAGTACTGAACTTCGTGTTGTTGTCAAGAACTAGACCAAGATCTCGCTCTTCGATTGTATACTCGAGGGTCAATATTTGTCTATTTGTGGTTAACTTGTGTCGATGTTTATGAAGGTGTACAGGGTTTTATTTAGTTTGTGTAGCTCTTGTTCCGTTGTATCAGCTTTAACCACGAACCGGTTTATTGTCGTTAAATCAGTGATAGTTTGTGTATCTGATTCGTCTGTGATCTGAAGTAGAATAAGATAATAATAGCGTAAAAAACGCTGCCAAAAGTTCGATAAGAGAAAATATGTGTTTACGCATCCTTGTGTTCAACCTTCGGATAACATTTTGAATATCTACGCCACGGGGAGATTTATGCTTTCTGTGTTTTCACAACTGGCTTACGTGATTACCGTTTGTTGGTCATCGACAATATTTCTGTTATCACCATTGAAAATGCAAAGATAGCAATTGAAAGGGTCATTATTGGTATTTCAAAAACTTTTAATACAAGGAGGTGCAAACATGTTAAAAGTTACCAAACTTATGAAGGTGTACAGCGTTTTATTTCTGTTTAATTAGCCACTGTTCAGTTTTATCTGCTTTAAGTACGAACCGGTTTCTTGTCATATGTGACAGTGCAAAACGGATATGTGTGCTGAATTTTATTAGAGAATTTTATTTTCGGCCCTTCGCCAAGGGTCCTCTTCAGGCTGAAAACCGCTCAAGTAGAGCCAATAACCCCCTTGTACTCCCAAGTTGAAGTCCAACTTGAGTGGTTTTGAGCCTAAAGAGGACCCTTGCCAAGAAGAGCCGAAATATAGCTCTAATAAAATGCTGCTCACGTATACATTTTGCACTGTCAGAAATGATGGTCTGAAGGAATATTTGGTTTCTTGTCATTAAGCCAATATGTTTATGTATCTGATAAAGGCTGTGATTTATAGTAAAACAAGATAAAAATAGCATAACAAATACTGCCAGAAGTTGGATAGACAAAACAGTGAGTGCGCATCCTTGTATTAAACGTTATGGTCATAACATAACATTTCACACATGGATGCGCAACGAGGTGTTACCGATTGTCCGATTTCTGACATTGCTTTGATATTCTTATCTTGTTCTTACAATGTTTGATAATATTGATAAAAGTACAAGATACGAATAGCTTATTGACCTGTTGTGTGATTGAAACTTTTTACATTTTTTTAATACAAGAATTTAAAGTTATTGGCTGGTTTCTGTGGTTTTAATCTTAACTGTCTGCTGGTAAGAACAGGACAGTTAAACACCTGCTACATTTGCTTTAATCTGAATAATGCCGATTTCAGTGTTCAGAGAATCATTTCTAGGGGGTCCCGTCAGTACCGCAACACGTCAGTTGACATAAACGTCAGTTCGCCACAGAATTCCGTCAGTACGCCAACATTTTCTGACAGTTAGCCTACACGTCAGTTGACCCCAAAAATCCGTCAGTTGAACAACACGTCACTTCATGAACACGTCAGTTGACGAACATGTCAGTTGGCCAACGCGTCAGTTGCCCTACATGTCAGTTGACCAAACGCCAGTTCGCCTACTGTCAGTTGACATAAACGTCAGTAGACCTACACGTCAGTTCGCCCACCGTCAGTTCGCCTACCGTCACTTCAAATAAGCGTCAGTTGGTATAAACGTCAGTTGACATAAACGTCAGTTGGCATAAACATCAGTTCACACAAATTCTCCGGAAGTTTGCTCCCATGTTGTTGTTGACGGGATAGTTACGGAAGCTCACCCAGGGGATTAATAAGAGAAGCCGACAATTCACTTTTAATGAGGGAAAAAGTTAAGTCAGGAGCCTCTCGTCAATTCTGACAGTTTTGGTTCACGTTAGGAAAGAAAGAATACGGCTGGTAGACACCAGGGAAAACTCTCATTGTAATCGATAGCTTCGCTAAGCTGGGGTCAGGGAGGCGAATAAAGACAGTCGGTTCTGATAAATGTATTTTGAAGAGAGCTAGCTTACAACTTCAAGATATAAATACTAATTGCCGGGCAACTAAAACACAATTAGATTTTTATGGCACTTGCAGCTCTGCTCAAGTGCCATATACCGATCACTTTTTGGTCGGTCGGTCCACTCTTCTCGAGTTAGGGTACTTCCAGAAGTTCATTAGGTTCGCATATTAGGGCCCGACCAAACTAACTTGGAAATAGTCACTTGACCGATCCGACCATCGTGGGGGGAGGGGGAGGTGGCGGAATCCAGAAAATAGGGGCATGCATAACTTTCGAATAGGTGATCGGATCTTAATGAAACTTGATATCTGGAAAGACCTTGTGTCTCAGATGTCTCATATCAAGTCCGGACCGGATCCGATGAATCGGGGGGGGGGGAGTTGGAGGGGGGGGAACTAGAAATCGTGTGAAACTCTTAGAGTGGAGCGATCCGGATGAAACTTAGTGGGAAGGACAAGCACAAGCTCTAGATAAACAACTGACAGAACTGGGTCGGATTCGGACACTATGGGAGAGCTGGAGGGGGGTTCCGGAATTCCGACGATCCGTAGTTAATGCACTTCTAGGTGGACTAGGACGATAAAACTTGGCAGGCATATCAGGGACCCGACCAGATTAACTTGGAAACAGTCACTCTCCCATCCGACAATCGTGGGGGAGGGGGAGACGGCGGAATGCGGGAATTAGTGGCATGCATAACTTTCGAACGGGTTATCGGATCTTAGTGAAACATGATATCTTGAAAGATCCCGTGTCTTAGATGTCCCGTCTCAAGTCCGGACCAGATCCGATCAACTGGGAGGGGGGGGGGGGGGTCGGAGGGGAGAACCGGAAATCTTGTGACACGCATAGAGTGGAGCGATCACGATTAAACTTGGTGGGAAGTACAGGCACAAGTCCTAGGTACGTTACTGACAGAATCTAGGACGATAAAACTTTGCTGAAGTATTAGAAACTTGACATCAGTGGGTTAGGGATCACCATTCCTTAAATAACTCATCTTAACGGCAAAATACAAAAAACACTTTTAAGCAAAATTTACTTTTTCACGATCGCCATGAGTGCATGATCCTTTTTACCTCAAGGGTTTTTCTTAGAAATTAATTTTCAGCACCCTTATAGTGCGCATCTTAACCAAAATGTGGAAACAACACTTCTGACTATCACTTTCATCTGACCCAGCCTTGTAAGTGCCATATGAGCTTCCAGCTCTTATTTTTTTTCATCGCTGAGGGATAGCTAGGCCTATGAGACTACTGATTGCGTCATCAGTTCACACAAAATATGTTTTTGGAAATATAAACTTTTGAAATCTACGATAAGTTGACTACTTCCCCACGATGGTCTGATCGGGTAAGTAAGCGACTTAGGTTTTTTACAGAAAATACATACATCTTAAAAAAATTTGTCTGCGACACACTGTTGTTTGGAAAGTAATCTGGCCGATTTTTACCATGAAGGAGTCTGATTTTCGAAATTTTTGCCTGCGGTATAAAGTTTTAAAACAGTCTGGTTCAGTCTGTGTTAAAACTGTCTGTATTTAAGCAGAAAAATATTCATTTTCCATTTTTGTGTGTGTAAATAATGCATACAACGGATAAGTCAGCTACGATGCTTTGGCAGCGATATTTGGCCCTTCTTGGCAAGGGTCCTCGTAAGGCTGTGAATCTTCATCGCTGCCAAAGAATCGTAGCAGACGTACCCGTTGTATGCATTATTTGAATATATTTTTCAAAGTCAGCTTGGGCTCAAGGAATATTTTTTTTTCATGGCACTTGCAGCCTCTGGCTCAAGTGCCATATCCCGATCCCAATTCCGTCCGTCGGTCTGTCGGTCGGTCCGTTTTTATGGCACTTGCCCTTCGGCCAAGTGCCATATAGCGATTGCAATTTCTGTCCGTCCGTCGGTCTGTCGGTCTGTCGGTCTGTCGGTCTGTCGGTCTGTCGGTCTGTCCAGGTTTTGCTAGTTCGGGCACTTCCAGATAAGCTAGGACGATAAAACTTGGCAAGCATATCAAGGACCCCAAATGATTAAGTTGGAAATAGTCACTTCCCCGATCCGAGCACCGTGGGGGGAGTGGAGGGAGGGGGAATCCGGAATCTTGAGGTATTTTTAACTTTTGAACGGGTGATCGGATCTCGATGAAACTTGATATTTGGAACGACCTCATGCCTCAGACGACCCAATTAAAATCCGGACCGGATCCGGTGACTTTTGGGGGGAGCTGGAGGGGGCAACCGGAAATCTTGGGAAACGCTATGAGTGGAGGGATCGAGATGAAACTTGGTGGGAAGACACCTAGCAAACACTAGATACATCATTGACATAACCGAGCCGATTCGGGCACTGTGGGGGGGAGTGGAGGGAGGGGGAATCCGGAACCTTGAGGTATTTATAACTTTTGAACGGGTGATCGGATCTCGATGGAACTTGATATTGGAAAGACCTCATGCCTCAGACGACGTACTTAAAATCCGGACCGGATCCGGTGACTTTTGGGGGGAGCTGGAGGGGGCAACCGGAAATCTTGGGAAACGCTATGAGTGGAGGGATCGAGATGAAACTTGGTGGGAAGACACCTAGCAAACACTAGATACATCATTGACATAACCGAGCCGATTCTGGTACTGTGGGGGAGTGGAGGGAGGGGGAATCCGGAATCTTGAGGTATTTATAACTTTTGAACGGGTGATCGGATCTCGATGAAACTTGATATTTGGAACGAGCTCATGCCTCAGACGACCCACTTAAAATCCGGACCGGATCCGGTGACTTTTGGGGGGAGCTGGAGGGGGCAACCGTAAATCTTGGGAAACGCTATGAGTGGAGGGATCGAGATGAAACTTGGTGGGAAGACACCTAGCAAACACTAGATACATCATTGACATGACCGAGCCGATTCGGGCACTGTGGGGGGGAGTGGAAGGAGGGGGAATCCGGAACCTTGAGGTATTTATAACTTTTGAACGGGTGATCCGATCTTGATGGAACTTGATATTTGGAAAGACCTCATGCCTCAGACGACGTACTTAAAATCCGGACCTGATCCGGTGACTTTTGGGGGGAGCTAGAGGGGGCAACCGGAAATCTTGGGAAACGCTATGAGTGGAGGGATCGAGATGAAACTTGGTGGGAAGACACCTAGCAAACACTAGATACATCATTGACATAATCGAGCCGATTCTGGTACTGTGGGGGGAGCGGAAGGAGGGGGAATCCGGAATCTTGAGGTATTTATAACTTTTGAACGGGTGATCGGATCTCGATGGAACTTGATATTTGGAAAGACCTCATGCCTCAGACGACCCACTTAAAATCCGGACCAGATCCGGTGACTTTTGGGGGGAGCTGGAGGAGGCAACCGGAAATCTTGGGAAACGGTATGAGTGGAGGGGTCGAGATGAAACTTGGTGGGAAGACACCTAGTAAACACTAGATACATCATTGATGTATGACCGAGCAGATTCGGGCACTGTCGGGGGAGTGGAGGGAGGGGAATCCGGAATCTTGAGGTATTTATAACTTTTTAACGGGTTACCGGATCTCGATGAAACTTGATATTTGGAACGACCTCATGCCTCAGACGACCCACTTAAAATCCGGACCGGATCCGGTGACTTTTGGGGGGAGCTGGAGGGAGCAACCGGAAATCTTTGGAAACGCTGTGAGTGGAGGGATCGAGATGAAACTTGGTGAGAAGATCCATCATTGACATAACCGAGCCAATTCGGGCACTGTGGGGGGAGTGGAGGGAGGGGGAATCCGGAATCTTGAGGTATTTATAACTTTTGAACGGGTGACCGGATCTCGATGAAACTTGATATTTGGAAAGACCTCATGCCTCAGACGACCCACTTAAAATCCGGACCGGATCCGGTGACTTTTGGGGGGAGCTGGAGGGGAGAACCGGAAAAATTGGAAAACGCTATGAGTGGAGGGATCGAGATGAAACTTGGTGGGAAGACACCTAGCAAACACTAGATATATCATTGACATAACCGAGCCGTGCCTACTCGTAACAAGTGCCATATGAGCTCGTAGCTCTTGTTTTGTCACACTTTTTCGAATTAGGGTACTTTCCGATGTACTAGGACAATGAAACTTGGCAGGCATATCAGCAACCCAACCAAACTAACCTTGAAATAATCAGTTTCCCAATCCGACCATAGTGGGGGAGTGGAGGGCGGTGCGAACTTGAAAATTGAGGGCAGTTTGTCACACTTTTTCGAGTTAGGGTACTTCCAGATGTGCTAGGACCATGAAACTTGGCAGGCTTATCAGAGGCCCGACCAAACAAACTTAGAAATGATCGGATTGGAATGAATCTTGACCATATTCGATAGCTAGGGGTGAGTTGGGGCGGGGGGAGACCGGAAGTCTCGAGATACGTTTAGAGTGAAACTTACTGGGAAGAACAAACATCTGCTCCAGGTTAATCTTTTACACAGTTGGACTGGATCCGGACACTTGGGGGGTGGGGGTGTAGGGGGTTTCCCGGAATTCCAGTTTTTGTGGATTTTCATGACGTAACTTGGCAGGCATATCAGTGACCCGTACAAACTGACTTGGAAATAAAACAAAATATTCGATATAATCTTAGGGGGGAGTGGAGGGAGGTAAATCCTGAATATTGAGTCATGCGTAACTTTGGAACGGGCGATCGGATTCGAGTGAAATTTAATAAATGAACAGAGGACATATTCCTGTGGTGATCTTCGTCATTTCCGGATCGGATCCGACAACTATTGAGGGGGGGGGGAATACTAGACCCGCTTAGACTGGTGTGATCGGGATCGAACATTGTAGGAATAACAAACAGATGCTCTGGGCATCATTTACAGAACCGGATTGGCTCCGGGTATTGTGGGTGGAGTTGGAGGGGGGGGGGGGGGGGGATCTGGGATTCCGGTGATCGCGAGTTAAGGTACTTCCAGATGTGCTAGGACGACGAAACTTCGCTGGAATATTAGATATTCAACAAGATTTCCTTAGAAATCGCTACTTACCAAATCCGATTATTATCGTACCAACCTTGACCGCAAAGTAAGAAAAATACTTTTAAGCATAATATTATGTTCATGATTCCCATCAGCCAAGTATCATTTTTGCCTCAAGGGTTTTGCTTACAAATGAAGTTCTAGCCCCCTGACAGTGCGCATCATAACCGCTAAGTTCTTTTGGTGAAACAATATATCTTAACCCATGCAAGTGCCATATGAGCTTACAGCTTTTGTTTTGTTTTTTGGAATTTTTTGGAATTATTGGAATAATAGCTGTTTCTGGGGAGACAATTTATTGATGCTAGGCTCTAATGTGAATAATGTGGCTCTATATTCGAAACTCTTTATTTTAGCAGACAGAAATATATTTTTTTTACTTTTTTAATTTATTCTGAAGGGGGAGGTTGAAAGTGAAAGGCTCATTAAGAACTAACTTGTGAATGGGACCGGTGATTGCATTACTATCAATTAACAGAAAATTCTAGTTTTATCTACTATTTTGCAGGGCTACTACTTTTTGGGATCCCGTACCTATGACTTCGTAAAAGTTGTCCGTCTGTTAGCACGATAACTCTCGAAGGGGTTGAGATATTTCGTTCAAATTTGGCATAAAGACTCGTTGGGTCAAAGTACAGGTCAACTTCGAAGATGGGGTCTGTAGCCCTATATTTAGGGGTCGGGAGGGGGCAAATTAAGGGACGAAAAAATATTTTAGAATCTAATAAGATAATCGATTCAGAGATAAGGAGACATGCTGAATCCGAATATGAAAATTATTTTCTCGCCGGACAACTAGTTCACCGTGAATCCGGCAAAAACAGGAAAATTTGTGAAAAAGAAATGTTTAATCTTAAGTAGCTTAGAGGTTCAATTTAGGGGTAATAAGACACACTGAACACGTATTAAACAAATTTTTTTTCGCCGGACAAGTAGTTCGCCTGGGATCCGGCCCAAACCGGAAAATTTGTATAACGTAAAAGTTGTATTTGAGCTTGATTAGATGTTCGATTCAGGTGCAAGAAGACATGCTGCATCCGCATATGGCAATTATTTTCTACCCGGACATATAGTTCACCCGGAATCCGGCTAAAAGTAAAGCTTTGAAAAAGTAAACGTTTTATCTGAAGTTGATTAGAGGATGGGTGTAGTGGTAAGGAGGCATGCTGAACTTATGTGTCAATATTCCACGCCGGACAAACAGTTCGGGCTCCGGCCAAAACCTGAAGATTCGTGAAAAGTTAAAGTTTTATCTGTAGTATATTTTAAGGTAGTATATAGTACATAACGGTCAAGAAGCTCGCCAAGAACCAGGCAGAAACCGTAAAAAATGTCAGCAGTAAGGCAGCTGAAAGTTTTGATCAGTTTCATCAAAGTATATACGACTTATAGGAGTAAACACGCACGCTAAATCCATGTCTGAACTTGGTTTTCTCAAATGATTAGCCATTGACCTTAATCTGTTTCTAAATTCCAGTTAAAATTTTCAAGAAGTTTGGCGAAGACCGGATATTTATCTACAAGATCCAACTGTCTGGATCAGATATGAAGTTTGTGGGATGCCGTCGAAACCTTTGGTCTTGTTTGAAGATAATAGAGGATGCACTGGCCAAGAGCCAAGAGAAAAGAGTTCGTCCTCACTGTTTCCGGTACCCTTTCGGAAAAGATTGAGAATCACTGGCACATTTTGGTCCTTCATCTTGCGATGGTTGTTAAGCCCTTATTTGTGTATAATTATACGTTCACTTTAGTCCGAACGCCAGGTCCTGAAAATGTGACACCCCCCTAACCCAAACGGTACAGTAGGTTTAAAAGTGGATTCCGACCAAATCGAACACGCTGATTCCGAATATGCCGGGAACTGGTTCCGGAAACGATGGCTTAAAGTAGAAATGAAGCTCGATACTGTTCCATTATTTCCTCTCTATAAGAAGTATCGCTCTCAAACACAGTAGGTTGAAAAATCGATTCCGAACAAATCGAACCCGTTGATTCCGAATATGCCGATAATAAATTCCGGAATAGGTGGCTTAAAGTACAAATGAAGCCCGATGCTCTTCCATTATTTCTTCTCACTAATGAGTACAGCTATCAAACACAGTGGTTGAGAAATGGATTACAACCAAATCGAACCCGTTGATTATGAATATACCGTTAATAAATAAGTAGACCTGAAACCTGATAAGTTATTCTCCTCCTCAGAAACAAGTGCCATCATCTGGTATAGTGGGCTACTGTCGGCAGAAAAGTTCGTCTAACCAAATTGAACCCGCTGATTCCGTGTGCCAGGAATAGACACTCGTTGATTAAGGATGTGATACGAGTCTATTGCTTAATAACCTAAGTTTGCTGGAATGAATCAACCACTACAGGGATTACAACTGGTTCAAATAATATGCTCCTGTATTGAAATGTCGCACGAAATATCTAAAGCACAAAAAGGCGAGTTGAATGAGACACACAAATCTCAAACTTTGCCAACGTTGCGTCACAAAATCAAATTCCCTATTCTTCATCCAAGTCGACAGAGCACCTGCCCCCCATACGAACACTTTCGCGGCAACAATCGAGGTAGTGTAAAAACAAGGTCTTGTACCCCTCCTGTACGTAAGAAATTAAATTGTGCAAACTTCGTCGGGTGCACCCGAGAAAAGTCTTGTCGGTACAACAGGTTGATTAACGTCCATTCGTCTTCACATCAGGTTCTTTATTACCATTTACTACACGTTATACCATTTACCACAAACCTGCATTGTTCGCATTCAAGTAACTGTTCACATAATAAACACACCAGACAGACTGATATGCAACCAAGGCCGTATCCATGGTGGGGGGGTTCCCCCCCCCCTGAAACATACAAAAATCATAATTTGTATAAGCTTTTCCCTCTGATATATGTGTTTTTTGTACTTTTTTGTCCGACCAGCAGGCAACCCCCCCCCCACCCCAAACAAAAAATTAATTCCTGGACACGGGCCTGGCTGCAGCCATGGGTAAAAATCATCGTATTACCATGCCAAGTTCAGCTACTTTATTTCCCCTGTTAATAGTCAGAAATCAAATATTTTGCCTTTTACGGCGTTCTCTGAGTAAGAAGCAAGAAAGTATGATCTTTAGTTGCTTTTACTGTCATATTTGTTTCGCAATTTTATCTCCTCTTCCGTGTCTTCTCTGTAGGGTTAACTAATTAGTGGCGATTCTTGCTTGTGCGCACTACCTGTTGAGCAATTCTCAACTAAAATAGGTACTTTTCGAGAAGGGGTCTAACACTTCCGAAAAGCAAGTATAAACGAAAACAAAAAAATGTTTTTAGGAGTTAAGCCAGCATCGGATACCACCGTTCCAAGCATATTCTGAATCAGGATTGTTTGGCCTACAAAATGGTATCGTCAGACTGACTGTACCTTTTGGGTCGGGTGTTTTCGAAACTAAGCGTCTTTTGACGAGCTGGCGGTCGGACTACTTCATATTTTTCAGTTTCCGTTTGACTAGCCCCGTCTGCCACATCTGATTGCAAACTCCCGGTGATTCTGAACTAATTTTACCCTCATCAATATGCGCAAATGTCGGCTTCTTTTTATTAATCCCCTGGGTTTTATTCCCTCTGCTTAATTGCTTTCGGTGACCCAGTCGACTTCGAACTAATAGGCGAGTCTGAATCTCTGGGGGTGGGGACGGATTTTGTAGGCGAAGTGACGTTTATGTCAACTAACGTTTATGTCAACTGACGTTTATGTCAACTGACGTTTATGTCAACTGACGTTTATGTCAACTGACGTTTATGTCAACTGACGTTTATGTCAACTGACGGTAAGCGAACTAACGTGTAGGGGAACTGACGTGTAGCTGAACTGACGTGTTGACGAACTGACGGATTTCTAAAATAGGTGACTGACGGTGACTGAACTGACGTTTATGTCAACTGACGTTTATGTGAACTGACGTTTATGTCAACTGACGTTTGTGTCAACTGACGTGTAGTGGAACTGACGTTTAGATGAACTGACGTGTAAGCGAACTGACGTGTAGTAGAACTGACGTGTAGAGGAACTGACGTGTTGACGAACTGTCGGATTTTTCGTTTAGGTGAACTGACGTTTATGCGAACTGACGTGTTGCGGTAGTGACAGCGACCCATTTCTAGCCTAACAACAGTGAAAAATGACAAAGAGAAATAAGCGACCTATATCATCTCTTTATTAACAAATTCTTTAAAAAGTTCTCAGACATTATCTGAAAGAACAGTTAATTCAATGCCTCACCCGCTAATTTATAAGAGTGTATCACTCAGGCCCGAATCGAGGAAATTTTGGAGGGGGGCTTGCCCGTGGATCGGACCGAAAACTAAGTAAAAATAGATCAGAGGTTAAATGGTACCACTACTCTCAGTACAAGGGAACAAAATCGCTCGTTGTTCAACCATTCGGGGAGTTAACAAGAAACTCTCTTATTCTCGTGGTTACCCGAGTCTCGGGGGAACGGCAATAGTGCGCCTGTGTCACTTTTATGGTCAAGCTTCACTTTTCATATCTGTCCGCGAGAAGGATTCGCTGGACAATGAGGATAAGAAGCGGAAATACTGTTCGAATGATAAATCTGTGTCACCCTTAAAGCGTTGCTTCAGTTTCCAGGTTTTTCTTCCGGATTCCAGACAGCCGTGTCTGGAAGGTGCCATGTAGGCAAACTTTCCGAGAGGCACAATGAACATGCAAATGTAGATATATTCGATAGATCTATTTTCGATAGATCGAAACAAGGTGATTCATTCCCTCAGAATAGAACAAAAGGCCAAATAGGCCTCTTCCTCAGAGATTAATTCTGCTTTCAGCTCATTTGAAACAAGACGGAATTCACTCATTTGCTCAGATGTCATGGTCAAGTTTATGTTGCCTTCAGTTGCATCACCAAACTGTAGCTGACTCTCCAGGTCTTCGAAGTCATCCTGAAAAGATACGATGGATTACCAGATTGTTTTTTAAAGCACAACTCTTACTAGAAATGATCTTTTCCCTGTAAAATGGATCAGAAAAAATGATTTCCAAAATACCATTACTTTCCAGCTCAAACTAGCGATTCTCCTGTTAGCGCGTGTCGATTCTGCCCAGCCTTCCTGCTCTCCGACGCGGCGGCTGGGCGCAAAAGAAAAAAAAACTGATCGTGCCTTGGTTAAAAGTGGGAAAACTAAGAAAATAAAAGAAGTAATGAACAGAAGGTTATCGGACAATGAAGATTTCGGCAAACTTTTCGTTGGGTAACGGGAAAACTCTGCCAGGCCGAAAAAGAGCTAAAAATTCGTAGTTCCGAAACGAAACAATGGAGAAAGGTGGGGATTTTAGAAGCTTATAATTCCATATGGGAGCTAAGTATATTGTTAAAGGCAGAATAAGCAAGAGGGGTCCTTTAAGTTTCCAATTGCTAACAATATGATTTGCGTGCCAATGCAGCAGGAGCACACTTCTTTTAACAGTTACACACTAAACAGATTAAAGAATTCGTAGTTCTAGGGAGCAGTGCAATTCGTAGTTCTAGGGAGAGGTGAAGGACTGACTTAAAGGCCTCGACTAACCAGTGTTTTAATTTTCTCGCAGAAAGTGGATGAAACGGCACATTCAAGTTAAGTATTTAATAAAGATATCTCTAACCTATATCGCCAAATAAGGTGTGAAGGGGTACGCTAGAAATCAATTCAGCGGATCGAATCCTAGTTTCGTACCAGTGATTGCCATATAAACTGAGAAAAAAAACGAAATCTTACAGGTCTGGGTTGCACGAGGTCGTGTGCGGTGGCCCGGAGGGACTGGGTTATGAGACAATCAGGAGTTCGTCCACCTTGCCCACTGATTTTGTGCGAGTTCCAGGCCAGCATTAGATCCGATAGCCGCTTGTTGATGGCATCCATGAATGCGGCGTGGAGACAGTAAATGTGAACAGGGTTGTCTCTGTCCAGTTGATGATTGAGTTCCAGGCGGAAGAATCTAACTTTTATTGTGCGGATGGCCTGATTGGAGTAAACCCAGAACCTATGAAAACAAAGAACTACAGGGGTTGGACCAAAAAGGACGAATCTTTGAACGAAATTAAAAATGAAACGAGATCTAAGAACGCTGGGAGCGCAAGATGGATTTTTGGATTGGAAAAATCGCCAATAGAATTGGTTTCGAGTAGCAGATAGCAACACTCAGTAGGACAAATGCGGTACAGTCCGCTTTTTAGACTCATTTTCATTGTTCAATTGTAGACTCATTTTCAGCGGAGAAATCTGCGCAGATTACGGCGCCGATTGTTGAATAGGCGTGACCAAGCTCTCAGAGGGTCACAACCGTTTTTATTCAGCATCATAAAACTCAGGGCTATTAGTCTCAATTTGCTTGTTTTTGTCTCAGGTAGGCTATTTGAAACAGTCAAAACTGATTTCAGCGAGTCTCATCACATAATTTGAGTTCATGACACATACTTCTTTTACAAAATATATGCCGCAGAAAAACGCACAGTTATCCGCGACTGCGTTCTACTACATATCCTCGAACAGAGCAATCTTTCCTCCAATGTCTACTATGGCGATGACGGGAATCGAGAGTATGGCGGAAAAAATTTCGCTCGAAATAACTAGTACCTCGAACAGGAGCTACGAGCTCCTATGCACTTGTCACGAGTAGGTGATGCAAGGAAGTAGATGAAACTGTCACAAAATACCTCCGCCTCGGAGAGACGACGATCCATAAGTCAATCTGGTAGAGTCAAGTATTTCATCGTCCTAGTACATCAAGAAGTACCGATCGCCGGAATTCGGACCCCCCCCCCCCTCCACAGTGCCCGAATCCTGTCCTGTTATATAAGCGATATATCTAAGTCTTGTGCTCCCTCATCTCGATCCCTCCACCCTAAGCGTCTCCCAAGATTTCTGGCTCCCCACAAAGTCACCGGTCCGACTCGCCGGATCCGGTCAGAAACTGAACTGGGTCGTCTGAGACAATAGGCCTTTTTAATATCTACTTTTATTAAGATTCGATCTCCCGTCGAAAGTTACACATATGACGAATTTCAGGATACCCCCTCCCACCACCCAAACCACTTCTTTCATGTTAAACTGGTCGGGTCCTCGGTATGATTTCGAAGCTTCGTTCTCGTAGCTTATGTGGAAGTGCCCGAGTATCAAAAACCCCAACCGAACATCCACTAAGGTCAGGGCAAAGTGCCATCAAACATTGCTAATTTATCGTCATCGTGCTCTACAAGGTAAAAAAAAAATGCGCAAGATTTAAGGAATACTTAAGCGATATACTCACTTTTCGATTCGCTGGTTGTGGACGCTTTTCCCGACAATAAACGGCCGTTCGCAAGTTCCACGAAAGTAGAGCATCGCATCACAAACATGTATGTTTTCTCCTCCGGCGTCACTTCTAACTTTCTTCGGCAAACCGTATTCAAGCACTGTGGTTTTGAAATGATTGTACACCGTAGCTGGCCTCTTATTGTCCCCAGCTTTAAGAAACAGCACATATCGCGAATGACCGTCTATCATTCCGTGGATCTGGAACTTCCAACTGGAACAAGAAATTTCATGTTTTTGAGGACCGTAGGCTTCGGAGGGGCGGGATGACGACCTCAAAGGCAAGGATCAAAAATGCAACCTATTAGACAGAGATGTAGTCTTGAATCTTGGTCTTGGTCTTAAGACCAGTCTCAAGACCGATGCCGAAAACCTTGGTCCTGGTCTTAAGACCAGTGGCAAATTCTTGGTATTGGTGTTGTTCTTGCGCATCCGATCGCCAAGACCTAGCCTGGTCTTCAAGACCAAAGACAATAATAGTGGGAAAGACCGGTGACTTCGCTAAAATCGGGTCTCTGAAAATCGATCGGAACACCACCTAGCGTTTGGACTTTGTCCAATTTCGAGCGGTAGATGATTAATATAATGAAATCAAGAAGGCGTGAGTACGCAATGTCTGTCAACATTAACTGATTCGAAGTTGTGATTTCAACATTTTTTTTTCCATAAAAAAGCTATTTATTCTTTTCCTACTTGTTTTTTATTCCAATTAAAGAGGCAATCTGAATGGAGAGAGGATGCTCATCATAAACGAAACAAAACAAAATCAACAAAACGTGCTTTGATGATGATTCTGCGGAGAGCGATGGAAGGAAATGTCAACAGAGCGATTTTTTAACGAAAGAACATCCGCTAAACGGCGCTGGTTGTTGTGACTCATGGAGCTTACGGGAGTTTCCGGTCTTTCCCACTTTTACTGTCTTTGTTCAAGACCCCAATTAAAGTCGGATTAATTTCGGAACTATTCAAAACGTCGCAAAGCAGGAAAAGGTTAATAACGGTTTGCATTATCAGGACCAGATTGTGAATGTCAAGGGATTAGCTGATCATAATTATTTTGAGGGGATTTTCGTCGCGTTAAATGATCTATAAGAAAAGGCTTGACGTGAAAAAATTCCACGAAAAATTCCTACCAAGGAATCTTCTGTAGTGAAGCATGCATTTACCAACTTTCAGCTTTGTGGAAAAGACTCGGAAGTGGTCCGCTGTTTGTAAGTTCTACAGTGGTAAGCATGCCGTATGCACAGTTTATAAATGCACCAAAAGCTTGAAATCCATATTCGAGAAGGTTTTCTGCATACCAGCAACTTCAGGTAGCGAGTGTTCAGCCACAGTGGGCGACCGCACAGAACAAGTATGTTCCTATGGTATCTGATACAAAGTCGTTTTCGCAATTACCGTGGCATCTGATACCACGGTCAAAAGGAGTTTTGCAGATTCAGACCGTCGTAACTGCATGATCAGTTACGACGGTCTGAATCTGCAAGACAAGATATCTGGGAAAGACATCTCACTTTTATCATCACAAAAAAGATCGTTTTCGCAAAGCAACCTTAGTATCAGATACCAGGGTAACTAAAAAAAAACTAATCGCAGCTACAGTTACCGCGGTAACAGGTATCATAGAATCTGCAAAAATTCAACTATTGGCAGCATTTGTTTATCTAAACTGAACAGGGATATTAGCAAATGATTATATTAATTTTATGTGCATATGCATGAATGAATTTATTACAAGCAGCCCAGTAATAAGGCATATTTATTGACATTAATGTAATCAGCTTACTTTTTACTTATGTCCCTTGTTATAACGTGAAGTAAAATAGACTTTCTTGGTCTTGGTCTTCAGATTTAATAATCTGGAAGGAATTTTTTGAAGGGCGGATGCTACTCCCTCCAAAATATTGGCAAACCACGGGGAAAAGTTTTGATGTGTAAACGAGAAGATATGACATAATGTCTCCAACCGCAAGACAGTCGAAACACTACATGAAGAAGGAATACTTATTAAACATACATATTTAATTCAAGGGACAGAGTAGAAAGAGACTTCATTATCGCCAGGTAAGTTAGCATCTCAGTTTTAAAGGAAGGAAAACTTTGCTGTTCATGCGCGAAATCTAGTCCTGGTCAAATATAAGGTGTCCCGTTTCAGAAGCAGTTGCAGTTTGGAGGCAAAGATTCTTACTGTTTTGCTTGGGCTATCATATATGCTCTCAGGTTCTTTCCAGCTCGCAAAACTATCCTAAAGAACCGAAATTTAGAAGATCACAACCATTGCATGAAATTTTACAGCAACATGGTCCTTTACAATCATATCCTTTTATCTGAACCCAGATAAATTTTATATGAAATTCTGTAGTACACATGGACAACAATTCTCGTCGAGAAGAATGGAATTCTGGTCCACTTGAAAGGAATCCTAAGTGAAGCCGACTACAAAGAGGTATAGCAAGACAAGATTCACATTTAAGTGGATAGGAATCCGGTATAGCATACTGTAAAGTAATTTGGTGAAGGTCGTTGTTTTTCAGTCGGTGTGGAAATGTAAACCTGTCACCTAGACTGGATTCTGTTCAGGTTTCCACTTGCTTGTAAATGCTGCTTTTGAATATGAACTTCCTACCTAATCAATTTGTCGTTCCCATCCAAATGGACGAGATACATAGCGTGGGGCACTGAATAAATGCGCCTATGAAGCCGTCTTCTTCGTCTTTCAATCACAAGGTCAGGTCTTGTTCTGTGTAGGCTTTCCCTAATCCGTCTTTCAGGTATTTTCATACCCAGTGCAACCAGATGGCCATCAATCATTCTCCTGCCCCACGTTGGTATCTCCATGGCAATTGTTGAGACATGGACGTCTAGGTGCTGATCTGAAAATAAAGAGACCTGTTGTCATTTTTGCTTGATTCTGTTTGACCGGTTTACATAAATTTAGTTTGAATTATTGAGTTATATTGTCTGTGGTATTATTAAATTTCTGTTTGTGTGCTTTCAAAGCTGAAGACCTGGATTCTCTAGGCCATCAGAACATGTCGGCTACAAGCTTTTTATTTGTTCACCAACATGTAGAAGCTTTCAGTGAAAAGAGTAGGGATACATTCTAAAACACTGAACAACGGCGCTTCATATGTTAACCCAGTCGAACAAGCTCTTCTCTTAAAAAGAAAACAGACTCATATTTGCCATTTCAGTTCGTTGTCAATTTTTAAGAGGTCTAGGTTTAGGCAGTAAAAAGGGGAAATAAACAACTTATATATTCTTAAACAAAAATTCAGAAAATGATGTTGCATAACCACTGAAGGGTTGACACAGTTAAAGTCCCTCTGCAGGAGTTGAACCTGCTGCAAAACACCATATCCAAATTTAGGGCTAAGAAGTCTCATCTTCACCAAGCTTGTTATTAACAAACTCAATAACACTGATTTCAGCTCACCAACCTGATTGGTTAATTTGTACTCGGTGGGAACACAGCATAAACATAAAATGCATTCTTTGCGAACTTTCTTTCTCCCACCCACCTTCCGCCTCCCAAGTTTGGTGCATAAGGTGGCAAACATTCATACCTCCACAAAAACTACATGTCCCCTCAGAAGATTTTCTTTTACTCCAGTTTTGTTTCTTTGTGTCCAGCAAATTAACGTATTTAGTTCTAGGATACAGGGCCAGCATTTTGGTAGCTTAGACTATGCCAGGCCAAAGTCCCACAGACTAACATCTGTCTTCTTTGAATGTTGTTTACCCCAATGCTCTTTCTTGTTTATTAGGGCAATAACTGAAACAAAAACAGGACAGAACTCTATGAGAACATTTTCCTCAGACTTACCCTGTGGCCTGATCAATTATTTTAAAATCTAGAATTTAAATTTAGACAAAATCCACCCAGAGTGAAAGCTAAAGACATGCTACTGTAATGCCCTCTTGACTGGAAAACGGAATTCTGAAAATAACTGGTAGCATTGTAGCCAAGATGGGTTTCTGGGGCATGTGTAGTGTACCCATGGTCCACTGTAAACCCTTGAACAAGACCATCCAAAGGAAACCTGAGAATGCTAGAGTACAGAAAATTGGTATTTAAAGATTGGAAAAGAAACGGGGACAAGACTAAGCTGCCGAAACCAGGCCAAAACAGGCTAACCTGAAGCAGACCTGAAGCCACTGAAAACTCCAAGATGAAACAGGAGTAAAGAATTGAAGGGCAATACCATTACTCTGATGCAAGAAATCTGAATCACAACTGACGGTTTAGCTAAGCCGTGTGTCTCCTACAAGGCTGCAGCAAGGCTGGGTGAAATTAGATTCAAGGCCAATGGTCACAACAATATTTCAAGGAGACCTGGAATTTTTCCGGAGTATGTCAGGCCACTCGTTACTACTAATCAATGCAGGTGCAGTGCATTCA
Organism: Branchinecta lynchi; assembly: GCA_023053575.1. Classification (NCBI taxonomy): domain Eukaryota; kingdom Metazoa; phylum Arthropoda; class Branchiopoda; order Anostraca; family Branchinectidae; genus Branchinecta; species Branchinecta lynchi. The sequence goes on from JAKZAP010000004.1 coordinate 8,765,433, forward strand.
AGTGCATTAGGTTGCAAAACTGACATTCTGCCATACCTGATAGAGTCAAGCTGCTTTTTGTGAGTCCACTTTCCTTGAGCCTCCTACTAACTGTTTTATACGAGCATCCCATCCTCTTTGCAGTTTCTGCTAGGCTGAGGCCGCTGCTGATGTACTTTTTAATCTCCTCCATGCCTAAGTCTTCTCGCCTCTTTCGGGGCATTCTTGCTTTTGAAAATATTTACTATGTTGTAGTTGTTTGTAGGTTGACGTTTATAGAGCTTCAGCTCATACACCCTCGTACCACTGATATTTACTATTACTTCACCCAGTTCACCCTTCTTGGTCTGTAGGTTTTTCTTCCTCTTCCTGTTAAAAGCACATCAGCAGTCAGCAATTCAGCAATTCAGCATGTCAGAACCACCTAGTGAACTCAATACAAACGAACTTGTATCGGTAATGGAAACTACAGGCATGTGTATCGACTTTCGAGCGTATCGATATCGAGAAATTCAAATTCTATTTACGGCGCGAAATTCTATTTACAACGTGAAATTCTATTTACAGCGCGTTCGATTTCTATTTACTTAGAAAATTTTTCATTTACAGAATTTTTTTTTTTACCGGGAATATTTTGCAGTTACAGACAATGGAAAAAAAAAAAAAAAATAAGAACAAAGTTTGTTATATACATTTTGGCTAAGTCAACTAGTTTGGTCGGAAAAAAAAGTTTGTGAAATAAATTTTTGCGAAGTCAATATATTTGGGTTAAGTAAATAGAATTTGATGTTGTAAATAGAATATTATTTCACAAAGCAAGAATATTTTGGTTAAGTAAATAGAATTTGATTTTTTGTAAATAAAATCTCACTCGGTAAATAGAATTTCATCTTATGTAAATAGAATCTGAATCGGTAAATAGAATTTCGTTTTGTCCGCTTTTGCCCCTTCGTATTTGGGCTAATAATATTAATGATATATTAGATAATTGTGGTTTTGCGATTTGGTGTAACGGAGGTGACGGACCAGGACTGCCTGCTGGAGAGTTTGCACGTGCGATGACAGGTAGACTTTTGGACCAGGAAATTCAAGCATGGCATCTGGCAAAAGTCTGACACCTTCTTTAAGGGTTTATACTTTAGCCAAAGAGACACGGGGGGAAGAGATTTATTTAAGGCTGGGATTAAGTGGTTGGATCAAAGAATTTTAATTAGTTGCCGGGCCGATTCCTTGCCATTGGGAAAACGGAGTAAATAATTGGGGAATAAATTAGGACGTACTGGTCCTTATTTTTGCCTTATGTGTGGTAGCGAGAATGAGAATTTGTTACATCTGATGTGTGAATGCCGTGAGCTAGATGACCTGCGGGTCGAGATTTTTGTGAATGTAATTACAATAAATGATGAAGTATCGATGATGAACGTTATTGGAAGTAAGTGTTTCCATATTTGAAGAGGCTGGTAAGGTTCCTAAAGGTAGCTTTAGCCCACAGAGAGAATTTCCTTTAGTTTAGTTCCATTATTTCGTTTCAGTGTTCTTTTTTGTGTGGTCATTTTTGCCATCGCTTCAGGCTTTTTGTGCAATAAATTCTATTATATTCTATTCTGTCCTATGACCTATTGTGCGTCTGTTCAACTGTCTGTTAGTCTGTACGAGAATCATTTGGGTACAAGTCAAGTTAGTAGGTCGCGTAGCCCCAGATTTGGGGATTAGGAATTTGTTTAAGTTTCAAGTTAAGGGCAGGAAAGAAAGCGGGTAATGACAAACTTGTTTTCTTGCCGGACAAGTAGTTCGTCCGGAATCTGGCCGAACCCGAAAATTCTGTAGGAGTAAAAGCTTATTATGAAGTCGACTGAGAGGTAAAAACACACACTAAATCCATTTCTATGCTTTATTCTTAAGCTAAACGCCTAGTTTGCCGGTGCTCCGGGCCAGAACCAGAAATTCGTCAAAGTTCTGTCTGAACTCGGATGGTGTCAGGTTTGAATATCGAAATAAGGAGACATTTTTCGGAGACGTCTCATTTTTCGAATGAGACGTAAAAACAGACGCTAAATCCATTTCAAGCTTTATGCTCTAGCTAAACTTCTAGAGCATGTTGGTTCAGAATGTTCGGTGAATTGTCAAATAGCTTTGGTGGTATTTCTGGAATTTCTTCTAGATATACTTTTGGGCTTAACTGGTTAACACATATTCCAGAAGAAGGGTTGATTGGAGACATTTGTTCATTCTAATATTTTTCGGTACTGAAATAAGGACAGATGCAAAATTGAGCAAAAATCATGCTTGGAAACATTATTTCGTATTTGGATTGGGTTTTCTGCAGGCAATGTTAACGGAAGTCATCCAGATAGGGATGATACTTGGTACTCTTCATTCAGTTGTTTATTAAAGACAGAACCGAACGGATCTGGTTTAACATTTTAACGGGATCAGGCGAAGATCGTAAGTCCATAAGACCTGATTGTCTGGATGAAGAAGTCCAACAATTGTTCCCCTATAGGATCCCATCGAAAGATCTCGTCTTTGTAGGTGTACATGAGTTATGCATTCTAGAATAGCTTCCGAACCACTAGGTTACGTCTATCCAAATCTAAAGGAACGGCAAACTCTCAATTTTTAGGAACATTTAGGAACTAAAATATCCGTAGTATTCTCATATTCTCAGTTTGTTCAGTTTCAAAGAGGTATCTAGTTTACAAGAACTATAGACTAAACAATACGGACAAAATACTTTATTTCTCCCTCTTATTTCTCGCACTCTTAAAAATCGGCACATGTTGATTCATTAATTATTTAATTCACCCTCTTCCGGACAGCGAAATAATCTCAGTGCTGAAGCATCAGAGGACTTTAGCTGTTAGCCTCAAACATGGCCGGTCACTGCTGAGAATGTATGGGATTTTGTGGTGCTGGTACCCTGTGCAATAGCCACACTAGGAGAACTACAGTAACGAAAGGCTTAAATCAATCAGATCAGCTTTTCACTAGAATTGTCAATGCGTTAAGTATGTAAGTAAACTTCAGTACCAATCAGGGTCCAAAAGAACATACAGTGGAGTACAAGGAAAGGAAGAAAGACGCATAAAGCTTGTAAATCAAAATAATAAATAACCACAAAATCAACTGAAAAATAAACATTGTCAATAAAAATTGACATCCGTAGTAGCTGAGCCCCGGCTGTAAGAGGCTCTTGAATCCCACACTTCTCACAAAGGCTGGACTAACTGGACTGGACCATTTCACTAAACCTGGGTGGGGGGGGGGGCAAATATCAGTTTTGGCCTTGGGGCACCAACTCCAGGCTTATCATATGAATCAGAATTTAATTATGCTTAGGTAAATTTAAAGTAGTTTTCGAATAGTGCTTTTCATCTTGCCTTTTGAAGCCTAGATTAGAAAGGAGGAAGATTTTGAAATCCCTGCCCTTCACCAAAAAGGCGCCCCTGGACTTACGCCGCCAACTATGGATCTGGGGTAAAAATCTAGCATACTTACAAGTACGTTATGAATGACTTTGCCGCCACAAATGAAGCACAGCCTTGCGCATGGCACGCTCTTTTCTACGCAGTGACAATTCATAACTACTAGCCTATACCGAAGCAAAATTTCAGAAATTTCTCTTCCTCATATTATTTTAGTTTCAGGATTCAAGGGACTACGTATTCAACCTGTCAGGTGACAATATTTAGTTACTAAAACAAGACCAAAGGTTTCGATGGGATCCCAAAAATGAAATAAGCTATTTATCTTCTTTACCTTAAATCGCACTTCCAGCGAGACAAAGCGGTGTGATTCTCCTGTAAAGTCTCTCGCTGGTTGGTTGCTTGATTGGTAGATGCTGTTGTCACATCGGCTCACTGGAATCCCATGCAGCCGACATTCAGCATTTCGCCAGTCCTCGTCCACACATTTTTTGAAGCCATCCAGGGTAGCAACGTTGATAGTTTTTTCGGAAAGGCTGTTCCATTTCCAACTGTCAGTTGGAAATTCTTGGAATGGCCTCTCGTCGATTTTGATTGGGAGCTCTCGAATAACTCAGGGATAATGTCGGAGTCTAACAGCTTTTTTACCTTCAGGACGTCGCCACGTTTACGTCGATATGAGAGGCTGGGAAGCTTCAGTACCCTCAACCGCTCGTGGTATTCTAAAGCTTTTAATTGTGGGGACATCTTAGTGGTTCTTCTTTGCACTCCCTCTAGTACTTTGGCATCCATTTTGTGCTGGGGTGATGCAACAATCATGCCGTAGTTAAGGTGGGGTCTCACGAGCCCAGTGTAGAGCTTCTTAATGATCACAGGCTTCCTAGAGGTGATGGTCCTTTTCACAAGCCCGAGTGCTCTGTTTCCTTTAAGGACCGTTCACGCTTGTGTTGTAACACGAATAATAATACTTCGCCTTGTAAGCGTTATCCTCCTCTTCCGTTCAACTTGAAAATCAAGCTGTACACCCACGTATGCGCCGATTAACGACACACCCAAGAGAACGCTAACCTTTGATGACTTTAGGGACATTGAACATCCTGAAATGTGGACTTTTACATCAGCCTCGACCGGTTGTGCGCAAATTCATTATAATATCTGTTGCTGTGTCTATTGGACCAATGCAGAATTGTAGATTTCTCGATTTAGTTTTGACCCTACCAGGATTGCTGTAATTATTTCAGACAAGGTAAAAGCTTATAGTTGTCAAAACGCAATTAGCTGTACAGTTTAGTATGACTGAGTTTCCATTCAGAGAGCTCATTCAGTTTCAATTATACTACAAATATCTCTCCTTATCCATTTCTCTCTTTCTTCCTTGACAGTCACGTGATGGAAACGCAGGCTGTGACTGGTCACGAATAACTTTTAACACACAGAATAGAACCCGTTCCTATTAATTTTTACTACAGCAAGCCTGGCGGGATGAAAGTTTTACCACAGATATTCGCGGATAGCAAGTATAATTCAGGAATTATGCGCCTTAAACGTAAGCTTGAACGGTCCTTTAGCCTTAAATTTAAACTGGTTGTCAATTGTGACGCACAGGCTGCGCCCAGGTCTTTTTCTTCCTCCACACTTTCTAGGTCAATGTGGTTGATCCAGACAGTCAGGTCTTGTAGCGTGTTTTTCGTCTCTAATCAACGGTTTGAAAATGTTAAAAATGGAACAGTTGCTTTTTGTCTTACGGATTACGGTCGAACCACTAACCCACTGAGAAAACCAAGTTCAGATATGGGTTCAGCATGATATGGTTACTTCTGTACCTCATCTACGACCGACTTTAGAAAAATCTACTTTTACAAAATTTTCTTTTTAGCCGAATTCCGGGTGAATCACTAGTCTGGCAAGAAAATAAGGATCAAAAACGGATTCAACATGTCTTGCTTACCCCTGACTTGAACCTCTAAGCAACTTCCGAAATAATTGGCTATTTTTCACGAATTTCGAGTTTCGGTCGGATTCCAAGCGAACTACTTGTCCGGCAAGAAAACAATGTTGAGATATGGATTCAGCGTGCATTGCTAATCGTGCGTCGATTATGTGATCGATTTAAGATAAAGCTTACAAAATTTCTGGTTTTCACCGGATTCCGGACGAAATTACTGTCTGGTAAGAAATAATGTTTAAAAACGGACCCCCCACCCCGTATCGAATCTCTATTCAAATTAGATCAGGACTTCTGTACTTACCGAAATTCCGGGTTGGGACGGGTGTTAAAGTTCAAACATGGATTCAGCGTGTCTCCTTACCTCTGAATCGGCTATTTTACTAGCTTTTTCAAAGCTAGTCAAAGCTTCAAGAGCTGCAACCTCCCGTCTTCGATCCTGAGCTGTATGCTACTTTGAATCAATGAATCTTCAGACCAAGCTTGAACAAAAATGTCACCCCCTTCGAGATTTATCGGGCCAACAGATGAACAACTTTTACGAAGTCATAGGTATCCGTCACTAACGTTTTTGGATCCCAAAAAACAAGGTTCACAAAGCACTGATCCTTAGCGAGTTAGAAAGAGATGGGACGTGGCTAACAGCTGTTTCCTTTCCTTCAAGTTTTGCAAGAAGCAATCCTAAGCCGACCATTATCCTGCTTCCGTTATAAACTCAATTATTGCGTTTAAGCCGATTATGTTGGTGCGTAAAGCGTAGCTTGGACATGTAGCTTTCACAGACCTTCATAGATAGTTGGGATCCCAAACGGCAATGCGGAGGTAGATGCCAGTTCCATCATACGTCGTCTGTCTGTGAGCTTGTATCTCTTAACAGTATATGTTGATAAAGGCCAGATGCCGTGTTGCGGAGGGGGTGGTGTAAAAGAAAGGAGCAATCACATTAACCTGCTTGTCGGTCTCAAGTCAAGTTCAAGATCCAGTTCGTAGAACGGGTTACCATCTAAAGTGGGGTTGGAAGAGGGCTGGGGGGGGGACGAAAGGCAGGACATATAGGTATAGAGTCAGTAAAAATCAATTGAACGTGTGAGCTAAGTTGTTCATCTCACTAAGATATGTGAGCGAGATAACCCACGAACGCATGCTTTGATGACATTTTTGTGAGCATATATTTCGGTCAGTTATGGCTAAAGAACGTAGATGGGGCTCTAGCCACACCTAAGCGTCGGGGTCTCGGTTCTGGGGGGAGGGATAGATGAATACAGACATTCTTTTAAATTCAGGGGCAGTAGGCCTGCTGGTCTCACTAAGGATACTATATATGGTTGGGTGTTATAGACCAGGTTCCGCCTGCTCTCTGATGGAATGTGAAAGGGGGGAGATTTTATCTGCAGCGATCTAATTTGGGTCGTAAATAATTCAGTCCTGACAACTTGATTCCGCGACTCCACCTTATAGCTCTTGTTTACTAGCAACTGAAGAGATTGTCTTGGACTTGAGATCAGACGAAGATCACCACTGTGCATGTCAAAGCCTAGGCACAGGAACAGTTTCAGAAAAAGTAGGTGTTTCGCTTTCCTTAGAACCTTCTAAAGTTTGATCGCCAAGCATTCCTCAGTCCTGGGCTGGATACCCAGGACTTTAAGCTCTGATCAGAAGTAGCTGATTCTTGATTTATTTCAGCTGCTTTTTCACCTTCCCCTTTAAAACCCACTGAACGTTGCTCAGACCATTAGCAACGCATAGAATATATAATATAGTTTCTCCAAGAGAATACCATGTATTCATTTCGTGGTATCCAACTGGTTCGCACGACTATTAAACACGAGTATTTTTGTCGAGTTTAGTTATATTCCACTGTACACTTCTCTGTACTTTCCGCTTATTGCACTCCCTATTGTATGAAACAATCGTGTGACTATTGAGAAATACTGCAGGAAGAAATACCAGTGCAAACAAATTATTTATCAAAGTTCACTTTGGAAGTGAATTTTTTTTCCGTGACCCACAAGTAGCCGTTAGGCGTATTCTCGCCGTACCATGAGGACTCCACTTGAGTAGTCCCCGCGTTTTTGTTTGTCCCGGGGACTCACTCCCCGTATTCTCGCGAGTCCCCACCGGGGTCCCCGCGGACGGGGAATGCTCCGATTTTCATCACCATCATCGAAAAGGACTCCCTTCCAGATTCATAGCGGAATCAATTTTTGATGGTGCTGGTGCAATGTAAAATTAATTAAAACAATAAGAACAAAAATAAAGAACAAAACAAAAATAAAGTGGATCCATACTAATTTCGTCAGCTGGATATATTTTTTGGGACAAGATTCATTTTGGAAGCATTCCCCCTGTTCTCGATGTTCTGTACGTGGAGGCCGCGCGGAGCGACTCCCTCTATTCTCGCCGTTCCCGTAGATTCCCCGAGGAGTCCTCGGGGAACGGCGAGATTACGCCATTGTATATAATACGTATTATCAGTTTACCTGGTACGCATCGCTAGACTTAACTTCCCTTTCTTTTAAAGTGTAAGGGTGCTTCCGTCGTCTTTTTACGGCCCTTGAAATCCTCGGATTTAAAAGTTCGGAAGTAATCATTAAATCTTAGGGGCCCTCAGGCCATGTCCATTAACAACAGACTATCTTCTCACTGTCTTTAAGCAAGTTTAGAGACATAAACTTAGTCGTCCAGGAGAGTGGAACACTTCTAAAGCAAGTTGAACTATCTGGTGATGATAATCATAAGGTTTCCGCGTTTGTTCAACGAACCAATACTTATGATGTTTCTTAACATGCTTGACAAGTAATAGACCTTTTTTGGTTGTTACTAACGGTTTATCTCAAAGGTTTTTTCGTTTTTGATTCGCAACTTGCCCGGCGACAGAGCAAGCTACGCTCGCTCTAGTTTTGCTTGTAGATAACTCTAAGAGATTGTCTCGCGGAGGCGGTGGCTCGGACATCAGTGTATTGTGCAGCCAAAATTCTACGGACAGTTTCGTTTTGTCTCTACTGGAGGACACTTCCGTTGTGGATTGGTGCTTATGAACATGTATATGGATAACGAGAAAGGATAAAGAGTGGGGACAAGGAGTACAGATGACCAGGTAAGGAAAATTGTAGATAGACCTAATCCAGGCTTTGTATGCATAGACTTATTGTAAACGGAGCTGGGAAGTAAATTTTGATGTTCCAGCCGGCATGTTAATTTATGGAATTGGTTGCGGTTGGTGGAATAATGTGAGTGAGCTACATATACTTGAGGGTATAAGCAGTTCCTTTTGCATAAAGCAGTTATGCACACATCTTTAGTAAGTCTTATAGACGCAATCTCTCACCAGTAACATTGGAAACACGCAATATGCAAACATTTAAAACAGCACTTGGAGTGACAGAATTTCACGCGCCATCGCTTAATGATTCCTTTTAGAAGGATTCTTTTTTAGGTTTTTCTTCTAATGTCGTAGCCATCCGTTGAGAATTGTCCTCGTGACTGGTTTTATCCATCATATAGGGAGAACTGACAAGCTTAAGCTTGCCATTTATTTGATGATAGATAAATAAGTACAATGATCCTGGACTTCCAGTTTCTGTTTTAAATTGGCACGCTTCCCCCCCCCCCCTTTGTGAGGTAAGGATTTTCGAGGGATTTTGTGCCCCTTGTGTCCCCGTAATCAGGTAAACCGTATCCATTCCCCGTAATCAGGTAAACCGTATCCATGGGGAGGGGTAAGGGGGTTCAACCCCCCCCGAAACATACAAGAATAATTGTTTTTTTGTATAGGCTTAAAGCTATGATCTATGTATTTCGTACTTTTTGGTCCGACCCGCGGACACCCCCCCCCCCCCCCCCGAAATAAATTCCTGGATACGGACATGCCGTAAGCCCATGGACCTCGCCAAGGACTTGACAACACAGCCTAGTTTGCCGTATTGTTAGTAATGGATCACTTCTGAAAGCTATCCCTGGAATAAGGTATGTAGGGGAATGCAGGGGGAATGGGGCCAACGTAAGCCTAAGGACTTGACAAAATAGCCTCCGGCAACAGACTCGGGTCGATTGACACAACTCTGGCAGGAGAACGACTGATTTTAAAATATCAAGACTAGGCGGACTGAAGATAACACTGTTGAAATTTCCGAAAGAACCCATCTCGAAATGCGTTCAATAACCCCATACCTTACTAAGGGTATCTTGTAGGTATTGGGTATGATAGGTTGGGTAGCAGCTGTCACACCCCAAGACTCACTTTCCGTTCTTCGAATGTTGCTTTTTCGGGTCTTCTAGCCGCCGTAAGTGGATGAAAGAAAAATGATGAACACGGGTGGGATTAGCTAGGTATGCTGGGGTTCAGCCTGGTCTTTTGAACCAGTTTTTGTAGTCATTCGGGACCACGCTAAAGCGAAGCTTTTGGGTTTGTTAAAAAACCGAATTGTGTATCCAGACTACCGTTTTGTTGTCGGTCATGACGAGAGCGAGGGGTTGTCCAATCTGGATTTTAGTGTAAAGAACGTGCCTCAGTACCAGCCGGAACCGGTTACCACATGTTAGAAAGCAGCATGTTTAGAAGCCAGGAATCGCCTAATTTATGGCCATCAGCCCATCACCTCTGCTTTTAATCCTTGCCGTGAAAGGGAGTACAGCTGGTCCCAGGGAGTGAACAGCCCCTATATCGAGAGAAGCGCTTCCACATGGAAGAAGTAACGTGTGTACCAGCCCCAGGGATGTTTTCCATCTTGGCACTCATAGATATTCCGTATAGGTTACCATCGTCCTCCCAGCTGGTGACATGAGAACTATAAAAACCGTTCAACCCTTAGAAAATAGTTGCGTCTGAAAAGCTTACCTGTGTTGAGCATGGTAAATAGGCTGTTGTAGCTTTGAGTGGGAAATCCGATGTGAGGCGTAGGACGAAGATCAGATTAAGATACGGAAGTCAAGGTTTTGATGCAGCTTGTAGGCTAAAGTCGATGGAATTCCAGTTTGTTCGAATGTTATGCCTTGAACTCACAAAAAAGTATTGCATAAGAACACCATGGTAGAAACTTGAGAAATTGTTGATTCATAGATTTACATGTGTACTTGTGTTGGAAAGACTCTCACATAATAACAATCAAACAATTGATTTTGCATATTTTTCAACCAGCTGGTGTTCTCCTAACGACCTGATGACTGGCGGAAAATTGCTTGCTATTCTCTCAGTATGTTTTATTGCGAAGGTCCAGCCCAAGTTTGGAGTGGACATACTAAAATTCGGCCAGGAATGGACTGACCTGCTGGGAGCAAATCGGATTACCATCGTTAATTGCATACCTTGTGTTTTTAAATTAGAACTCCCAGTAGGCAGAGTAGGCTGTGTCATTTTGAAGGACTGTTGAATTACAGATGGATTGTATACTTTGCACTTGCAGGGTGTGTCTGGAATAGACAGCTTTTGCTCAATAGGTACTACATTAGAATATTTATCCGTGAACAGTTTCACAGTTAAACCCGTTTTGAATGCCGTATTAAGGACTTCGCAGTAGCCTACGTAATCGGTTTCATTGCTTAAATCGGTAGGCTATGGAGAAAAGTTCTTTTAGTGTATTTCCCGCCAGTGGGATCTTTTGGAAGCTATTGTCCTTGTTTTATTTTATCGTAAGTCGGAAGATGTTGGTATGAAAGATAGACGATACGGGCTATTTCTAAGCCTAAAATCAAGTAGTATATTTTCTATATAAAGTCTCATCCCATTGTAAGTAAGTAGCTTGTACCTTTTCTGAAAGAAAACGTGGCTCACCAGATACATTTGTTCGAACTATTTTTAATGAAGGTTCACTTTTTTTGTAATTTATCGGTAGTCCACTGGATAGTCTAATGCGAGGTTTATGTATTCCATAGCTCCAGCGATCCCATCTGACGATCAGTTCCTTTTTCTGAGATTGTATGTTCTGTTCTTTTTTTCTACCGACCTTCAGCCAGATCGATTGCCTTGACTCTTAGGATTCTAAGCACGCATCGACGACTTGTTCTCCTAACCCCAAAAAATTACGGGAATTCGGAGTTGCATGCTTACGTGGCGAGATTCGACTTGCTTGTCCCAAGCTCTTTTTGACGACTTTGCTTTTGCCGCTTGATTACAAATGGGTATTCATTGAAGGATTCAGTGGTGTGGCTTTCGCGTCTCCCGGATATTCCAGCATCTATCTCCATATCCTATAGGTTGAAATGACGATGGTAGAATTATTGGTAGCAGGTTGGAACATACCGTACATCCTAAGTCTGGATATGAGAGGCATACTTCGCTCCTCAAAGGACTTCCGGGTGGGGAACAAAATTTGAATCTCGGAATCATAGTAGAGATATGCTTCTTGAGCCTCTTTTAAAGGACCTGTCTTACCTATAATACTAACGAAACCTACTTCCACAGTCACTCCATATACTTCTAAATCCGGAGACCAATTTAGTACGGTACATTCTAAACGCTCGAACAAAACAACGCTGGTTTTCTCACATGCCTTAATTTTCTACCTTCGGTGCGTATCACGGTGTCGACGGTTGTCTGCGGGAAGAGAAAAACCGGTTATGTAAATTGTTTCCCTGTTTTCGCTACAAGTCAAACGGGCGCGGAAAAGGCTTAAAACAGCCAAAACCGTGGGTCATTTGTTGAAAGCACAGCATAGTTTTAAAGTATTCAAATATTTTAAAATACTGTAAGTTTGAAGAATAAATAGTGCGAAGGGTCCCTTAAGTTTGAACGGCGCGAACAAATGTGATGGAATCCGAACCAAAAAAATATTAATGCGCAGCGATGGGCGCAAAGGGTTGTCTAAGTCAGAAGCCACGGACTCGTGAATCTCTCGAATCTTTTGCTGAGTTGTTTTTGAAACCTCAAACAGAAAAATGACGGCGTCCAGAATAGGCTATTGTAAACGTTTACTTGCATTATCATCCGAAGCATCCGAGCAGAAGAACCATAACATTCAAAATTCAGGAAACCTTATAGCTTACTTTTGTCATTCAGTATCACCCGCCCTGCTCTCACCTTGTAGGCCTAGGCTGCCAGAGCAGAACATCTTCGACAGCTATGAAATGAAATGGGTAAGCAGCGAGATGAGCCACCGGATGGACTGGTTGCCTGATCGTTTTCGCTTCTGTTATTGGTTGGCGTGTCCATTTACAAGAAACATGCACCTTTTTAGAAATGTCACAGGAGTAATGGACACTCACTTAATAGATGCATCGTTTTTTCTGAGATATATAGACCAGAAACTTCAGAGAATCGTGCACGCTATGCCCTTCATGTTGCGCTGTCCAGTTCTGTTCGATCGGACGATAGTTTTCAGAACGACGAAGAAGCGGAAGTGAGAAGAAATAAATATTTCCTTTCACTTTTAAAAGCTTCGTTACGACCTATGATTTTGTTGTTTGTCTCCTGGCTGTTTAGTTTCTATGCATAATTCATTTTGGCGTAGCCAGGTTCTGGTTTGAGAACTGAGCTGAGTTATATTTTTATTCTGGTGATAGGTTAGAAAAAGCAGCAGGTCAAAAGATGAGTGATCATGGTTGTAGGCTACGAGATCATTGTACAAGAACATGAAGCTGCCGTTTTATTTGTCAAATAACGCAGTCTTGTCAGATTAGTCTGAGAGGCTTTTCACGAAGTTACTGTAAAAAAATGTTCTTCCATTGGTGACTGACATTATTCTTAAATCTTTGTCTAATCCCTCCGCCTAGCCCTTACGCTGCCATATCAATCCTCGCCTATATCAATTTGAGCCTATTTCCGCATGTCATCCTCGCCCTTCACATCAGCTTTCTAGATCCGTCGTGGTTCGTTTTCTCTCAACATTCCATTCGGACTGTTGTTTAGCTCCGAAACAAAAGGTTTCACTGCATATTAATTACTGGTGAACTCCAATTACGAATCTCCTTGTAATTACGCTACTCTGTATATTAGTGCGCCGCTTGGTTTTTCACCCCCGGTGTTAAGTTTCTCTCTCAGCACTATGTCATTATTGGTAGTGATGATTTCATAATTTGAATCTGATTGTACTTTGACACTGTCCCTCTCGGCTGGTTTAACCCCTTTGAAACGAAGGCTTAACTTAAAGCATTTAATTCAGAAGTATTCTGGCGTTTGTGTTATTGATGATATCAATAACACAAAATAAGACCCGTCAAAATAAACACTAGGTACAAAGACGGAGTTAATATTAAGAGAAAAAGAAAGGAAAACAAGAAAGAGAATTAACTTAGGAAATACACAATATAACTTTTACCATACAACTAAACCAAGAGGGTTTTCCAGTCGCAATCAATATTTTGGCTATAAGTTTATATTTGTTTCTTCACTGCTGTTAGTGGATCACTAATTTGATAACACCTGGAAATTTTCGAGTTTTCGTCCTGGGGGGGGGGGGGGAGCATAATAAATATTTAGCAAAACTATTATATTTTTTGGGGCTGTTTTAACATTTCTGTAAAAAAACAAATCCACCATCTTTTGCGGAAAAAGGGCGTGTCTTCTGGGATCAGTGCATACTAGCAGATCTAATGAAGAACTAGATTTCAGTTGCGTCGGCAACCGCCGATACAAGTGTTGTGAAGTGAACTGAATGATTAACAGTGTAGTATCTGTGATCTCTAAATTTCAGCATTTAGTGAGTTCATCCTTGGGAATATTTTTGGTCGGACGTTTCATTTCTGTCTCTGTTCTTGCTCGAAATATTGGTTGTTATGCAGACGAGAATGTTTCATGGGTGAAGTTTGGGCTGAAAGTGATAGTACCCAAGATGGTAGATTGTGTTGAAAAGAAGCTGATGATTAGATTAGGACTAGTGTGCACAGTTTTTGATTCGAATTACACGATTATCGGAAACCTAAGGTGGAAGGTCAGCAGGATCTGTCGGCGCATGTCCAACGTACAGGAATAAGTAGGCTGAACTTCATCCCAACTTGTAGGGCCTGAAATCCAAGTGCACTCCCGGGTTGCGTCAGTTCGGGGTCGTGATGTGTGGGCATTACATAGTAGCGACGCACACACTATTTCGGAATTGCAGAAAAACACGTCAAAGCTAGTTTCCGCCCGCTCACCTTTGCTCTTATTTTTCAATTTGCTTTGTTATGTTCGTTGATTGCATTTCTTATCTTCTGATTGATCCTTTAACGCCGGAACACAATAACTTTATCAGTACTGGTACCGTCTGCTGGTGGATGTATTTGAAGTAATTTTTTGAATTTGAAAATTTTGCGCCCGCACAGTTATTGTTGATTGGTAAGGTACTGCCGTTTATATGAGGGCTTACGCGAGATGGAAAGCAAGCTTTTCGCGCTGATTCGGAAATTTTCGCCATGTTTTCGCGCTTGGAAACCGAAACAGCTTTCTCGGAAAGTGGAGCTTAATGGTTTGGCGAGAAATTTGAAAGAGTGGACAGTCAGGGAAAGCATCACAAACGACCAAATCATTACACGCGTCATTAAGAATGACTTCATTGGAGAATCGAAGGAATATCCAGTATGCCATATTTGTTCTAGGCTAAAAAGTTTAGAATTGACATTTTCCCAGTGATTTTAGCTTTCTATGGGTTTTCGTGACCAGTCCAACGGGAAAGCGGAAAGCAATTCCAGTAATTTCCACAATTTTCGCGAGTTGCTTAGCTCGTTAGAAAGTTTCTCGCGAAAACCCTTCCTGTGTCGGTGAAATATTTGAATCTGATTTTTTTTTTGTGTGCCAGCTCCGTTATGGTTGCTTGGTAAGGAACTTAATTGAATCTCAATCACAGTTGAGGCGGGGTTTTTCTGCATCAGCAAGCTCAGTGTTTTATTTATTTTAAGTTCCTTTTTCAGCTTCATTTACATGTCCGTTACCCGGAAGTTGCCCGGTTCATCCCTGGCCTATTGATAATTTAGACATTTCTGTGCCAGGGAGACCAAGCGAGAAAGAGTGAACAAAATGGTACTATTTCTGTCTTTTGTTTCGACTGCAGGTCGGTCAGTTACCCTTTAGGAGTGGTTTTAATTTCAAAAAGTTAATTAATTAAAATTTCGCGAAAAAAGCCCGACGGGCCGGCGCTGAAAATACAAGTTGCTACTTAAAATAGATTGGACTTGCATACAAGGGACTTTTACCGTGACAAACCCCTTGTACAAGTTCAGTCTTCACATAAAAATTAAAGTTTCCCGTGAAAAGGGGGTGCGAACTTTGTAGACAGACTTGCTCTTCGAGCGAAAAAATGTTCCGGTAGCCCGTATTAACTGGTGATTGTAGTGGTTTGTGAGCTGTTTCACAAGCCCCTCAAAGCTAAGTTTGTTAGAGAGTCGGATCCTGAAGCCGGAGGCTGTAGGTTGGAATCTCTCTTGAGGAGCCATTTTGTTTTTCAGTTAACTACTACTAGGACAAAATTAATATTACAAATTTCTTAGACTTCATAGATCTGGAATTTCATCATCAAATAACAGATTTAGGATGTCGTGCTTATATAATTATCTACGAAGCTTTTAATTTTCTCCAATAGCGCGACAGACCTGGCACTATTTAGAAAAAAGGACGCAGATTATGATTCATTATTAGGTCATGGTTTATTATTAGGCTATGATGTATTATTAGGCTATAGCCTATTACAAATTATAATTTGTTAGAAGTTAGTTTCGTGTTCTTTTTTGTATGGTGTTATGTCTTTCCGTATATTACTTTTTTTTCTTTTTTGTATTTAAACTCCGTCTTTCTCTTTGTGAGTGTATGATAGGTCACAAATAAATTATTATTACCATTATGAATCGAGGATGATGATATCATTATGTTTCGTGCTGCGTGGGTTAAAAGGCTTGCGTTTCTAGTATTGAGATTCCGATATCGTGTTGAAATCTGATCAGGGAATAATGTTTCATATGTGGCTATAAAGAACCTTCGGTACCGAACTAGTATAAATTCAAGATGAAATTCGTTGAAAATGAACCGGATCTAATTTTTTGAGCTGAAAAGTCGGGGAAAGGACAAACAAGCGAGATTTTCGTTTTTTATTGATCAGCTAATTATCCCTCTAAGCTGTTTTTACTCCTACTTGCATGTCATTGAATAATTCTTCGAGTCCGCATAGCTCTTGTGTTGTTTTAGTTTTGGACTGCGTAACTTAGTTTGTTATGAGTTACCCCTTGAGGTCGAAAATTGTAAATAGTGAACTGAAAGATAAAAATGTGTCTCGTTGGGATTTGATCCTGGTGTCTTCGGACTAACATGTACCGAGACGCTAACCTAATGCTTGGGATCACTTAAAGTGACGGGATACATTTGATTTCGTAAAAGTTGTCTGTCTGTCTCTCAGTCTGTTGGCATGATACCTCTCAAAGGGGTTGAGAATTCGAACTTGGCATGAGGACTCTTTGGGTCAAAGTACAAGATCAAATTCGAATATGGGCTCTGTAGCCCTAAATTTGGGGTTGGGTTTCAAATTAAGGGTCGATTTTTTTTTTTAAAGCAAATGAGATAGTAGATCTCAATTATTTTGCATATTCGGAAAACCCGAAAATTTGTAAAAAGTAAAAGTTTAATCTGAAATTAAGTTAATCTTAGTTAATCAAGTAGTTTGCCCGAAATCTGGCCAAAACCGGAGAATTTAATCTGAAGTTGATTAGAGATTCGATTCAAGGGTAAGGATAAGGATATATGCTGAATACGAATCATCGTTGCCACATCAACAAAATTTGAGAGTGACTTTTGGTCGAAAACAGAGATTTATTTGGGAGTGACATTTTGTTTTCATACAAAAATGGGAAACGGTCACTTTTGGTCAGAATCAATGCTGCAAAAATTACAAATCTTAATTTAGTGTCCTTAAAAAATGTGAAATAGTCGCTTCGGCAGGAATCACCGCTGGAAAATGATACCACTGGACATTTTATGAAATAGAGTGAATTTTATGTCCTACGTAGGACAAGCGTGCGACATGTTGCATTCCTGATGCGAAAATGAACGTTATTTTCTCACCGGACTAGTAGTCCGCCCGGAATCTGGCCAAAACACCGGAAAATTTGTAAAATGTAAAAGCTTTATTTTAATTTGATTAGACGATCGATTTAGGGGGGCTGAATCTGAATATGACAATCATTGTCTCCCCGGACGTACAGTTCGCTCGGAATACAAGTACGGTACGGGAATTTTTCAATCTGAAGTTGATTAGATGTTCGGTGTAGGGGTAAGAAGACATGCTGAATTCGTTTTTGAGCTGTAGTTTTTGCCAGTTCGACGGTAATCCGGTCGAAACCGGAAATTTGGCAGAAGTAAGGCAGGAAGTTTTGATCGGTTTCGACAAAGCAGATACGAAGTAGGATATAGGGGTAAACACACATTCATAATCCATATCTGAACTTGGTCTTCTCAGATGATTATCATTGGCCTTAATCCTTTAAAGTCGGGACCAAATATTATTTTTTGGGACCCCATTGAAACCTTTGGTCTTGTTTGGATTTGGGTTCTCGTCTCTTCAGAACACTATTTACTTTTTTTCAACTTCGTAATGAAATTGCAGAAAATCCGCCCGGATTCTGGTCGTCTGTCCCCACGATAAGAGGCCATAACATTTTTTTTTTCGTTCAGAATGTGCCCGAAACAGAGAGAGCGAGGTGACCAACCGCAAAAATACACATAGAGTAGAGAACGAAGGCTGAGAAAACGTCTAGCTAACCGCATTGGTGAAAGAAGTGTGCTACAAGTTAACCAAAAAAAGTCAGCCAGCCCTCCCGAGCAAGAGGTATCATTTTCTCGAGCATGAATGATAATTTATTTTTTCAAGGAAGATTTTTGTTTTTTAAACTTTTAACAAACTCTTTCCTGAAGTCTTTTAGTACTAATAAAGCCCGTCTTGTATTTTTCCCGTTTGAGATGTAGCCTGTCAATTTTAAACTGTAAGCTCACACAAAGAATCTCGCGCGAAACTTCCTGTTAGTTGTTTTATTTTAATAGCCATAAAATCGTAGCAATGTCGAATTGGGTTCAGCTGCAAAAGGTGGCACATGATTCAAAAGCTTCCAACGATATTCTATCTCTTGGGGAAAAGTCGGAAACACGTAGGTTGTGTCTTCTGTCAGTGTCATGTGACAACTAAAATCAGTTTATCAGTAAATTACTATCAATTTTAATAAGTTTTTGTGGCGCGAAATTTGTAGCTGTAGTTAAAAATTTTCCAACTACGGCGGTTGTCCGAAAAATCGTAGCGAATCTGCGGCGATACTTTTGTAGCGGACGAAAAAACAATCTATTTTGCGAATGTTCGTGCGCTAAAGTTTGCGCAAGATATGACTGAGTAGATAGAAATGGGAAGTAAAAAAGATGAAAAGACTAGTGTAGACAGAAATCATAAATATTCCTTCAGCCCAAGCTGACTGCGAATCATGTTTGGCAGTGCAAAACGGCCATGTAGCTGAATTTAATAGAGCTATATTTCGGCCCTTCTTGGCAAGGGTTCAGGTTCAAGCTTGAAAATGAACTTGAAGAGGATCCGTTCCAAGAAGGACCTAAATATAACTCTAATAAAATTCAGCTGAGGCATCCGTTTTGAACTGTCAAATGCACAAAACATCGGGACATCATTATGTTCACTATTATGACTAACCCGCTGTAAGATAATGGCTTTACATTTTCGCTGAACCTCTGTATTAGCAGTTCGGACTTTTTAATGGTTTGTCTATTTTGCTACTACGAGACCATGGAGGGAGGCGGAGCAAATGTTTAGAAAACAGAAAAATAATATAATGTAATGGATTTGTTGTTGTTGGTGGTGTTGATTAGCATTCTCCTTGCATTGTGCGGATGCGAATTCTAGGCTTCGTTTTTTGTGTATTATATGTGCTACTGTTGAACAGTCGTTTTAAGTTATTGTTAACGGCTGTTACTACATGCACGAATTAATTACTCTATTATTGTGTTTCCCCTAACTCGACCAAATCTTTCAGTAATCTGGTTTTCATTGTTCTCGGACTCCCACCACATCTTCTTTTTTTCATCGCCTCAAGTGATGGGTCAAAAAAGGAAGGATATTGGATTTTCACGGCCTAGTTTCGGGCGATATTGCTTTTTCGCGGTTTTCATTTTCTATAGAAATTCACTTGCTGGCTCGGGCGATGATATGTTATTTTTTCCAACCGGACGTCATAATTATGAGCGGATATAGTACTGAAAAGTAAAAGTGATTGTAGCCACGAAAATAGATCTCTTCCTCGAGCTATCTCTTTTTTGGATAAGCTGTGTGATTATGGTTTTGAGCATGGGATGGATATTATCAAGAACTGATAACATGGGATAAGCAAGTCGTGTTGTGGCTGGACGCTTTTCGAAGCAGCTTTGCAGGGGTCGCTTGTCGCGTATACCTTCTGGAGACCATTATCACTATCGGAAATCTAAGCAAAATTCAGTTTCGTTGTTTGTTTATCCTGGTTCTTTTCCTAGGAGAATTTCGTTCATTTATTACAGTACTATACATACTGACAATATGCATTTACAAAAGACCAGTAGCTGTCTAGTTCGGGAATCCACTAAATATACATAACATTTCATAACGCATAAATATCAAGTGCAGGGAACCTCACAGACATGCATAAATATGCACAAACCAAGAAGAAGAAGAGCTATGAGCTCATATGGCACTTGCTACGAGTAGGTGGTACAAGAAAGTAGAAGAAAACTTCACAAACCTTCCAAAAATGCGGTTCGGACCTAGAATTAGGATATCTAGTTTCCCTCAAGTCAGAAAATTTCCGACATCTCCTCCAAGCCATCGCCAACCTTCCAAGTTTCAACCCAAGAAATCCACTCGCTATGTGCGAGACGTGCCCAAGATTTCCGATACCCCCTTCCAACTCCCCATATACCGCGGCGAATCTGGTCCGGAATCCTAATTTGATCATATGAGGCATTTTCTCTTACCACCTATCTTTCACTCGAATCGGAGCATTTTTGGTGGAACTTCCGGTACCCCCCCCCCACCGTGGTCGGATCCGGTTCGATCCTTAAAATATGTCATCTAAGGCATATGCCCTCTGTACCTTCCAAGTTTTATTCGAATCACTCCAATTGTTTGACCCGTATGTGAGCCACGCAATTTCCGGGACTCCCCTTCCAACTCCGCCCACCGTGGCTGAATACGACTCGAAAACATAAATGTCGCATCTCTGACTTATCCTCTTCCCGTCCTTCAATTTTGAATGAAATCGGAGCAGAGCCTAGCTGCATATATCGTATTCCGGCTCCCCCCCCCCCCCACCTTGGCCGGATCCTGTCCGGACGCCAAATAACAGATCAAGGTCGCATATACTCGGCACTGTCCAACTTGCATCTTATTTTGTCCATCCGTTTGGTTTTCGTGCATGTCAAAACCTTTTCACAACCCCCATGATGGTCGGATCGGGGAAACGACTATTCTCAAGTCAGTCTCTTCGGGTCCTTGATACGTCTTCCAAGTTTCGTCCTTGAACGTCAGGAAGTTCCGAACTTGCGGGATCGCCAGAATTAAGCCCCCCCCCTCCAACTCCCCCACAGTGTCCGAATCTGGTCCGGTTATGTGCTTGTTCTTCCCACCAAGTTTCACCCCGATCCCTCCTGCCAAAGTCACCGGATCCGATCTGGATTTGAACTGGGTCGTCTGAGACTTAGCGTCTTTCCAAATATCAAGTTTCATTGAGATCCGATCACCCGTTGGAAAAATAAATACCTCAATATTCCGGATTTCCCCTTCCTCCCAGGACCTGACATGGAACACCTGAGACCTGAGACGATAGCTTTCCACTTGCCAAGTTTCATTCAAATCTGTTCAGCCGTTCAAAAACAGCCCATGCCACTAGATTGCGTATTCCCAGTTTCTCCACTCCTCCCACGATGGTCGGATCGAAGAATCGATGTTGGATCGATGTATTCTCGAGTCAATCTATTCGGGTCCCTTACACGCCTACCAAGTTTCATCGTCCTAGCACATTAGGAAGTACCGAACTCGCGCGCTTACTAGAAATCCGGACCCCCCGCCCCAGCTCCCCCACAGTGACCGAATCCGGTCCTGTTATATCAATGATGTATCTAGAAATTTTGCTTGTTCTTCCCACCAAGTTTCATCCCGACCCTCCACTCCAAGCGGTTCCCCCCATTTCCGGTTCCCCCTTCCAACTCATCCCAATGTCACCGGATCCGGTCCGGATTGAAAATGGGGCGTCTGAGGCGCCAGGTCTTTCTAAATATCAAGTTTCATATAAATCCGATAACCCGTTCAATAGCTGCGCTTGACACTAGATAGCGGAGTCCCCATCCCTACAAAACGTTTTCGAAAATACCATTACCTTCCACCTGAAACTAGCGATTCTCTTGTTAGCGCTTGTCGATTATATCCAGCCTTCCTGCTCTCTGACGCGGCGGCTGGGCGCAAAAGATTTGAAAACTGAACGTGCCTTGGTTAAAAAGTGGGAAAACTTAACAAATACAAGAAGTAACAAACAGAAGATTATCAAATCCTTATGAATGAAAGAGTTGTCAGCGGACAATGAAGATTCCGGCAAACTTTTCGTTGGGCGACGGGAAAACACGGCAAGGCCGAAAATGCGCTAAAAATCCGTACTTACGAAACGAAACAGTGGAGAAAGGTCGGGATTTTAGAAGATTTTTTAATTCCATATTGGAGCTAAGTATATTATAAAAGGCAGAATAAGCAAGAGGGGTCCTTTAAGATCCGATTAACCGTTCAAAAGTTGGACATACCTTAAGATTCGGGATTCCCCCTACCTCCACGCAGAAAGTACTGTTGAGACGGAAAAACACAATGGACACTTCTAATGCTTTACTTTGTATTAAATGCTTCACAAATAAACATTTCCGACTTCCTTTAGAAGGCGCCACGAAAATCGGCCGTTTTCTTGGTATCCCTTGTCTTTACCTCGCTGGCATTTCGGCGATCCAAATCTTAGGAGCTGGGATATCGTGGCAGGAAATTCAAAAACTCCAAGCAATGCTTGATAGAAAAGGATATATTTGAGATGTCACCAAAGTCAAGCCGAAGATGCAGTCTCCCCGATTGTTCTAGTGTTTCATCAGAAGTTCCAATAAGTGCCATTTAAAAGTTTGTCTTTGTGGAATAGTGATTAGCTTGTTTTATAAAATGTACCAGAATATGCAATAAGCTTATAAAAAATAACATAGCTACAAAAAAAAAAAAAAAAAAAAAAATATTCTTTGAGCCCAAGCTGACTTTGAAACATTTATTCAAACAATGTTTACACGGATACGTCAGCTCTGATTTTTCATCAGCGATATTTCGGCCCTTCTTGGCAAGGGTCCTCGTCAGGCTGTCAATCTTCTTGTTCAACTTCGGGCAGGGGCGGATCCAGCCTTCCGTTCTAGGGGGGGCGATTCTTACCGAAAAGAGTGGGGGTAGTGTCCTTTTTGTCGGCCACAAGCCTGATTTTATTTAACGAAAATGTGGTTTTCATATATTACAATAATGGTAAAAACTGTACTTGATCAACTGACAACTGTTTACAAGAACAAGAGCTACGAGCTCATATGGCACTTGTACGAGTAGGCTGTACAAGAAAGTAGATGAGAACGTCACAAAATACACCCGCCATCCAAAAATGCGGTTCGGAAATAGAAATAGGATATTTAGTTTCACTCATTTCTGAGCAGTTCCGGCATCGTCTCGATTGTCTGTAGCAAATGCACATGACTGTTCAAACTTTCATCCCAATAAATCCATTTGTTTGATCCCTAGACGTGCTACACGATTTCCGGTACTCACTCTATCTCCACCTACCGTGGCCGAAGCTGGTTCGGAATAAAAAAAAATCGACTACCTAAAGCATCTTCTTTTATACCATCTATCAAGTTTCACTTGAATCTGAGCATTTTTGGAAAGTTCCGGTAACCCCCCCCCCCTCCCAGCAACGTTGTCGGAGCCGGTTCGAGCCCAATCTCTTAATTCCCTGTTCCTGCCCATCAAGTTTTACTGAAATTGGAGCATAGCCTATCTGCAAGTTTCCAGTCCCCCCCCCCTACCTTGGCCGAATCCGGCCCGGACGCCAAATAACAAATCTAGGCCGCATAAACTCGGCACTGTCGAATTTGCATCTCATTCGGTCCATCCGTTTGGTTTTTGTGCATTTCAAAAGTCCCCCACCCCCAATTCCCCTAATCGTGGTCGCATATGGTTCGAACGCATGTTTTACATGTCGAGGCCATCGATTCGTATCACCCATGAAGTTTCACTCGAATCAGACCACTCGTTTGCAATTTATAGAAGTCAGTTTCCATATTTCTCTTCTCTTGCTCCCCCAAAATGCTCGGATCTAGGAACGGAAGTTTCCGGGGGTATGTTGTGTCAGGTTCTTAGTCAAGATAATTCGGGTCGCTAATATGCCTGCAAAGTTTCGTTGTCGTTTTACATCTGGAACTATTCTAACTCACGACTACCGGAATTCCAGGAAACCCCCTCCAGTTCCCCCCACAGAGCCCCAAACCATCTGGCTCCGTCAATTTCATCTAGGCCTAATGCTTGTTCCATCCATTAAGTTTCGTCCCAATCCCTCTGCTTTTAGAGTTTCTTGAGTTGTCCACCCCCCCCCCATCCCCACAGGTATCGGACCCGACCCGGACGTGACACTGAACGTCCGAGGCGATAGCTCACCAGACAAGTTTCATTCAAATCCGATCACCCGTTCAAAAGTTATGCACGCCACTAGATTCCGGACTCCCCATCCACCCACTCCCCCCACGATGGTCGGGTCGGGGAAACGGCTGATCTCAAGTCAATCTGTTCGGATCCCTGACATACCTGCCAAGTTTCATCGCCCTAGGACATCAGGAAGTATGCCGAACTCGCGGGATCGCTAGAAATCCGGACCCCCACCCCAACTCCCCCACAGTGCCCTGATCCGGTCCGGTTATGTCAATGACGTGTCTAGGACTTGTGCTTGTTTTTCCCACCAAGTTTCATCCCGATCCCTCCACTCTAAGTGTTTCTCAAAATTTCCGGTTCCCTCCTCCAACTCCCCCCAGTGTCATCGGATCCGGCCCGGATTTAAAGTGAGATGTCTGAGACACGAGGTCATCCTAAATATCAACTTTCATCAAGATCCGATCACCCGTTCGCAAGCTAAAAATACTTCAAATTTTGGCTTCACCCTCCCTCCACTCCCCCCCCCCAGATAGTCGAATCGGGGAATTGACGATTTCCTATTTAATCTGGTCGGGTCCCAGACATGCCTGTCAATTTCCATCGTCCCAGCACATCAGGAAGCACGGAACTCGCGGGATCTCTACTAATTCGGACTTATCCCCCCCCCCCCGAACTCCCCCAAAGTGAGCGGATCCGTTCCGGTTATATCAGTCACGTATCTAGGACTTTCGCTTGTACTTTCCACCAAGTATCATCCGGATCCGTCCACTCTAAGTGTTTTCCAAGATTTCCGGTTTCCTCCTCCAACTCCCCCCAATGTCACCGGATCCGGTCTGGATTTAAAATGGAGGGTCTGAGACACGAACTCCTTCCATATATCAAGTTTCATTAAGATCCGATCACCCGTTCGTAAGCTAAAAATATCTCATTTTTCCAATTTTTTCCGGATTCCCCCTCCCTCCACTCCCCTCCAGATGGTCGGATCGGGGATGCGACCATTTCTAATTTAATCTGGTCCAGTTCCTGATATGCCTGCCAAGTTTCATCGTCCTAGCTTATCTGGAAGTGCCCAAACTAGCAAAACCGGGACCGACAGACCGACTGACGGACAGAAATTACAATCGCTATATGGCACTTGAGTAAGCTCAAGTGCCATACAAATTCAAGCTCCTGGCTCCACTTGTAAAAAGATTTTAGAGTCTAGTTACAGTAGTTCCGTAAGTGCAGTAAAACAAAACAAAAAATTACAGCCCGTCTAGGGGGGGCGATCGCCCCCCTCGCCCCCCCTCTGGATCCGCCCCTGACTTCGGGGAAGGAAACAAACCTGTAACTCAAAAAAGTCTCTGCATCTTACTAAAAACTTCAGTTGGTTTATCACTTGTCCTTTCCTTCCGGCCAAGTTGGATAATTGTCTGCATGTCTGGGCTGTGAAAGTTCCGTACTTCGTAGATAAATATTCTTTGAGCCCAAGCTGACTTTGAAACATTTATTCAAACAATGTTTACACGGATACGTCAGCTCTGATTTTTCATCAGCGATATTTCGGCCCTTCTTGGCAAGGGTCCTCGTCAGGCTGTCAATCTTCTTGTTCAACTTCGGGGAAGGAAACAAACCTGTAACTAACCTGTAACTTTGTTTCCTTCCCCGAAGTTGAACAAGAAGATTGACAGCCTGACGAGGACCCTTGCCAAGAAGGGCCGAAATATCGCTGATGAAAAATCAGAGCTGACGTATCCGTGTAAACATTGTTTGAATAAATAGCTACAAAAATCATTCAAAAACAAATAACCTATTCAAATCTGGATTATACAAGCTGATTTATGCATAAAATAAAGATCTACTAACTATTATAAGAAACATCACTTTTATCTTTGTCCAAGCTAGTAAATTGAGCATGTACTGGTCCAAAAAATTACGCTTTGAAATATCACGGAGAGGAAACTGTTGAAAAAGCTGCTGATCTACGGGGGTAAGCATTGTTCCTAGGTTGTTACAGAGTGGGATTGGGGTAGTTTGATGTGCCCATTGAACTTTAAGTTAAAATTGTTGAGTCCCTGATGCGCCTGCCAAGTTTCATCGTCCTAGCACATGTGTAAGCATCTGAACTCGGGATCGCCGGAATTTCGGAACCCTCCCTCCAGCTCCCTCCACACTGCTCGGATCCGGTCCGGCCTTGTCAAGTATATATCTAGGGCTTGTGCTTGTTCTTCCCACCAAGTTTCATCCCTATCCGTCCACTCTGAACATGTCACACGATTTCTGGTGCCCCCCAAAGTCACACAACACGAGATCTTTCCAAATATCAAGTTGGATTGAGATCCGATTCCCCGTTCAAAAGTTATACATACGTCAATATTCCGGATCACCCCTCCCTCCGCTCCCCCACGGTGGTCGGATCGGGGAAGTGACTATTTCCAAGTTAGTTTGGTCGGGTCCTTAATAAGCCTGGTAAGTTTCATCGTCCTGGCACTTTTGGAAGTAACTGGATAACAGTGGGCTGACAGACCGACCGAAAAGTAATCGGTAGGCTATATGGCACTTGAGCGAAGCAGCAAGTGCCATCAAAATGTTCTCTCAAAATCGTTCCATCTGTTCGAGGTTTCTAAACTTGCTAAAGTAATAGTTGGACATATTTGAGAAACAAATTGGCACATATAACAGTAAGTGACATTGACCAGAACTAGTACGCAGATTACATGTTTAACGTGATGTTAACTTGCAGCAATGCATAGTTTTAGCCTAATGAGGGAAGGTTGTCACTAATTGTTGTATTCATAAAAACGCATATCAAGGTTTTTAGTGTCAGATGTTTGTTTGCGTCGTGACCAGCCCTGAAAATGAATTGTGATTTTGTTTTTCGAGGTTATTGTCGAAAATGATGTCACGCGTCCTGACTGGATCTTCGTTGTTGACTGAGCTGTTCACCTGATTTGAATATGGTGTTATTTACTTTGGGAATTTTAACTCGTCTAAATTTTTTTTTTTTTTTTTTTTTACTAATGCAGCGCTTAGTAACCGAACATTGATACAGATTAGCGCATATTCTTATTGCACATTCAAGACAAGCGTGCTTCACCGTCACAACTTGTCTGACGTATAGATTACGAGACTGGACAGGCACAAAGCCACGCCCAACTTTACTGAAGACTGCCGAGAGGCGAGGTAGGATTTAGTGCCTAGCTATTCCAAACTTGCAATAGTAAAATTTCGTTGGCGGTAATGCTACGGAAGATAATAGTACTATATAATAAAATATTCTATATAATAATACGTTAATAGTATAAGGTTCTATATAATAGTAATACGTTCTTGTTTAAAGCGCAATTCACAGTGGATACAGTTTCTATTATTATATTCTGACGCACTTGACTCCTTTGAAACCTGGCCCGGGGATTCCCGGCTGTTTTACCCCCACCCGACCCCTTGGTTTTGGTGAGAAACACGGGAAGCCTGCGCAGCCGGTTTTTCTGACCAGTGAGCTCCTCATATGGAACAAGCGGGAGTCTGATCCTCCTATAAAGAGAGCAGATATGTCAAATGCACAAATCCGTGTAGTGCCGGTGTAAATTTAATTACATGGGCAGAAGAAATAGGCTACTTATGGATGGAGTGTATGCAAATGTAGAGTCGTCATTATTTGAAGCCATTTGGCTAACTTATATTATTTGATAGGCTAGTGAATAATTGGCCTATTCCACCAAAAAGCCCTCCCCGCGGGACTCGGGCAAAATGTGGATATGGAGGCAGTGTAAGTATGATAAAAGTGTTTGTTAAATCCGAAATGCCATACAAAACTCATGTTCACTCAATTTTCTTTTGCCTGCAGTCCGGGAATCGTAAACGAAATTTGGCGAAAGATTTTTTTTTTTTTATTGTTATGCGTTTTCGCTCGATAGAGGTAAACCTTTAGATAATGCGCAACAAAGCAGGTTGATGAAAGAAGGCTGTCTTCAGTCCGCAGCGATCGGAATATGTATGGCAAGTGTTGCAAAACCAGTTAGTGACGTTTTGTTTTTTGAAGAAAAAAAAGTCGCCAGCAGGTAATTCACTTGGACCCACTTTTATCGCTGTTTGAAAAGCACGTTCGCCCATCTCTGAGCCGCTCATGCACTTATTCCTCTGATATCCGCAAAGGCGAAGAGGGAAGTAGACGGGCAGCAGCATCAACAAATACCTCTAGCTCAGCTCACTTTTGTCGGGGTATCCAAAGTCGCTGCATGAGACTAAAGATGGAAGTTCTGTTGGCATATTTGTTCTTGTTTTTAAGCAGATGGAATGTAAGGGGCTTTTACCGTGACAAATAAACCAGAAAATATAATTTTTTGATTAAATTTAGATGCCTAGGACTCCATGTCGGAGCCTTTTAAACAAACCCGGAAACCATGTCGGGGCCTCCTGGGGGAAACCAAAGATTTAAGTTGATGGGCAAAACATCTAAATACAAAAAAGTATATATGAGTTTGCGAACACACGAGCTTTTTGCAAACACTCCGCTTTTTCGTCATTTGACTTGTTAGCTGCTCTCTAAATCCTTCTGCCTGTGGGGTATACTTGGCAAGAAAAAAAAATGCGATGCCTCTAAAAGTACATTCCAAAAATTAGGTAATTTGTGCGTACACGGTTGTCGTGTTAGTCAGAGATATCTAGAGGAACCATTATAGTTACAGTTCCCTGAAGCCTGTGGTCGTCATGGGACGTTCAGCTCAGATCGTCATGTGAAATGCAATATAACTTCCGAAAAGTTGTAATTTGTATAGCTGTTTTTGCGCCGAGGGAATGCTGATTCGCAGATAGGCTTTACCACGAAGTCTTCAGGGGTTTGCTGTCAATTTTCGGACCCGCGAAGAGCAAACATAGGCAGTTAATAGAGTTAATAGAGTTCGCCGTTTTGTTAAAAAAAAAAATCAGTAAAAAAGTAATTTGGACTAGTTATGGACTAGTAATTTATTTTAAAGCGGGTCTAAAAAAAGAGGAAATGAAACTAATTTTAAATATGAGGGCAGATAGCTTGCCACTTGGTGAAAGAAGAAAGTATTTGGGAAGTGTTAGGGAGAAATCTGGTCCTTACTTTTGTCCAATGTGCGGTGAGGGAGATGAGGATCTAATTCATTTTATGTGTGGTTGTGATGAAATTGAGGATCTGAGGGAGGAAATTTTAAGGGAGGGATTTATGGGAGGAAGTGGTTGTTAAATATTATGCGGAGTAGGGATTTTCTTAGTATAAGAAACCTGGCGAGGTTCCTCAGAGTGGCCAGTCTGCACAGGGAAAAGTGTTTGAGTGGGGTTTAGTGTAGTAGTGTGACCGTTTATTTTATATTTACATGTTGTTATTTATGTGTGTTTGTTATGGCCTTTGGGCTTTGAAAACAAATAAATATCATATCATATGTTCGGTGGTGTTTCTGTGTGTAATTTTTTTTTATTGTGTAGGGTCTTTAAGTTTGTTTTATTATGTTGCAAGAATAATTTTATTGTTTGTTTGTTTGTTCATTTTTGACACCTGAAACAAAAAGCACAAGCAATGGGATAATAACAGAACAAAATAGGAGGAAAAAATAGATAAAAAAAGCTGGTCAAGTCTATATCTTTATTATATGTTCTTAGATATTATATCTGATGTTGACTGATTGTTGTTTTAAAATTTGTATTCTCACTCTTTACTTGTGAAGGAACAAAATAAGTAATAGTAATAAGAAAATATATAGATATGTAATCTTTGGTCGTGAAGTAATAAATTGACTCCTCGCCAGTACCGATTCCAACCACATACCCACATATATGTAAAGACCATAAATTGTTTCTTCTACAGTCAGGTCATTATCGCATGTTTGTATTATTATTACTAATAATTTATGACCGTACAAATCAAGTTATTTTTTTGAATAACAAATATACGCCAAAAATACATAATGATTCGAAGCTAGCCAAGAGACACTTTGAGCGTGTTCCACCCTTCTACAAATAGTAAGTATTGGTTACTATTTCCGTTCCAACCTCACCAAAAGTTACTGCGCTGACCGCTCCAACCTTCTCGAAATAGTAACTAATAGTAACTATTTGCTTACCACATTCGGGAGCGTAGTAGCGTAGTGACTACGGAACTATTAGTTACTATTTCCGTTCCAACCCCACCAAAAGCTACTACGCTGAGCCTTGCAACCTTCTCAAAATAGTAACTAATACTACATATTTGCTTATCACGCTCGGGAGCGTAGTAACTACGGATGTCTGTAACGTGATTGGTCGGATTCCCCCGTGGCATGATATTCTGCTGGAAAATAGAAAAGTCGTTCCAGCCTTGACGGCAAAAAGCCAGAATTCGTGACATCATGCGTAGTAACTACAGTAAGTAGTATGGAACTCGCTCTTTATATATTTTAGTATTCTATAAGGTCTAAAGCCAAGCCGACCATTCAGAATACAAGAACAAAAAAGGATCATATGAAAGAGTTTGTTGAGAGTGAATGTATGTAGTGATGCGGGTAAAAACTGGCTTGAATTCCGAGTGAAAGCCACTGCGCTTTTTCGGGGAAATAATTGTAAAATAATCACCGATTTGTACATGGACACTAAATAATTGCAGAAAAATTATAAAATTGTACATACATACCTTTTAAACGCGACAATTTGAATTCTTAATTTTATTGTTATCGTAATCCGCATCGTTCTTCTGCTCATCTTAGGATTTGTCGAGTCCGCGTCTTTCTTGTGTTGTTGTTGTGTTAGATTATGTAAATTAGTTTGTTTCCGCCGAAGACGGTTGCCGGAAGTGCAACAAAAAACTAGTCATATGAAAGAATTTGTTGAGAGTGAATGTAGTGATCTGGATAAAACCTGGCTGGAATTCAAAGTGAAAGCTTCTGCGCTTTCTCGGGAAAATAATTGTAAAGACTTCTAATTAAGGGGCAAACAAAGTATTTTCAAACAGCTAATGTGATAGTCGATCATGGGGTAAGAAGACACGCTGAACACGACACCCATTTTCTCGCCGGATAAGTAGTTAGTCCGGAATCCGGTAAAAACTGGAAAGTTGGTTAGAATTAAAAGTTTTATTTGAAGTTAGTTAGATGTTCGATTATGGGTTAAGAAGCCATGCTGAACACGATGATCAAAACCGTTTTCTCGTCGGACAACTAACTCCCCCGGAATCCGGCCAAACCGGAAAATTTGTTAAAAGCGAAAGTATTATTTGAAGTTGATTAGATGACAGATTTAGGGCTAAGAAAAGATGCTGAGTCTCTTTGTGACAATCCTTTCTCATCCGGACATATAATTCGTCTGGAATCCGGTTGAAACTGGATATTTTTTAAGTTACAGTTTTATTTGAAGTTGATCAGATATTCTTTATAGGTATAAGGAGATAAGTTGAATTCGTTTCTGAATTGTCCTTTTTTTGCTGGACAAATAGTTCGCTCGGAGTTCGGCCGAAACCGGAAATTCGGCAGAAGTAAAGCAGGAAGTTTTGGCCAGTATCGTCAAAATAGATATGGCTTATAGAGGTATATCTGAACTTGGTTTTCTCAGATGATTAGCGTGGCGAAGACTGGATCTGGCGAAGACAAGACCCAATTGTCTGGATCAAATATCAGAGTTTTGGGATCCCATCGAAACATTATGTCTTGTTGTTCTTACAATATGCATACTCTTGGATTTTTATGACAAATTAGATGTAGGCTCGACATAGGCCAATGACACTTTGGCACCTATAACAGCATTGATGAAAATAGTCATTATATCAAATCATTGATGGTGTAGATATCGATGGCAAAAAAGGGTTAAAAGTCAGTTAGTCAAAATACACCAGAAACCGAGGTAGTTTTTTGGATCTCAAAACGTAAGCGGAGGGATACCTATGATATCGCAAAAGTTCTCCGTCCGTCCGTCTGTAAGCACGATAACTCTCGAAGGGAATGGGATATTTTGATGAAACTTGGTGTGAGGATTCTTTGGGTTAAGGGCGAGGTTGACTTCGTAGATGGGCTCTGTAGCCCTACATTTAGGGGTGGGGGAGGGTGTTGAAATCAAGCGACAAGCAAAACATTTTTAAACAGCTAATGTGATAGTCGATTATGGGGTAAGAAGACATGCAGAGCACGGTGGCGAAAACAGTTTTTTCGGCGGACAAGTAGTTAGACCGAAATCCGGCCAAAACCGGAAAGTTTGTTAAAAGTAAAAGTTTATTTGAAGTTGATTAGATGTTTGATTTAGAAGGTAAACGACATGCTGAACACGATTATGAAAACCATTTTGTTGCCGGACAAGCAGTTCTCCCGGCCAAAACCGGAAAATTTGTTAAAAGCAAAAGTTCGTCCGGAATCCGGGTGAAACCGGAAAATTTTTCATGAGTAAAGATGTATTTGAAGTTTATTAGATGTTCGATAATCCGTCTTTGAGCTTTGTTATTTTGTCGGATAAGTATTCGGCAGAAACCGGCCGAATTCGGCAGAAACTGGAAATTTGGCCGAAGTAAGCCAAGGCAGGAAGTTTCGATCAGTTTCGTCAAATAAGTATGACTTAGCCTGTAGGGGTAAACACACATGCGGAATGAAATCTGGATGATTAGCTATTTGGCCTTAATCTGTTTCTGATTTTTTTTTTTTTAGTAAAAATGCTTAAGGAGACTGGAGAAGACAGGACTCAATTGTCTGGATGAGATATTACATTTTTGGGATCCCATCGAAACCTTTGGTCTTGTTCCTCATAGCGTTTGGATTTTGTAGCCGGATCCGAAATGTATTGATTCATTCGTACTATAAGCGGTTGGCTTATTCGGTTCTAGCCTCGGGCTCTGTGAAAACTCAGCTATAGGTTACATCCGTGAACACGGCAGCTCCGACAATTAACTCGAATTTATTTTAAAGGCATGCTGAGATCTCCGCAATGAGTGTCGCCTCGGATCGAAACATCATCTTGTTTGAGCGATGTCTTGTCATCCAGTTGCAGCAGGTGCAAAGGTCATGTGATCGGAAGTCATCCTCGGTCGTCACCTCTGGATCATATCGCTCCGAGTCCGATTCTCCAACACCGACAGAGGAGAATTCGTACTTGCTTGCCGCAAATGGCCTCAAGCTGTTCCAGGTAAAATCAGTTCATTTTCTTAGCCTTTTTTCTTGCTCTTCAGAGAGCCTGACACTTATTACGTAACGGTGGAAATCATACGAGGGATTTGTGAAAATAAAATGATTTTGAATCAAGGACTCCAGTGTCAGAGCCTCAAGGCCCACCATGGCCCATGGGGCTTTTTTTTTGGGGAATACATTCATTCATTCATTCATTCATTCTAGAGCCCTAATAGTTGAGTTTCATGGTGAATAGCAGAAAGACATGAATGAAGATGGTGAATTTTTGGGATCCCAAAACTTGTCCGTCCGTCCGTCTGTCTGTCTGTCTGTCCGTCTCTGCGCACTATAACTCTCGAAGGGAATGAGGTATTTTGATGAAACTTGTGTGAGGATTGTTTGGGTCAGGAGTAAGGTCGAGATCATAGATGGCTCTCTAGCCCTACATTTAGGGGTGAGGGAGGGGGTTTAAATTAAGGGGCAAATTAAATATTTTTAAACAGATAATATGATAGTCGATTATGTGGTAAAAAGACATGCTGAACACGACGGTGAAAATCATTTTGTCGATTTAGAGGGAAGAAAACATGCTGAACATTTTCTACTCTGACAACTTTTTCGCCCGGAATCAGGCCAAAACCGGAAAAATTGTTAAAAGCAAAAGTTTTATTTGAAGTTGATTAGATCACAGAATTAAGGGAAAGAAGAGACGCTGAATCTGTGTATGACAATTTTTTTTTACCGGGACGTATAGTTCGTTTGGAATCCGGTTGAAACCGGGTTTTTTATAAGTTAAAGCTTTATTTGAAGTTGATTAGATGTTCTTTATACGGATAAGGAGACACGCTGAATTCGTTTCTGAACTGTCTTTTTTTCTGGACAAGTATGGTAGTTCGTTTGGAATTTGGCCGAAACCAGTAAACACACATGCTGAATCCATATCTGAACTTGGTTTTCTTAGATGATCACTAACTTCCCTTGCTCTGTTTCTTAATTTTAAAAGTAAAAATGTCCAAAAATTCCTGCGAACACTTGATACGGCGAAAACAAAACCTAATTGTCTGCATCAAATATACAATTTTTGGGATCCCATCGGAACCTTTAGTGTTGTTTCACATGAGATGGAAAATGTTGATTGCTTTTGTGCTTTAGTTCACTACTTACAATACGATAGTTTGCATGAATGAATTTATCGCGTGACACCTTATGGCATTTCGCAACTAACAAACGAACAAAATTAAACATGTAAAATAAACTTTAAATCAGATAATTTGTTTACAAACAATACAAAATAGGAATACCAAGAATCCAAACCATATAAACCACATAATACACACGGTGCATCCCTTTTACCGGAGGTCAAAAGATAAATTGCAGATTTTTAAATAAAGCTGTAACTCAAAATACGAACGTTCAGTTTTTCTGATGTATTCCATCAAAACATTCTGAGTTTAAAAATTAAATTGAGACGAAATAGAAAAGTTACAGTGATTCTGTTAAGGTGAATATGATTGCCCATACACAACCAATGCTATTACTCTTTCACCCTAAACAAGACCTAAGATTTCGATGGGAATCCTTCTCACCCCATAATCGACTATCACATTAGCTGTTCAAAAATAGTTTGTTTGTCCCTTAATTTGAACCCCCTCCCCCAAATGTAGGGCTACAGAGCCCATTTAAGAACTTGACCTTACCCTTGACCCAAAGAATCCTCATACTAAGTTTCATCAGAATATCTCATTCCCTTCGAGAGTTATCGTGCTGACAGACGGACAACTTTTGCGATGTCATAGGTATCCCTCCACTTACGTTTTGGGATCCCCAAAATTACAACGCGTGAACTGTACAAGACTGAAAGAAAGCTCAGTAAAACTATACATCAGCAAGAATTTTCACATTTATAAATAAAGAGCAAATTTCAGTCTGCTCTGTAAACAATTTGTCGGATGGTCTTCTTGTCCCTTTTTATGCCCTGCTGTTTAAAGTCAGACATCATAACTACACAACTTCCAGTATAGTTTGAAATCCTGACATACGTCCAGTGACTAAACAATACATCCCGGCAACATTTTATGCGGAACTTAAATACGTCAGCCAATCAAGAAAAGATTCTCATTCATAACAGCGTCACAAAGTGATGGAACAAACATCAATCTAATTTAGACTAATAACTTTCTCGTAATCTTCTACAATGTAAACGTCTTTTGATAGAATTTTACTAATTATATTAATAAATATTGCATATTACTTAAATATTACTGGTGGTTGGTTATTTGACTTTTAGTCTCGACGTTTTATTTGATTCTTTCGTCGGGGAGGTTACTTGCTAGTTGCGTCTCCGTTCTCGGGACCG
The DNA here is from genome assembly GCA_023053575.1 of Branchinecta lynchi. NCBI lineage: Eukaryota > Metazoa > Arthropoda > Branchiopoda > Anostraca > Branchinectidae > Branchinecta > Branchinecta lynchi. The sequence continues at coordinate 8,800,814 of JAKZAP010000004.1, forward strand.
GATGGTCGTTTCTTTTATTTTATCCATTTGTGAATGACCATCCTCGAGTTTCGCAGTCTGAAAATAAATTTGAGCGGTGAAAAAAGGAAAGAGTTCCCGACTACACTTACTTAGTTATTTGTTCAGGGACCGCAGGACGAAGGGCATCACCCCTTCATATTCTGTTGTTCAAGTAACTCAAAATCCAAACGTTCAGTTTTTTATTCAAACAATGTTTACAACGGCTACGTCAGCTACGATTCTTCATCAGCGATATTTCGGCCCTTCTTGGCAAGGGTCCTCGTCAGGCTGTCAATCCCCTGGTTCAACTTCGGGTAAGGAAACAAACCTGTAATCAGTTTTTAATAGTTTTTCTGATGTATTTTATCAAAACATTTCTGAATAAAAAAATCAAATCGAGACGAAACGGAAAAGTTACTGTGATTCTGTTAAGGTGAATATGAATGAAAAGATTACCTAAAAAAAAAAACTGGAAACAAATCACTTGTAGCGCCCATAAACAACCAATGCTATTACTGTTTCACCCTACACTGTAAAAACAAATCTTGCAGTATTTGCTACTGGGATTATTCTTGTCTTTATTGGGATAAGATTATCCCTAATTCTGATTAATTTTATCCCAATAGAGATAAGGTTAATCCCAGTAGCAAATACTGCATCCTTATTCGGAGAAACTTTCTACAGTGTAAACAAGCTATTTGTCCAGGGACCGCAGGGCCAAGGCCACCCCCCCCCCCCCCCTTCATATTCTGTTGTTTAAGTTTTTGGTTGTGTTTGTACAATTAAGCATCCCCGAGTATAGGAGGAGGAGGGGTCCAGAATTCAATTCGAGAATAATTAAGAAAAGATGCTACGCAGGTTTGAAGAATTTATGACCTCCACTTTTTCCCGATAATCGGAATAGAACTCCTTTCTCCCCTCTTCTATCTATATTTATATGAGGAAGTAGCTATGATGTAGTCAACAAGTGTACAAGCTCTCAGACGTGAATTATAAAATAATGAATTGAACTGACTTAGATTTGTCCCTTCCGTAACGTTTAATGTTAGTTATTCGTGACACCAACAATTGAGCTCAAAAAAGAGTCTAAAAAAAACGGGTCAGGCCATCTCTCACATAATCAGTTATGCTCGCTATGAGAACTGTAGGTTCTTTCCAATACACTTCGTTTATTACCTTGCTCGAACACCCTAATGTTAAAGCTATAAATTTTCAAAGTGTGTCTCCACGCGAGAACACATGTTAGTTCTCTTAGAAACGCAATCCCTTCGCGTAAATCATAATTCGGTCTTCAATCACAGTATTGTCCATGTTTGTCTTTCAAGTTTTGCTTCGCATAGGAATAAACGTAGGCTTATTCCAATACACTACTGGCTTTACTTCCATCAGTCTTGAAATGTATTTCGTTTATAATACCTTGTTCAAAAACACTGATGTCAAAGTCATAAAGTTTCAGATCCCTTTTCATCACCCTTCCTAACGCGAAAACACATGTTGTGACTAGTTGACATTTCAAACCCAAACACAAAACTAAACAAACGCTGGGCATCTTACGAAAAGTGATGCGTACAAGTATACGAGATTTTAATTTGATGGGTGTCCTCGTCCACGAACTTAACACATGGGCATTCTGGGCCCTGTTGCAAACGAACGGGAAGGGTGGGGGGGGGTGAAACTCCAAAACTGTATTCAAGCGCCTAGAAACCGCAAAGAAATGGAATTTCACTGTCGTATCTATAATTGTGCAAATTATTATGTGCATTACGCAAATTAGTCACTGGGGAATCTGCACCTGGAAGGGTCTGAAAAGTGTCGACGGGTTGCTCACTCCCGAAAACAGTGTACACCAAGTGGCGCGTGCCGGTGCCGCACCGAGGTGTACTCCAGCGGTGGAGAGAGAGAGCAACCCCTCGCCGGATGTTCGAGGCAAGACCCCCCTTCTCCTAAAAAAGAAGTACAAATCTAGATCCCCAATAACAACAATCCCTAAGTTTCTACTTGATACCGGCCATGGTTTACAAAGAACAGTTGCCCCTGAAAGTGTGGAATGGTGAAGGTACCTGTGTGTGTGGGGGGGGGGGTAACTTTAAACTAGACTCCAGTATCATCAAGTAAAGCAATTTAAAATTTTGATACCTGTAACAGTTAACAAAATCTCAAATCATGAGCAATCCGGGAATGGGAATTCGTGAGGGGGGAGGGTGGGGGAGGTGCTGTCTCAAGATTTTCTTCGCAGCCAGAGGATATAGGAGCAGGAAGGTTCGTCATTCTAGCTCCAGCCGTTGTAAAGCTAAGATCTTAGCCACGGGGCTATTTGGGCCCGATTGTCCCAGAACCGGGTGAGTGTGGGGATTTGGACCACAAAAAGTACAACTAGATCCCAGTCCTGAAAATAATACCAAGTTTCAAATTGGTGCCTGTCATGGTTCACGAGTTGTGAATTCGACTAGCTGGGCAATCTGGGCCCAATTGCCCCTGAACTAGGTTGGTGTGTGTGTGTAGGGTAGGTGTTGCACCCCTTAAAAAAACAATTAGACCCCTGCGCCCAGGCCCATATCCAGGAATTTATTTCGTGGGGGGGGGGGGGTGCCTGCTGGTCGGACAAAAAAGAACAACAAACACATGGATCAGACGGAAAAGCCTATACAAATCGTTATTTTTGTATGTAACCCCCTACCCCCCCCCCTTGGATACGGCCTTGCCTTCGCTAACTTGTACCAAGTTTCAACTTGATACTCTGTCATTGTTCACGGGTTATGATCTCCACTCAATGGGAAATCTATGCCCAATTGCCCCTGAACCTGGTGGATGTGAGGGGTGGAACCCCTACTAAGTACAACTAGACTCCTGCGCGAACAGTTGTATCAGCTTTCAACTTGATGTCTGTCATTGTCTACTGGTTATGAACTCTACTCAATTGTAATCTTTGCCCAATTGCCCCTGAACCGGGTGGGTGGGGGAGTTAACAAAACAAACTTAACAACGCCGACTTTTATCTTACTACCTATAGTTGTGTTCACAGTGCTTGTGTTTAGTGTCTAGTACTTTCGGGATCAGTCTGAACAGTATGCAATTTTCGCCCTTTCAGAATAAACACATCCTTATGCGCACCGAACTCTGTTATAATCCAATTTAAGCCTTCGAAAAAAGACAGCTGTAACTCGCCCTATCGAGTTTCGCCTTTGTGGGGGGACGGGGGTGAGAGTGCCTTCCTTTTGGTTGCGTGTCGGGTTTCAGCATTCCTACAGAATTGGAATTACATTTTGACCATACCCCTAGATTTATCAGTAACGTTCTATCTGCAAGAATTTATTACTTGTTTTACAGCCACCCGCCAGGCTGCTCAACTCTTTCAAGAGAATTGCAGCACTTTAGAGATACTCATCGTGCAGACCACAGGGGTGTGGGCGTAGTATGCATGCGTGGTTTGCATAAACAAATTCTGTCCGAGAAGCCAGAGTTGCCATAGTTTTTGCGGAGTGTTATGGATTTTTATCAAGGTCCATACAACCATGAACTGTACATGAAATTGCTAAGCTGTCAGATTTCAAGTAAAATGACCGTAAACGGACTGACGTGTGGGTGAGCGCCCTGCGGCTGCAATTTATGATGTAATATCTGCTCTTCCTTCCTTGCTTAGACAGACGTGAAGTCATTCTCGTTAACGACAGTGTCACGACTAGCTATGAAATTCATACTTGTAGAATATGAAAAGTAGTTGTACATCCATTATTTTCCAAGAAAAAAAAAAAAAAATCTTTTCGGGTTCTACCATAGTGTATTACAATTAGCCTAGACCAGGGACCCATAAATTTCCTGTGATGACTCGCCATTCAGGGGGCTTGTCATTTCCTATGCTTCTATGATATGATATGATGTTGCTATCTTGCCCGAGCCTCACCTAGTATCTAAAAATCCCGCTTGGATCAAATCGGTGTTCTTGCTCAGATATACAAAATTGCCAGCATTCCACCAAGTACCTAAGCTAGGACAAAAGACCCAGGATACTCTTCCATTTCAGAGAAATATTCCTAGTTCAGCACAAGAGCTGCGACAAATTTTGTCTATCTGGATAGTCGGGTATTTTATCCCCGTGAGTATTTTTCGAACTATCTGACGCTCGGTCAAGAGCGCATCAGAAATCTCTTATTGACAAGCCCCTGAATGGCGAGTCATTACAGGAAATGTATGGGTCCCTGCCTAGACGCATTTCTGGGGTCCGGAAGTTTAATGATGACACCTTATTTGTGGCCATCCGTCTGTAAGCATGATTATTGTTGAAAGGTTCGAGATATTTTGTTCATACTTGGGTGTGAGAATGGTTTGTTCAAAGCTTACATCAAGTTCCTAGAAATATACACTGGTTAACTGCAGTATTTGCTACTGGGATTAATCTTATCTTTACTGAGGTAAGATTATTCGAACGAGAAATAAGATTATCTTTTTAGAGACAAGATTAGTCCCAGTAGCAAATACTGCAAGATTTTTTTTTTACAGTGTATGTAGCGCGATATTTGGTTGCGATCTTATAAACCTAAAGAAGTAGGAAAAAAAACACAGAAATACCCGTTTAACGGCCGTTTTTTTGGTAAAAACGGTCCGTTTCTGTTATTCCGAAAAAAAAAAACGTAAAAATAGAAACGGTTTTCCGTTTTTTTCTATCACCGTTTCTGTTTCTGTTCCATTTTTTATTTGCCGTTTCTTACCGTTTCTGTTTTAGCTAAAAACAGAAACGGTGCCGACCCCTATAACAGAGGAACGAGTCAATGATATTATCTGCATACAGTCAGTGTTTAAAATGGGGCCGAGCTAACGAGCTCGTGACTGTGGATCAATATGTAAGAGTGACGAGACGTGATGATTTCATCACGCCGGTTTCGAACCAGAATCTGCGAAAACCTGAAATTGGGTTGGACCAAAACTAAGTGTGCCCAAATGTTGATAATTGGGTAAGAAGACATTCTGTTTCGTTCGACTGGGGTTCAGTATATGAATGAGGAGACACGGTGATTCAGTATGTACATTTAACTTCGCTCCAATTGGAACCAGAATCTGGAAAAACCTGAAATTGGACTGGACCAAAAATTGATTTACCCGGCTGTCAATATCGGGGTAAGAAGATGTTCCAAATGGTGTCAGGACATTCCGACACTAGACAACTTGCGACAGCGAAAACTGGGAACCTACTACTCGCCACACCGACAACTTGCCACAGTGACAAGCTGACACACACACAACTTGCCCCAATTTGACATCTCGCCACACTTACAGCGTCAAATTCGGTTAGTATTAAAACAAAGTTCAATGAAACCAATAATAAAGGGGGATGCCTATCAACAATTCAATTGCGCTGCTACGTCTGTGACTACTGACAACTCTTTCGGTTCTCCAATTAGTTTGGATGCTCACACAGCAGCTGTGTTCCGGCAGTTGAAGCGATATGCTCTCCTGTTGAAACGATATGTTCCTTCTTCGTAATCCTAAAAATTTCTAATATAGAAAAAACAGTAGAGAAATAAACGAATCACTTATCGCCATATCGACTACCTTTTCTAATGTAGGCTACTCGAATTTCAACACAGATATGCCCCTCGGCCCTCGTATCAGATTTTTTTTTCCTTTTAAGACTGTACAGTCTCCATCTTAAAAGTATACTGGACTAATGACCTAAGATGTAGAGCATTTTATTTGTGATTGTGAGGGTATAAGGTATCTAAGGGAGGAAATTTTTTGGGTGGGTTTTTTCTCGACTTGTTAGAAAATTAAAAAGTAAACAATTTGGGGATTTAAAGAGATTTGGAAGATTCCTTCGGATCGCTCTGTCATATCGGGAAGGTTTTTTGTAGGTTTGTTATTGTTGTTGTTTTGTTGTTATTATTTTGTATTTGCCATGGCCCTTGTGGCTTTTTAGCGCAAATAAATCTATCTATCTATCTATAGCAAACTGCGACGAAGGATTATTATTACCCTACTGCTGAGCAACTAAATGGATCAGAAGCTAAGATCCAAATTCCCTTTTGTCATTTGGAATGAAATATTTATTGAAAAAAAATATAGTCTTCTTTTACCTAAAATTTTATTTTTGTGGCGAGTTATCCATGTGGCCAGTTCGTCGTGTGGCCAGTGGTGTCAATTGACACTGTCGGTCTGGCTAGTTATCGGTGTGATGACTTATCTGTGTGAAACTTGTCGGTTCCCAGTTCTCGCTATGGCGAGTTGTTGTAGCATCGTTTCCACCATTTTTTTCACGTTTTGGCATACCACACTAAAGTAAGGGATGCACGTTGACACCGTAAATCTTTCCAACAGCCTTTCCGCCAACTTGTCGGTTCCCAGTTGTCGCTGTGGCGGGTTGTTATGGAATCGTCCGTCCCAAATTAATCTGCTTGTTTTCTCGAATCCAAATTTGTTGAAGAAGAAACAGTTAGGATCAGGTATGTGACCAACTTGACTGGACTGTTGACTGAAGCTACGTGCACACACAGACATATCAAATTTCGCATGCGAAATTCGCTTCCCTATGGGGAAACCCGAATGCAATGCGTCGAAGTCGGCGCGAAGGAGGGAAATCGCGTCCGACTGAAAATCGGACTGTGTCTTTACGTACCTTGATGGTTGAACTATTCAAAAACCTCAAGAGTTTTAAGGAGGCATGCCACATTCTTCATTCCGATCGTTTCTCAGCCGATCGATACTGTAATTCTACCATAGTTCGGCAAAACCGTTACCCAAAAAATCGTGTGTGTGATCAATGTCTTTCTTTTCTAGGCAAAATTGATATCGAAATTGGATCCATTAGGTCTCGGTACATTAGGTCTTGTGCAATACAGAAAGACTTTATTTTCCCTGCTCTGTCGACGTGAAGATGACTAGCCTCAGTACCTTCGCTTTCTTTTAAGGTATCTCCAGCCCAAGCTAATAGTTTAAATTGGAGATCCAGAAGACGTGCTGAGACTTTGCCCCCCCCCCCCTCCTCCTAGAGATCGATAAAGAACAGGGCCAAATGCATTGCAGTATCCAACACAGGTGTACGTTTTTACTTTCTCATTAAAAATCAGTTTCGCTGGATTTTTGTTTGACTATGAATCTGGTAAGAAAACAAGAGCTGGAAGCACATATGGCACTTGTAAGGCTTGGTAAAACGATGAAAGTAGGGATATTGCCGGAATTCTGGACACTCCCTACAGATATCACCCCCCCCCCCCCTCCCCTCGGTACCCGAAATATGGTCCGATTCTGTCACTGATGCACCTAGGACTTGTGCCTGTACTTCCCACCAAGTTTCATCCTGAGCGCTCCACTCTATGCGTGTCACAAGATGTCCGGTTCTCCCCTCAGACCCCCCCCCCCCCCGTTCATCGGATCCGGTCCGGACTTGAAATGGAGATGCCTGCCAAGTTTTATCGCCCTAGCCCACCTGGAAGTACATTAACTACGGATTGCCGGAATTCCGGAACCCCCCTCCAACTCCCCCCACAGTGTCCGAATCCGGTCCAGTCCTGTCAGTGATGTATCTAGAGTGTGTGCTTGTTCTTCGCACCAGGTTTCAACCCGATCACTCCACTCTAAGAGTTTCACACGATTTCCGGTTCCCCCCCCCCCCAGATTCATCGAATGTGGTCCGGACTTGAAATGAGACAGGAGATCTTTCCAGATACCAAGTTTCATTAACATCCAATAACCCGTTCGAAAGTTATGCATGCCCCTATTTTTCGGATTCCGCCACCTCCCCCTCCCCCCACGATGGTCGGATCGGGCAAGTGACTATTTCCAAATTAGTTTGGTCGGGTCCCTCATAAGCCTGCCAAGTTTTATCGTCCTAGCCCATCGGGCAAGTGACATTAAGTACGGATCGCCGGAATCCGGAACCCTCCTCCAATTCCCCCCACAGTGTCCGAATCCGGTCCAGTTCTGTCAGTGATGTATCTAGAGCTTGTGCTTGTTCTTACCACCAAGTTTCATCCCGATCGGTCCACTCTGAGAGTTTCTCATGATTTCTGGTTCCCCCCTCCGACTCCCAACCAGATTCATCGGATCCGGTCCGGACTTGAAATGAGACATCTGAGACAAGAGATCTTTCCAGATATCAAGTTTCATTAAGATCCGATCACCCGTTCGAAAGTTACGACTGTCTTTAGTTTCCGGATTCCGCCACCTCCTCCTCCCCCCACGATGGTCGGATCGGGCAAGTGACTATTTCCAAGCTAGTTTGGTCGGGTCCCTGATATGCCTGCCAAGTTTCATCGTCCTAGCACATCTGGAAGTACCCGAACTCGCAAACACCGGACTGACCGACCGACAGACCGACGGAAAAGTGATCGGTATATGGCACTTGGCCGGAAGGCAAGTGCCATAACAAAAGGAAGAAAATCTTTGCTCCAGTTCTCAACTTCGAGGTCTAGCATGTCGTTGGTTTTGTCGGATTCAGGTTGAATTGTAGATTCGATGAGAAAAAGGAAGCAGATTTCTAGTTTTTCCTCACCCATGATTGGGTTCTCTGGTCAATAAGGTTACGTTGAGTCAGCACTGTCTTCTTACATTCCTATAGCCACCCTAACGGATCTGAACAGAGTTCGACCACCACCCTCTACAAACTGTCTACGAACTTGACCTTTAGCCCTAGAGGGTCATTACACAAGATTGACCTAAGGATCTAGCCAGTTGCCACAGTTGTCATGCTTAGGCGAAGCTAGGCTATAATGACAGACGGTCAAACGGACGGACAATTCACGATGTAGTAGAAATCCTATTACTCATGTTCTGGATCCTAGAAACGTCTATGCAGCTCGGAAGCAAGGTACTCCAGGGCCGTACAATTCCCTTGGTTTCTTATTTTATGAAGATGGAGTTTTCCTCCGGTGGGAAAGGGGAACTCTAATTAAATCTTGAAAGCCGGAGATTGGATAATAAAAAGGATTTTTACCCTAGCCCAAGTGCCGTAGTTTGGACATGCCGTAGGAATTGCCTGCCCACTTTTTCCGCAGTGGATGAATGGAAGTTCAATAGTTCGGTGGGGAAATCCGGACGGTTCTGTCCAGTTAACTATAGTCAGGAGTTTCATATTCGATGTTAAAAAAAGAACTTCCTGATTTAGTCCGAAGATCGTTCTTTTAAATACGCTGGACTCGGAAGAGGCCGCGAGTACAGACAGCAGAGGACAGAGGCGGAAGAGTAGGAGAATGTTATTTCTTTTAGAAAAATATATCTGGTGGCCAATTCAGTGGCCGTTTGGTTTTCCGGTTTTAGCAACAAACAGAAGAAGCAGTGTTTTTTGTATGTGTTGTTCTTTTAGAGACAAAGAAATTTTGTCCTATTCACAGGGACCTTCCACCTGCTAGTCCTGCGCGTCATCTAGCGTAAATACTGGACACTTACAAGGGACTAAGAAGGCTGCACGGAAATCATGCTAGTGGAGGGCGAGGGGTTGCTAACTTTGTAGGCAGCACTGTACATCATCCGTGGGCACCAGCTGGGCAAACCTGGAACTTATTGTAGAGGTATTTTGTATTTTGGGAGAGAGCAACCCCTCTGTAAAAGCTTCTTGTCGATAACCATTAACAACACATCATGGACCCTTGTTCCTAAAAGCAAACACCCTTCAAGACACAAAGAGTAATGTCGAAATGAATCTACAAGCAGAAAATGGGAGTTAGGTGGGGATGGACAGTACAGGACGTGTCTTACCCTTCAAGAAATTTTATTTCCTGCAGGTATTTCAAGAGGTCAACTCGAAATGCTTTTGGAACGCAGGCTTGCTTCAGGCGGTATCCTTCATACAGTACCGTGGTCACGTGGCGCCATCTACCTTGATAGTGACAGCCGACGAGGCAAGTTTGGAGGTCATTCGGGGTGCGTGGTCGCGGAAAGTTTTGAAGGCACCGAACAATTTCCGGATCGTGATAGTTGGTAAGTCTGCTGTAAATCCCGATCTGTTTCACCAAGTTATGGATCAAACTGAATCTTGTTTCTGTATGTTGACACTTCCTGCCTAGTCTCTTTTTGCTCTGGGCTGATTATTTCTGTTATTGGCATATCAGCATCACCCCTTTTTTTTAGAGAGAGAGAGACAAATTTAATATATAATGGAATTTAAAAAAAAAAAAAAAAATCTATACCAAAACTGACCTGCCACGTAAAAATCCATACAGATTTTTGTGTGGCAGGACTCAATAATTTAATCACTTAGCATAATTATACTGAGAAAAAAAGGGGAAAAAAATTAATGTAATACTTATACATAAACAAGTATAAAAAGAATATTCAATATTATGAATTTTTGAGCTTTCCTCTGGAGCTGTGAACCCTAAAGGTAGGTGTACACACAGTTCGATAATGTTTCGCATGCGAAATTCGCGTCACTACGGAGAAACGGGCTTGTGATCTGTCGAAATTTCGTAGTGAATGAGAAAATTTGCATTAAACTGCGAAAATCAGACTATGTGTGCACGTGTTTTAACATTTAGTTCGGAAATTGGTAGAAGAAAATATATTATAAAGTCGATCAGAGCTTTGATTTACGGGTAAGAATACACGATCAATCTATTTATGATATTCTTTTTCTTGGTGGATAGTTTGACCGGAATCAGTAATTCCAGAGAAGTCTGTGAGAAGTCGTATGTTTTCTCTCAAGTAGGTTAGAAAATCAGGTTAGAATACTGAAACAGGGTAGGAAAGCACGCTGGATCGATATCTTCACTTTGTCTTACCTGCCGATACATCTTCTGGCTTCGGGTTCCTTTTCAAGTCGGTACTTTGACGGCAAACGCCGGAATCTGGCTGAAATGGGGAATACATTAGCTTTTTAGTTTTCGCTCAGTTGCGTGTCGGTAGAGGGTCAATAAGAAGACTGATCCATCTGTCCGCTTCACATATGGAACGACCCGAGTCTGATGTAAACCTATAATTTCGGGAGATACAACATCCTCTGATATATAACGTGGTGTATTTTGAATTAGAGTGCACGATGATTCAGATTCTTTGATGAATCTTTCAAATAGCATTACATTCGTAATCTGGGCTTGACAGGAGATTAAAGGACACGTCGCACTTACTATAGTAATTCATTTTACTTCAGTAGTATTTCCATCTGTTCTTGTTCCCGAGCCTCTTCACTTTCTTCTTTCACCTCTTCTTTCTGAGGAGCTTGTTCTTCCTGATACGGTTTATGAAAATTTTGCCAAGATTGTCGTCTAAGGGAAGGGACATGGAAAGAGGCTAAAAACGGATAAGTCTTTTGTAATTTTCTTTAAGCATAGCTTGTTGTAAAGTGGTCAACTAACTCAGAACGCCTGATCGGAAACAGTATTTAGTACAGAGCAAAATAACACTAGCGAGTAGTGCCAATACTTGACTAAGTTGACACACATTCGAGTAGCAGCGATACTATCACCACTAGCGATAGAGAACGTCCCTACTGAAACTCATTCAGTCGTTTACCAACGCTGGCTCCGATAACTTCTTATTTTTAACATTGCAAAAAAATGATAGAGCCTCCATTGTTTCCTTGGTGTGTGCAGACCGCACCTTTGCTTCCCTAGAAATTTCTAAACCCCCAAGTTTGTCTTGCTTTAAATGCCGCTAGCGAACTGGGCGGCGCTACGAGTATGGCCCGTTTGCAAAGTATAGATCTTGGCGCTACTCCTAGTGTTATTTTGCTCTGATTTAGTGCGAGGTGTCCTTTAAAGACACAGTTTAACGGATCTGGTTAAGGGGTTGATTAGGGACAAATAACACGTTTACGAGATCGGACGAGAACCGGAAGTCTACAAGACATGACTCGTTGGATCCATAAGTCAATTAAAGTTTCGCCTTTGGGATTCCATCGAAACCTTTGGTCTTGTTTTATTTTTGCTTGGGAGTGACCCGGCGAAAATACTCAACAGTTCGGTCGCTGCACCCGCCAACTCTACCACCTTTTGCCAAGATCAAGGTAGCTAGGAAGTAAAAAATTAAAGTCGTGACAAGACTCATAGAGTTCAGTGTTCGTGAAGTAACAATTAAACATGATCACACCTTTACTTGCTGATTAATACTCTTCAGCCATTATGCTATCGTGACGTTAGGTGGTATAATGAAGTCCTCTCAGGTATTCATATACCATTTTAATAGACAATCGCTCCGTTTATAGCTTTGTAAGGTTAGATGTCAAACATTCACGGTACTGCGTCAATGCATTAAGAATTCCCAGTGATATGTCGAATTTGACAAGTTTCGATTGTGCATAATTTTAGCCGTACAAAGAGATGAAAGTTGCCGCATTGTGGGGCAAGTATGTTTAGGCCACACTTTCTAGGCCATTGTTTGCTTTGGAAGGAGCGAGCTAACAAGATTAAGACTAGAAGGCCATCAGGGGAAACCGAAGGAGAAAGAGTTTCACAGTGGATTAGTGCCTGGTGTCGATGCTTAGGCTCAGCCTATATCCAGAGCTGTCAAATAGCATCAATGAAAACTTGAACATTAATAAATTAAGGAAATCGCAATTGAATCTAAATAATAAGAAACTTTTCTCCAAATTGTTGGTGTATTGTAATATCTGCATCGCACAGAGCCAATGTAGATTTCTTTAATCATTGATACGATATACACTCCCACCAATAAGCAAGTAAATATCTGTTCTATCACCCAAAAGTATTGGGTCGGTATCAAATAGTAACCAAACGTAATATACCTTACTGGTCGTAAGGTGGTCTACTACCATGGTCTAGGAGCAATTCAGTAGAGGTTATAGCAAGCATGTGAATATTTAAATGACCTTGGGAATGGGGGGGTCTTCAGAATATGAGCAAAGTGTCCCGGTCGTATGGACTGTCTAAATTTATGTCCGTATCAGACGTTGTTTTGTACTTCTCGCATAGGGGGGGGGGGGGGCAGTACACGACAATGGTATTAGACGATTAGACGGAGGATCCCTTTCTTGTTTGTCGAAAGCTGTCCAGAGAAAACTGTAATGTTAAACCTTGATAAAAACAACCTTTTTGCCTACAAAATTTTAAAGCACATGCCTCACAGTTCTTTTTTTCAGCCATCAGAATCAGAATAATTTTCCCAGTATTCGTTAGAACAGCCTGGGATGTCAAAACGTTAAATAAAAGCACGAAATTAAGTCATAGGTAGCTAAGCCCCTCGAAACTGTGCTTTGCCTTTCGAAAACTACAATCCACTTTGGCTGTCTCTAGGCGAGCTAATCGGAAGCCTGATTCGTGTCAAAAGTAGTCAAACACGGCAAGTATAATAAGACCAAAGGTTTCGATAAGATCCCAAATATTTAATATTTATTGGTCTACTTGGTACAGACAGGCGAATCTTGTAGATTTCCGGTCTACGCCAAGCCCGTTTAACATTGTGCTATAACCTGTAACCAAGGTCATATATGGATTCAGTATGCATGTTTACTCCAACATCTCATCTCCAATCGACTTCAGACCAACTTGACCACTTCGCCAAATTCCTCCTTTAGCAGCAGGCTACTCCTAACTCCTGGCGAACTGCATGCAGAGCAAAAAAGCTGGTGCATCGAGGGGCGAACCTTTGGATCCAAATTTCCGTGTTTAGCGAATTTTGCCAGCTTATCCGTCAAGGAAATGCAAGTTCAAGATTGGATTCTGCATGTCTCCTTACCCCGATACCGAATCTCTAATCGATCTTTAGTATGTTCGAAAGCTGCAACAGTATCCTCACCCTATATCGACTGTAGCCTGTCATTGGGTTTTAAAACTTCATGCTGAATTTCCGATTGCGGTTCCGGTTTCCGGGCTAACTACTTGTCCGGCAAGAAAACAATTTCCATATTCGCATTCAGCATGATCCTTTACCCCTAAATCAAACCTTTAATCAATCAGATTAAACTTTAACTTTCACAAATTTTCCGGTTTTGCCAGATTCAGGGCGAACCACTTGTGGAAATAAAAAAAAGTTTCATATCCGGGTTCAGCATGTCTCCTCAACCCTAAATCGAACCTGTAATCAACTTCATATTAAACTTTTACTTCTCACAAAAATTCCGGTTTTGGCTGATCCCGGCTGAACTACTTGTCCGGCGAGAAAATAATTTTCATATTCGGATTCAGCATACTTCCTTACCCCTAAATCAACTATCTCATTAGCTTTTAAAAAACATTTTTTTTTCGTCCCTTAATTTGAAACCCCTCCCCCACCCCTAAATGTAGGGCTAGAGAGCCTATCTTTGAAGTTGACCTTTACTTTGACCCATGAAATCACCGTGTCAAGTTTGAATAAAATATCTCAACCCCTTCGAGGGCCATCGTCTTTCCAGACGGACGGACAGACGACAACTTTTACTAAGCCATAGATATCCCTCCACTTACGTTTTGGGATCCCAAAAACGACATGCAAAGTTCGAGATCTCGGTAACGGAGCAGGTCGAGTCGCTAAGGACATAAACTGAATTAGTAGTGTTTATGTGACAGGTTATTTGAAGTCGTTGACAGATTTCGAGGCAGGGAGGGGAAGTTCACGACTCGTGGAGTTTACATATCAGCATTATTCGTCGGTCAGCTATCAAATAGAAGACCACTTTAAAGTTACGCAGTCGTGCACATAGAAAACAAGCCAACTTCTTTAGGAATTTTGCTGACACTTCAGTTTTGCGTCATATTTGGGCAGGGCCCTGTATTGCCTTCGTGCAAAAACGGAATACGTCACCACTTTTCTACCCACGCCCAGGCTCGATGGGAGCGAATATAGCTTCATTTTCTGAATTGGCAAAATAAAGCAATTTTCATCTTCGTTCCCAAGTTACGTGCTGTTAAAGTACGGTGGGCACTAATTATACTTTATTATTTTTATAAAGATTCTTTATTCTTTTTCCTACCATGATTACCATTACTCTTCGCCGTCTTGGCGGAGACGATTTCTTTATGTTATCAACTTGAATTTATAACATAAAAATAAATAATCGCAATCAGCTAACATAGCAGCGTGACAACTCAAAAGGTGTAAGCCCCAGTGGCCACCTACATGATCTACTTAACTACGAAACGTTACGAATCTCCCTGTTTACAAAATCCACGTGACTCACTTTATTTGAATGTTTCGCTTTTCAGCGCTAGCCAAGATTTTCCTGTGTTACCAGACAATAACTTTGGTTTGTTTTGATCAGGATCTACCGGCACAAGTCTAAGGTAAAAGATCCTCGAAAGATACGCGCGGCGCTGAGGATACCTTCAATGATACGTATCTTTGTATATTTTGTGACGTCACTGGAGATTCTGCGGCCTAGGCCTTTAGCTAGGGCTTATGCTGAGCTAGGCTTATCTAAGTGAAATATGCTAACCTAAAATAAGCTAAAACTTCAACAAGATGCGGTGTCGTACAAATTATGTCGGAATACCATACTGTCATGACGTAAATGGTAACGTCATAAATATGATCATATGATGAGGACCTAACATAGGATTTGATTGTCCCTAGAACGGTTTATAAATGTAAATTCGAGCGGCGCCTCGCTGGCCGCTCGGCTCTAAATATATAGACTCAAATATATTCACCGATAGGAATAAACTGCAATTTTTCGTGGTCTGCAACCTCCAGTGATACGATCAAACTCAGCGATTTTTATCCTTGGTTGGTACATATCTTTTTAGCCCTAGTCCCCTAGAGATATATCTCAAGGACCTGGCTGTCTCAGACACTGGTGGATTTCAGAGATTGCGCTTGCAAGGCGCGAAAGTAAAAAACTCTCGGCCATTCGCAAAAATCAGTGATAAAGAGTGTCATGGCTGCTAGGATAATCCGTCTCTGGAGCTGCCAGACTGCTTAAATGCTCTGTGACGAGACTTATGCGTTTTTGTCGTAGCCTACCAACGAAAAGTTTTGATTTCTGATTGTTAAGTCACAGAAGTGCAACAAAAATGGGCAATCATAGCAAACTTACTTGAGCTTATAATTGACAAAGCTGATAAATTGGAATATGGCAGGTAGCAAAGAACGTTGCAACCAGGCCCGTATCCAGGAATTTTTTTTTTTTGGGGGGGGGGCTTTGCCTTTCGGGGGGGGGGGGAGGTTCGCGTGCGGGTCGGACAAAAAAAGGACTAAAAAGACATAGATCAGAGGGAAAAGCCTGTAAAAATGACTATTTTTATGTGTTTCGGGGGGGGGGGTCAACCCCCTAACCCCCCTCTCCTGGATACGGCCTTGGTTGTAACGATACATTAGCGAAAATAGATTATCCGAGAATAGGCTGAATTTAACATTGTATTCTAAGGTGTGGTAATGTGACGTCATGATCGTTTGATAGTTATCTTTAGTTACTTAAATACGCTAAATTGGAAGCATTCTAGCATCTGCAGTGTCTGGCTCACCCATATCCCGAGTCGCGACTTCAGACCAGGCCTGTTTACAAGCATCGTAGCATTTAGCGGCGCGTTTCGGAAGCCTTCAAGTGTAGATCGAAACAAAAAGAAAAGAACAGCTATTTTGTTTTTGTTTATCTTTTTGTCTGATTTTTTGTTTGTTTGACAGTTAAACTTTAAGAGAAGATCTATTTCTCTTAAAGTTTAACTGAAATGCCAACTTATTTGTGTGTCATTTTATTGAATACTCTGAACTATTTGGATTCTGCAAAGAGATTTTTTATTTTCCACCATCTGCTCAGGTTATGATTATCAGAATGTCTGCGGCTGTCCCTACAGCGTAAATTCTAATATGACGCGGGAAATTTTAATCTCAGCACAAACGCGGCTTTTCATTGGGCAGTGGTAATATTGGTGAAGGTTGCTTAGTGCCTGAACAAAAAAAAAATCATAAATCTTTCTCGCAAGGCATACATCAAAAATACAAGCGCATAGAGGTACCACAAATCACATGGAAATTCCACTATTTGAAAACCGATTACTCGTGAATAGCGGAACAACGAAGTAACGCATTTTCAGAGTCTTCAAGCCAATTTAAGTGAATAAGTGATTGGTAACTAGATTGTCCTATCCCAGCCCTTTTTGGTTACACTTTAAGTAATTTGTGTTAGGCTTTTACGTCTTTTCTGCCAACAGTCGGTATTCTTTCTGAAGATTCAATTCAGTTCAGTGCAATTTTATTACAACATCATTTACGGACTGTCCGGGTAGCGCTCAATAACGTAAACACTCAACATAGAATAAAAAGTGGCCAAATAAGATATAAAAACACTGAAGACAAACCAAATACAAAGATAAGGATTGGGGTAACAGACAACTAGGAAAGGGTAAAACAATTAGGTATTAATTTGTAATATAGGCTGTAGGGAAACAAAGGAGGGGACACCACTATTCTGGTATCTTCACGTCGGTAAAAAACTGGTTGAAGGATAGGGACCGGTTCGGAAGCTTGTCTTTAAGGCTTCGCCCTTTCTGTAGCAGATACGCCTCACTGAGTATGTAATGAGCAGATGGGATTGAAGGACTCGTTTTCATAAAGGGCCGATTCAGTTTATCTTCTTTCGGGCTAATGATGTCTGGTGTTAGAACCATACAGAAAGAAAAGGTACAGTAGTGTTAACAGTAGTCGTTCCTATCGACCTGGTAATGTTTTCTCTCCCATTTCAAGACATATCAGTCAATTTCATTAAATATGTTGATTTATATAGTGGAATATGTTACCAGTTCTTTCAGCAACAGCGAACATTATTCGCAAGTAACAGAAACCGAATTAATCTATTAGTGAAACGGCTCTATCCACTCGCCAGCTCACTCATTTTTCAGTGAGTTTGGTAGCCATCAATGAGCTTAGTGGACAATCATTTCTTCTTGGAAATGTGGCGGATTTTTAGCAAAACTAATATAAAAAAATAAAAAATAAAAAATCACCGAAAGAACACGAATCAAGCAAAACACGTTCAAGCATTTAGCTGTTCATTTTTAACTTTTTCTTCATAGACCAGCTATGTTTTTCTTTCTGCTTTGAGCTATTTTGACAATGCCCAATCAGTAGGCTGCTTCCGATTGGGACAACTAGATCCCTGGTTTTAACTAACGCCTTGAATTTGGGTGGTCTACTGTCTAGACACTACAGATTGCGACGATCTTTCCAAAAAGTCCTCTACAGTTTGTTTTGTTTCTTATTTCACTTGCTTCAGTGATCACTTAAAAAGCCAGTTTCTCGAAATACCTGTCATAATTGTAATACTTATCACTCCACTTAAGTGATATTTCTACCCGTTCTTTTGATGAAATCTCGAATTTCGTGCGGTAATTTTATAGACTTTAACGCACTTTGGTTCTTTTGCCAAAAGAGTAATTTGCAAATGTTTGATGTAGTTAACTTCAGAGAGTAAAGGATGAGCCGTACTTAAAAAGTAAAAATAAAATGGGAGCAAAAAATTTAGAAAATGAAGCATGAAAATAAAAATAAAGGGAGTGCATTGATGTCACCGTCAACTTCTTCTCTTACCGATATGACAGAAAGAAGAGCGTAGACCTACTACGCACCTCCCAAAGCAAGAGTGTAGTAAAAAGAAGAAGGATATATTAAAGACAACAATTAGTTATATAAAAGAAACATAATGCCGATATAGATTTGTTGGGTATTTTTGTTCACCTCAACCACGCTCTTCGCTCCGTGTCAAGAGCAAGTAACTATTTGGGAAAAACGAGATCCAAAGAATTGTTTCCTCAATGGATCGAAGCGATGTTAGTGAGGCAAGTTCATTGATTTGTTTACCAGAGGTTTTCGGTGAGAACTGTTTGTCTGGTTTGCCGAAACATTTTGACGGATCACTACCGAAGTTTCCCACTCCCACACTTGCTCAATGCGGCGAATTAGATTCTCTTGGCCCGGTCATGCTACGTTTTGGTAATTAAGTTTTCTTGATTAATCAGTGTTCTATTGCATCCAGTAGAGCCTAAAAAGGATCGTTATTGATCTCATTGATTGATTTGTATTGCCATCACGGGTGAGAAGGAATGCGACTTGTGTGGACACGGATAGCACTCACTGTTAGGGTCCAATCTCCAAAATACGGTACTGGGGAGTTACGTCAGTAAGTTGGGTTTCGGGTTTTACGATTGATTTCTAAGTGCGTAGTGTTTTCGAATTACCAGTTGCTTACATAAGATGGGAGCTTTTTCGGATCAAATTGTTTATTGGTAACCCAACTTCATAGCTTTTCTCCAGTAAAAAATGGTAGAGGTCAGTGCTCTGGCCATAAATAAATAAAATATATTACACTAATTATTCACTTTGTTAAAAACGACGAAGGCACACACGAGTTCATAACCCAACCAACCACGAAATTAAACCAACTGTGAATTTAAAAGAAAAAACGTCAACAGCTTCTGTCCTCGTCCAGTCCTCTGCCCAATCGCCAACTAATTCAGTAAATTCAGTGTTTTTGTCTTTGGCTGTGTATTCATAATTTCTTGTTATGAGGTTTCGCTTTTGTTTCATATGTGTGTATATACTGTGCAAATGCCTAATGACTAGGCGGCACGTAATTAAATAATTCATTCATAAACCTCATCTCAGTTCTGCCCATGGTCTGTAATGAAGGAACTTATGAATCCAGTATTATTATAAACGGCAACCTATATAAGTTTATGGACCCTTCTCACTGGCCTATATAGTTTGTTCTTCTTATACATGCCGTCCGCCATTTGCTCTGCAATCTTCTTAGAACTTAAGCAAACCCGTCATAGCCAGTAGCGAGGGGTTGTCCACTCCCCGGCACCTCTTTTACACCCTTTCCCGGCACCGGTCAAAACCAGCGATTCCGGCCATAAGTTAAGCGATTCACCTTTAAAACGCTTCTGTAAATGCTGATTTTGATATTCTAACACAGTAGCACCGTGCACTTTCTGTGCACTAAAATCGAGAGTTGGCAACCCCTTGGTGATGGCCTGTAATAAAATAAAATCTCCCGTAGAACAGCGGAGGTACACGAGGTAGTAAGCCAGAATACTAAAGGACTGAATCCAGGGAGGGGGGGAGCCGCCCCCCCCCCGAAACATACAAAGATTATACTTTTTTGTAGGCTTTAACCTGGGATATCTGTCTTTTTTGTACTTTTTGATCCGACCCGCGGGCAACCCCCCATCGAAATAAATTCCTGGATAGGACCTGACTGAGTCACTATTTTTCGTAGAGCACGTCAAGAATTGGACCTAATTATTCTAGGCTATTCTTGTTCTAAGGTGCATATTCGTTAGGAAATATGTCTTTAACACATTACAAAAGTCCATAAGGTATAACAAAGATATCCACAAAGACATCCAACGACATCACAAATGTAAAGTGCTGAATTCATTCCATTTACTGACTTTATAAATCCCCATTAGCGACCCTCGACTGACGGTCGTCTTAATTTATTTCACGGTTGGCCGAGGGGTCAGCCAGCCATATAAGAACATATTTACAGTCGCGTGTCGTTTATCAGAGACCCTCTAAAATCAATATAGCTGTTAGCAGCATCCTAGGATTTGGACCACCCGCCGAAATGTCCCCATTTTACAGGATAACTTGGTCGGGGGGATTGAGATACTATCGATCCCTGGGGGTGGACTTGCGGCATATTATATTACACTGCTGTTAATCCCTCCTTGACAATTAGGGGGTGAAAAGATGTGGAAGGGTCGTAGATCAGCAGACGTATGCACTAGGAAGGAATGGTCACGGTCTGAATATTCCCAGCCTGTAATAACATGACCTCCGCGAAGAACAGCTAAGGAACAGGAGAGAAATGTTTGTTCGAACAGTTGCAAAACTTTGAACAGTGCAGCATTTTTGCTAACAAATAAATAAAAATAATAATAGATGCACTCAGTGCTAAGGAGCACTTAAGGAATTGCTTTGACCGACAAGTAATGTATTTTTTATCGGATCAAATGGATGAACTGGCACTATTCGCTGTTCAAAGAAGCACAACTGTACTGTATACAAGGTACTGTGCCTTTACTAGGCCAAATGCTAAAGAGCGGGTCAAGAATCGGACCTTTTAGACTTGTAATTTGAAGGAATGTTTGGTTTTTTAACCTTTCTGAACTCAATTAATAACTGTTTCTAGTACACGTAGGTATTTAGCTGAAATTCTTTACCAGGCTGCAAGAGAAACAAAACCAAAGGTTTCGATGGGATCCCAAAAATTTAATATTTGATCGGGTCTTGCAGAGATTCAGTCAGACGGACGGGCGGACAGACGGACAACTTTGCTATGTCAAAGGTATCCCTCCACTTACGTTTTGGGATCCCAGAAAACCTAGTCAGTTTAGCAATTTAAAGTTGCTTAAGTTGCACTTCGGAGTAGTCTGATATATGAATACTGATGCATTTGCTCATACGAACCAAGCTTGTCAGCCTATGCCGAAGAAATATTTCGGCATACCTCCCTTCATTTAAATGTGCCGGCTACCTTCCATATTTTTCCTCCGGATTCCAGATGGGCGTTTTCGTCGAGACGGATCTTGAAGGTGAAGCCAGGCCAAAAACGGCTTGAAGTCCGGGGTGTTGGACACCCCAGATTTTGTTATGGGGCAAACCTTTCGACAGACACAATAAATGTGCAATGTAGGAAGAAAATGGAAAGTGATTGATAGCTGTGACTGGGATGTAAGAGATATTTTGAAGTGCGAAGGGAACATCTAGGAAACGTTGAAGGATAGCAAAATGAACTGTCTTTCCAGATTTTCATGATCTGGAAGGATTGGCTTCATTATGCGGAAGACTCAGACATCTGGAAGGTGAAGCCTGGCTTTTATATATCTAATGAACAAAATTGGAAAAACGGTCATGATGCGAAACAGTGCGTTTTAGGTTGGGAGTGGAAGGCCTGCGTGCCCGGTCGTACCAATTCCTTTGGAAGGCCTCTCTGCTGTAACACTAAGAAATTTCCATCATTTTCTAGGCGAACTTGACGGCTGCAAAGTGCAGCCGATCCTGCAGAGCCAGTTCACCCCGCTGCCCGAGGCGCTATGTCACGTCATCTGGGACTTGACCCAATCAGGAAGAACGACGACAATCGACTACATCGGTGCGACACTCGTGGTGGCGTTCCCCGAAATGATGGCGCCGACAAGTGCCGTTATTTATGGGACGCTCGGTGCTTTGATCAAAGATCGAAAAGTAAGCGGAGCTTTATTATTATTATCCTTTTTATGGTTAAATATTTTAGACCCATCAAACGTCAGCGCAAAAAGATGAAGCGCAGGCCCGTATCCAAGAATTATTTTTTTTTGGGGGGGGGGGTGCGTTTCGGGGGGGGGGGGGCTGGTTGCCTGCTGGTCGGACAAAAAAACACATAGATCAGAGGGAAAAGCCTATACAAATCGTTATTTTGTGTATGTTTCGGGGGGGGGGGTCAACCCCCTAACCCCCCCCCCCCCTGGAAACGGCCTTGATGAAGTGTAAAACAGAATAAAGGCAATGCACTTATAAAAAATGACGGTGTGTGGTAGTAGTAAAACAAGAGCATGAGTGTGCCGAATGTAGCAAAAACCTATGTCGTCCGTTCTCTTCACAGGAATACATGAGTTAATGAATTAATTTCTAAGATCCCGAGGGTTTTTACAACAAAATAAACGAAAATATTATATCACAGCACACTCCACTCCAAGAATTACGCTCTCGACACCGCTGCGTCTAATTGTCTGAAGTTTGTAAAGGACACGTCGTACTTATACAGCTAAATTTGAAAGTAGTCAACTATCTAAGAACGTAGCAGACAGTCTATGTCCTTTAAAGCTTTCACATTGGATCCGTAAATATCTTTGCTCTGTTTTCAAGACCACTTCTTCTGGTTTGGGTCGGACCTCTTGGCTTGGATCAGAAAACATGAAATTCCATAACGTGTCTACCCGGCAAGCAGTGTCGATCCTATGGGATTGGCCTGTCGTACTACTTGCTTTGTAGATAGTTCGTTAGTTCCAGTGTAACAAGTATGGGCTTGCGTGTTTTGAGGCTAGTTTACGAACTACAATTAGGAACACTGAATACTCAAATAGATGTATAAGTAATGAGCTATACAAGCTCATTGTAGCCAGAAGTATGTCTTCTTTGGTATGTCCGAAATGGTATTACCGGTTTTGAACATGGTTTTTGAGCGCCTGTGGTTCCTTGCTACGCTGGTAGATTATTTTAGATTAGATTATATATGGGGTTTATTGGAAAAAAATACTAAGAACTACAAAACCCTCTAGAAGTTTACACTTGTTAAGAGGTTTAACAAACCCCCTTTGAGAGATTAACCTACATAACACTATAATAAAGAAAGAAATAAGAAAAAGAGAGGAAGAGAAAAGAAAAAAATAAAAACAAAACACTTACTCGGTTCCTGGTCGAACACCCAACAAAAAAAAATCTACACACTCCAAAATCCCGTCTCCAAAACCAAATAAATAAATAAAGAATAAATGATTAAATAAACATAACGGAATCTGGGCCAACCTGAGAACGATGATGATATGATAAATAATTATCCGTCCTATAATATTGATTCATTTGCCTGCGTCTGCTTTCCAGTTTCAGCGATTTTTTGTGTTGCCTTTTACATAAAACATGGAGAGACAACATTCATTAGGCTACTGTCAAAGTCAAAGAAGGGCACGTAATTCTCACGGCGTTCTTATCAGGTCCTTCAGTAGAGATTTTGCCTAAAAGGGGGGGGGGGGGTTGATTCCTGTCACGGGCAACAAACTTTATTCCGGGGCAATCTGGGCCCAGTTGCCGATGAACGTGGTGGGTGGGGGAGGTGCAACTTTCAAAAGCAATTCCCAGCCCTAGGATCTACATGTGCAAGGAATTTCATCGTCCTATGTCCAGTTCTGGTCAAGTTATGAACATTATTCACTGGGCAACCTGGGCCCATTTGCCCCTGAACCGGGTTGGGGTGGGGGGTGGGACCCCCAAAAGGCACAACTAGACACAAGTACCCACTAGTATACCAAGTTTGAACTTGATACTTGCACTGTTTCACGAGTTATGAGCTCCACAAGATATAGTGAAAACCGGAAACCGAAAGCTGCTACAGCGCTCGCAACAGTGGATTGTTCTACGGAACACTCCACTAAAAACCGAAGGTTTTGAAGAAAAAACGACTGTTCCCAAGAGAAACAAGGCCAAAGTTTTCGATGGGATCCCAAAAATCTAATACTTGATCCAGACAATTGCGAACGAACTACCATACTTGTCCAGAAAAAAAAACAACCGAACAAGCTATATGTCCCGGTAAAAAAAAGATTGTCATGTACAGATTCAGTGTGTCTTCTTACCCCTAAATATGTCATCTAATCAACTTCAAATAAAACTTTTGATTTCAACAAATTTTCAGGTTTCAGCCTGATTCCGGGCGAACAAGTTGTCCGCGTAGAAAATACTTTTCAAATAAGTGTTCAGCATGTCTTCTTACCCTTAAATCGAACATCTAATCAACTTAAGATAAAACTTATAATTTTAACAAACTTTCCGGTTTTGGCCGAATTCCGGGCGAAATTCTTGCCCTGCGAAAAAAGGGTTTTCACCGAGGGGTTGCTCACTCCCAAAAACGATGTACACCAAGTGGCGCGTGCCGCGGTGCCGAGCCGGTGCCGCGGTGCCGTGCCGGTGCCGAGCCGGTGCCGTGCCGGTGCCGAGCCGGTGCCGCGGTGCCGTGCCGGTGCCAAGCCGGTGCCGAGGTTTTTTTTACTTCAAATTACAGTATTGTGATAAAGCACGATTTCTGATGTACATGTAAACAAATTTCATCAGATATTGGCCGAGAATGAAGTCGGCAATGTGTGTTGAATACAAGAGCTAGCAGCTCATATGGTACTTGCAAGGCTGGGTCAGAGGATGAAATTTAGGAATTTGTAAATTCTTGGGTTTCTTGTGTTTAATTATAAGCCATACCCTTGAAATAAGAATGATTGTGGGCCCTTGGAAATCAAGAGAATGATCTGGTGAAAAGTATTTTATTTTTGCACTTTAAGGGCACTAGAAATTCATGTGAAAGCAAAACCCTTTAGGCAAAAGTGACTATGGGCTCATGGGGATCACGTAGTTGTATATTTTGCTCAAACTAATGCAACCTATAATACTAATGCAACCTACTTCCGTAATCATTACATATATTTCTAAACCCGGAGACCCACGTTTCGTGCGGTACATTCTAACCCCTCTAACAAAACCTCGCTGATTTTCTCACTTGCCGTGTTTTGCTACCTTCGATGTGTATCACGCTGTCGACGGTTCGAGACGGTTGCGCGACGGTTGTCTGCGAGAATTTTTTCCATCAGGAAAATCGGTTATGCAAATTGTTTCCCTGTTTCGCTAGAAGTCAACGGGTCTCGGGAAAGGCTTAAAACAGCCAAAACAGTTAGTTATTTATTGAAAGCACAGCATAGTTAAAGTATTCAAATACTTTAAAATACTGTAAGTTGAAGAGTGATTAGTGCGAGGGGTCCTTTAAGGGGGCTGGAAATTCATTTTGAAGCAAAACCCTTGTTTCACAAATAATCATGGGCTCATGGGGATCATGAAAATATATGTTTTGCTCCAAAGTATTTTCTGTACTTTGTGGTTATGATGAGTACTTTAAGGAATGTGGTTGGCTCTATAAAAGAATTTATGAACCAATCTTTTCCTTCCTTGACTACCTACTTAGGCTAACTGGTACATATATTTAGCCACAGCAAGTGCATGAAAATGGCAAAGTTCGAAGCACGAACGTTCAAATAAGCATACCTCTATTGCACTCCCAGAGTGTCTGATGGGGAAATTGACTTTTTCCAAGTTAAATATGCCTGCCAAGTATCATTCTTAGCACACTCTACAAATATAAAAAAAAGATTGGTCGCCACTGAATTACCTTCACCAGAAGCAAAATATACTGAAGCTGACTCAAGTTTTGGGCGATATTCGATACCGATAACGATATATCCATGTATCGGACAAAATATCGATATCGAAAGTAAATATCGATATCGATAACGATATTTGTTCATTCGTAAAGATTGCAATTAATCCAACATAACCCACACTTATATATACGAAATTGGAGCAATGTGTATTCCGCAATTTCTTTCTTATTTATCCGGAGTTCGAGATGATCCAGTATGCGATATATCGGATATCGATCGATCGATATATCGCACCAAATATCGATATCGAAACGTAAATATCACGATCGAAAACGATATTTGTTCATCGTAATTATTGTAAATAATCCGAACTAACCTACACTTATATATCCGAAATTGGACAATATGTTTTCCCTAATTCATTTCTCATTTATTCTGAGTTCGAAATGATCCAAGATGCTATTTAATGAAAATTTGGTTCTTAGATTTTGGCGAAACGAAGCATGGTAAGCAAATATCAATATCGATATATCGATTATCGAATATCGAAAGTGAAAATATCGATATATCGATTGTTGAATATCGAAAGCGGAAATATCGATATATCGATTATCTAATATCGAAAGTGAAAATATCGATATATCGATTGTTGAATATCGAAAGCGGAAATATCGATATATCGATTATCTAATATCGAAAGTGAAAATATCGATATATCGAAAAATCCAAGTATCGCCAAGCACCAGTACCAAACCATGGTTGACCACTTTGCGCATTTGGTCAACAGCATCTCCTCATATCTAGTTCAGCTTCTTCTTCGGTTGCATGTTTTCAATAATTCTTTCATTCAAGTACCTTCGTTATTGGGCGCCAGATACCAGATACCAGATGGCGAAGAGTAATCTGCAGAAAATTTGTCCGTGGCCGGAAAAATTGTCGCCGGTGCCGTGCGGTGCCGTGCCGGTGCCGTGCGGTGCCGTGCCGGTGCCGTGCGGTGCCGTGCCGGTGCCGTGCGGTGCCGTGCCGGTGCCGAGCCGGTGCCGAGCTGGTGCCGCGGTGTTGCGCCGTTGCCGTGCCGGTGCCGGTGCCGTGCCTTTGCCTTGCCGGTGCCGTGCCGGTGCCGCGGTGCCGTGCCGGTGCCGTGCCGGTGCCGCGGTGCCGTGTCGGTGCCGTGTCGAGGTGTACACCGGTGGCGGAGAGTGAGCAACCCCTCGGTTTTCACCATCGTTTTTAGCATGTCTTTCTACCCCTAAATAGAACATCTAATCAACTTCAAATAAAATTTTTACTTTTAAAAGACTTTCTGGTTTTGGCCGGAGTCCGGGCTAAATACTTGTCCGGCGAAAAAATGGTTTTCACCGTCGTGTTCAGCATGTCTTCTTACCCCTAAATCGAAAATCTAATCAACTTCAAATAAAACTTACTTTAAAAAGTAACTAACGTACTTCTTCTTACCTCTATATTGAATATCTAATCAGCTTCAAATAAAACTTTTACTTTTAACAAACTTTCCGGTTTTGGCCGGATTCCGAGCGAACTACTTGTCCGATGACAAAATGGTTTTCACCACCGTGTTCAGCATGTCTTCTTATCCCATAATCGACTATCACATCATCTGGTTAAGAATATTTCATTTGCCCCTTAATTTAAACCCCCACCCCTAAATGTAGAGCTACAGAGCCCGTCTACGAACTCTACGTTACTCTTGACCCAAAGAGTCCTCACACCAAGTTTCATCAAAATATCTCATTCCCTTCGAGAGTTATAGTGCGCACAGACGGACGGACGGACAGACGGACAACTTTTGCGATGTCATAGGTATCCCTCCACTTACGTTTTGGGATCCCAAAAAATCGACCGTTTTGAAGAAAAATCGCAGCGTTTCGCGCCGACTACGGTATTTTTACCGACAAAATTGGGGGAGGGGGGGCATCCTTCTCCCCATACATGACGTCCCTGGCTCTGACTACCTACAAGAAGACGGAGATCGCCAAATAGTCGCGGAGGTTAGTTGTCCGACGGATTTGCACCATTGTACCAGATTTGTCGTCTTTCCTGCTACACTGTCAGGTGCTTTCGCATTTGAGGGAAAAGTTTTTCAGGGTGGTTCGGTTTTGTTTTCCGGTATCTTGAAGTCAAACTTTGGATAATACTTGAATTTGTCGAATTAGCACTAAAATCTAGGAGCACAATGTAGGCTATCCTACTGTATATGTCATTGCACTGCGATATATTTTAGACTGAAAGTAATAGGACTCCTCGATGAGATCAATCGAGGAGATCGAGAATTTTTTCCCCTGGAAATTTCGAGGGAAATGAACTGTGTTAATGAGTTTCACTAAAGTTGTCGGGATGGTAGATCCTATAAATTCTTTTCGAGAGAGCAGCGACAAACAATTTGTACGAATTCAGTCTATCATTCACATTTTTCTTTCCTCCTTGACATATTTTTTGCAGTGTAAATCTCGAGGCGAATGAATTACGTCAATTAGTTTCGCTAAGGATGATAAATAGTATGACTTCTTTACGGCAGAAGTGAGGGCAGAAGCCAAGAGCAACCACACACATTTGTACAATTTCTGACAATCCTTACAGTTTTCTTCCTCCTTGACATTTGATCTTTCATTAACTCGCTACCAGCATCTCTGTGTAACTTGAATGTTCCGTCCAATTATGGATACTCCTCTTAAAATATGTTGACGGTACGCTTGTCATTCCATCAAGTTACGGTTGGTTTGGCAGAAGCGTATTACAAGTGACGGATCGACGATATATTTCCTTAATTTACCAAGACCTCGTATCGCTTGGCAAGGAAGCAAGAGCATCAAAAACGTCATGAGTAATTGTCAGTAATTGTAAGGGGTTACTCAGCGAATGCGTCGATCATGGGTGGGACAAGGTAGCCTACCGACTTGGGAATAATGCTTAGTAAGAGTAATAACACTAATAATGATTAACATATTTTTAATTGGGAGAGTATGTCACAGTCTGGCAAACTGAGTATTCCCCCTGAAAATTTCGCCCTCGGTATGCCCAGGAACAAGCAAGAGGAGAGCAGCCTTCCTCCCTACCTCTGTCCCCTTCCCTCATCCCTAATAAAACAACCACCGATCATATCCATGCACTGTGCATACTCTTTGACTAAGGGTTTTTCCTCACAACTCCAATCAAAATATATCTCAATTGTGTTCGAGTTGTGCTCGACGCGATATCATGTCCATGATATCCCGTCAGTATAGTTTGCGATCCCGAAAAAAAAGACGGCAAAAGAACAAGCCCCGCCGGATTCAGCAGATTAGGTATTTCTTTTTATTTCTGCCTTAAAGTAATGGTTAAAGTTTATCTGAAAAGCCAATTTCTTCGTGTATCATTTAACTGAATACACTGCATTATTTGGATTGTGTTAAGGGATTTGTTTTCACTATTTGCTCGTATGTAAGTAAGTAAGTAATTTATTTATAACCCGCCGTTTTCAGAAAGCGGAGTAAATGAAGAAAGTAAATAAAACACATAAACATACACAAAAAGACACTTAATTTCAATCGTCGGCCAGGAAGCAGTGTAGAGCAGGAAGCAGTGTATGATGTTCAGAATATCTACGGCCGCCCTCACAACGCAAAGTTCTACTATGACGCAGAAAACTTGAATCTTAATACAAACTTGGCTTTTCAGTGGCTAGTAACCAGCTGGCTGAAGGTGAACTCATTGCGTGAACAATTATTTTTTGTAAACACAGGGACAAGCGAACAAATTTTGCGTCATGCGACATACGACATAAATCGTGCGACAAGCAACACAGAACTTTGCGTTTTGTCGCAGTGTCGGATGCGTTGAAATATTTTAACGGATCCGACATAACGCATGCGATTCTTGGGGGAAACAAAAGATAAAACAAAGACTAGTTAATTTACAAGACTAAAAATTGCTCTACCTTGGTCTGATTGTAATCCTAGGATGGCCGAATGCAAAATATCTTCTGAATAAACTTGTATTAACCTGTTTTGAACAAGAGGACATATGGGGTTTGAAATGATGGGTGGTATTCAGATGGGTAATCTCCCAGCATCTTCAGATTCTGTTTCCCCGAGGGTTTCTTTGTCCTTTTGCAGAATAATCTCGTCAAACAATTTCGTTTTCCATTTGCGTCTGCTTGGTAGTGGGAACGTCCATGCGATTCTGTCGCACGTCTGAAGATCAAAGAAAAAATCGTGTCGCACACGAAGCCGCAGTGGGAACCAAGGGTATCTCTCCTTCCGATGCAGAATCTCCGGACACCTGCGGAAGAACGGAAGAAACGGTGTCACAGCTGCGCTGACTCGGGATTTGAGTCATTGAGTTTGAGTCGTTACGGACACGTTTGCTCCTTCTTCCTGAGAATCACTGGCGTGTTTTGCACTTAGTCATATAGAGGATAGAGGTACCACACCAGGCCCGTATCCAGGAATTTATTTCGGGGGGGGGGGGGGGGTTGCCTGCTGGTCGGACCAAAAAGTACAAAAAACAAATAGATTAGAGGGAAAAGCCTATACAAATCATTAATTTTATATGTTTCGGGGGGGGGGGGGTCAACCCCCTAACCCCCCCCCCCCTGGATACGGTCTTGGGTACCACACATCCGACAGTGGAACTCCACTAGGCTACATGAAAATCGATTATTGGTTAAAAGCGGAGCAACAAAGTAACGCATTTTCATCGGGACTTCCGGTCCTTTTAGTGAATAAGTGATGGGTTAATAGATTGTCTTATCTCAGCCTTTTAGGTCAAACTACAAAAGGAATGAAATAATCAAATGTTTCAGGAAACCATAAACTGAAGGACAAATTTCCCTGCGCCTGAATTTCCTTGAATTTCCTGAATTTCCCTGCGCCTGAACGGCCGTATGCATCTCCCAGTGGTTACCCACAGAGACTAGAGTGTTTGCAGAGATCCTACGGCTCTAGTTGCTTCACACTACGTCAATGATTGGCAACGAGCTTATGCTAGGAACGTCGGCTAGACCCCAGCTCTCAACCTCCTTTGTCACATTAGCAGGGTTGGAAAGTCGGTCTACTAGGAATCGTATCGCTCTTGCTGCTGACCAAGGGCCGAAGGGATTACGGTCTTGTAGGTTTCTGATTTTCAAGATACTGTGCTCGGCCACTGCTCTCCTGAGTTCACAAGTGGAGTTCTTGACAGTAGAGTCATCTGATAGCCTTAACCGGTCAAAACCTGCACAAGCCTCCAACAGAGTGAATTACTGATACTGCCATGTCTATGTTACCGACAGGAAACTCCATGGCTATAATTCTTTATAGCGTGTTGCCTTTTTGTGCCTTTCAACAGAGTGGTAGGGATGGACCTTGTTGGACGGCTCGGGCGGCGTTCATAGAGTTTTCGACAGAGTTTGTCGCTCCTAATACGAGACCTAGTTAGCCTCACGAAAATTTACCATGGCACATTATCATAGCCTATACATTTATTTTCGTTTATTATTTATATCAGCTCTAAGCCTTTACCTTGTCGCCATTGATATGTGTGGCTTTTAGCTACACATGTCAAAGCATTTTCTACACCGATTCTATGTTCGTGCTTCCCTTGAAAAAAAACGGATAGCATATATGTATGGTTGATTTCGGACAAGACCAATCAGCATAATTGTCTTCTTCCTGATTCCGTATTTTCAGATTATTTTAAAAGTTTGTTTTGGATCTCCTGTCCTAAACCCCACAGGCTTACGGAACAACTTTATGAACTCTGTGAACGACTTTAATAAATGCAGTCTCAGCTCTTTTTATTTTTTGCGGATCACAAACCCCAACCCAGTTGGTTCAGGGGCAATTGGGCCCAGATGGCCCATTTTGTAATGTTTTTAACTTGACAATAACTGGAAATAAGGCAATGAAATTCCTTTGTGCTTTTGGATCATAGGGGGTGGGGAGAGTTGAACCACACCCACCCTCCCCGTTCATGGGCAAGTGGGACCAAACTGCCCATGAAAAAAGTTTTTGACCCGTGACTGGAATCAAATTCTAAGCTGGTCTACTTGAGTAAAAAGAGATGTAAATAAGCATTTGATTGGTCACGACCTCCCCCCCCCCCGCTCCCATTCGTCCATGACAGGTCTCAAGTCCAACTCTTGTAAATTGGGGGAGAAATATCTATGGATGAGGATTTGGTGTAACAGCAACAAATAAGATAACGCGATCTTTAATGACCAGTTGGAAACCGGACTGTTTTGTCATGTGATCGATGATATGCCGTACTTAATGAATTGTGACAAAGGGGGCATTAGGCTGCTACGATTTGATTTATTGCACTTGTTATTACCTTGCTAATGGAAAAGAGGTTCAAAGGGTGGGACTGGCTGACAGACCATTCAGTGTTGGAACTCAGGCTATTCGTGCAAGACCTTCAACATCTCTATGGATTTATACTGGCGGTTTCTTTACTTTTAAAGTGGGATGATTACAAAATAGGTTATTTAAATACTTGTTTGGTTATTGGGATGAGAAATGTCTTGGTTCTATAGCTATATAAAATATGATAAACATTTTACTTTTACAGTCCACGTCTGAGCGCTTGCGCACTTGTTCCTAAAAGTAGTCGATTCATTCTTAAAAACTGTCGGTCTTTCTTAAAATCAGTTGATTTTTCTTCAAAACAGGCATTTTTTTTCTTAAAAACAGTCGGTAAAAATGGCAGCCAGTCGGTAAATAACTTGCCCCCCCCCTCCCCCCACAAAAAAAACACAACAACAACAAACAAACATTTTGGCTAGTAACGCCTCTGGTCAAAGGAATTCGTTTGGCAGTCAGTTCTTAATTTTAACCTTTCGGTGCCATTGCCATCAGTAGTATATAGATGGCCAGTTTAAGTCGTAGATTTTGTAATGGATGGGCGCGTTAAAAAACTTGATACGAATCTTAAGTATAGGCTTCCACGCCTTTGAGATAGCCGGTTAGGGGTTTAGATGTGATAATCAGGGCTCTACAGGTTCCCAAGATTTAATTGGATGTGAACTGCGACCACACTCGAAGAAAATTATAAAATAGACCACCGGCAAAAAAAATAAAGACTAGTAAGTTAAGTGTATATAAGCTACATGTTCTGAGATGTTTTAGTTTATAATTGTTGATTCTTTTGCTGTAGAAAGTTTCTTTCGGTTTGCTTTTTTTGGGATCCCAGAACGTAAGTGGAGGGATACACCGCAAAAGTTGTCCGTCTGTCCGTCTGTTAGCACGACAACTGTCGAAGGGAATGAGATATTTTGATGAACCTTGGTGTAAGGGTTCTTTTGGCCAAGGGTAAGGTCAAGATTGTAGATGGGCTCTGTAGCGCTACACTTAGGGGTGGGGGGGAGGGGATTCAGATTAAGGGTCAGAACTAAGTATTTTTAAACAGCTAATATGATAGTCGATTATGGGTTAAGAAGACAAGGTGAACACGATGGTGAAAACTATTTTCTCGCAGGACAAGTAGTTCGTACGGAATCTGGCAAAAAACGGAGAGTTGGTTAAAAGTAAAAGTTTAATTTGAAGTTGATTATATTTCGTTTTTGGGGTAAGAAGACATGCTTGCTGAACACTTATATGAAAAGTATTTTCTACCCAGACTACTAGTTCGCCCGGAATCCGGCCAAAACCAGAAAATTTGTTAAAAGTAAAAGTTTTATTTGAAATTGATTTGATGACAAAGACGCTCAGTCTATATATCACAATAATTTTTTACCCAGACATTTACTTCGGCCGGAATCCGGTTTTAACCGGAATTTGATGTATAAGTTAAAGTTTTATCTGAAGTTGATTAAATATTCTTTATAGGGATACGGATATACGATGAATTCGTTTCTGAATTTTCTTTTTTTGCTGGACAATTAGTTCGCTCGGAATTCGGCCGAAACAGGAAATTTGGCAGCAGTAAAGCAGGAAGTTTCGGTCTGTATCGTCAAAATCGATATGGCTTATAGAGGTATATCTGAACTTGGTTTTCTCTGATGATTAGCCTGGCGAAGACCGGATCTGGCGAAAACAAGACCAAATTGTCTGGATCAAAGATTAGATTTTTGGGATCCTATCGAAGTCTTTGGAATTGTTTCCTTTGTACTCTTTTTCTTTGTCGAAATGACGGACGATAAATAAATAAGTAAACAAAAAAAAAATCCTTATGCGACCTCCGGACCGGGAAAGATCGCGTCCGGAGTTCGGAACCAGGAACCTAACATACAAGTCACGAGCAACATACATAATCATAATCATTTATTAGCTTAGTCTTGTCCATGGCAGTGATCATAATACAAAGAAAAAAAAAATCTATTGGGGTAAAAGCTACTTTCAGGAACCTGAGCAGTCTCTTAATATCCTAGAAGCATGTACTTCCAAGGACGATACCCATCCACGCTTTTTCATTCAGTTGATTTGACATTCACGCATCATACTTTCGCCGAGGCGTCCTATTACATTTCTTGTTTATTTTTAATCCTGGTGGTCAGCCTTGTTGCACAAGTAGCCAACTATTCTTAGTCTCAAATTGGCTTTATTAGCGACTATTTGACTGGATGGCAAGCCAAGTCCGGTGTTGCTCAGACTATTTGAACTACCTGCTAATGAGAACCCGTTAGGCTACCCGTAAGTTATCGCAGGAAAATCATTGTAAGAAATTCCATGCAGAAATAAAAGATAGTTGCCGGTTTTTCATACAATTTTGCGGGCGCAGCCTTCCTTGTTTACCTTTTTAGTACGAAAATCCGTATAAAACATACAATATGTCTGTTTATTTCTATCTACTCCTCTGTCTTGGCCTGTCCAGCATTTCGTTTTCCGTTCATTTTTGCCAACTTATTATTTCTTTATTCGAACATTTTACTCATATTTTGTCGATTTAGTTTTGTTTTATTCCAACATGTTTCAGTCGTGTGATAACTTGAATTTCACAAGATGTTGTCAACTGTGAATTATGAGTGTTATCGGCCGCAGAATGGATCAAGGGTCGTGTGAACCCTTATTACGATTTTTTGCACTGGTGTTATTGCACCTTACCCTTGACTTTGGCCAGAGGCAAATCCGCACCCTGTAGTTATGAATTTTATAACGTAACTACTAACATTACGGATTTCCTCCCCGAACATAAAGGAAGTCACGATTTTTTTTTCGCTGTTATTGTTCCTCGGAAGGCATTTATTTTGAATTTTCGTGACTTCATTTGAAACAACTTTTAATCGGCGAATCACTGGGCATTCACTTTATGTAGTCATTTTGAATAAAGTAACCGTTCCGAAATAATACTTTAGGAGGATATTGAAAATAGTGGTCGGTCGCGGTATTTTGGGGTGACTTCAGCGTGGGACTGATTTTTTAATTAGGAAAAGGATATTTGTGAGATCTTGCTTCGGTTGGATGAGTTCGATCCTCGAAAGAGAGATTCTGGGTTTTTCTTAAAAAATTCGAATGGGAGATGAACCGACGGAACAGTGAATCGGAGTTATAAAACTACATTTTTTTTTTAAACTATGCAAACATATATATATATATATTTATATATATATACAATTTTTTTTTTTAAATATGCAAACATAGATATATATATATATATATATACAAGGGGTTACCCACTCCCCGGAACCTGCTGTGCACTCTTTCCCGGCAGTGACCAAAACCAGCAGTGTCGGTCATAACTTAGGCAATTCCCGATTCTAAACATGCTGATTTTAATGTTCAGCCCCACCTGCTTGTGTCAGCCGGTGCCGGCACCGACGGGACACTTGCTGCACACTAAAATCGAGATTGGGGAACCCCTCGTATATAAATAGGCATATTTATAGAAGTATCACACGAAACTCTGTAAGACAATATAATCATAAATGTTCAATGAAAACAAGCAACGCTACAATATTACGTCTAAATATATGACTAAATAAGCAAAAGAGAGGAGTAAAAAAAGAAGAATTTGTTGAAAGTGTTGATCTAACTCCTTATTCCGATAATCCGCTGCTTACAGTGATTTTTTGGCCCGCTTTTTTCTGCTTCTTCCGCTTTGTCGAGCTTGATCTGGCGGGCTCTACTACTGGTAGAGGGGTTGCCCACTCCAGATCTTAGTGTACAGCAAGTACCCTGTCGGTGCCGGCATCGGTTGCGAGGTGTTAGAGAATTAAAATCAGCATGTTTAGAAGCATTTGAAAGATGAATGGCCTATTTTATGACAGGCACCGCTTGTTTCGGGTCGGTGCCGGGAAAGGGTGTATAGCAGGTGCCGGGTAATGGGTAACCCCTCGCTTCTGGCTACTAATTCAAAGATACACTCCACCTGTCTGATCTCATTTCGCTTGCGTAATAACACGCTTAAAAGTATCAGATGACTCATTTATTTTTGTGGGATCCCAGTAGAAGCTTGTTGTTATCCCCGTTGTCGGCTTATTCAATTATCGCCACTCATCCGGCGCCGAGACAGAAAGAAAAGAGCCTGTCGGAGGCTTATCAGGCTGTCTGTTAGGTTATTTTCGTGGGAATCTGATTAGCCAGACAAAGGGTATTTTTGTCTTGTACTAGCCTACATGCAGTTGGCCGGCGCATATATTACACAAAACTTAGGGAGGGTTCGAAGGAAGCTGCTCACTCCCTTGGGACGGCTATGCGTCGGATTCGATCCTGGGAGACCGGTCAAGATCAGTACTTGCGTAGTGTACGTTTCAAATGTAGGTAAGTGTCCGATGTGGGATTTTCTGGGGACGCCAGAAGGAATTGTCTGTTCGATCAAAGCGGGCAAAGGGGCTGCCCGCAAATCGAGTATTCAGTCGGTCGTATACATATATAGGCCACTTATCTTTTGTACAAAGTTTAAGAATATGAATGTATGCTTTTTTTGGAATATAAGGTTTAAAGGCAACCTGACCATTCACAATGCAAGAACAGAAACGATATTGTTTTTTTGTTGTTGTTGATTAGCTAGTTATACCTCTTAAGCAACCGGAAAATCTGTGCCGAGCTCCCAGGCTAAGGTCCGCTGGTTCGAGTCGCGGTGGTGCCGACCGTTTGGTTTAGGGCAAGGGTTAGTGGCGTTTTTCCGTATGACAAGCCAAAAGTCCACTAGACTCTCTAAAATATGTCTTGGGTTACAGATCCCTCTCAAGTTTAAGGAAACCTTGCAGCGCTTGCTCATATTTTTGTCTCTTTAGATATACCACACCGGTAGTGGCTATGGCATTGTTACGCCAGAGACATATCGTCGGACTGCATACCTAGAGGACGACTTCCCTAGACCCATATTGATGAGTGACGAAGAAGCTCTGGTGCTAGCACATGGTGCCACAGAAGTCTACCCCGCTGGTTATGTCACACACCGGGCTGTACAAACCAATCTAGTCGATGTCATCTGTAGAGGTAAGCAAGTCCATGGTCAGTCAGTGTAAATATCAGAATCTAACTAGTTATTGTTCAGATTCGGGTAATAAGCTGCATAAGGATTTTGAACATCATCGTTTCTTGAATTGGTAGAGCAACCCACGCAGATGGCGCTTTGATTAGAGCTGCATAAGAGAAAATAGGATGGATTTACGTTTTTCGTAATCACACCCGTCATGTTCAGCTCGCAGTATAAGCTGACGTAGCTTCTTTGTATCTTACGATTTACGTCACCAAAAGTGATTGTTTCTTTTGGAAATGTTGTGCAAAAAGCACTCGAGTTGAGAAGTGCTGTTTCTTAGTTTGTTATTTTGTCCTAGTTTCCTATGAGTTGTTTGTTTATCCTGCAAATGACCCTTGGGTTTTTCAATACAGATATATCTCAGACCCCATGAGACATTTTCTTAATGGGTATACTGTCAAGTTCCACGATTTTGTTGAAACAAAAAATAAAGCTAAGATACTTAAAATATGCCAATTTTTAAAGAGTGTATTAGGTAAATAAAGATAAGTATTGACTGATGTAAGTGTATGGCAACCATCGTGTATTTTGTACGGCCAATTGGCTGTTAAATTTATTAGATACAAGTAGTATTAATAAATTGCAGCACAAGTCCTTAGGACTTTCTTTTTGCTGCAATGGGATATTAGTAGTGTTATTTTATTTTATTTTCAATGTTTTTGGTTAAAAATAAAAACCTACCTACCTACCTAAAAAAATAAATTCATTCATTCATGTATATAGGTATATATGTCACCAATTTGAACGATGCTTAGCTGATTCTTTGGACGTATCTGGGACAGGGTAAGGGATTCATGTTTAGCCAATCAAGTGGAAATTGACATTGCTGACGACTGAGAAGTGGACGAAACACTTGACTAAACGACGAAGCATGTCATTGAGAAATAACAGGAACTACATCTCTAGTTTAATGCGAAGCTCAACACGCCGACTGAATTAGCCTTTGAATGAATGAAGGACTTAGTTTACAGCATGTCCTATACAAATATTTGATCTCGAAATTCGCGAAGTGTGGGGTGGTAAAATCTTTCCTGCCCCATGCTAGCTCCACAAACTTATATGTTGTATCTCTTGTGACGAACATCCCGGGCAGGCGCGGTAATTCGTTTCTTGTCGTGTACAATAATTCCCTCTGGAGGTTGATCGGTTTTCCTTGGAATTATATTATATAAGATTTGAAGCCAAGCTGACCGTTCATTGCAAACAAAAATAGAAAAGCGAGATTTCACCCTCTAAGATGATTTGCGAGGGATAAATAAAATTTTGGATATTTCGGCTGCACTTCCGGCAAACTGTCCTCAGCGAAAAACAAATTTAAATCATACAATCCACCACAATAACGACAGGAAAACGATGCTGAACCAACAGACAATAAAACGACATGTAATTAAAAACTAGAAGAACGATGCGGATTGAGCGACATGCAGGTAAAGGTAAAAATAACGAAAGATAAAATGTGCGTATTCAAAGTGTAGCCTGTATACAAATCTGTGATTATTTACAGTTCTCAATTCTGTGTATATTTACACTTTACTGCTTGTATGTATAATCATCCGCCTCGGAAAGCGCAGAAGCTTCCACCCAGAAAACGGCCAACTGAAACCGGAAACGGCCAACCAACCGAAATATCCGAAATTTTATTTATCCATCGCACATCATCCTAGAGGGATAACTAGCTGACCAAGAGAAAACCCGGAAAATATCGTTTTTCCATTTTTGTTTGGAACTGTAGTGCCTCGGCAATGTTTGTTACTGTAGGTCTCTCATCTTTCTGTGTCCGTAGATCTTCTTGTCTTTCGTTCCAGAATAGGGTTTTGGAGCCCCGGAACCCTCTCCTAGGCTTTTCTCCTATGAGACGCACAAGCGGCTATCTCTTCCCGTTTGGCTGAAATAGGTGGAGTTGGTGTATCGTGGGGCTCGTATTCAATTAATGTGCGAAGTGTTACAGTCTATTTTGTTATGTAGGATGGTCCTAGCCGGCCGTTATTCGATTCAAATAAGTAAAAAAGCCGTCAGGCGCAGGATGGGCAGGATCAATACATGAGTAGTGAACATTCCGAATGTAGGTACCTGGTTGGTGTGAGGTTTTCTCGGGTTAGAGACGGATCTTTCCGGTCTATCAAAGCGGGCACCGGTGGACACGAAAAAAGAAAATAGAAAAAAAAAGACCTTTTCTGTATTCTGAGGCGGCTCAGAATCGGAAGTCAAACACAAAAATGTGCACCATGGCAAGCAAGCTCATTGTTTGCCTTTGCGTCTCTATTCGGTTGAAATACTTGCGTAAACAGGTTAAGTAAATTCCTCATTTAAGTCACGAATGGTTTCTGGCTCGGTGATAGGGGCTGTGCGTGCTTAGCATTCTAATGTACCGTGACGTCCGACAATTTTTATCCATAAAAAAAAACACCATTGTCTGCTAAGGAACACAGCAAGGATACCAAAAATGTGTAGCGTATCATTCTCTCGCCGAGTCACTTTCTGGGGACTCATCGGAAGGAAAAGAAGGAGCGATTGCCTCCGTATGAATTTTGTTCGATATTCGTAGATGTACGTCCTTACCAAACTTGTTCAGGTGACGCAGTCAAGTCTGTCCACTTTATTTTCACTGGGTTTATTGTGATTGTACTTACTTGATTTTGCACTTGAAATATTTGCAAGAATACCAAAAAGTAGATTCTTCTTAATCAAAATCAGTCTTATCCCGCAATTAGACCCAATATTTATCTCAGAAATTTCTTTTAACCACACTAACATTTGCTTGTCTAGAAGCAGCAACACCCCAAGTCGACTCCGCACCAGTTCTGACAGGGAGTCCCTTACTGATGATAGTGATGGTAATCGACGCATTCCTCGTCCGTGGGGAGTCGCTAGATTGCGAGAAGCATGTCCCTTGGACGAAAAAATAACGCGGGGACACTGCTTTGGGAGTCCCCTGAAACGGCGAGAAAACGCCTCTCGAGTGAAAGGGTTTATGTAGGGGGCGTATAGCTGGACGTCGCTTCTGGTTTTGTTCATCTGCTGGATCCCTTAGGTACACTTCGCGGGAAAACAAACAGAGCAGATGCTTCGGGTTGTTGTGTAAATTTGGTAGTTGCCGACAACTACCCAAAAGCCTATTCATTCTGAAATCGGTGTGTGCTTGAATCTGTCAGATAACATAATACAGCTTTATTTGTCATAAGTAGGCAAATAAAATCTGGCTTGGGTGGGTTTTCTGACAAGACATATGATGCCACCTTTGCTGACTGTCCGTTCAACAATGACTATCTTTAGATCAACAAATTGTTGAATGGAAAGGGTTGAATGGGCACAATATAACAATGGTCGTGTGGTATGCTGATGGATCCCGATTCCGCAACCGGTTACTGAGGTTAAGGTCAAGTGCATATGAAAATCCGGTGACAAATCCGGAGGTCTATGTTGGATGGGGAGCTGTTTGGTGAAAGGAACTATGTATAACAATGAAAATAGGGAGTTTAGCATGTAGGATATGACCGATTTTGAACATTTCCACCTGATTTTCGTGATGCTATTATAATTTAGCTTCGAAAGTGCTATTTTTGACGAATACCGTGCGCGTCAAATATGTATTTTCCATATTTCACAGTACAAAACGGATACATCAGCTGAATTTTATTAGAGCTATATTGCGGCCTTCTTGGCAAGGACAAAACCAATCATTTTTTAGCTTGAGCCTGAAGAAGACCCTTGCCAAGAAGGATCGAAGCGTAGCTCTAAAAAGTTCAGCTGACGGAAGCCAGTAATTTCCTTAACTCCCCCGAAACCCGAAAATGGTCAGATCTAGGAACGGAAGGTTTTTTTGTAAACCTGCATAGCCGTTTCCGATTTTTTTTTTTTTTTTTTTTTTTTTTTTTATTATATATACTTCTTTGGCTTCGACTCCTCTACTCGGTGACGTTTGATATTTCCTTAAACTCTTTAACGTCACCTAGTCTTTCTAAACAATCATACAAACTTTAAAAATTTAAACTTTTCTAATTAAAATATTTAATGTTTAGTGGAGTGTTCCTTGGAACAATCCACTATTGCGAGCGCTGTGGCAGCTTCGTTTTCGGTTTTCACCATATTTTATTGGGCTCATTACTCGTGAACGAGTGCAAGTATCAAGTTCAAACTTGGTACACTTGTGGGTATTGGGGTCTAGCAGTTCCTCTTGAGGGTCCCACCCCCGACACCCAAACGGTTCAGGGGCAAATCGGCCCAAATTGCCCAGTGAATAATGTTCATAACTTGACCAGAACTGGACATAGGACGATGAAATTTCTTTGACGTGTAGTTTCTAGGGCTGGGAAATTGCTTTTAAAGTTGCACCTCCCCCACCCACCCCGTTCATGGGCAAATGGGCCCAGATTGCCCAGGAGTAAAGTTCGTTACCCGTGACAGGAATCAACAGGTATCAAGTTGATACTTGCTAGGATGTGAACATTGGGGTCTCTTTTTACTTTTTTTGCGGGTCTCAAACCCCACCCCCACTTGGTTCAGGGGCAATTGAGCCCAGATTGCCTATTTTAATGTTTTTAACTTGACATTAACTGGAGATATGGCGATGAAAATTCTTTGTGCTTTTGGATCACAGGGGTTGAGGAGAGTTGAGCCAGCCCCACCCTCCCCGTTCATCGGCAGGTGGACCGAAATTGCCCATGAAAAAGTTTTTTGACCTGTGACTGGAATCAAACTCTAAGCAGGTATACTGAAGGAAAAAAAAAAGGTGTAAATACGCATTTCAATGGGTCTGGACCCCCTCCCCCCCCGTTCATGGGCAGCTGGGCCCAGATTTCCCATGAGTTAAGTTCGTCAATAAAGTTGTCAACTCTTGTATATTTGGGGAGATGTATCTATGGATTAGGATTTGCTGTACAGCAACAAATAAGGCGACGCGACGTACTTTGATCTTTAATGAACAGTTGGAAACTTGACTGCTTTGTAATGTGATCGATGCTATGCCGTTGTTAATGAATTGTGACAAAGGGGGCATTGGGCTGCTACGATTTGGTTTATCGCACTTGTTATTGCCTTGCTAATGAAAAAGAGGTTTAAAGGGTGGGACTGGCTGTCAGACCATTAAGTGTTCGAACTAAGGCTATTCGTGCAAGACCTTGAACATTTCTTTGGATTATGCTTGCGGTTTGTTTACATTTGAAGCTTTTGAAGTGGGATGATTACAGATTAGGTGATTTCAGTCCTTGTTTGGTTATTGCGGATGAGAAATGTCTTGGTTCTAAAGCTGTCTGTATTTGAAATCTGATAAACATTGTACTTTTACACTCCACGTCTGAGCGTTTGCGCACTTGTTTGTTCTTAATTTAAATTTACCAATCTTAATAGTTATGTATTCTTATTTCAGTAAAAATATAAACATTTTGTTTACGAATCATTACTTCTACACATAAAGATTCGACTCTAAACCCAACAACTTCTACAAATGAAAAGGAAACAAACACACCAGACAGTCTCCTAAAAACTGCAAATACACATAGTTACAATTACAATTACAAATCCATATTTGCAAACTACAGTATTTACTTTAATCTATTACTGTAAATTTTAATGTAAACATAAAAACTTAACCATATTTATTATGTTTTATACATTTTCTTAACAATTAACTTTAATTTTCAGGGTCATTTCTAATTCATTTAATAATAAAATTCTTGTTTAAATCGTTTTAATTTTCTCTTATACTTTAAAACCTATATTATTTAAATTTTCAATCATAGCAGTGAAAAGGCAGACTTCCCAATCAGGTACCGTACAACAAACCAACAAAAAATATAAACAAATGCAACTTCCGCCCTAGGAAACCCCTCCTTACGGTGGCCTTTATTTACACTGTAATTAAATAACATTTTAACCTAATTTTTAACTCCACTT
Organism: Branchinecta lynchi; assembly: GCA_023053575.1. Lineage (NCBI taxonomy): Eukaryota > Metazoa > Arthropoda > Branchiopoda > Anostraca > Branchinectidae > Branchinecta > Branchinecta lynchi. Next base: position 8,843,854 of record JAKZAP010000004.1, read on the forward strand.
AACAAACAAAAACTGTTAAAAATAAAAAATAGGATTTAGCCTACGCTCAAAAGATCCTACTTTTACAATAAGAAGGAGGATTTCTTAAGCAGCCACCTACCAAAATACCTTTAAACCACAAAAAAAAACATTTCAACTATGAAATTTTATTCTAATTTAGAGTTTAATCAACAAAAGTAGTTTCGCTGCTATAATATTAAAGCAAATTAAAGCAATAGAGTTAATATTTATTGTAATAGTAAGTTTAAAACACAACTTTTAAACTACAAATAGTACAAATACTATTTTTTTTAGAATTTTTCAACATTTTATTCATAAATGCGGATTAAGCAACCATCTCTCCGGCATTATCTTTGAGATATCTCTCAGGCATAATCTTTGTAAATATTTCGATGCAAAAATAAAAAAAAATAGCCGAGCGAAGCGAGTCACTGTCACGGTTCTAATACTTATTTATAGCGGGACGTTACGCGTGTACCTTATCGTACATAATGTATGACGCGTGTATGTTCACTGCAATAGCCTTTCGATTTTTACCCCAAAAGCCGCCATAGGGGTATACTATTTTACGTCGTACTTTTTAAAGTAATGGACTTCCCCCCCCCCCTCCAGACCTGGATTTTGTGGTGTCAGTTGTTTTTCCATGGTGTAAACGGGCATCAGTTGACTGTCCTCTTTTTCCGCGTTTATGGTACTCTACGTATAGTATGTTTTAGGCCTGCTTCTCTTCCAAGCGTCCTAGAAGACACTGGAAATACTTTTCTGAATTTTATACCACCTTGAGTTATTTGTTTCCATTACAAATGAACAGTATCCGCTTTGTTCAGACATTCTCTTGACACAAAGGACGGTAAAAACTTGTTTTTTTTTATGTTTTTTAATGGAGCTTCCAGAAGTTCTTCTCTTTGCTCCGGCAAGGTAAAAAGTTATTTCTCCCTAATATGTTCTTCTTTTCTGTTGGGATGCATCGGACGGTCATGAAAGTAATGCAAATCTGTTATAATACTTTGGACTTCCTGACCTGGCCGATAGAGGTTGGAAAACAACTGAGCAAGAAAGAGCAAACAATGCAAAAAAAAAAAAAAAAAAAGCGATGTGGCTTTGATTTGACTTTATTTTGCTTGAATCATTGTTTGTGCTTAGTAGCCTTATGTGCATAACTATTTGCTAGGTTTGATTTTAATCATATTTTTCGGCGTCTGTTAAAGTTGGCGACGTCTCAAGTAACGTAACTATACTCTAGTTTGTTAGTAGTTGTCAACGGGTAGGATTTTAACGGAAAAACCGATTTGATTGTCGGAAAGGAATGACTCACTCGTGTCAAGAACAGGATTTGGCCAACTTTTTCACTGCTTAATATTTCGATGGCTTGCTCGAGCTTAGTCTGGTTGTGGTCAGGCGAACGATGTGGGTTGAAACCGGATTTACTAGTCGGAAAGTTCGTTGATTCACATTCCCGGTCTTTTTGCAATGTCTGTCGCCGCTCAAATTGCGCGTGTGCTTTATCTCTTGATTTTATTCGGTAGATAGCCTACGTTCCTGCGATCCACGGCACCCTATTCGGTCCCTTATGCCTACTCCCACTGTAGGCGCATGCTTCTTTAAGTTTAACCGAAAAGGGCTAGGATACGACAGTCTAGTTACCCATCACTTGTTCACTTAAATAATCTTGAAAACCCGATGAAAAAGCGTTAGTTTGTTTTTCTGATATTTCCAAATAATCGATTATCCCATTGTGCTTGCCGCTCTTCCCGTTTTTGTGATATCTCTATGGTGCCTGGAAGATTTGGCAACAACACCAGCAGCAAACGAGTAAATAAATTGTGTATCAAATAAACAAAGAAGTGTCTGCTGTCTGCAGTGCCAAAAACTAGTGCTAGCTAGTGAGGTGTCTTGTGTAGTGATAGTGCAGTGATTTTCGCGGGCGAATTGTGGACGGATTCACCATGGGAAAGGGTCCACATTCCCAACGTCCCTACTGAAGACTACTGTGGACAGAATGAAAATCCCCAATAGGTGTTGTAATAATTCAATGTATTTGAATCTAAGATGTAAAAATAAGTTGCCTGTTCAGTTAAACTTTAAACAGTTCATTAAACTTAAACACTGCATTTTTTTAATAGGCTATTTTAAAACGATGAAAATACAATACATGCATTCGGAGGTTCTGTTCTTTGACTGTATACAGCACTTTTCGTCTATTAGAGCAAGCGGAAGCTATGGCACTGCTTAAAAGAAGCATACCACTAGTGTAGCCTACTAACTGAAGTTGTCCAAAATACCAGGTTGCTTTTATTCGCCGATGTTATGGCGAATAAAAGCAATGGAAAAAGGAAAGGGCGAATAAAAGCGAAGGAAATAGATAAAAAGGTTATGCGCTTACAGTTCAGATGTTGACGTTTTTGATGATAAAACAAGTAAATGTGTAATATTAAAAACAAATAATGGATTACAGATACAAACTGTGTAGAAATTTCATTTGCTTGCAATTCAGATCAATATGTATTAAATAAAAATATGTAATATATGAATATATTTCAGATTCTATATGACAAAAACGACGAAATTATTTTTTGAACGTAATGAATACAAGATTTATATTGAATTAACCCAGTTTGAAATGAATTTTACCAACAGTTTTCTTTATTTTCTAGGCTTTGTTTGACTTTGTGAACGCTGCTATTTTTTTTTCCTGTAAGGTGCCCACAAACCAAAGTTGCGAAACTTCAGTTTGTAAATTTCAGCCTTTGACCAATTATTTGTCTCTATGTTTTAGGCCTTCTCTGTGTTTGTCTACGCAGCTGCAACTATAAGCCGTGATTTTTAAATATGCATCTAATTTTGTGAAGGTGGTTTGTGAAGTGAAGGTCGCGGTTATTTCCCTCAAAAGCGAGAAGTAAAGTAATTGGTAATATATTTTTCTCACTTTGAAGTCACCGTGTTGAGTAGCGCAATGGAGGCTAAGACCCTAACTCCCCCGTCGCCCCATCTTTCGGGAAATTTTACATATATTGTTGGTTTTAATCCGTTTTATTCACTCGTATAGGAAGCCCAACAGATCGAGTCATGTTCCCACGACCTTTATCTGAAAGGATCGGTACCACAACGCCCCTGCCGGTAAAGTTGGAGCGCCAGAGGTCTCTAAGGGTCTTGGCGGCAAGGAAAGTCAGCACCTTAGAACAGGTAAGAGCAGCGACCTGTAAGAATTCAAGGTTAGCACGGAAGGCGGCATGCGCGCTAATCGTAATATTTCTCTAAATATTTTTGTTTGGTCATCGTTTTGTGCTTCATTCACTCAGCACTCATTTGTTTCCTGTCTCAAAAGCCATATGAAAGTTTTGGAAGAATCTAAGAGAAAAGAAAAAATTTTGAAATTGGAAAATTTTGCCTTCAGCGCCTATTTTAGTAAATTGTGTCGATGCGGATCGGATCTGAATGTAAGATTTGAAGCCAAATTGACCATTTATTGCAAAAGAACCAGCTAGTTATCCCTTTAAGATGATATGCGAGAGATAAATATAATTTGGGATATTTTGTGGTGTGTTGGTTCTGCATCGTTTTTATTGGTATTGTTGAGGATTTATGATTTTTTTTCTCGCTGAGGACGGTTTGCCGGTAGTGCAACCGAAATATCCGAAATTGTGTTTATCCCTGGCGTATCGTCTTAGAGGGATAACTAGCTGATAAGAAAAGACCCGAATATCTCGTTTTATTTCTTTTGATCGGATCTGGAGTTTACCACTTCTTATGAGCTCATTGGCTAGAAATGGCGGTTGTTCAAGTTTCTCCACGTTTCTTATCACAAGGAATGGAAGGGAGGGGGGGGGAATTCACTCCGTGGTAGATTTCCGATCTCTGAAAAACCTATCAGAGTTATAGAGGAATCCCGTATGTTGAAATTGTAGGCTACCTAAATAACTTCTCATTGTGCTTTACATAAGAGCCCAACCGAGTGTGAATCCTCCATAGTCAAACCCTTGCATGTGTGTAAAGAAAAAAAGCGATGCAGTGAACAGATTTCTCCTTACGTGAAATTTCAAAAAAGTAGAACAAAACTCGCGAAATCGTCACCACAGTCTATGGGAAAACCATCAGTCGTCCAGGAAACATGCCGCGATCGCATCCTGGACTTGAACAATTACGCTGTGGTCAGTCGAAGGAGTTTGCGCTATAATAACTCACCGAAGCAATCAGAATACACTAATGACGATGTTGTCTTGCGCCCAAGAGGTTGGCTTTGTCTTTTTGAAACAGAGACAACCTGAGTAGGACTATTTACGTTTGCTCTCAGATTTAGTAAGTAAGTATATCAGCCTACCCGATGGAAAATTATCTCAAAATAGTAGTATGACGTTGTACGAAAAAGTAGCATGCAGTACCAACTGATGCGACTACGAACTACTATAGCAAGACTGGATGCTACTGGGTCAAGACGGGATGCTACTGAATACTACTATGGATTAGCCCGATGTGAGGTACATTAAATTAAAGTATTTTATACTATTGCATATCAATACATGCAACTTTTTCGTACAACTACCATGAAACTACACAGGCTACAGATTTTTCATCGTGTAAACAGGCCTAATTGGCGTTGCTGATCTCGGATTCTCTGCCCTCAGCTAGGAAGTGCAATGGTCGGTTCGGGCCTAGCCATCGTGCTGCTTTCGAACACCCTTCCTGTCACCTTTCCCAGATTTCTCTAGGTACCCATTGCAAGGCGGATGGACCTTACTGTTCGTGCAGTGTTACTGCACAAACCAAACGGTAGGGCGCCACCGAGACTTGAACCAGTGACTATTCGCTTACGAATCCGACCTGTTAACCGGCCGTTTGACCGAGTACGGCAATTAAGAACTTACCTGGAAAGGCTGACCGGTATTATTTCTTTTTGTGACACGGTTTGAACTATCGCAACGTGTCAATAGATAATGGTAAAAATACCGGTTACTTTAACACGATTGGATTGACTTTCGTTACAATACACGATACGACGCTCTCTGTGTACCGCGCATGTCAACATTTTCTTAGTGGGTATACTACTAATGGGTAGTATGCAAGGCCTATCCAGGGGGGGGGGTTAGGGGGTTGACCCCCCCCCTCCCCGAAACGTACAAAAATACTAATTTTTATAGGCTTTTCCCTCTGATCTGTGTCTTTTTTGTACTTTTTTGTGCGACCCGCAGGCAACCCCCCTCCCCGAAAGGCACACACCCCCCCGAAATAAATTCCTGGATACGGGCCTGGTAGTATGCCTCATTTTTTGACACGAGAAAGAAAGCTAAAATAATTCAGATTTGCCAGTTTTTAAAGAGTGCTTTAGCTAAACAAGGGACGAATTGAGTGATCATAAAGTGTCCTTGTCTTCAGTTGTTCATGCAATTTGCACGGCCGACTGGCCATTAAATTATTCATTCAGTCGTAAGACCTGGGTTGTAGGGGGGGGGGGTGCCTCGACGACGGCTTTTCGAATTGGTCAGTCGGTAAAAACTAGCCGAGTCGGGGCGAACTACAGCGAATTTTTTACTCGGAAACAGTCGATTTTTCTTAAAAACAGTCGGTATTTCGTAAAAATAGGGGGGGGGGGGGTGCCTCGACGACGGCTTTTCGAATTAGTCAGTCGGTAAAAACTAGCCGAGTCGGGGCGAACTACAGCGAATTTTTTACTCGGAAACAGTCGATTTTTCTTAAAAACAGTCGGTATTTCGTAAAAATAGTTGATTGTTCTTAAAAATATTCGGTTTTCTTAAACTCAATTGATTTTTCATCGAAACAATCGTTTCTTCTTCAAAACTTCTTATTTCTTCAAAACAGTTTCGTCGTAAAAATGACCGATCAGTCGGTAAATACCTTGCCCCCCCCCTCCCGCCAAACATTTTGGCTAGTGACGCCTCTGCTCAGGAGTGATAGTGAACAGTCATGTTGAGACTCACAACACATTGGAAGGTAAACTTGTTTTTTTTTTTGCTCTCCGTGTGTAATCTTCTTATTCATTATTAATTCTGGCCACTGCTTCTTCAGTCACTCCTAATAACCGTAATCTTGTGTCATTTTGAATTTCGTAGAAAAGGATTTTCGGCTGTAGAACCGTACAACCGCATGAGAGGCTTATCCGTTTGACAAGAATAATGGTTTTTGGGATCCGATGAATTTTAATTGAGTGTAATCGCGGCGGGTCGGTCCGGTGCTGATCACACCGCGTGCTTTCAATTATTCTGACATGCATCCGCTGATAGTCAGATTGGGTTGTTAATTTATTGTTAATGTGAACTGTGATTTTGATCTCAAAACTGAAATACCACGAAACGAACTAAAATTACATATTTTCTTTTGTTTCTTCTGTTAGGTGTAGCCCATTTGTATGTTAAAGTTTAATAAAAAAGGACTGAGAGATAGGACAATCTAGTTACTCTCGCTTATTCACATAGGCTTGAAGACCCGATAAAAATGCGATACTTTGTTGTTCCGCTATTCACAAATATTCGATTTTCATATTTTGTATTCGCTCTTTCGGATTTGTAATACCTCGATGAGCTTAAACCTTTATCGCTGAAAATCTAGCAACTACAATTGCAAAAGATTCCCATAAAATGTAGATATAAATAAGAAGAAAACTAAAAATGGCAGACCGTTGAATATCGTCTAATATCTACGTTGAATATCGTCTAATATCTACAAGGGTTGTGTTTTTTGTTTTGTTTAAATGACACCTGAATGAAAAGTACCAAGTATCATCCCTATCTGTATGACCTTTTTTGTTAACTTTTTTGCAACGATGCTCACCGACCATCGTTACAAAATAGTTAACAATCGTTAAGCTCAGGAACGGAAATTGTAGGTGGGCAGAGCTTAAATTTTGAAATCACAAACGTGGAACGCAAGAAGTTAAATACTGTTAACAATTTGTTAACGATCGTTAAAGTTTAACTGAAAAGGGCAGAGAAGGGACAGTCTTGTCACCGCTCACTTATTCACTTAGAGAGGCTTGAAGAACTGATGAAAATGCGTTACTTGGTTGCTCCGCTATTCACGAATAACCAATTTTCAAATAGTGGAATTTCCGTGTCAGATTTGCGGTACTACCTGTGTCGCATGCTTGACGAAAAAGATTTATGAACATTTTTTTGTTCAGGCACTAAGCAGTCTTCGCCAAGCTTATCACTGCCCACTGAAAAGCCGCGTCTGTGTGCCGATTCAAATATTCCGCGTCATAGTAGAATTTACGCTGTGGGGACAGCCATAGATACTCTGAACCTCACTACGAGAGCAGATAGTGGAAAATCAAAAAATCTCTTAGCAGAATCCAAATAACTCAGTGTATTCAACTAAATGACACAAAAATAAGTTTGCTTTTCAGTTAAACTTTAAGTTGGGGAACGCAACCGATGTTCTCTTGTTTGAATTTAGCGGTTGTTATGTGAGCCGGTATTTTTGGAAGGCTGTCCAAGTTCTCAACGTTCTTGAGCCTATTGTGAAAAAAAACTTAGAAGAGAGTCAAAATAATTCAGTGTGTTTGAAAAGTATATACAAAAATAAGGTGACTTTTAAGTTCTGAGGAATGAATTGATGTGGTGGAAAGGGGGATAAACTGATACCAGTAGATAGTGTGAGTGATTGTTGCAAAATAACTGTTCTTGTTTCTGCAGAATCCTAACACCGGCATTGCTTACAAATTACAGAGACCGCCAGTTTCAAACCTTTTGGGTGATCCGTCACCTTTTCTCGCCGGCTTCCACGCGATCCTTTCCGAAAAATAGTAGCGGCCCCCCAGAGTTAAGTAGGGTAGCCTCAAGGCCGGATCTAGGGGTTTGGGGGTTGACCCAACCCCCACCCACCCACCCCGAAACATACAAAAATACTATTTTTTATAGGCTTTTCCCTCTAATCTGTGTTTTTTTTTGTACTCTTTTGTGCGACCCGCAGGCACCCCCCCCCCACGAAAGGCAACCCCCCTCCCCCCCCGAAATAAATTCCTGGATGGCCTGGCTAGCCTACTTACAAAAAAGATTCTGCTCTGAAATTACAGTATCAAAAAAAAAAAAAAAAAATCAAAGATTTTGGTAGAAAATTCGATAACCAACCTCTAGTTTTGATAAAAATACAGAGATTTTTGGTAGAAAACCAAGTTGTGTCGAAAACCTTCAGAATCTCGAATTAACTGTTTTCTGCTTAGACATCCACCTGAAGACAAAATAAAGTAATGAAGTAGAATGGTCCACAGCAGATTATCCTACTTTGAAATAGAATAGAAGTGGAAGCACTGGGAGGAAGCAGTAAGTTGCGTCAAATCACTTCAGCCTTGCATTTACCAATACAGTCTGAAGAAGGCTACATTGAGACACTTCATGAAGCACAAGACCTGTTTATTTGTAATGAGATTCTGATCAACCATACCAGCCGAGATACCAGCTGAAAGCCTTCAGGGAGTTTACTGTCATTTCTTTTTGTAACATATGAATCAAAACTTATAAATTACAGGGTCCAGTCTTCAGTTCTTGCCTTGAAGTTTGGTAATGAAACCAAGAACAAATAACGAGTAAGAACAATGGTCTCTCGTCCATCCACCGACTAAAAATGTTCCGACAACAAAGAGCGGAGGTGGAGCTATTTCTTGGTCGCCCGTGTATTCTCGTTGGTCTCCGACTCTCCGCCGTTACACACTTGAGTTATTTACGAAGAAAACAACGTAGCCACTAGCGAGGCGGATGTTCTGGCCTGTTCACACGGGAAGGAAACAGCGTTGATTTTGTTTGAGTAGACGCTGGCGTCTGATTAGTGAATATTAGTGATGCGAAAAACAAAAAGCGAACTTGACCATGGTCATTCATATTTTTGTTATACCATGACCATCAATATGAAGATTGAAATCCCTTGTGACATTCCTTTTTATGTCTCTCGGGAGAACCATACAATGCAAACTGGGATTTGAAGCACACTCACTGAAGTCATGACGCATTGAGTTTCAACATCTGTAGTATTAACTTTGTCAGACGAGTGTAAACTAAGAGTAATGTAATTAAGGCTTTCGAGGATTACTGAAATTACCGAAATGGTAGAAAAGCATGGAATAGTCAAAATAATACCAGTAGGTGAGTGTATATTTTGTGTTTTTTCTTCTTTTTTTCCGAAATGTATAGTTATATACATTTCGATTTAGTGAGTTAGATTTCGATCCAGTAGTTAATCGAAAGACGAAAGTTCACCTCAACTTGGTCTATCTCGTTTGTCTTTTAGTTAACTACTTACAAATAATTCGATGTCAACAGTGTATTTTCCAATCAAATAAAGTCTTTGGTTTTCGTACTGAGGCCTTGCCACATGGGTTCTAGTTTGTCTAGGACCCACACAGAAGTCCTAGTTTTTTTTTTAATTTAATTTAAAATGGTTTCTGGTTAGTTTGTCAGAGTAGAAGCCTATTCCATCTGCGTAATATTTGTTCATTTCCACTGAGCCTATTAAACCTGAAACACGGCCCTTTTTTTTTAAAGAATCTGCCTGTTTTCATCTGATATTTTCAGATGAGAGCAAATACCTGGAATGAAATTTATCTCTTCTTCTTCTGGATATTGACACCAATTAATTGAATTGACCCCGAAAAGATACAATTTACGTTACCATATATCTTATGTTACCTGTATACGGCCTTTGGGTTTTCCAATACAGATATATATATACAGTTAGCCTTACTTTTAACTAAATTTGACGCATTGTCTTTGCATCAAATGGCAATTTCTGTATATTTTGATATATTCTTAATTGCTTCGAAATTTTCTTGTCAACCCCCGAAAGCTTGTCTGAATCAATGAGCCGGCAACCGCTGTTTCATCGCCCGCCCAGCCCAGTGTGAACAGGCTTATCATTGCTGGCTCCATTCGATTTTTCTTCCTCAGTGGTTTACTGCGTTTCACCTTCTCTGTAGAGGTAACGACGTTTGATGTCCCGGGTAAGATCCACCTCCGCTCATTTGCGTCGGGAGTCGACTCGACTCAGCTTAGTTGTGTGACAGATATAGGGAGACAGCAGTTCTTGCTCTTATTTGTTCTTGATGAAACGATCATGTAACCAAGCAACAAAGATCGAACAGGTAGAAATGAAAAGATAAGAAGAAATTCTAATAGCTAGACCCGTGCCATCAGTTATCTTTGACAGACAACTGTCTATCAGTCAATCAGAGATGATGTAATGACCACCAGCTCTATAGTAAAAGGTTCTGATTGATTTGTCACATAGAGAAGATTGAAAAAGCTTGATTATGGCCGAGGGGTTGCCCACTCTCAAAATGGCTGTACAGTAACTGCCCAGTGCCCAACCGGTCCCCGGGGATACTGTACAACTACAGTGAAACTATATACGAAATAAACGTAACTCTCGTAGATGTCAGACGATATTCGACGTTGCAAATCTCAGATTATATAGCTGCCCCGTATCCAGGAATCTATTTTAGGAGCGGTTTACCTTACGGGGGGGGGGGGGGTTGCCCGCGGATCGGACAAAAAAGACGCAAATCAGAGGGAAAAGCCTATAAAAAAAAAGTTAAGGTTGCGGCACTTGACGGCACCGACGATAAGTAATTAAGTAAGTAAGTAATTTATTTATAACCCGCCATTTTTAAAAGTCGAATAAGTGAAAGAAAAGAAACAAAACATAAAAAAAAAAGTTCCATCTTCGGCCAAGAAAGATGCTGCCAGACGAAATTTCTTATAAGAATTCGGCTTCGTAGTAGTTCGAAATATTCGTATGGGAATAGGGACGAACACGAATAATTCGAACCTAACTGTACCAGGGTGATTACTATTGTGGTATCTATTTTTAGATTGACCTTGATTTATCATCATTTGTTTATTTATCCTTGGTGCCAACTTCACTTGTCAGTATGTCACTAACGAAACTCCGTTGAAGGTTTAGCGAATTTCCTCATTATCGATTAGGTTGTGCAGGTGGTCGTGCCCAAACTTTGAATGATTTTTCTTTTCTTAATCCGTGATGTTTGTTTTATTCTTGTTGTTGCTACACGGACTATACTGTGTGTACTATATAATGTATAAATGAACTAATAAAAAAAAATGTCAGCATCTCTTTTTATTGAGCACGTACTCAGGTATCAACACAACAAGATAACATGATGAAATACAAATACAAATAAGACGTTTTCCTGGTGAAGCGAAAAAACGGGAAGATTAATGATGTTTGTTACACACTGGTATGGTATCGGGAACAGGATGAAAGATCGAACAGGTTATGACTGTGTTTGCTGATTAGTAGGCTAGTAACGGCGCAAATTAATGTTGCCTATAGTAACATGTACTAGTCAAAGGCTTAATAAACGTTTCTTCGCTTCATTACCACCTAAAGAGGAGACCGTGAAAAGGCTATGAAATATAGTTGGGAAACTCTAACGAAATTTCTAATTCTGATATATCCTTGGACACCTTGTCGTTAGTAGTGGGCCTTCAGAACTATTAAGCTGTAGGAACGCATGTGATGTTTCTGAAGGGTCATCGTTGGGGGAGGAGTCGGAAGGGGGGTCTTGCCCTACCCCGAGCTTTTAGAAGATACGATCCCTATGAGCAATTGTCTTATTTCAGCATTATTTGTTTGTCGTATTTCTGCCCCCCCCCCCCCCCTACGAAAATTGTCTAAGGTACTCGTGTGCGCGGTGCAAAGACTAGTTTATTCGTTAGAAACCTTATTCTCTCAACTCTTATAAACCCCACGGAACTCTTTATTAACAGTTTTGAACGTACCTTCTTTTAACAAGAGCTACGAGCTCATATAGCATTCTTTAGGAGGAGGTGGTGTGAGAAACGAGAAAGTAAATCGTAGTATTTCTCCGGAAGTTCCGGGACCCCTCCCCAACGTGCTTGGATCCGGTCCGGACCCTAGAATATGCCATCTAAGGCAGACGATTTCTCTACTTTCCAAGTTTCATTCAAGTCACTCCACTCGTTTAATCCCTTCCCGTCCGTTAAGTCTAACTAGAGTCGGAGCATATCTTCAGATTTTCGGTTCCCGCTTCATCCTCCTCCTACTTTGGTCGGATCCGGTTCGGACACCAAATGACAAATCTACGCCGCATAAACTTGGTAATTAGAGCTTCCGTTATGGTTGTGTTTTCTCCAAAATGCCTAATTCTTGCTGCAGTCTGTTAAAAACATCAGAAAATTCCTGGTAAATCCTGAAAAGTCCGGAAATCCTGCAAAATCCTGGAATCTCAAAATCCTGCTGGTATCCAAAAATCCTGAATTTCAGGATAAATCCTACAAAGTGGAAGCACTGTTGGTACTGTCCAACTTGCGTCCCATTCGCCCCATCCATTTGTTTTTTTGGGCATGTCAGGAAGTCCCCCCCCCCCGTACTCCCCCAACACGGTCGCATGGGGTTCGGACACATGCTCTGCATACCTAGGTCATCAGTTATTATCACCCATAAAGTTTCACTTGAATCGGACCATTTGTTCGCAACCTACGGAAGTCAGTAATTTCGGGATTCCCCCTCCCTCAACTCCCCGAAAGTGGTTTGATCCAGGAACGGAAGACTTCCTAGGGCATTGTCTCGGGTCCTTAAGTCTATTTGGTCGGATCACTAATATGCCTGCTAAGTTTTATCGTCCTTAGCACATCTGGAAGTATCGTAACTCGTGATCGCTAATATTCCGGGAAGACCCCTCCACCTGCCCCCAAAGTGCCCGATAGGATCTGGTTCTGTCAAGACGTATGTAATGCTGATTCTTGTTATTCCATTCCGATCCCTCGATGCTGAGCGTTTCACAAAAAATCCGGTGCGCCCTCCCCCACCCCCTCCGAATGTCGGATCCGGTCTGGACTTGGCATGGAACATCTGAGACAATAGTGCTTTCCACTTGCCAAGTTTCATTCAAACCCTATCGCCCGTTCAAAAGTTATAAATGCTCCTAGATTCCGTATTCCCATCCCTCCACTCCCCCCGCGATGTTCGGATCGTGCAAACGACGATTCTCAGTCGGTCCATTCGGATCCCTCATACTCCTGCCGAGTTTTATCATCCTAGTACATCGGGAAGTACCGAACTCGCTGGCTCACCAGAATCCCCCACCCCCCAACTCCCCCCACAGTACCCGAATCTGGTTCGGTCATGTTAATGTATCTAGGACTTATCTTTGTCCTCCCAACCAAATTTCATCCCGATCACTCCACTATAAGCGTTTCCCAAGATTTCCAGTTCCCCCTCCATCTCCCCCCAATGTCAGCGGATCCGGTTCGTATTTGAAGTGGGTCGTCTGAGACACAAGCTCTTTCCAAATATCAAGTTTCATTAAGATCTGAACACCCTTTTCAAAGGTTATAAATACCTCAAGATTCCGGATTCTCCCTGCCTCCACCCCCCCCCCCCCCCCCCCCACAATGGTCGTATCGGAGAAGTTAATCTTTTCGGGTCCCTGATATGCCTGCCAAGTTTCATCGTCGTAGCTTTTGTGGAAGTGTCCGAACTAGCAAAACCTGGACCGACGGACGGACAGTAATTGCGACCCCTATATGGCACTTTGCCGAAGGGCAAGTGCCATAAAAGTTTATTCTGACATCGGATTAGAATGGGGGTGTAAACAAACCGTAAAATGTACTCTCGCGCCAGAGAAGCCCGTGCTCCAAATAGGAGGGACTAATGCATTAAATTTAGCGGCTTTTCTTTTCGGCCTTCGTGCCTTACTGTCTTTTTTTTACTGCTATCCGGCTGCGTTCGCGTGTTAGGGAACAGTTGCAAACAATTTTTGCGGCATGAACTCGACGGTTTTATTCCTTCAACTATACTAGTTTTGTTTAAAGTATCGGTGACACAGATAGCGTTTTATTGCTCATTTTGTAAGCTTTAATTATCCCAGCTCTCTCATAAGAAGGTGAGATGAAATCTCTCATTAAACTGGACGTTCCTAAATTAACTGACCGCAGAGATACTCTTTCAAACAAATTTGGAGCAAAGATAATGTGTTGTCCCTAGATAGTCTATTCCCCCTCCCCTCCCGTCTTCCATGCATCGGTCCGAGAGGAACACTGGCAATCAGTTTTCTCCATTTCCTGCTAACTCTTTTGCCAAATTTTTACATAAGCTGCTTTCACAGTGACGCGTTGAGCCTTTCACACCGAGGTACGCAACCTCTGCGTCGCACTTGCGGGGACGCAACGCAGATCTTACGCAGACAACTGTCAGCGCGTTACGCATCAGATTTTTCAGTGAAAAATGGAAGTTTTTGAAGAGAAATTGGAGAATAACCTACTAATGACGAAGAAAAACCTACTAATGACTTTTTGGTCAATTTACTAATACTTTTTGGAGTTGCAACTCCCCCGCCCTCCCCGTTCATGGGCATCTGGGCCCGCATTGCCCAATAAGAGCTAGGATTCAGGATCTAGAAGCTTGGAGGTTTTGTCCCCTCCCCTTTTTTGTCTTGGAGGTTTTGTCCCCTCCCCCATCGGATCGTGGGCAGGGGACACAAACTGGTCAGTTCACTTAAATTGCATAACTTGTCAGCGGTTAGGGTTTGGACGACAATACCAGTTGCGCTAGGTTCACTATTAAAAACTTACTAATTGATGGAAGAAATGAAAATTTGGCAGAAGAAACCGAAAAAGGAAAACGTAAAGACGCATCCGGCGTGACATGTTCTCGCAGGTGTGAAAGATACGCTACGCAACGCAAGATAAACGCATACGCGACGCATCGCAACGACGCGTCAATGTGAACGCGGCTATAGTTTCATCCCGTAATTTATTTCTGGTCATATCTAAATATTTTCTTCCTCTTCTAGCTTTAAGCTACTTGGAAAATAACTTCATTGATTGATTGAAGAAGAGTGGTCCCTTCGAAGTTTGTCTTATCGGCAATTTTGCGTAAAAGTTGGTCGCCATCTACCGCAGAATCTGTGGCACCATCTACCGCGGTTTTGTGGGCGCTGATGTCATGGACGGGACGTTTTATTAAGACTTTAATTTTTCTCGTGGTTAGGTTTAGTAAAAGGGCAACTTGGGCCCAGCAGCCCATGAACCAAGTGGTGGGGACCTTTGAGACCCAGTAACCCATGACCAGCGTCAGTGAACCCAGCACAACGGGTATTGTCGTCGAAACCCTAACCGCTGACAAGTTATGCAACTTAAGTGAACTGACCAGTTTGAGTCCCCTGCCCACGATCCGATAGGGGAGGGGACAAAACCTCCAAGACAAAAAAGGGGAGGGGACAAAACCTCCAAGCTTCTAGATCCTGAATCTATGAGTACACATAGTGTAATAGCCCTAGCTCTTATTGGGCAATGTGGGCCCAGATGCCCATGAACGGGGGGGAGGGGGGGGGGGGGCGTGGGAGTTGCAACTCCAAAAAATATTTCTAGACCCCGTGATCTGTAAGTACACGAAATTTCGTCGTCCTAACCCCAACCGTGATCAAGTTACGGGTTCAGGTTTAGGTTTATCTGATTTTCAGATATTCAAAACAAATAATCTTGCATGAAGTCACGACAGACAACAGGCTCGATGGCTAGAAGATAATACAATTTAAAGCACTTTCACGTTCGCTGTGCTGCAGGGCTAACTTACTTATTCGTAAGTTCGGGAAATGCGACCCTGCCGTGAGGTGTTTTCTTTTCAGAGCTTATTGCACCCCGTTGTACGGTCTTGCTTTTGTGCAATCTGTATCTGTTAAGTGTGAGAACTCTCTTCGGGTTCTGTATAACAATTCTTTTCGGTGGCTTCTTGGTCTTTCCCTTAACTGTAGTGCTTCCGGAATGTTTGTTGGTGGTGGCCTCCCTTCTTTTCCTGAACTTCGTAGGAGATCATCTCTTTCGATCCAGACAAGGATTCTTGCTTCGGACAATCCGCTCCTTCGGGTGCTTTCGGGGCCGCTTTTTCGGCTATCTCTGCCACTTTGGCGGACATGGTCTGGTGAGATCTATACACAACGAACTTGATGCTCAAGCACCTTTTTTGTTGTTTGTGTTTTTCTCTCTTATTTTGTTATTGTTTAATATGTTGTTGTTGTTGTTTTTTTGTATGTTTTTGAGTGGCCCTAGTTGGTCCTTAGTTCAATGAAATAAATAAATAAATAAAGATGGTCATATACCAAATGTGAGGATCCCTGGTGGCAAGCTTGTATACCGGTAATAGAGGAAGCCAGTCAGTGGACCTATCTGTGGTGACACCAAGGAGAAGTTAAGGGGTATCAAGCCCGCCCTCTCTTATTGGGTATTACAGTAACGAGTTCTTTTCCGTCTCTCCGCGGTACTGCACTTATCGACATTAAGCGTAAGCTACAAACAGGGTACGCGAAGATTCTAGCAAATCGGGGCAAGTACAGAAGAACAGCTCCAGCAAAACTTTACGCTTCTTATTGCGACCCGTCTATGTTTTTCTCCGTTGGTCTGTTTGATATTTTTGATAAACGGGATCTATCCAGAATAAGGATAGATTATTTCCGTTACTGTAAGTTTCTTCTGTTTCTGCCCCGGTCCCACAGTAATTCTAAGATTATTAAATCTTGCGGAGCTACTGACATTTTGTTACGGCTGCAAGAATTGCATTCTGATTTCCGTCAGAAGTCTTGTCTACGTCTGTTGCCGCATCACCGACTGATTAGACTTTTTGGTTGATAGCTGATGCGTATTGTATATTTCGTATGTTATTTTCTTTTTGTCTTTTGTCCTTTTGTTTCTTTTTATTTCTATTTATCTCTACTCCACACTCTTTTGTTGTAAAACATTTTGTGGATTATAAATACACTTACTTACTTACTTATCACAAGAGGAGGCTTAGCAGACGACTCAAGACTGTCTCTAGGGCATATCGAGTTCTCTCCCACAAAGCTGTCCGTGAAAGGATTGTGCGAGCATTGTTGATCGAAGAGCAGAAGATCGTCGTAAAGCTCCTGAAGGCAAAGCAAGCAGCCACAAAAGGAGCATCTAAGAAATAATTTTGTTGGTTAATAGAGCTAATAGACTTCCTCAGATAAAAAAATAAAAATAAAAAAAGATGGTCACTCTAACTGAATACAAAATAACAATTACCACCCAGTCCCAATAATGAGGAGACCTAGCAACAGGTCCGTATCCAGGAATTTATTTCCGGGGGGGGGGGGGGGGGTAAATATTCTTTGAGGCCAAGCTGACTTTGAAACATTGTTTGAATAAATGAGGGGGGGGGTTGCCTGCGGGTCGGACGAAAAAGTACAAAAAAGACAGATCAGAGGGAAAAGCCTACACAAATTATTATTTTTGTATGTTTCGGGGGGGTTGGCTAACCCCCTAGCCCCCCCCCCCCCTCTGGGTACGGCCTTGCCTAGCAAGTAACCTCCACAAGTAACCTTACGAAGTTGAGTCACTATGCAATATAGACCCGGTTGCCCCTGAACCGGCTGTGTGTAGAGAGGAACCAAAAAACGTCTAGACATCGAGTCAGCTTCAAATCTAATTCGTCAGAGTTCACAAACTTAACTCGTGAAATGAACACTACTAAAATGTATGCTTAAAGAGCTAGCCTTGAAATCAGACAACGCCAGCTCCGCATTGTTGAATTTGTATGGGTGATATTATAGTATTTTACGGTTGAGATATTTATGGTTGCATTGCTGTTTGGTGATGGACGGCTAACGAACCGTGGCAAATGTGGGTTTGTCGGCGTTCAGGCGAAGTGTGGTCTGTGGATGGCAATTCTAGTTGTTTCCGTGATTTTATTGTAGTGCGGTGTCAGGAAACCATAAACAGCTTGTGCAAATAAGACAAAAACTAAGAGCAATCAAAGGTGTATAAAATTAGCTGTCAGTTAAGCGTGCAACCGTGTAGTTTCTGCGAAAAAAAAGAAACTGTTCTTCTGATCGTTTGAAGATCCGTGTTGGTCCTGAACTTGTTGTAAGTTTGCCTGTTCCAGCTATAGAGTTTATAATATGTAATAGAATAATTAATGCATAATAATCATTAACTATTAGAATATATAATGTATACTATTATATAATATATGATAGTGTTTATTCCATTAGTGCGGAGTAACTCCTAAAGAAGCAGTTAAATCTTGCACAAGAATCTGAGTGTATAGGCTACTTAGTATTACTACCTAAGCACATTGTACGCCGAATTATTTTTCTCTGTTAAGCGATTTGAGTTTTTTTTTTTTTTCACAATAAAACCTCTTACTGAAGTTGATAATGTGGGGTGCTCCGACGAGACCAAGTTTACAGTTTGGCCTTTTTTTTACAGTTAGAAAACAGTTATTTTTTTTATTTTTTTTGTAAGATCGCGAATGACAGAAAATCAATGATCCTGACAAAGTCTGGCTGCAAATTAAGTTCAGAAGATTCCAGAACTAACAGCCTAGCAAGTTCTGTTTGTTGACAGCAGGCAATTGTTTGCTTTTTTTTGTCCTAAATATTGCAAATTACGTTGAGCTTGACAGCAGGCAATTTTTTTTGTTTGTTTATCCTAAATATTTGAAATTACATAGAGCTTCCGAGAGTTTGAAAGATTTCTCACACAAAGACACAATCGTTATACGGGAATAGTGGAGCAATGTGAAACGCGTTTTCATCGGCTTGGCAAGCCTGTTTAATTTATAAAATTGCCTTTCTCTTGGCTTTTTCTGAGGCCTTTTCTTTGTTTTTTGTTGTTTTTCTTTATAATGAGGATCTCTCAAATTTGTTGATTGTATCATGCCGAATAATCGAGCTCGTCTTTTAATTTCAGTATCTTGTAGACCTTTTGTTTATTATAAAAGTGAAATTGAAAAATATTCTTTGAAAATTCGCTAAAATATCTCCTGCATTTGCCCCCTTGGACCAGCAACTCACATCTCGCTCAACAGCAACAGTTCGAATTGGTTCCACCTGTTCCAGTTGTTGATCAAAGAGTGAAGGATTTAAATCTTCCGTGAGTGAACTTAATCACGATGCTCCTGTGACAACATACGTTTTGTGCATTGTAGTGTAGCTTACAAGATGAAAATTTATCTCAAAATAGTACTATGAAGTAGTAAGAAAAAGTAGCATGCAGTACTAACGATGCTACTACATGCTTCTACTTCAAGGCTACCGTGTTACTGCATACTACTATATGCTACTATTAGCAAGACCGGATGCTACTATGTCAATACAGGATGATACTGGATACTACTACATAAGATTGGACCAGTCTGAGGCACATTAAATGATGATATTCTTTGCTATTACATAGTATTACATGCAACGTTTTCGTACTACTACCATACTACTACGCAGGCTACAAATTTTTCACCGGGTACATTTTTTCTCTTTATGTTGTCATTAGGGATCCTTATTTGAAGGCCTCTCTAACTGTTTCACCAGAGCTGGTGGACTCGGATTCTGGACTCGTCTCGAGACGCCTTTTTCAAGGACTCGGACTCGTCTTTCGCTAAGCTGTCTGTCCGTCAGAGCTGTGGACTCGGACTCTGGACTCGTCTTGAGACTTTTTCAAGGACTCGGACTCGGATTTGCTGGACTCGCAGCAGCTCTGTGTTTACTAAGCTACACCGTTTTGTCTAATTGATTACAATAAAACAGTCAAATGGAAATAAAAAAAAGTTCAGGGTTGTTCTGGTACAAATTTTAAATGGGTCAATTCCGATTTTATTGTGAATTTTTAAATGTGCTCCTTCTTCTGTTTGGAGCGTCTGTAGGTTTGAGCGCCATCTAGGCCTGTTTGGCGCAGTATACGTTCCGCTTAGCAAAGTGAAAGAATTACCAGGTATCAGTTAGCAGCAAACTGACGCCAAATTTTTCAAACCAGTAGTTGCACACGACAAAACAATGGAGGGAATAATGTTTTTGGCAAGTATTTTGCATTAAAAGTTGCCTTGTATGGATTTTAGTTTTTTTGTCTGCGACAGTTCATTGTTAGGTGACGTTCAAATAACATACATCTATTGTACTCAGCCATAAGGGGTTTGTGTATGTTTTTTGAAAGCATATAATTAGATTTGAATGAATTGAATTGTCAGAAAGTAACAAGATTGATCAGCTAAATTCAGAGTTGTCCTGGTACAAATTTTAGGTGGGGCAATTCAGATTTTATTGTGAATTTTTAAATGTGCTTCTTCTTCTGTTTGGAGCGTCTGTAGTTTTGAACGCCATCTAAGCCTGCTTGGCGCAGTTAATTTCCGCTTAGCAAAGTGAAAGAAGTACCAGGTAGCAGTTAGCAGCAAACTGACGGTAACTTCTTCAAATGAAAAGTTGCACATGACAAAACAATGAATGGAATAATGTTTTTGGCAAGTATTTTGCATTAAAATTTGCCTTGTATGGATTTTAGTTTTTTTGTCTGCGACAGTTCATTGTTAGGTGACGTTCAAATAACATACATCTATTGTACTCAGCCATAAGGGGTTTGTGTATGTTTTTTGAAAGCATATAATTAGATTTGAATGAATTGAATTGTCAGAAAGTAACAAGATTGATCAGCTAAATTCAGAGTTGTCCTGGTACAAATTTTAGGTGGGGCAATTCAGATTTTATTGTGAATTTTTAAATGTGCTTCTTCTTCTGTTTGGAGCGTCTGTAGGTTTGAACGCCATCTAAGCCTGCTTGGCGCAGTTAATTTCCGCTTAGCAAAGTGAAAGAAGTACCAGGTAGCAGTTAGCAGCAAAACTGACGGTAACTTCTTCAAATGAAAAGTTGCAAATGACAAAACAATGAATGGAATAATGTTTTTGGCAAGTATTTTGCATCGAAAGTTGCCATGTATGGATTTTTTGTTTTTTCGTCTGCAACTGTTCATTGTTAGGTGACATTCAAAGAAGCATACATCAGCCATAAAAGGCTTGCATATGTTTTTTGAAAGTATATAAATAGATTTGAATGAATTGAATTGTCGAAACTTGTGCGAGTTGTCGACTACGACTTCAGGAACTGGCATTGTCTGCTTCCCTGTGACACTAGATTCGCATAATTATTTTCTGCAAAACAACGTTTATCGTCCGAATGCTTCCCGTCTATGTGCTGAAAGGTTGGAATGACAAGTAAGCATTACTCCTTGATTAGCATAAACAAGCACATGAAAATCGTTAATTCCTATTCTTTTTAGAAACTTGGCGGTTCCCTTCGTTTATCACCGAGCAAGGCGAAGAAGCTGATGGAGTCATCCTTGGCCAACAGCCATTGCCTGTCAACGGACATCACTGTCAAGTCTTCAACTGAAACTGTTCAGGAGTTAAGTCCAAGAGGTAAGGTGTTTCAAAGTAGACTACTACTTAAATTTGTCCCTTTCTATTTTAAAACATTGTATTCTACCTTTCATTGGGGGTTGGAGGGGGTACCGGACAGTCCTCGGAAATACTCCGATTTGAGTGAAATTTGATAGATGCCACGAGCAAAGCCCTGGAGTGCGCCATTTACCGCATCTGGCCGCGACCGGCGGAGCTGGAGGTGGTTCCGGAATTTTTTGACATGATTAGAGACCAAACAAGGGAGCGTTTCCGGTAAGCTACCACACTGTAAAAAAAATCTTGCACTATTTACTATTGGGATTAATATTGTCTCTACTGAGATAAGATTATTTCTAATTCGGACTAATCTTATCCCAGTTGAGATAAGAGTAATCCCAGTACCAAATACTGCAGTTAACTTTAGTCCTTACTCGGAAAAAACTTTTTACAGTGCATAGCTATTTCCGTATTAAGTGCCGTATGAGCTTTACCTCTTGTTAAACCTGACTATTAAAAATTGTGAATATAATAATCTTTTCCACACATAAATAGAGAAATCGTAAATCGGTAGTAAATTTGATTAATTCCGAAAAGGAGCATTGAGCACAGTCGACGTTAGCCAAAAATACGCATCGTGGAACCTAGACTGCCACTTAAGTTAGTATGATGAAAACCTGTTGGCGAATTTGGTATGGTTTGTTTTTAAATACACTGTCATGTCTCTGCACACCTTTCATTTGGGTGTTCAGTCCTTCCCACTTCCTTTCCCACGTTGCCAGACCATTAAAGAAAGTTGCCAAGGGCTTCTATCTTATGAGACGATCTATTTTTTTTTTTACTATGACAATTGAAGAATACCTGTTGCAGATGTTTCTTTTCGATAACACCCACGACTGTCAAAATGGGTCAAGGGAATTCAGCATGTGCGATTCAGATGTGGATTATATTGTATGGCTTAAAATATGTTGCTCATCCTTTGACTTTTGTAAATGAAATTTACCGTATATGTTATTTAGGCTAATTTTCGTTAGGTATTCTTTTTTTTTGTTAATTAGACTGTTGGTACAAACTGACGAGATTTATAGTTTACTTGATTGTTTGGTTTTGTTCGTTTGCTAGTTGTGATGTGACGTAAGGCTCATTCACGTAATAAATTCACTCATGGATGGGATAGAAACAGTCGGAAGTTGATAATATTTCACGGAAAGATGCGCGATTTCAACGGAACATATCATGTATTATTATCCTTAAAGTTTAACCGAAAAGGGCTGAGATATGACAATCTAGTTACCCATTACTTATTCACTTAAAGAGAGTTGAAGACCCGATGAAAATGAGTTACTTCGTTGCTCCGCTATTCACGAATTATCAGTTTTCATATACTGGAATTTCCCTGTCGTATTTGTGGTACCTCTATGTGCTTATACCTGTGTTGTCTGCTTGACGAAAACGGTTTCCGAAAATTAAGTGTTCACGCGAAAGATGAGCCGCGTTTGTGTTGAGATTCAGATTTTCCGCGTCGTAGCCAGAGATGGGCGAATCCGAACCCGGATTCGAATCTTCTGCTTGTCAGGCTGGATTCGAATTCGGACTGGGATTCCAAACCTTCAATCTTACGAGTCCGCCCAAACTCCTAGACCCTTCCAGTTTCTGTTTTCCCAATATTTACAGTGTGCTAAGGCAATCCAACTTTTTGGTCTCCGCCGCCAACCATCCTCGGTAATCTATCACGTTATCTGATAGAGAGATTGCACCATACCCGACGAAAACGGACGTGATCGTAACCAAAACCAAAACATTTAACATTAGGAAGTATAGGACTTTGAAATTAAATTATCGGCGTTTTATCCTCCTTCTGAGCCAGGGACTTGCTGGGAATGTTAATTGGGCTATTCCTTAACCGTATATTTTTATTTGTGCAAAAGAGTTTCCATGGAAGTAAGAGTTTGAAGGCGTCAAAGTTTGTAAAGAAAGACGCTGTCTTGTCCTCCGTTTCTGTGGTCAAACTTCGAAGCCTTCAAACTCTTACTTCCATGGAAACTCTTTTTCAAAAATAGAATTATACTGTTAAGGAATAGCCCAGTCAACATTCCAGCAAGTCCCTGGCTCAGAATGATGGTAAGACGCCGATAGTTTAATTTCAAAGTTGAAAGTCCTATACCTCCCTATGTTAAACTTTTTGGTTATGATCCCGTGATGTTATTTTATCGTTACAAATAAAATTTGCAAACTTTTAGTCTAGTGTAATGTTTTAGGGCCATGCCACCCTTAAATATCCGAATCTCCTTCGTGCTATTTTTTTGCCATCTAATGGGTTTCGAAGGGCAAAATACAAATCATTGACTATACTTTAAGATATAGTCAATTTGAATTCTACTTTAAATTTAACACAAGAGTGATTAAATTTTCAGTCTGTATATTAAACCAGCGATTGGGCGCCAGGAGTTTTGGATTGTGTCTTGTACTTAAACTCTATCTGTTCTTCGGATCGTCCTAAAATGGAGACATATAGCAGTGGTATGGACAGTGACGCCATTTCAATAAACCTTAGGGAGGGCAAAGATCGGTTTTGGGCCCTAATCCCAGCTTTATTACACAGACTCAAGTTAAATTGCTTTTTTGGGGTAAATTTGAAGTAATTTTTAATGGACTTAAAGTAAAGCCGTTGCATTTGCACTATAAAACCTATTTAGGGGCAAAAACAATATCACCTGAGAGGAAAATTTCTAAATCTAGGGTGGACATGCCCCCTCCTCCCCCAAACGGTGCCCCTGGGTATGGAACCTGTCATATAAAGCTTTAACCTGTTCTTCGTACTACTCTAAAATTAAAGAGGATTGTCCTAGCGGTATGAACCTGTCAAGCAGGAATGGCATGGCTCACACGCAAAACATTCATTGGCATCGGACATGGGCACAAGTTGATTGATTTGTATTATAAAACAAAATAAAAATTCATTGCCATTTGGTATTTCAGTAGAACATCGACGTCTAATTATCTAGAAAATAGATTGCGCGGGTCCATTCGTCTAGTTAAATCCTGATTAAGGGACGAAATATTAATAAAAATAATATAATAAAAATGGAATAATAAAATTCTCCACGGGCTGACCGTTTGGAGCCATTAGTCGATATAGAGCAATCAGTATAAAATTAGTGTGTCTTATGGTACTTCAGTCTACTTGATCAAGACGTTTCGGTTTCGCACTGTCTTTCTGGTCCGACCTCACCCTTGACCTGAAACGCCTCCTCCACCCCCTAAATGTCAAGGGACAAAGCCCCCCCCCCCCTCCCCCGAAACATACAAAAATAATAATAATACATAGATGGCACTTTACACATGTGACTTGTACCGTGACCAATAAACCAGAAACAGTTTTTTCGAATATAATTTAGAAGTCTAGGACTCCACTGGTCGAAAATAGTCATTTATATAGGCTTTTCCCTCATCTATATCTTTTTTGTACTTATTTGTCCGACCAGAAGGCCCCCCCCCCCCCGAAATAAATTCCTGGATACGGGCCTGACACCAACATACATCAAAATGTCTTAGTCCGTTCGTCCTTGTCGTGATCACAGACAGACGGGCAGACTGATTTGATGTCGCAAGTATTCCTTACTCTCCCTCTAAAAGAGGATTTGGTTACGTTGTGAGACTCGGCGAAAAAGTCAATTACTGCTACGGCAAAAAGGACAGTGCGTGCCAGGTCTCAGGTTTCAGTGCAGATGTCTAGTCTGTTCCTTCGCAACTTTATAGTCCTTTTATACGACTGATTATCTAATCGTGTTGCGTATAAAGCAGAAGTTTTATTGCGCAATATTTTAAAAGAGCGAAGTGCTGTAAAGTCGAATGACGTTCATACATTCCTTATGGTACCTGTTTGTTTTATGTTACGTAGAGATAACGGGAAAGCCAAGAAGCATGACTGTGTAAATGCTGTTGACAGTTGAAAAGTAGCCGACCAAACCCTCCCTCCTCCTCCCACGACACACGCCTTTCCTAGCTTCCAATCGATGACTGGTTTATTCGCATTTTTTCTTCACAAACAGAAGGATCATGTTTAACTGTTCTGTTAGGAACAGACCGAGTCTACCGGGCTGTCACACAGTTCGTTTTCAAAGACGGTGTCGAAGAGTGCGGCTTGCATATTTCTTGCTTTAGAAGACATTTGTTTCAGTCCACAACCCCCTGATTTCTTGATGCCCTGTACCAACTTTGAAGATATCTAGCGTTTGCCATAGCCTTTGTCCAACGACATAGGCTATGCCAAATTGTGGATTCTCTAAACCAATGAAATATTGATGACTTTAGTGCAGTAAATGAGCCTATCAGAATTCCTTTCTAGTGGAGTAGATCAGGGTTAGGAACCAACAGGCATCCAGCGTTTGGCATAGGGTGTCCAGCGTTTGGCGTAGGGTATCCAAAAACAGGTATTTGTGGTAGACTGATTTGTTCCGAGGTTCCACCGTGGACGCACGAAAGTTGGCCGATGCAATACAGATTACATGCCATTATATACAAAGCCCTTGGATTTAGGATTAGATGAACAGTGTTTTTGGGATACCAAAACGTAGGTGGAGGGATACCTATGACTTCGTAAAAGTTGTCCGTCTGTCCGTCCGCCTATGAGCACGATAACTCTCGGAGGGGAATGAGGTATTTTAATGAATCTTGATGTGAGGATTCTTTGGGTCAAGGGACCAGTCAGGCTTGTAGATGGGCCCCAAAGCTGTATATTTAGGGGTGGGGGAGGAGTTCCAAATTAAGGGGCGAAAATAAATATTTTTTAAAAGCTAATACAGTCGATTTAGGAGTAAGGAGAAATGCTGAATCAAATATGAAAACTTTTTCCTGGCCGGGCAAGTAGCTCGCCCAGAATCCGGAAATTTAGCAGGAAATTTTAAAACCCAAGACATAGTCGATATAGGATGAGGAGGCAGGGTCTTGCAACTTTCGGACATAACGTAAATTACCTTAAATCGCACTTTCAGCGAGATAAGGTGGGGTGATCCTAATGTAGAGTCTCTAGCTGGTTGGCAGCTTGATTGGTAGATTGTTGTTATTATGTTAGTAAAGATGAACAAAAAGTGTATGCGACCAGTTTAGTTTAGTCCCAACCGGCATTTACTGGGTCAAAAAGGCAGAATGCACGCGACAAATGTCTTGTGAGCAATTTAATAAAATTTGTCGACCAATTTTCGGAAAAAACAAGTGGCGATACCAGTTTCCTACAGGCGAAAGCTCATCGCGTTTCGGTTTACGATACTCTTTGTTTAATCTGTGGATGCCGGAGGGATAGTGACTGCGGTCGCGTGTACACATGCGCAATATTTTCTGGGTTTGATCAAAGACTATTTACACCTAGCGTACGTTATTCTTAGGGTTTAGTCAGGGGTTCGAAGGGGTTGAGAAACGTTGTTCAAACTTCGGATGAGGATTCAGTGGCAAAGTACAGGCCAAGTTCGTATATGGGTCCTATAGCCCTGTATTCAGGAGGAGGGTGTTTCCAGTTCAGGGTAAAAAGCAGTATATCTTGTTAGCTAATGAGATGGTCGTTTAAGGGGTAAGGAGGCCCGCTGAATCCATATCTGTACTTTGTTTTCTTGCGGGACAAATGGTTCACCCGGAATTCGGCCGAAACTGAAAATTTGGTTGAAGCTGAAAGTTGTTTCTGAACTTGATTAGAGATTTGTTATGGAGGCAAGGAGGTATGCTGAATCGAATTTTGAACTTTATTTCCTTGACAGGTAAGCTGGCAAAAAAATGCCAAAACCTGGAAATTTGGATCTCAGTGCCACTGGCTCTTTTGCTCTGCATGCAGTTCGCCGAGAATGCTGTTAAAAGACGAAGAATTTTGTCAAAGTGAAGGACCTATCTGAATTCGATTAGGATAAGATATTGGAGTAAACATCCTTGCTGAATCCATATCTGAACTTGGTTTTCTGATCTGATTAGTCGTTTCGCCGCAAGTTGCCAAAAACTCCAAAACGGTGAAATTTTTGTTGGTACATATTCAAGCGATGGATTATGGATAAATAGCAGAATGTTAAGGGGTCTGGCGAAGACGCGAAAATCTGCAAGATTCGATGTCTGGATCAAGAAGTCCAATAAATATTAAGTTTTTGGGATCCCATTGAAACCCTTGGTTTTGTTCTGTCTGACGTTTCGCTTCACTTTCAGACAAAACGTCACTACTGAGCCGCATTTTCAAAAAGGCGTCGCTGGGAAGAAGAAAGACCGTCATATCAAGTTTTTCAGCCCAATTTCCACCACCGGAGTGGACCGAACCCGGACCGGTTTTACACCTTCACTGCGTCGCGGTCCAGACCTGTCCGCCCGGTACCGCGCCTGAAGATGACGGAGCTGTCAGCTTTGTCCAGGTAAAAAACAGTTCCAGTTTTTTTTTAAATCAAAATGGCTTAAAGTTTTAAGGAACCCTATAGAATGTTTTTCTGTTGTTGGAAATATCTGATGTAAGAGAGTGTAAACTGATCAGCCAGCGACGCACATAATCTGGGATATGCTAGTACCGTAAGGTATGCCACTGCCACTTCGGACGTTACTGTGGACTGTGCTGACAGTGGCTGATTTCTTCTTTCACCCATCGCCTCTCACGTGATCGGTCATCTCTTCGTGACTTCTCCATGTCACAAGGTCCCTGATACCTCCTCCTCCCCCCCCCAGGGGTTTCAGTTGTGGAAAACCAACGTTTTCCGGAGTATCGGCCAGGCCCGCTCCCATCCCAATACTCTTGATGACTATCTCTCTCCTTGCGGATGTAAAATCTCCGGCTTCTCCGGGTATCTAGCGGAAGAAAGGCAGAAGTGGTGTCACAGCTGGTTCCAAAGATTGCGGTCATTGATCGACACAGGATTTGAGTCGCTGAGTTTGAGTCGTACGGACACGCTTACTCCTTCTTCCTGACAATCGCTGGCGTGTTTTGTACTTAAGTTGCGTTTTATTGGATTCACTTTTGTTTCGTCAAAGTTTGTAGTTTGGCTCTTGTTTTGTCTTTACTTGCGTTTTACTGAGTTCTTGTTTCCGAAAAGTCAAACAACACCAAACTACGTCGGCGAGGTAGTTTGTAGTTTGAGCTCCGTAGTTTCAGGTTCGAAAATACAGCAAATGGAATGGACAAATAAAACGGCTTTTAAGCGAAACTACGCCGAAACTACATCCAAAAAAACGCAACTTTAGAGTATATCCTCCTCCTTAGTATATGTGGAAGTGCCGGAAGTAACAACTCAGACCGACCGATAGACGGATCGGACAGACATTAATAATAGCTGTATACGAAAAAATAAAGCCCGAGGGCTATAAACAAGCTCAGTACAAACCGGAAAATATCCCTAAAATAAATCAACAAAAACCTTTTCAACTCCTAACCAGCTCCTAACGGTCTATTTTAGAATAATGGCACTTCTTCAGGGCGTTCCAGAAGTCATAAAAATTCCGAAACACCCACTTAAATGTTCTTATGATACTCTAAAGAACTACTTTGACTCACCAAGAGTTGACTTGGATCAGAGCAAGTGGATGCAGATAGCGTAAATAACGCAAATGAAACAGACCTCTGCTGTACTTGAATGAAAGTCTGGCAAATCCGCGTGAAAACCAGGAAGCGCAGGAATCGCCATTTGTTAGAAAGTTTTTTTGTAGTAGAGTAAAGTGGTCTAAGAACTTGAAAGATAAAAGTAAAAGGAATCAAAAAGTCGTTCGAAAAAGCACCAGCAGGCCACCCACCAAACGGGCAGCTGAAATATTGAATATTTGGTTTCACAAAATACTTTCACATATGAATGAACAGAAAAAATGCCGACCGCATCCTTGCGTGCGCACGCTGCAATCTCAGCGCTCACTTTTCTGGCTGACGAAAGCCCGCAATCTGGGCTGATTGGATCGCGGTTTTCGGCGACCGCGAGGCGTTCTTGCGGAAAATGAAATAACCGTGTACTGCCGTAAGCGGTTTTCTTTTTAAAACGGTGGAAACTGCAGCAATCTTGTTTCAGACCCTACGAAATGAATGTCAAAGTTGACCGCAGCAATGGACCTCTCTTTGCTGAACTTCCAAACTGAACATTAGCCTTTTTCCCTAATATGCCATCCGGAATGATTGACGATGTTCCTTCAGTTTTTGTTTCTCCTCTTGAGGATCAGTAGCAAATGATAATCATTTTTTGTGCCGTTTTGCTAAATACATATTACGCCTCCCCCTGAAACAGTTGTTGAAAAATGTCCAATCGTTATCAGTGATGAGCGAGTCCGATCATGAAAGGATCTGTGTCCGATTCCGAATCCACTATTTCGTGCTCAGTATTCGAATCCGGAATCGAATCCGAACTTAACAAAAATCAAATCTCGTACAAAGATTACAGTTTAAAAAATCAGAGGTGACAAAAAACACGGATATCTAAGGGAATAACGTGATAGGTCACTGAGAATGGTTGGCGGTGGAGACCAAAAAGTTGTATTGCCTAAGCTCACCGTGTAAAAATTGGGATAACGAAGACTGGAAGGGTGTAGACTAGAAACTGGAGCGGATTCGTAAGACTGGTGGTTTGGAATCCGAGTACAAATCCAGCCTGACAAGCAGAAGATTCGGATCCGGATTCAAATCTTGCCAAAAGGACGAATCCTGGATTTGAATCCGAATCCGGATTCGGATTCGCCCATCTCTGGTCGTTTATCAGATCAATGATACTTAAGCGCCTAGCAGCCACAGAGTCAAATTAAAATATATAGCCGAAATGTTGATCACGACTGGAAACTATTTTGACTTCATAACGCAAAAACTATATTTTTGATATTCTTTCTGCGTATGTTTTAAATTATTTTTCTTAATCATGTGTGTTATTTCTTCTCCCTTATTTATTCCTTCTTCGTGTACTGTGCTTATTTCGACGGGCAAATAAAACCATCATAATCATAAACTAAACCATCGGCAAAGCAGTTGAAATGCCAAACTAGCAAGGGAATTGTAACCTTCGTACTGCAGCAGAGATAGATCCGAGGTTTATCAAGAGAGACGTAGTTAGCTAGGGGCTACACAAAAAAAATCGTTCTTGTTTGTTGGTTCAGTACACGTGTCAGATGTTTTTTCGATGACCAGTTCCAGCCAGTCTTTCTGAGCACTTAAAGGACATGTCGCACCACTCAGTGTTTGCTCTAAGATGTTCTGAGATAGTTGACTACTTTAAAACTCAGCTATGATTACAGAAAATTACACAAGGCTTCGGCTGTTTTTAGCCTCCTTCCGTGTCCATTGTCTTGGATGACAAAACTTGCACAACCGATCGTAGGTCCAACAAGCTTCTGGGAAACAATGATCGGAGCCTGATAAGTCATGTAAAGAGAACAAACATGGCGTGTATGATGATCAGTATGATGCTAATAGAGGCGATAGGATACACTTAAGAAGTTTTTAATCTCGGGACGAGAAATGCCGGAAACACTAGTGAGGTAGAGCGAATAACTGTCATAAGTACGACGTGTCCTTTAAGAGTAACTCTTCTATCCTACCCTCCTAAAGAAGATGGTTTAGCTAGGATCCTGAATTATCTTTCTTTACAGGTGCGGAAAAGCCGAACGGAAAGCCGACGGAGTCGATCTCAGTCCAGACCACATATCAAGGATATCTTCTCGCAGGAGGAGGTCCGGCGACCTTCGTCACTCCATCGACCTGCCGAAGTCGAAATTCATTCGGACGAGCGAAGCGTGATCTCCCGTCGAAGTGCCATTCCGTTCAACATGCGTCACTCGCTCGATGAAAGCGCGTCACCGAGTCGTGCGTCGTCGCTCGGCCGCCGCTCTGCTCTGCGCCATCTCCGCGAGCTCGATGACCGCCTCGACGAAGAGATTCGACTGTCACCGAAGCAGCCTGTATCCCCCACCCGGAGTGTCGATTCGCAATATTCCTCGATGCCGGATCAGAATAGTCGATTCAGCTCCCCGAATCGAAGCTCACCTACTCCAAGTGACTGCCGCTCGAATAATTCCGACCGGCGAAGTCCGCTACGAGACGTATCGAGCCCGCGGCATAGACGCACAACGGTCGATAGTCGTGGGAAGACTCTGCCGTCTGTCTGTGAACGGGCGGAGACGCCGAAAAAGACGACAGTCACAAGAAGCGACTCGTATAAAAACGCGAACAGACCGGATTGTCTAGTCGCCAAAAAGTCGCCGGCGTTGACGTCAGTTTTTCCACAAAAAGTTGTCGACCGGCGAGTGTCGACTCCACTTATCGCCGTCAGCCCTCAGAGGTTTTTGTCGCCGGATCGCTCCGTTTCCCCTGTCAAGCAGATAATAGCTGAAAATAGGGAACGCTTTTTCCGGTCGGAAGAAAATACGCCAGTCGTCTCTCCGAAGTCAATCGAAGACAGGATTGACGAGATGAAGTTGAATCAACGCATGTCCGTAATGGAAGATTTGAAGAGCCCTAATCTAGTGCGAAGCAGTAATTTTCAAACGATGACCGTCATGGATCATTCCCGCTCACCGTCTGTTGACTATAAAGTGCAACTGCCGAAATATGGCACGCTGAGCCCGACATCTACTGAGAAAGGCGGGAGTCGGGTCATCAACATTTCCGTAACGCGAAGTGAGAGTATGAAGTTCGCAAAGGATAAAAGCAAAGACCTCAAAAGTGAAACAGTTGGAGACCTAATTACTTGCGATAAGAAGATGGAAGGATTGTTTCGTCCCGAGGTTGAAAATTACCCAAGGATGGAAAACGGCACGGGATTTGAAAAGATTGGAAAAAGCGCCAAATTTGAAAATAGCGTGAGGCGTTCAAATTTTGAAAGCAGCTCATATATGGAAGACTGCGCCAAAATTGAAGTGCCTGGCCTTGTACCTGATTGTGAGAGTGGGGGCGGGTTCCGCACGTTCCCTAGCCTGACCGAGTTGAACATTCAATTTACGTCCATCACAGGTCAGCGAATTTTGCAAGGCATTTCGATGAACAGTATCGACACTCTGGTCGAAGTGAACATGCGCGCGGATGGTAAAGAAGATGCGACGATACTGGAACACCTTGGTGTTGTGTGAGAGCTTGCTTGCGTAAATGGCGCTTGTTAATTAGTCAACAGTTGCGTTTTTATCTGAATTCTCATTTCTCAGTTCTCGTAAAAATTACTGAGCCTCGTTTTTGTTCCAATAGTGCTGCCGCATGGCTGATGCAGCAAGATGCGATTTTGGATTCACTGCTTGCACGATTTCTTCTTGGTTGAAGCAGCACCTTGCAGGGAAGCACGGACTTAGTCGGTAAGCAAGTCGGTGATTCTCGAGAAGTGCTGCTGTCTTCCTCGGAAGCACTGCAGTGCAAAAGTGGATGAAGGAAGCTCAAGCCCGGAAGCGGCCGAGAAGTGGACCTCCAGCGTGCAATAAAAACGAGTCTCTGTTCTCTCGCGTGTCAGACAAGTGACTATCGAAGCAACTTCTCGCTTTCCCCGTTCTCGATTCTGACAACGCAAGAAAAGGAAAATTGGCGTCATCTCAATAGTAAAAAAAACGCGAAATTGGAGAATTGAGATCAACAGCGCAACTAATGGTACATCTCCTGATACCGTACCTGGTTCCCAACGCGGCCTAGGGTTCATTTTATATTTTCTTCAGCGACTTTGATTAGAAGAACATACCACCGTCTATCTTCTATACGTATATGTTGAGCCATGTCGCTGTTTGGTGTTTATGCGGAACGCTATGAGAGTTTACTTAAAAAATACTAAATGAGAATTCTTCGCCTTTTGAGATATGTAGAATCTAAAACCGCAGCCGAACTTGATTTTGTTGTTGAGTGACGGAAGTTGCGTTTTTGCTGATACCATGGTAACTGGATCTGCAATTAGTCGTTTTTGCAGTTATCGTGGTATCTGATACACGGTGCTCTGCAAAAACGACTATTGCCGAAATTGCACTTTTCGAAGTCATCCCAAAAGAAAAACAGATATCCAGTTACACTAAGTGCTAAACTTCTTTCTCATCAATCTGACAAAACTTGATGAAAGTGAGATGACTTTTCAGATACCTCGACCAGTTACCACGGTCGGACCGTGGTATCTGAATATCTGATACCACGATAACTGGCCAGATATCACGATAACTCCAAAAACGACTTTAGACCGTGGTAACAGATACCATGGTATCAGCAAAAACGCAACTATAGTCGGTTGATAATTTGCTGAAGAAAATGAACAAAATCTGTAAATAATTTCTGCGCGTAGCCCACTCGTGGCTGAATGCATTGTCAGAAGTTTCATGACGGATAACACAAGGATGCGCAGTTTCGACGGATAACACGTCAGATGTTAGCTGTTATGATTTTCCAAACGTTGCGCATTGGAAGTTGTGCAGACAAGAAGTGCCGAAAAACCGTCGGAACAAAGTCTGCTGACTTTTTGTTTATCATCATAATATTGAAAAAGTCAGCAGGTGCGTTTTGGCGGTTTTTGACTCCGCTTAGCAGTGCTTGGTATGATGTGCAGTGCAGAGCGTGGGCAAAATCATAACAGATAACATCCTAAGCGCTAGAATCGCGCATCCTTGTGTTACCTTTTATGTACACTTCTGACAGTGTTCACACTACTCTGTTCTATTATGAGCCCTTGCTGTGTGTTGAACCAGGGTCCGCAAAGCCGCGATATCTTCAGGAATATAGAGCGTGTTCCACCCTACTTACCTCCCTTACTACGCAAGACGTCACGAATTCTGGTTTCTTGGCGTCAAGGCTGGAAAGTATTTTTCGATTTTCAGCAAAATATCGTGCCACTGGCTAATCCGGCCAATCAGATCTCAGAGAGTCGTAGTTAATACGTTACCGAGCGTGGTAAGCAAATATCTGCTATAATTACTAATTCGAGAAGGTTGGAACGGTCAGCGTATAGTAACAAAAAAAAATAGTAACAAATAGTTACTATCGTTAGAAGGGTGGAACACGCTCATAAATTAGCCTAGTGGACGCATTTTCGATCGAAAAACAATTAAGTCGGAGAACCTCACTTTTTTATCGACTGACACAGGAATTCCAGGATAAAACGCATTCCATCGGATTTTTATTTAAAAACATGTAATTGTTATGTTCAGCTTTTGTTTTGTCGTCAAATGTTACAACGCTGCATTTTTGTCTTTGCATGAGACTGATACAGTTGCATAAACCTAGCTTGTTGCTGAATACTAAACCACGTGGTGTAATAGTTTATAACGGCCAGTTATATGTGTGAGGGTCTTGTAAATTACTGCCTTTGCTAATCCGAAATTGCTTTTGTGAGTATGTAGTTTTATTGTCTGCATTTCTTCTTTTAAGAGTAAAACGTTTGTGTCGAATAAATTTAAGTCACCTCAAATCACTCTACACGCAACCAGGGCTTTGGCCTGTAGACTTATCGTTATCAGTTTATTCTACTGTTGACTGATACTGTAAAAAGTTTCTCCGAGTAAGGATTGAAGTTAACTGCTGTACTTGCTACTGAGATAAATACTGGAATAAGGTTAGTCCGAATTAGAGCTAATCTTATCTCAGTGGAGACAAGAAAATCCCAGTAGCAAATGCTGCAAGATTCTTTGACAGTGGAGCCAAACAACGTCTACGCTGACTAGACTTAACCGCACTACCGGAGGTTCGACGCAAAATTAGAAAACAGGGTTGCAACGGGTAGTACGAGAGTGCTATTTTGACACTTAGAGAAGCACTATTAGAAAACGTAGCAAAACGTAGAAACAATAACAATCACACTTGGGATCTTGGTAGAAGTTATCTGAAGGGGGGGAGAAGCGATTAGGCTTTCGGTTCGTACCGAGTCGCGCATTTGCCCCATTGAAAAGTCTGTCAGTAGTCAGCACTAAGTCGGAAACCAGAACTGACAAACTTGATGTAGTTTGACGTAACAGAGACCAGGCCTGAGAAGCAAACATAATCGAGATTGAAAATAGCTGAACAATACTGTTTAAACGAACATATAAGAAGTAACGTGTCGTTGTTTACTTTAAACTAGCCAGGGCGTCACTAGGGGGGGGGGGGGAGGGACTCCCCCCCAAAAAAGTCCCCCCCCCCCCCCAAAAAAAAAGTCTTAAGAAAAGCCGGCAAACACAAAAGAAATAGACTTTTGTATGATTTTGTCGAGCGTCGGTCAACTTGTCGGCACATCGAGTTATTTTTATACGCAAGAAATAAAATCATGCAAACACTTGTCGGTCAAAACATAGAAGAAACCGAATTCTGCATTCTTTTTGTCGGGCCTCGGTATTCTCTACGGCATACCGGGTTCTTTTTATACATAAGGAATACAGAAGAAACAAAATATGTATGCTTTTGTCGGGCGTCGTCGACAGAAGAAATCGAACTCTGCATGCTTTTTGCCGGGCCTCGGTATTATCGGGTTCTCTATATACATAAGGAATACAGAAGGAATAAAATGTTATATGCTTTTGTTGGGCGTCGGTCGACTCGTCGTTACATCGGGTTCTATTTATACGTAAGAAATCAAATTCCAGAAACTTTGTCGGGCGCACCCGGAAAGTTCAGGTCTCGTCGGCACAACGGGTTCTTACACGTAAGAAATCATATTCTGTAAACGTTAATCGGGCACATCATGAAAGTTGTGTCGGCACATCGGCTTCTATTTACATGTAAGAAATAAATATCTTTACAGTCTTGTCGGGCAAAACACAGAACAAATAGAATTCAGAATGCTTTTGTCGGGCATATTATTTAGGTTTTGCTATTGTGGCAATTTTTCCATCAAACCATAAACCATTAATTCTTTCGGCACAGTGGGTTCTTTTTACGCGTAAGAAATCAAACTCTGCAAGGATTTGTTGGGCGCAAATTTTTACGGAAAATGTACACATTAAAAAAAATTCACATGCGGCGCTTAGTTCATCTTATTTTGGGTCTAATCGTCGGAAGCTTCGCTTTTTAGCTAAATTTGAAACGAAAAGGCGAATGTGTGAATTTTAATATACGAATTTACATTAAAGGAACAATCTCTACTGATGCATTAAAATTAGTTTTACACAAAATTTCGCCTGCGGCGCATTTTGTAGTAATCTCTATTTGGAAGGTCAGTGCTTCATTTAGTTGGCGTTTTAAGATTGACATTCTTGGGGGTTTCAACAACGCTAAAAGCCAGAACTTGTAGGGTAGGTATAGAAAAATGTTTATTCAAACAATGTTTACAACGGATACGTCAGCTATGATTCTTCATCAGCGATATTTTGGCCCTTCTTCTTCGTTGTAAACATTGTTTGAATAAATGTTTCAAAGTCAGCTTGGGCTCAAAGAATATTTGTAGAAAAATGTTTCCGGAAGTGAGGCAGATTTAAAAAATTTCGCCTGCGGCGCTTACTTTCACTTGTTCTGGATACAGTCGTTGGAAGCCTCGCTTTTAAAAGCCGAATATGTGAACTTAGTATAAGAAATTGCAGAAAAGGAATAATCTCACCTGTTGCGTTACAGTTAGTTTTACACCGGTTCTATTCTATGCAACGGCGTGTTTTGTCGGCAAAATTTTTAGTCCGTCGGCACAAACCGAACGTTCCCCCCTCCCAAAGGTATAAAAGGCTAGTGACGCCCCTGACACTAGCACATCTAGCGGGAAAAAAAACTTATCCGGAAGGAATTTTCGCAAGGGCGTACCAGAGAACCAAAATTCTGCAGCTATTATTTTGGGTTATGTATACCAGTTGTGTCAGCGTTGGTACTTGGTAGTAGCACTAACCCACCACTAGTAGCACTCACTAAATGTTGTCTATTCCGGAATCAGCTAATAGTACAGGAAAATGAGCTCCAAAAAGGGGTCGAACCGAAACAAATTGCAACAGAAATGATTTTTACACCATCTTGTAGAGAAAAAAAAAACCCGAACAACATATCCAAAGTTGCATTTCCTGGCTAGACGCAAAATAAGCGATTTTTCGCTTTTAGTGGCCTTTTTTCCCGTTTTTAAATTTTTTTTTTTAATTTCCGTGGTCGTCCGTTATTCTTGAACTAAAGTACGGTTCTAATGCATAAGTCCCGAGCTGAAGCCGAAAATGAGGTCATTTTAGGCATACCAAGCACCAGAAAAAAAGTTAATGTAATTTTGTCAACCTATTTCGCAAAAAAGTGCAATTTTCTGTGTGTCCCGATTTTCTTGAATAAAATTGGGATCATTACATAGAATCACGAGCTGAGACCGAAAATGGAATCAAATTGAGTGTCTACTGTGCGTGAAAGAAATTTCGTAACCATCAATATGTGATCTTTACGATTTTTTAGTAAAAACAAGAAAATTACCAAGAAAGTAAAGTACGAATCAAACTGTTTTTCAATGCACAATAAAAGAGGTCAGATCTGGTGTATCTTGCATCGAAAAAAAAAGATTCTATATCATCAATATGTGCCGTTATTATTTTTGTAAACATAGTTTAGTCAGCGTTTATTATCCATCAAAATGATCGACTGTTAGAAATAAAAATAAAAATATATACCTGAGCTGGTTATTAATAGCAGAACCTTCTCGAAAACCAAATAACAACGTATCCTTAGAAGAAGGCCCAAGTAAGTCAATGCAGTCGGATAGAAAATTAGTTCTGATAATTAAAGTGGTAATATATTTTTTATACTCCGTCTTTCCTGAGACCTATCTACCCTACACTGAAGTTTATTCGATATTTCTGTTATTTCGGAATCTACTAAACTTATTCGAGCAAACGTATTCCCGTGATTAATCCACTGCCTATGAAATAATTTATTTTACAAAATTTTTACGCGTTATAAATCAGATGATTCGATACCCCGCGATCCGAAATCGGAAATCCTTCGATCCGGAAGTCTTGGAGAATTTCAACAAGTCGTCGACTCTTTACTTGAGTCTTGACATACTCTGGCTTTATTCCTGGTACTCAAGCCTGGGTTGGAATGGAACACAGCAATCATTTATGGTCGGCAGTCACCCAGGGAATGGTTTCCTCTTTTCCTCTTAATGATTGATCTTCGAGCTATGGACGAAACATGTATTTACTCGGTTATGCTTTTTATCCCAGACCAGGCGAGCCGAGATGTATTTACTCTCGATGTAACCTTTGACCAACCCATGTTGTGGAAAGTCATGAAAATGGTCGAAGCAGCTTCACGAGAAAGTGGGCTTTCAGAGTTCGTCCTGAAACTTCGAGGATTCCATACCACGATGAGCTTATTCGGAGCATTGGGCTACATGTTGGAAGAGTCAGGACTTGGAGATGTTCGGAGATGGAGTCAGAACTCTGAGATGTCCCTCACCTCTCAGCGGAAAAGCGATCGGCAGCACCATAGTCTACTTGGCCATGCACCGATTGACGCTGCTCTACACGGTATTCTGCTTTCTAAGACTCCAATCCGAAGGAATCATCTGATGAACAAGGAAGTAAATGCTGAGGATTTAGAAGGTAAACTTAGGAAAAAATACGGGAATTGACCATGACTGCTCCAGTATCGGATGTCAAAGCTGTGGTTCCAGTACGTGGAGATGCTTCAATACTACGAAACTTCATAAGAAAAGTGAACGATCTGGACCATGGGAAGTCAAGACTTCTGGTGACGACGCCCTGCTCATGATCTATGATGCCTCGAAAGGAGGAGACCTGAATAAGCTCAAAAGGGAAGATTTCGAAAAAAAGTGACAACGACAAGGTCGTTGTTCACCCAGAACAGTCACCACCAACGGTTGATGTAGCAAAATAACACAGCTACCGATGACTTGTTTTTGTTTTGTTTTTTCTAAGTTCTGGTATGAACCGGAGAGTTTGATCCTCAATTGAAAATCCAGGAAATGGAGATGGAAGAATCAAGATGACTTCTTGTACCCGTTAGCAAATGACCTTGCACAAGCTCCACGCATGCTCCTAAAAATCGTTAAGTGCTCGTGTCGACTGCAGTAGTGTAATTTGGAGAGGTGTAGCAGCCTTAAACAAGAGCTGTAAGCTCATATGGCACTTGCAAGACTTGGTAAATAAGAATGACGGTGGATCCTTGGAAATCAAGAGAATGTATAGTTTGGTAAGAAAAAAAATCCTTTTTTTTGCACCTGGCTGTAATGATACGCACTTTAAGGGCGCTAGAAAATCATCTGTAATCAAAACCCTTCAGGCAAAAATGATCATGGGCTCATGGGGATCATCAAAATGTAAGTTCTGCTTAAAAGTATTTTTTGTACTTAGTGGTTAAAATGAGTACTTTAAGGGATGGTCGGCTGGGAAGTGACAATTTCTAAGCCAATCTCTAATGCTCCAAGCCAAGTTTCATCGTCCTAGCATATCTGGAAATAGCCTACCTTAAACTGCGATCACCGGAATTCTGGACCCCCCATCCAACTCCCCCAAAGTGACCGAAACCGGTCCGGTTCAATCACTGATGTATCTAGGGCCTACGCTTGTTCTTCCCATCAAGTCCTATCCCAGTCGCCATATTCTAAGCGTGTCACAAAATTTCCGCTCCCCCCCCCCCCGCCGACTCCCCGACATTCATCGGATCCTGTCTTCACTTGAAATGGGACATCTGAGACACGAGGCCTTTCCAAATATCAAGTTTCATTAAGATCCGATTCCCCGTTTAAAAATTATAAATACGTCAATATTCCGGATTCACTCTCCCTCCACTTCCTCCACAGTGGTCGGATCGGGGAAGCGACTATTACCAAGTTAGTTTGGTCGGGTCCCTTATATGCCTGCCAAGTTTCATCTTCCTAGCGCATATGTAAGCATCTTAAGTCGGGATCAACGGAATTCCGGAACCTCCCGTTAACTCCCCCCACAGTGCTCGGATCCGGTCTGTCCTTGACAACTATGTATCTAGGGCTTGTGCTTGTTCTTCCCACCAAATTTCATCCCAATCCGTCCACTTGGAACATGTCACACGATTTCCGCCCCCCCCCCCCTCCAACTCCTCCCAAAGTCACCGGATCCATTCCGGACTTGAAGTATGACTTCTGAGACACGAGGTCTTTCCAAATATCAAGTTTCATTAAGATCCGATTCCCCGTTCAAAAGTTATAAATACGTCAATCTTCCGGATTCGATTCCCCTTCCTCCACTCCCCCCACGGTGGTCGGATGGGGGAAGTGACTGTTTCTAAGTTAGTTTGGTCGGGTCCCTAATATGCCTGCCAAGTTTCATTGTCCTAGAGCATGTGTAAGCATCTTAAGTCGGGATCACCGGAATTCCGGAACCCTCCCTCCAACTCCCCCCACAGTGCTCGGATCCGATACGGTCTTGTCAGTTATATATCTGTGCCTTAAGCTTGTTCTTCCCACCAAGATTCGTCCCGATCTATCTACTCTGAACTTGTCAGACGATTTCCGGTTCCCCCTCCAACTCCCCCCAAAGTCACCGGATCCATTCCGGACTTGAAGTTTGACATCTGAGACAGGAGGTCTTCCCAAATATCAAGTTTCATTAAGATCCGATTCCCCGTTCAGAAGTAAAAAATACGTAAATATTCCGGATTCCCCCTCCCTCCACTCTCCCCAGGGTGGTCGGATCAGGGAAATGATAATTTCCCAGTAAGCTTTGTGGGGTCCCTGATAAGCCTACCAAGTTTCCTCCTCCTAGCACATCTGGAAGTGCCCTAACTCGAGATGAGTGGACAGACCGACCGACCGAAAGGTGATCAGTATATGGCACTTGAGCGGAGCTGCAAGTGCCATAAAAGCGATTTAGTTTCTACTCCAGCATGCAGAACCTGCAAGGGGGACAATGCCTTCCAAGTTCCAACTACTATGATTAACAAGTACTAAGATGCAGGAAACACAAAAGCTTATTCAAAAGCCCAAGATTTCCGGTTCTCCCCCTCGAACTCCCCAAGTGTTCACTGGATCTGGTCCAAATTTAACATGCGGTGTCTGAGACAGGAAGTCTTTCTAGATTTCAAGTTTCATTAAGGTCCGATCACCCGTTCGTAAGTTAAAAATACCTCATTTTTCCAAATTTCGCCTCCCTCCACGCCCCTCCCTCCCCCCCCCCCGGATGGTCGGATCGAAGAAACGACTATTCTCAAGTCAATCTGTTCGGGTCCCTTACAAGCCAGACAAGTTTCATCGTCCTAGCACATCAGGAAGTACTGAACTCGCGGGATCACTAGAAATTTGGATCCCCCCCCCAACTCCCCCATCGAGAGCGGATCCAGGCCAGTTATGTCAATCACGTATCTAGGTCTTGTGCTTGTTCTTTCCACCAAGTTTCATACCAATCTCTCCACTCTAAGCGTTTCCCAAGATTTCCAGTTCCACCCTCCAACTCGCCCCAATGTCACCGGATCTGGTCCGGATTTAAAATAGGATGTTTGAGACATGAGGTCTTTCTATATATCAAGTTTCATTAAGATCTGATCACCCAGTCGTAAGTAAAAAAATACCGAGTTTTTCCGGATTCCCTCCATCCCACCCCCAGATGCTCGGATCGGGGAAACGACTATTCCCAAGTCAATCCGTCCAGGTCCCTGACACGCCTGCCAAGTTTCATCGTCCTAGCACATCAGGAAGTACCGAACTCGCGGGATCACTAGAAATTCGGATCCTTCCCACTCCCCCGCAGTGAGCGGATCCAGTCCGGTTATGTTAATCACGTATCTAGGACTTGTGCTTGTTCTTTCCACCAAGTTTCATCCCAATCTCTATACTCTAAGCGTTTCCCAAGATTTCCGATTTCATTAAGATTTAATCACCCATTCGTAAGTAGAAAATACCCAATTTTTCCGGATTCCCCCTCCCTCCACTCCCCGCAGATGCTCGGATCGGGGAAGTGACTATTTCCAACTTAATCATTTGGGGTTCCTGGTATGCCTGCCAAGTCTCATCGTCCTAGATTATGTCTAAGTGCCCGAACTAGGAAAACCTGACCGACCGACCGACCGACCGAGGGACGGAAAGAAATTGCGATAGCTATATGGCACTTGGCCGAAGTGCAAGTGCCATAAAAAGGACCATTTTGTCGCGGGACAGCCATCTATTGCTACTAGCCATCTCTGTTCTGGATTTCTGTCGAGTTTACCATTCCATTTTCTGCACTTGGGATTGAGGCAGAGAAAAGGTATTAGGAGTGGCGCTACCACTTTAAGAGTTTTCTCATTGGTAGAACGAACAAACTGGAGCTTATCCTTTGCTCTTTTTTAAGAGGTTGGTGTATAAATCATTGGTGTTTAAATCGGCCAACGGCAAAAAGTTAATTTTTGAACTAATAAGATATATTTTTTTTTAACGGAAACCGATAGCCTTTGGTGAGCAGATCAAAGCAAATGTCTTATTTTTTGGGGTTGAAGCTTACCCCTCATGAAATACACAATTTTTAAGGCTTCGATGGGTTGACAACTTCAATGGTATGTTATTCTCGGTAAAACTTCTTCTTGGGACATACCATTTAGAAAGTTTAGCTGTTGCTAACGAAACACGTCTGCAAAGCCGACCAAAGCTTGCTTCAACACTTTACATTGCCGAGGCAATGTAAGTCTAGTTTTAACTAACGAACGGCGAACAAGTGCCATAAAGACTTTCAACAATAATAAACAGTGTAGGGGTTCTCAAGTCCGGTGTTTATTTACATAACAGCAATTTCCCCCAGGACACCCTAATCTGGAGTGCCTGACTCATGAGTGGCCAGGCAAGGACAACCACCAAATGGTTAGAAAGAAGAGTCTGGAATGCGGTTCTGTAGAGCAAGAGCCGAAAAGCGATTTCATCTGCGCAATAAAATAGGTTTTGTTGTAATATATATCTTCGTCCTCGAAATTTATTTGCAAATCGGTTTTCTAAATGGGTAGAGAGCCTTATCAGTCATGGACATCATTATTAAACACAGACCAGGAGTTACGATACGGTAGAAGCTTCGTACATGTATATGTACATGACGCATGCAGGCTACGGATTGTGCATATGTATAGATTGTGAGCAGAACCGTCAACAAAAACATACGTCCATCACGGAATGTCACATACCTGCAATTACCTACCAGTATGGCTTGCTAGCCATACCGTCTCGAAATAATTTTGAAGGGGCTTTCCAGTGGCACTCAGAAGCTCCTGCACTAGTCTACACCACCTCTGCACCATCTAGTAGCACTCCTTGTTTGTGTTCTTAGTGCTCTCTACCGGTATTGTTCTCGACTAGCTGAAAGTTTTTTAGAAAATCAGCCACGGTTATACAACTACGACAGCAACATTTTCGGCTAAGGTCATTGGAAAAGATTCTGTGAATTTGATTTTACAGGACACAGTGCAGAAATGGCCATGAAGCAGTCTTTTCTCCTTCTTAAGACAGTTGCTGGCGAGTCCAGACTGTTCTCAACTTCCTCTAAGGTTAGTTTGTGGGTTTTTACTGGCTAGCCTACAGGGGTTTCCAACCTCGAACTTGTACAACCTTGTTTCCACTGTATAAAAGTAATGAACCCCTTTAACCATTTAGATCGTTTTCCGCTTCAGTGTAAAATCCAGGCAATTTACTGCAATAACCACTCAAATGCTGTGGGGGTGTAATGTTTCTTTTTCTAATTTTCTGAATTAAAATTTTTTGGGTACACTGCCAAAAGCTCTCATACATTTTTTAGTGGAGTGTTCCTTGGAACTTTCCACTATTGTGAGCGCTGTAGCAACTTTCACTTTCTGGTTTTCGCCATATTTTGTAGAGCTCATAACTCGTGAACCAGTGCAAGTATCA
The DNA here is from genome assembly GCA_023053575.1 of Branchinecta lynchi. Classification (NCBI taxonomy): domain Eukaryota; kingdom Metazoa; phylum Arthropoda; class Branchiopoda; order Anostraca; family Branchinectidae; genus Branchinecta; species Branchinecta lynchi. The sequence goes on from JAKZAP010000004.1 coordinate 8,887,674, forward strand.
ACACATCAAGTTCAAACTTGGTGCACTTGTGGGTACCGGGCTCTAGACCTAGTTGTGCCTTTGTTGGTCCCACCTCAACTGGGCAAATGGGCCCAGATTGCCCAGTGAATGGTTTTCATAACTTGACCAGTGTGTAGATCCTAAGCCTTAGAATCTACACACTGGTCAAGTTATGAAAAAGCCTTAGGCTAAGGCTGGGAAATTGCTTTTAAAATTGCAACTCCCCTACCCACACCGTTCATGGGCAACTGGGCCCAGATCAGGCCCAGATTGCTCAGGAGTAAAGTTTGTTACCCATGACAGGAATCAGGTAACCAAGTTGAAACTTGGTAGGTTTGTGAGCATTGGGGTCTCTTTTTGGGATCCCAAATCGTAAGTGGAGGGATACCTATGAGATCGCAAAAATGTCTGCCTGTCTGTGAGCACGATAACTCTCGAAGGGTATGTGATATTTTGATGAAACTTGATGTGAGGATTCATTTGGTCAAGGGTAAGATCAAGTTTGTAGATGGGCTCTGTAGCCCTACATTTAGGGGTGGGGGTTCAAATTAAGGGACAAACAAAATATTCTTAAACAGCTAATGTGATAGTCGATTATGGTGTAAGAAGGCATGCTGAACACTATAGTGAAAACCATTTTCTTGTATGACAAGTAGTTCGTCGGAAATTCTGCAAAAAACGGAAAGTTGGTTAAAAGTAAAAGTTTTATTTGAAGTTGATTAAATGTTCGATTTAGGGGTAAGAGAACCTGCTGAACAAGATGGTGAAAAACATTTTCTTTCCAAACAAGTAATTCGTCCGGAACTCAACAAAACCCGGAAAGTTGGTTAAAAGTAAAGTTTCATTTGAAGTTGATTAAATGTTCGATTTAGGGGTAAAAAGACATGCTGAACACGATGGTGAAAACCATTTTCTCTCCGGACAACTAGTTCGCCCGGAATACGGCAAAAAATGGGTAATTTGTTAAAAGCAAAAGTTCAATAAGATGACAGATATAGGGGTAAGAAGAGAGGCTGAGTTTGTATATGACCATCATTTTTTACTCGGTGTATATAGTATTAGTATATTAATAATTTCTTTGGATTTATACTTGCGGTTTGTTTACATTTAAGCTTTTAAAGTGGGATGATTACAAAAAGGATTATTTCAATACTTGTTTGGTCATTCGGGATGTCAGATGTCTTGTTTGTAAAGCTGTTTGTATATAAACTGTGATGAACATTTTACTTTCACACTCCACGTCTGAGTGCTTGCGCACCTCTTGTTAACAGTGAGGAACATGCTTAGTGCTATGTCTGTAGCAGGGGCGTCACGACTTGGGGGTAGGGGGGTCTCCCCCCCAATGTTGTCAGCCAGTGGGGAGTAAAAGCTGTTGATTATTTTCTTGGAAACAGTCGGTTTCTCATAAAAAATAGTTGATTTTTTGTATAAATAGTAGCTTTTCTTAAAAGTAGCTGATTTTTGTCAACACAGTCTTTTTTTATGGCACTTGTAGCTCCGCTCATGTGCCATATACCGATCACCTTTCGGTCGGTCTGTCCACTCATCTCAAGTAACGGTACTTCCAGATGTGTTAGGAGGCTGAAACTTGGTAGGAATATCATGGACCCCACCAAACTGACTTGGAAATTATCACTTTCCGACCACCCGAGTGGGAGTGGAAGGAGGGGGAATCCAGATTATTGACGTATGTATAACTTCTGAGCGGGGAATCGGATCTTCACAAAACTTGAAATTTGGAGCCAAGTGCAAAAAACTTTTTTTTTTTTTACCAAACAATACACATGATCTCCATGGGTTGCAATTCTTATCAGAAGGGTTTTGCTTACAAAGGTTCACAGCAAACCCACGAATTGGCAAATTCCTACTTTCGTCCTTTTACCAAGCCATGCAAGTGCCATATGAGCTTCCAGTTCTTGTTCTCATTAATAGTCGTTTTTATCGGCAAAAATGACCAGCCAGTCGGTAAATACCTTGCCCCCCCCCCCAAAAAAAAAACATTTTGGATAGTAACGCTTCTGGTCTGTTGCTGTTGTTTACTTTAGTTGTTTTTTACAGTCATGTGCCAAAGTAGCGGTTATGGGAGCCAGTGGAGGCATTGGGCAGCCTCTTTCTCTTCTGATGAAACAGTCGCCACTAGTAACAGAGCTTTCATTGTACGATATTGTTCACACACTTGGTGTTGCTTCAGATCTGAGCCACATTGACTCCAAGGCTAAGGTCACAGGGTTTGTTGGACCCGATCAGCTTAAGGTGAGTTTCCTTTGTTGTTTGGTGTGAAGCATGGTGATACAGTCAATCAGTCAAATTTATTACCAAATAGCTTAAAGCTAGAAGGGGAATAAATATTTACGAAATTCACAAACATCGAACAAATTTAACTAGTACACTTACAAGATATGACCAGAAATAAATGATGGGATGAAAACTGGGCAGAAGAATTAGCACGATATGGAGAAAAATGATCGCGAGCGTTCCTCTAGGACTGACGCACGGACGACGGAAGGGGAGAATAGACGACACAATATACCAAGACATCCCAACCATCCACAGTTCTGTCATCTGCTTTAGGCTGAGCTAATCAAGACTTCTAAGCCTGTAGGACTGCCTACTAAAGACATTTTAACACAGACGTTGCCAGTAACAGCAGTTTAAAATAATCGCGTGAATTGACAACCTGGCTACCCTGTTGCAAACAACATGTTGGCTGTGACTGTAGTTGGATGCTTTTAGTAAACTGATACTAGTAAGCTCATTGCTCAGACAGACCGGTTATTAAAGTCTTTCCGTATTTCTCATCAAAGCTGGATGGAGGGGGGGGGGGGGGCTAAAAAGAACTGTGAGTTAGTTGTAATCAGTATTAATCAATCGGCTTCCCTCTTGTACCTTCGCGGGAAATGCGGTGATTGCGAGTGTTTTACTTATTCCTTAGTGTCAGTGTTCGAATGGCGATCTAACGAGCTTGTTCTGTGTATTTCTACATTTGAATAAAAGTTGAACTGAATATGCAACACATTCGAACATCAACTGTATCTACTGAGTCTTGTGCTTTAAGTCATTATTAAAACGAATATAGATTGTGTGCTAATATTGGAGTCTTGTTGTGTCCTAACTTTTGCCCAGGCGAAGCGTTGCCTTACGATTTCTTTCTATGGGTAACTTAAGTTCAAATCATTCAGCTGTTATGTTCGAAAATAGTTCTTTAGACCACCTAATTTTTGGCTTAATTGTTTTGTTTTCTTTCTAGAAATCCCTGGAAGGTGCAGAAATTGTACTCATTCCTGCTGGTGTTCCTAGAAAACCAGGCATGACCCGAGATGACCTGTTTAACACTAATGCATCGATCGTCCGCGACCTTGCCAAGGCTTGTGCCGAGGTCTGCCCAAAGGCCCTCATTGCAATCATCTCTAACCCCGTGAGTATTATAAAACAATATTTAAGACCACATAGTCATAGTCCACAAAGACTCCTTAAACTAGAAATTCTAACTATATAACTATCAAGAATTATTTTCTTTTCTTCAGGGCGTTTAATCAATCAGTCAATCAAGTTTATTTTCCAAATAGCTTAAGGCTAGAAGAGGAATACAAGTTTACGAAATACACAGACACGAAAGAAATTAACTAATACACTTGCAAGAAATGACCAGAAATTAATGATGTGATGAAACTATGTAAAAAATTTGCTGAAGGGTTAGCAGGATGTGCGGAAAACTGGTTACAAGTGTCCCCCCTGGGACCGACGCATGAAAAAGCACAAACAAGCGATATCACAGATTGTTCTTTGTTTGTTGACGTGAAGATAACATAGAAAAGAACATCACCAAACCACCCCATCAACAGGAAGCTGTTGGCACTGTCGTAAGAGGCGTTAAACAGTGTCTTGTCGGGATCCACGGAACTGGCAGCTGTAATTATCCTCTGCTGGCTGTTTTCTCCTTTCAAATACTTTCCTTCGGGATCGAAGTGGGAAAGAGGGATCGATTGTCACGTTTTCCAAGTAAGTGACGCCACTTGGGGGGTGTCGGTGTCGGCAGTTATTTTTTGAGCCAGTTGGATTGAGCAATAAGAGGGCTCTGAATGCTACTAGATCTACTGAATGCTCCAGATCAACCTAAATTGAAACGGGACTTGCAACAAGGACGGATAATGAGAAAAAAATCTTTGTCAAGGACCGATAATGAGGAGAATGTTTGTCTCTCACCCACTGAGCTGAGTAAAAGCCGCGATCGTGTTCTGTAAATATTGGAGAGGGGCTCATCTGATAGCTTGTTTACGCTCGGAATTGTATACCATGTAGCTAATGTATTGAAGGTTTCGGGCGCGTGAGATTTGAGTTTCGAGTAGAGAAGAGGTGTGGTTATTTGAATACTGTGGTATAAGTGTAATAAGTGTAACCTTAATCTTTGTTTCTTGCGTATAAAACAATAAATGGAAAATATAAATAAGCAAAACTTGGTATCAGCTAACAGCGAACTTTTTCAGCTTCTGGCATAATGATTGAGTTGTTGTTTATTTCGTTTGAACTTCTTCTTCTTCCATCGAGATCTGCTGTTTAGTTTGAATGCCATCTACTTGGTGAAACTACGCGCCGCTTAACAGAAGATGAGAAATTTGAGAGAACCACCAGCTGAAAATCAAGAGGAAATATTTCAGATTTAGGCTTAAATGGGATAAACTGGAAATGGAAAATCGTTTTCGGCAAGCATTTTACAGTAAAATTTGCCTGGCATAGGCTTTTAGTATTTCTTCGGCGACCTTTCACAGTTAAGTGACGTTCAATAAGCATGCTGCAGCTGTACAGTAATAGTGCGCATTCGGGTCGTGCAGAGCAAAATAACTCTAGAGAGTAATGCGAAGACCTATCCTTCCCATGCGTCAAAATTGGGCCTCCGTCGCAGCGCCGCCCAGCTCGCTTTGTTCGTGCGTGCAGTGGCGGACGTTGAAAATTCTAGCAAGGCTAAGATGCGGTGCTGGTTGAGGTTCAGTAGAGATGTTCGTGTCTTCTGGGGGAGCTAGTGTCGCTGCGATTTGACTGTGTGGCACTTTTTCAAAGTTCGTGCATTAGTCTCTACAGTTATTTTGCTCTGGGGTTGTGAATTGTTTAGTCGAATCCCGTTGGAGCAAGGATACATTGGGAGAGGGGAGCGACGGATGTTCTGCTACTTAGTAATATATTTTATATTTTGTTCTAGCTTGTAAATTTGAAACATAGTCAGTTTTTGAGACACAAGAAATGAAAAAGCCGAAATACGAAAATAGTTGATCTTTAATATTTACAATCAGACCTACCTTCAAATGAGTAAACTAAGGATGTATGGCAAAAAGGGATGTTTTACTAAATAATCAGTAGGCTATTATACATTTTGTTCATGCTCGTAGATATGAGAAGTTACACGGTTAAGTTTGTGATGCATTTTTTGCCAGAATAGGAAAAGAAATACTAAAAACGCACTGATATTTAATAATTTTTAGTCTGGCCTATTTTCAAATGCATACCTTATGTGCTTCGTCTTCTGCCTTTCGATATATTAGGATTTGTATATATATTGTTCTTTTAATGTAATCTGGTTCTTTAGGTCAACAGCACGGTTCCCATTGCATCTGAGGTCTTCCAGAAGGCCGGAGTGTATGATCCCAACAGGATCTTCGGAGTCACCACCCTAGATGTTGTGCGTTCCAACGCATTCATCGCTGAACTGAAGGTAATTCTCTACAGCTACCTTCACCCCGACAGTCCGGATAGTCTGTCGAGAGTCAATTGCTATTCGTTAAAGTAGATCAGCAACTAATCAGCCTCGGGGTGAAATGGATTGTCCCAGCTGATTTTGGCTAAGCATCATTTTTTCAGTACCATTTTTGTCAGCATTTTTGACAGTATCAGCTTCGAGAACTGGCGATTATTGCAGTCGCGAAACATCGGTGTTGAATACCAGTTTGTTGAAAGCATGGTCCGTTTGCATACACTGCCAGAGTCATCGTACATTGTTCATAAAGACGATGGAGACTTCGAACTAAGGCATGGCAGGCTGTAGCCGCGAGGATGTATCACCTCCAAGGCTCTTTTCGTTATGGTCCTGCTGGCAGCGTAGGTAAGACTGGTCATAAAAGGGCCATCTGTAATATGTTCAGGTCGAGAGACCGAGAACAAAAAACATGGGAGCTTCGTTTTGACTGAGCGCACTCCTTGCCGAAAGAGCTGAATCAGGCGACTGAGCCCTGCGCCACGCCTGCCACTTTTACAGTTATTGCTATTAATTTAAACCCGGAGAGGACGTTATGAGTTAAAAGAATGGAACATACAAAAACAGCTAAGAAACAGACAGTGGTTCGTCACTAGTATAGAGAAACTTGAGCAGTAAACATTATGCAGGTTAAATGTTTGCAGATAGATTGTAGAATTTGGTAACGATGCCTACTGTGAAATGTCCTTCAGCCTTGACAACTAACCTACCTTCAATGTTCATAAGTTGCAGCCCATAAATGCTAAATTATTTTTTAGGGACTTGACCCGCAGAAGGTGAACTGCCCCGTCATTGGTGGCCATGCTGGTATCACCATTCTTCCCCTCATCTCGCAATGCGTTCCCTCCGTCACTTTCCCTGCCGACCAGCTGAAGGCCCTTACCGAGAGGATCCAGGTAAGCCCATTTCTTGATCATCACCCATTCCGCAGTTACAGCAAGGGTCAGGATAAGTTGGTCGTAACTTAGTTATACACGTTGGCCCTCTACTACCTGTCCTTTAATCGAGCAATCTTCTTCACACTTTGTTCTTGGGATCAATTTGGTCCACTGCCTGGTAAAGCGTAGAATGATAAGAATGCTTTTTTTTTATTTTTTTTTTTTTATTTTTTTACCAGATCCCTTTGGCAGGTGTGTGCAATTTTTTAGAATGTTTACGATCCCTTTATCTCACGCTTGCGAGTGGATTCTCAAGACTTGGAGGCTTATGAGGCGGAGTATGGTATTTCTTTCCTGTTTTGTTTTTAACCATCAAACGGTGGACCTTATAGAATTTTACCACCTTGGCAGATAAATGTATTAGATATTGGATCGAAACATAGGGTTTTTCTAGTTGGTAGGTTTTAACTCATTCAGTTTTAAATCAACTAGCTATGTTTTGACTTCTGTTGCCTTCAGGACACGCTTGTGACGCCGAACGATCCTATAAATATCCTATATAATAGAATCCTAGGAGACCAACTTGATATCAAAAATGACGAAGTGGAGCTGGGGTCTAGTCGATAGTCCCGAAGAAAGGCTCGTTGCAGTCAGTGAGCTAGTATAAAGTAGTTTTTGGGATCCCAAAACGTGTGTGGAGGGATACCTATGACATCGCAAAAGTCGTCTGTCTGGCTGTGAGCACGGTAACTCTCGAAGGGAATGAGATATTTTGATGAGGCTTAGTGGGAGGATCCTTTGGGGCAAGCGAAGTTCGAGCTACATTTAGGGGTGGGGTATTTTTAAATAGCTAATAAGAACATGAACACGAATATGAAAACCATTTCACCGGTCAAGTAGTTCGCCCGGAATCCGGCCGAAACCGGAAAGTTTGTTAAAAGTAAAAGTTTTATTTGAAGTCGATTAGATATTCGATTTAGGGGTAAGAAGGCATGCTGAATGCTTATCTGAATATCCTTTTCTACGCGGACAAGTAGTTCCCCCGGAATCCGACCAAAACTGGAAAATTTGTTAAAAGCTAAAGTTGTATTTGTAGTTGATTAGATGTCCGATTTAGGGGTAAGAAGAGATGCTGAATCAGCATATCATAATCATTCTTTAGCCGAACATATAGTTCGTCCGGAATCCGGCTGAAACCGGAAAATTTGTTCAATTGAAGTGAATTAGATGTTGGATATAGGGGTATGGAGATACTCTGAGTTCGTTTTTTAGCTTCATTTATTCGCTGGACAAGTGTCCGTCTGTCTGTGAGCACGATAACTCTCGAAGGGAACGAGATATTTGGATGAAACTTGGTGTGAGGATTCTTTGGGTTAAGGGACAGGTCGAGTTCGTAGATGGTTTCCGTGGCTCCCGAATGGCCGATATCGAAGCTGGATGTCGACTCAGTTTATTGGTGCCCTTAAGTGGTCTTACTGGATTTTATCGGACGCACTGCCAGACCCCCATTTGGTTTCCTGGTTAGCCCCCCCCCCCCCTCGTCAAAATAGATATGTCGTATAAGGGTCAACACACATGCTGAACCCATATCTGAACTTGGTTTTAGCTATTTGGCCTTAATCTGTTTCCAAATTTTAATATTAAAAATATTCAAGGAGTCTGGCGAAGACTGGATCTGGCAAAGACAAAACCCAATAGTCTGTATCGAATATTACATCGAAACCTTTGGTCTTGTTTTGGTGGCACTCACATTTGTTTTGCCATCTTTTTAGGAGGAAGAAGTCTGTTGAATTTGAAGAAATGGTGCTATCCCCTTCTCCAGGTCCAGTCAGGTTTTTAAAAGAGTTCCGTGAGTCTTCATTGAATAAGAAAGAAAAGGCTTCTAAAAGCTGTATTACTTGTAGAATGTTCCCCTCTTCCAAGCCTTTTAACAAACAAAGAACTTGACAACGCGATGGGCAAGTTTTGCTTAGTGCATATAGTCGCCGTAGTTTAGAAAGTTATTGCGTTAACTCTCTCTTATTTTCTAGGATGCCGGTACAGAGGTCGTTAAGGCCAAGGCTGGCGCGGGATCTGCCACACTCTCGATGGCATACGCTGGCGCTCGCTTCGCTTTCTCGCTGATCCGCGCTCTGCAAGGCGAACAGGGAGTCATTGAATGCGCCTACGTCAGATCTGACATCACCGAAGCCAAGTATTTCTCCACTCCCCTTCTTCTTGGAGTAAGTGCCACTTTCATTTTTATTTCGTAGATAAGTTATACGCTCATGGTAGAAACGCTGAATGCTTTTCGCAATTTTGAGTTCTTGACCAATGCCTCTCGGATGCGTGAGACCAGATAGGGAAGAATCCGACGACAGAGCTAGCTTTGGTGACCCCAACTACAGTCCCGCAATCCCAGGTCTTTCTTGACGGGGGGAGGGGGCATATCTATTGTGGCCATAAGGGGGAAAAATCCCTACGCGCTATAAGATAACCAGAAGTGGCATTTGAGCCAGTTGTCTTGGCGACGCTCTTGACTCTGGTCCCGCCTACGTTCTGACCGTCCTACATTTGGTCCAAGTTGACCGAGTCCCTGCCTTTGCAACAGTGTGTTTTGCGTCAAAGCAGTCCGACTCAGCCCGCATGCTTTACGTCCCGGCGGATAATTAATTTGCTTATGAAAAAATCGTTCTTCGGCAGTTGCGATGCTTGTACAGCAGTCTATGTGAGCCTTGGAGTCAATCAGCTATATAATAGAATATAATATATTACCAAAAAAGCACGGGGTCATGGCAACAAATTTGTTATAAGGACACTAACTCATATAGTAGTGACAAGAACAACCCCTATTCTAAAAATCTCGTTCTATGCTCCATTGCAAGCCTCGAACGCCCCAGACAGCGGCGATCACAGTGTCAGAAGTTTCATTAGAGATAACACAAAGATTCTCAGTTCCAACAGATGACACTAGGATTGTTAGCTGTTACTTTTTCAAACGTTATGCATTAAAAGTTTATGCATACAATAACTGCCGAAAAAACACCTGTTGACTTTTTTGTTTGTCATCATATCAGAAAAGTCAACAGATGCTTTTTCGGCAGTTTTAGCGCTTCCTGGCAATGCTTGTTATGCATAATGTTTTAACTGCGCATTCTCGTGTTAATAATAATCATATAAGAGCCAGAGGCGTTACTAGCCAAAATGTTTTGGGGGGGGACGAGGAATTTACCGACTGGCTGAAAACTTTACCGACTTTTTCTGCAGAAAAAACGACTGTTTTCAACAATAAAAATGACATTATTGAAAAAAAATCGACTGATTTTCAGAAACATCTACTTATTTTCATAAAAACCGACTATTTTGACGAAAAATCGACCAATTTTCAGAAAAACCGACTATCGCCGGTGAAAAAAATCAACTGTTTTGACGAAAAATCGCGGCGCTTCGCACCGACTCGGTTATTTTTACCGACTGGCCGACGGCATTGGGGGGGGGCGTCCCCCCCCTCCCCCCCCCAGTCGTGACGCCCCTGATAAGAGCATCAAAAGACTTTCGCTTCTACAACTTCCTCTACACACTAAATTGAATTTCAGCCAGGTTGCGATCCACACCTGCTTTGAATTGATTGACATTTTCGTATTTTCGACACTTTCTGGTAGTGTTGTCTGTTATGAAACTTTGGACAGTGCCGTATGGCCACTAGGCAGGGGGATCAAGGACATTTAAATTTCAATATCAATTCAGTTTCAATTCAATTTATTTTCAAAAATTTGCTCACGGACGAAGCCGAACATTGAATTTCTTCCGTCATGTATAACTTAACAATTAACTAGTGTTAAAACAACTATAACTAATGTTATTCATTTAGTCAATGTACATGTATCTCACAGTAAAACTCTACGTAAAACCTTCAATCATACGTAACATGTCAACTTATCAAAACATCTAGAAATAAAACTCATAATTCTGTCAAATTCACCCCAAACTAAAAACTAGATAATATAAAAAAAATAAACAACACACACAAAAATACGATTAAATTATGGAGGTGGTTCGGAATGCCCGTTAAAAAGGTCAGTGAACGAAGGAACACAACTTTTTCTGTATCGGTCATGGGAACAGGGTACTGGCTGCAACTTTGGAACAGGCTGGGCAGCAGCTCGTGCCGGTCTTGGCCTAATAGGTAGATATGCAGGGGGAAGAATTTCTCGTAGGCCAGGGCTCTCCAACGTTTTTAGACCAAAACTGAAACACAACTTTTACATTACCGATCTTTAGCTTCATAGCACCACAAACCCACCTACGCATTCTGCGCCTCTATCATCGCAACCGACAAGTTTTGACTGAAAATATTTTATTAGCGCAATGGCATTGAGAAGAACCTTGGTCTTGGCAAACTCAGCGACTACGAGCAGAGTCTCGTCGCTCCCGCCGTCGAAGAGCTTAAGAAGAACATCAAGAAGGGCGAGGAGTTCGCCCACAAGCAATAAACTTTGCACTCGAACGCTTTAGGGAGAAATAATATGTGTACCTTACCATCCCGATGCTCAGATATTAGTTGCGTTTTTGTTCAGCTTCTGGCTGCTAGCTCAAGGGATTTTAGGGCCGCTTTTATCTGCAGTAAAAGATAGTAAGTTCATAAAAATCGAAGTACTTGGATGAATGTGGCCTAGCACTTGGACACAGCGAAGAGCATCTACGCGCAAGCCTAAATGGGCCGCTGAACAGAAACGCCGCATATGGTGGTGGCATCCTGAAACTTTTGTGATTTTAATTGTGTTTAATAAAGCTGAACCAACAATAAGGGCTTCGCCCTCTCTCACTTGGCCTTTGATGGGTTCCTTGTGTGATGCCACTGTCTTAGAAGGAAATGCTGGGCTGGGTAGCGTGTACCGAAGGACGAAAGAGGTGGGTCGCATAGGCTGGTAGTGGCGGTGGAGCTATGTTACAACTGTCAAGTTGGGAGTGGTAAGGCAAGACGTGGAGTGGTAAGGATGTCTATGCAGTAACAGACGGTGGTACGAAAGAGTAAATATTTGTAATTAACACAGTAAGTATAAAGATGTTGAGTATACGCGAATCTGATCTAGTCTGAAGATGCAGGGCTCCGGCGGTGTTATATATATGCCAGGCTTTGTCAAGGCTGTAGGCACGTACTCCTCGCGTGGGCCTGTGTCCTACATCTCTGAAGTTAGTCAACCCTAACAACAACTTTACATATATCCAGAATTCTGATGTGTAACCACTGGGGATAATTCACATACTTGACGAAGATTTAGCGAGGGGCTGCCCACTCCCCGACACTTCGTGCACGCTCTGTCACGGCGTCTAGTCAAGGCCTAAGCTCTAGACGAGCTGCGTTCAGTAATATGTCAACAATAATATACCTACGAGAAACTTAACTCGATAGATGAAGATTCTCTGACACTCTGTAGCAAGGCCGGACGGTAGTGTCTGTCTTGACGTCGTTCTTGGGACCAGTGAAGACAAGTTTTTGCAAGAACCCAGAACCCGGACCGAAGAGGAATCTGGTAAAAATACAACAATGCTTCGATTGTAGGCTGTTGGTGGAAACATTGGGGCGAGGTCGCAGATGGGAGTAAGGTTGACATAAGGGTTTAAGATGGCACTCAAATTGCTTTAGAGCAAAAAAAAAACAAGGAAGAAAGAAAAATGTCGTTTTTTACAGTTTTTTAAAGTTGAAATGTGCCAGTTGAACTTTAGAATTGCGCCAAAAAGTGGCAGCATTTCTTGAAAAAATATGTGCCACGGAATTTCAAAATGCGCCCAAATGGCGCAATGGTAGGTGTGGCCAAAGCAAAATAACACTTGGGAGAAACTTGAAAAAAGCGACAGATTCGAGCCGAGATTCGAGCAGCAGCGACACTAGCACCACTAGCGATAGAGAAGGACCCTACTGAACCTCAATTAGTCGTTCACCAGCGCTAGCTCTGATAACTCAAAATTCCGAACATAGCGAAAAAAAGAAACAACCTCCCCTCTTTTCTCTGTGCGTGCAGACCGCACCTTAGCTGTAGCCTACTAGGGTTTTCTAAACGTGCAAGTTTGTCTCACTTTGAATGTCGCTAGCGTAGTGGGCGGAACTAGAAAGCCCCGTTTTCGATTTGCGGAATACACAGGTCTTGGCGCTACTGCCTAGTTTTATTTTGCTTTGGGTGTGGCGAAAGCAACAGTGCTCATTTTGTCGGTCAAACCCGTTCATTTTTAAAAAATACGGGTTTTAATTTGGTTTTGTTTAAGACGCCTGTGTTTTCTTCCTGCATTGTCATTGGACCAGTGACTTACTTATGACTTAAAGCTCCCGCCGGTGGGAAACTTGTGAAGATGTGAAGCTTCGCCAGCTGCCTACAAGTATCCCAATGCTCTTACCAAGAACAAATAAAGAACGGAACGGACGTGTATGGAATCATGGGGAGGATAACATTTTCAAATTTGGTTTAAGGGGGGGTGGAGCCTTTAGCCGATGCCTGTTCCGACCACTGGGTAAATACAGATATCGATGCTGAATTTTCTAATCGTCGTTCTTCGCGTCAAGAAAGTGCGTGGATTTCAGAATAAAGCCGACAGTGTGCTGAAAAATTTCAAGAAGAAAGAAGAAGGTCCTAGCTTGGAACCGTTCGAGGGGATGGACATGCGCTGGATTTATACAATGAGGGGATTATATCATTGTGTAACACAAGTGTGTGATACGAAACTTGTTATAGGGTCGTCCCTTTGGTGCAGGTGAAAACTTTTCTGGAGAGCTCCTGTTCCATAACTGAGACGATGACAAACTATTTTCCGAAATAGTCTATAGTATATACTGTTTTAGATGAGTTTTTCAGTGGCCGATGTCATACTTCACAAATTGTGTTAAAACTGTTATTGAAATGACGAACTGATTGAGTGTATACATAGTTGTATTTTAGTGATTATGCTTGACATAGCTGTTAAATTCGGAACTTTGCGCTGTGAAAGATACTTCTAATGAATACAACTCTACTCTACTCTACACTCGTTTATATGTCTATTTAAGACACTATCGCAATTGTAAGGTTGATTTTCTGCGCACGCAAGGTCCCCCTATCCCACCAGATTTGCTGATGCGATGGAACCAGCAAGCGTTAACAGTGATTCCGAACTCGAAAGTGAAATCTGTTAAGGTAAGGTCAAAACTTCGATTGCATACAAGCGGCAGACATGACTGTGGCATAGAAAAATGATTTTAGCGTATCGTCTTACATTACTTGGTACTGTAAAATAGATGTTATGTCAGGAGGTAACGAATCTTCTAGTACGGAACGGTAAAAAATGCAATTTTCCAGCCCCTAATTTGACGGACAAGATACAAAGACTGTTAGCATTGGGACTGACCTCCGCGATATTCCCTGCAGAAGCGAAAAGATCAATACAATATATATATTGGCAGGGTTTTGGTTGCTAGCTTTGCTCGTAATAGATGATTGTTTTAATCGTTGCACTTTTTATTTGTATTTTTTCTTATAATGCTAAGATATTTTGCTCATACTGTGTTCTTCTTCTTCACCAAGGACTTCGTCTTACGAAAGTACAGCCTCTTGTGACACTGCGGATGTTACTGACCGGGTCTCGGCTTGCTTGTCTTCGGGTTCGTGGATGCAGAACCAAGGCATGTCTTTTTGCAGAGCTTGGCGGAACCTAAAACAAAGTAAAAAGTATTAAACAAATAATCTTATGTCGCAACCAGTGTTGGGAAATACTTAAAGTTCAATGGGCACATCAAACTACCCTGATCCCACTCTGTAACAACCTAGAAACAATGCTTACCCCCTAGACCAGCAGTTTTTTCAACAGTTTCCTCTCTGTGACATTTCAAAGCGTAATTTTTTGGGCCAGTACATGCTCAATTTACTAGCTTGGACAAAGATAAAAGTGATCGTTCTTGTAATACTTAGTTGATCTTTATTTTATGCATAAATCAGCTTGTATCATTCAGATTTTAATAGGTCATTTGTTTTTTAATGAATTTTGTAGCTATGTTATTTTTTTATAAGCTTATTGCATATTCTTGTACATTTTATAAAGCAAGTTAATCAATCTTCACAACACTATTCCACACAGAAAAACTTTTAATAAGTACTTTAAGCCATGGAACTTCTGATGAAATACTAGAACAATCAGCTAAACTGAATCTGCGGCTTGACTTTGGTGACATCTCAAATATATCCTTTTCTATCAAGCATTGCTGGGAGTTTTTGAATTTCCTGCCACGATATCCCAGCTCCTAAGATTTGGATCGCCGAAATGCCAGAGAGGTAAAGACAAGGGATAACAAGAAAACGGCCGATTTTCGTAGCGCCTTGTATAGGAAGTCGGAAATGTTTATTTGTGAAGCATTCAATACAAAGTAAAACATTAGAAGTGTCCATAGTGCTTTAAGTAAAAGTACTTAAGTAATTATTTAAGTAAACAATTCTAGTACTTGTACTCTACTTAAGTAAAACATTTCAGAAATACTTGATACTCGTACTTAAGTAAAAAATAGAAGTAAATAGAAGAAGAACTTAAGGGTACTTAAGTACTCAAGTACTTTCATAATAGTGAAAGGTTCAATTAGCACGAGGCTCAGTGGCAAAGAAATTCTAAAATTATTAGTAATTACTCGCTACCGGATATCACGTAGAAATTGTCTGTTCTCCACAGAAAACTGTCCGAAATTGCGTACACACGTCTGTCACCCCCTCTCATGGGCTTATTCGTCTGTTTGACTCGTTAAGTAGATTTGTTTGTATGTGTTGTGTTTTGCCTAATCATGTCTTCATATATTCTTTTGTACTCCACTGTTTTCGTCTTGTACGATTTGTGGGTTAAAAATAAATAATTGTTATTTAGTACCATGTTTGTCATCTTCGCTAAAAACTGAATGGACATTAGGAATCTAGTGATTCTTTCTGTGAGCCTTAAGTGGTTGTTTGAAGAATAGCTAATTATGTAGCTTTTCTTCGTCAGCTATATAGCCCAACGGTTACAACCTATAAATTCATTTAAAATGTGAACACTGAAAACGCCGTTCCGTTATTTTCCATTCCGTAAATTTGCGGGAAGTTCCCGCCCACTAATGGAGAGAGGCTTGGTACAACCCTGACTGTTGGTAAACGTGTGATCATTTTGTTTGAAATCGACGAAACCCCTGATATATGTTTTTCTTTTACTCTTAGATGGTTTAGGTGGAGGGAGCGCGGGAAGACCCCCCCCCCCGATAAACTCCTGGATCCAGACCTGTCCAACATACATTTCACGTTAAAAATAAGACGAAAGGTTTCGGTGAGAAAGAGGAATTGTGTTATTTTTTATATCCAGAAAATCAGGTAATCTCTTCCAGATCGCGAAAATGTTATGTATGTCCACTCAATCCCTTAACCAGATCCTTTAAAGGACCCCTCTTGCTTATTACGCCTTTTATAATTTATCTAGCTCCATTGTACAGTTTTAAGCTTCTAAAATCCCCACGTTTCTCCATTGTTTCGTTTTGTGCCTACGAACTTTTAGCGCTTTTTCGAATGTGCCGAGTTTTGACCGGCACACAACGCAACGTTTGCCAGAATCTTCAATGTCCGCTGACGACTCTTCCCATATAAGGATATGAGAATCTTCGGTATCTGACTTCTTTTATTTGCTTCGTTTTCCGACTTTTTAACCAAGGCGCGTTCAGCTTTCAAACGTTTTGCGCCCAGCCGCCGCCTCGGAGAGCAGGAGGGCTGGATAGAGTCAACAAGCTCTAACAAGAAAATCGCTAATTTTCAGATGGAAAGTAATGGTATTTTCGGAAAACAATTTTCTGATCCGTTTCATGGGGAAAGGATCATTTCTAGTAAGAGTTGTGCTTTAAGCAATAGTTTTCTATCTTGATTGATTGATTAATACCAAACGTAGACACGCCCTTTACCTCGAAATACATTATCTAATAAGTTGGGTCGCAGTATATTGTTTCTATCCATTTTTTGTTGGATCCCAGAGCGTAAATGGAGGGATACCTATGACGTCACAAAAATTGTCCGGCGTCTGTCTGTCCGTCTGTAGGCACGACAACTCTCAAAGGGAATGAGATATTTTGATGAAACTGGATGTGAGGATTCTTTGGGTCAAGAGTAAGGTTGAGGTTATAGATGGGCTCTGTAGCCTTACATTTAGGGGTGGGGGAGGGGGTTTAAATTAAGGGGCAGGCAAAACATTTTTAAACAGCTTATGTGATAGTCGATTACGGGGTAAGAAGACATGCTGAACAGGATGTTGAAAACTATTTTTTCGCCGGGCAAGTAGTTCGCCCGGAATCCGGCAAGAACCGGAAAGTTTGTTAAAAGTAAAAGTTTATTTGAAGCTGATTAGATGTTTTTTTTAGGGGGTAATGAGACAAGCTAAATACCATTATGAAAACAATTTTCTCGCTAGACAAGTAGTTTGCCCGGAATTCGGGCAAAACTGGAAAATTTGTTAAAAGCAAAAGTTTTGCTTGAAGTTAACTAGACGTTCGATTTAGGGGTAGAAAGACAGGGAACACGATTATTCAAACCATTTTCTCGCCGGACAAGTAGTTTTCCCGGAATCCGGCCAAATCCGAAAATTTTTTAAAAGCAAAACTCTTATTTGTAGTTGATTAGATAGTGATTTAGGGGTAAGAAGAGATGCTGAATCAATATATGACAATCGTGTTTTTACCCGGACGCATAGCTCGCCCGGAACCCGGCTGAAACCGGAAAATTTGTTGTGAGTTAAAGTTTTATTTGAAGTTGATTATATGTTCGATATAGGGGTAAGGAGATACGCTGAATTCATTTTTGAGCTTTATTATTTTGTCGGATAAGTAGTTCCCGAATTCGGCAGAAACCGGAAATTTGGCAGAAGTAAGCTAACGCAGGAAGTTTCGATCAGTTTCGTCAGAACAACTATGACTTATAAGGGTAAACGCACATGCTGAATCCATATCTGAACTTGGTTTTCTCAGATGATTAGCTATTTGGCCTTAAACTGTTTCTGAATTTTTGTAGTATTGTACCTTTGGTCTTGTTTTCGGTTTACATCAGATTCCGGGGACCACAGTTTACCCAGTAGGGTAAATTTCCCACCTGGTAGTTCCCATGAGTAGGAGCTGACAGATGAGCCAGTCGTCTTATTATCCCTATACCGACGCGAACAACTCGACAAACACATTTTTAGAACTTGTTCTAGTTTTCGCAGGATTCCGGCGAATCCGTCCAAACTATCAACTTTACGGGAATACGAAGCTGGAGGATGGATTTCCTATGTCTTCCTATCACTAGTTTAAAACTCTTAATATTCGGTAAAGCGAATACTACCGAATTTCCATTTTTGATCGGACTTTACTAAGCAGTATCGACCGCATTAGACCGCATCAGCATGCCAGCCTGCTTCAGCATCTTGATTCAAGAATTCTATTATTCTAGAAATCTTTTATTTTTACCGAATTCCGTGCGAACTAATTTTCCGGGGTCAGAATAAATGACAGGGATTCAGTTTGTCTGTCACTCGTGAATAAAATCGTAGCTTGAAGTTAAAACCCCTCCGCCACCCCTGAATGTAGGGCTACATACCATCAACGAACGACCTGTACTTTTGACAGAAAAGATCCGCACACGAAGTTTGAACAAGATAGCCTACCTAACTTATTCGAGAGTTATCATGCTAACGGGCAGACACGCTTTACGAAGTTATATAGTTGTCCCGTCACTGCGTTTTGGGATCCCAAAATCATGATTTGATTATCCCCTCACATGGTAACTATGTATTGTTTGGTCGTTGATCTGTTGATCAGGGTTTTTTGAAATCTACCATAATAAGTCTACTTGATGAGCCATACTTGAGTACTTAAGTACTTTTTTGAAAAGTACTTATTACTTTGGTAGATTTTTTGAAAAGTACTTAATACTTATACTTAAGCAAAACATTCCTGGAGTACTTGGTACTTGTGCTTACGTAAAAATTAGAAGTACTTGGCACAACACTGGTCGCAACCCGCGAGGGTCTTTGTTGAGGACCGACCTTAAATTTGTACTGCTGTTGCGTCTGTCTATTTTTCTTTGTTCTCTTTGCTGTGGGTGATGAATATTATTTGTTTTGAATATTTGAAATTATTTTTCTTTGTCTATTTTTGTTAGGCTTCGTTTGTTACCGTTTGACTGAATCTGTTTTGCAAAAACAGTGCTTAAACTCAGTTGTCCGGTGAAGCCGTACAACGGCGGAAGACGAAGCAAATACCAAAGTTTTATTTTGGTTTCGTTTTTGGTACAAGTGAGTGAATTGGTTTGGGTCAACCTGGCAATTTGGCCTCACGTTAATCGGAGGGGGGGGGGGAGGGGTCGAACTTTGGGTGATTCAAGGTATATTTCGGTTTTCAGAAGGTATTGACGCAAGAACTTCCCCGGTCGAAGTTACAACATCCCTTCTCTTAAATGGGCAAGCAACGCGGATCACACCCTCACTACGTGATTCGCAGTTTTTAGACTAATTCACTATTAATTTTTTTACGCCCGACTTACTTACGGTATAAGAACGAACTTCATCAATATCGTTATCATCTTTTCATCTCGATTCTTACCTAGGATGCGAGATGGCGTACACCATCGGATTGAGGACAGAGGCACACTTTGCTGTGAGCGCTGGAAGTTGGGCCACCAGAGGGGTCAGCAGCTGCTTGTCGCCGAAAGCACCGACCATGCATATGATACCATAGGGTGACCAGATGCAGACCCACAACATGACGTTGGCGAGAGCAACTTTGGCAATCCTCATCTCGGCAGACTCGGCGCTTGAACCCTGGAGGATTGGGCAAGGTGAGTAAAAGTTGACCAAAGCTTGTGTGCCATTCAGACAAGGTCGCTATTATGGTTACTATTAATACTTTATTTCAGTAAAAAAAAAGTTTCAAGGACTTAGAAGAACGTACAACAACACGAAACAAAAATAATAAAAAGGAAGTCTACCACATGCAAAAGATATCTTGGTAGGGCAGCGAAAGCTACTAAATCATTGCCACATCCTCTAAAGCGATGAAGCTTTGCAACATTAGCCTTTGCGCGCAGGTCCTTCAGGAGCCTGAAACGTTGAGCCAAGGCCTGTAGATGATCTTCCCTTATTTTATTTGTGTGACGGAAATTGTCTGATGTCGTCAAAGGGGGAAATTCGCTCATTGTGAAACAAAGAGCACGGAGTCTTCTGTAACACTGCTATTGAGCTTCTCCTTGCTTTAGCAGTGGGATCTTCGCGTTTTGTATATTCTCGGTATACTTCATACGATAACGTTGGTTCCAGTATCCCACTCTCAGGTTGTGTTCCAACCCTCTGACAATAAACACTATAGGTTTCCATTGTCGTTCCAACAAGCGACATAGCTACACGAAACCGGTTGAAGCCGAGACAATTGAGTTTTTCAAGATGATAAATCTTTTCTGATGTTGTTTATTGACTTGACCTACCACTTTTAACTTGGAAGTTGTAGCGAACGGTGCATGCACACTACCTACGTCAGTATCAGACTTACCCTCCCCCCTCTACAATATAATAAAGCACAACTAGGACTTACTGCATTTGACCTGAGATTGGTGACGTTCATCTTCTTTGCCTGTTCCTTCAGCGCGGCCTCGTGGGCCCATACTGCCTGCACGATTTGAGAGTAAAAGAACATCAGCAACGTCAGCGGCAATACGTAAGCTCCGGTAAACATGAACGCCGCAAACTGCTTGTTGGAGGGAGTATCAGTCAGGTAGTCAAAGGAGCAGGTGCTTAGCAATCCTTCGGCCGTGTAGTCCGACCAGATTTGGAGAAGTGGGGGTAGGCTGAAGATGTTGGCATAAATCCAAGTCCAGATGACCATTCCGACGGCCATACCGTGTGTGATTTTCGTACCGCTCATGCCTTTGACGATAACGTTGTAGCGGTCGTAGCCGATCCAGACCATGGTGAAAATGGCGGCGATGCCTACAGAAATACAGTTACTTAGTTAGCTAGAGGTTTTAGGTTAGCGATGCGGATTGGCCACAACAACTATTTGTTCGTTTGTCCGATTCAGTATGATGAGTCTGATACAGTAATAATTAATGATCATAATATGAAAGATCTGCCAATTGCGACAAATAAGTAACAGTAAACAAGAAAACCGATTTGCTTTTTTCATTCTTAATTCTGCATTGTATTTGTATTCATAAATGTTTTTTTTTTTTAAGCTTACCGGACTTTCTGATCAATGGTCTTCTCAGAAGCAATGAGCGAGACGCTTGTTTACACTTAAAGACATTTTAAGCGGAAAATAACTAAATCAGCGTCGTGCTGTGAGGGGATACAAAATGACGGGAAGCTCGAAATCTCGGACACGAAATGAATTGAACAGTAGAGTGAAGCAGCAATATAACTAAGGTAGTAACTTTAATGGTTGATTTTCATAATAATAATAATAATTTTATTTTTCATTAATCAAAAAGCAAAAGGCACAGACAGAGTAGGAATAAGGAAAGAAAGAAGAAGAAAATATTATAGTAAAAGGAAAACCCACAAAAAGAGAGACTACGACTACGTTACCCATTTTCAGAACTAACCTGTTGTAGAAGAATGATCTTCCGTTCGTGCTTAAGGCTATTGAGACTGCTGTAAGTGAGTCAGTGATATTGTAAGTAGCGGCTATTTTACTATTTCGGTTTCAGGGAGGGAGGTGGAGCAGGTATTTACAGAAACGAACATAAATAGACGAATTTGTTTTATGGGAGATGGTAGGAAGAGGCTGTTTTACCGGTGATTGATCCAAGATAGGCATATATTCTGCACCACTGGTGCCCCCAGATCCACCATCTTGAAGAGAATGCAGATATAACAAACATCGGTGCCTGGGTGAGCATCATCAGAAAATCAGCGACGGCAAGGTTCACGATGAGCATATTCGATGGCGTTCGTAGGGTTTTTGTCCTGAAATTTCGGTAGCAGTTTAGATGGGGCACTTGAGGAAGTTCGCGGCAGGGCATTCAAGTTAATAATTGCTGTGGCACTGAGAGAACCTGTCTTTTGGCCGATGGTTGTTCCAGGAGAGCCAACAGCTTTATATTAAGCTTTCACTCGCAATTCTTTGCTGTTCTTTTGTTCGACGTCGCTTGCTTGGTTTGATAAGAAGACAAACAGTAACGCTGTTTCGGGCCGCTTTCCCTTGCGCCTATCTCAGCATCGAATCAAGTTACCGGCTACCTGCTCGTAAGTGAACACATAGCTGCCGTTCAAGACAAACGCGATGACGGTCGAAAAATTGTTTGCCGTGTTTGCTCGTCGAATGAAATACCGTCTGGTACGAGAACACGAAACTACTAGTGAGCACAAGCGTAAAGACGGCGAAAAACAACAGGTGATTCATCCGTCACCTTTGCTTCGAAGATGAACCGCAAGAAACTTTATGGGGCTGCAATATTCGATTCCGGCTGATGACTGAACACAATACTGGCATTGAAGATGGAGTGAAGACAGTGGAAACGGAATATGATTGGTTGTAGTGGAGATTTGTTAAGGGGCTAATCCTGAACTTATCTTGGAAGAGACTTACTTCGTAAAGATTCGGATAACAATCCCGTTGCCAAACGCACTGAGAAACCAAAGGACAGTGTAGATGCATGCGAATAAGTAGTTCCAAGCAGGGTTCGAAGGTGGGAAGCTGTGCCAGTGAGGGTGGCTCATGTCAATAACACTTTGCGGAGCTCCGTCAATCTGTTTCATCCCTAGAGATAGTTCAGGATTATTTGGCGGGAAAACCTGAAGATTACTTTGTTTATCCCAGCTCCTGTGTCTAAGGAGTGGTATAGCAAGTAAATACGCAACCCCAGCGCTACCCGCAGCTTTCATATGGTGGGCTTACACACTGCGTAAAATCCGAGCGTATTTTACGCATGTTTTGAGCTTGAAAAGATTTCTAGCAATATGGACGTATTTAGATACAAAACGGACCGATTTCTCAAATACGTCCGTATTGCTAGAAATGTTTTCAAGCTCAAAACGTGCGTAAAATACGCTCGGATTTTACGCAGTGTGTAAAGGGACCAATAACCGGTTTTCATTTTCAAAATTAAAATCAGCAAAAGTAAGTTGATTAGATGACAGATTTAGGGGTAAGAAGAAACGCTGAATCCGTATATGACAGTCATTGTCTACCCGGAAATATAGGTCGTCCGGAATCCGGCTGAAACAGAAAAATTTGTTTTAAGTTAAAGCTTTATTTGAAGTTGATTCGATATACTGTGTAGGGATACGGAGATACGCTGAATTTGTTTCTGAACTTTTTTTTTTGCTCGACAAGTAGTTCGCTCGGAATTCGGGCGAAAACGTAAATGTTTGGGATCCCATCGATGCTTTTGTTCTTGTTCCTTTCGGCTAAACGTCGCACCACGTGCTAGTCGCGCCACAGTGTTCGTAGTTACCAACCTTGCTACGCTGACGAGCGTGGTATTAGTTGCTCTTCGAGAAGGCTGGAGCGGTCAGCGTAGTAACTTTTACAGGGTTGGAAAGTAACTAATAGTTACTGATGAAAGAAGGATGGAACGCGCTCATGATTAGAATATTGCAGTCGTGGAATGGAATATGGGAGTACTTTAATTTTTTAGATGAAAATCCGGTCACCGGATCATCTATCAAAACCATTACGACAAGTCTAAGCTTTAGGGATACGGTGAAAGATGATGAAAATCCATACCTGGTGGAATGAAAAATCCATATCCGTTATCGATGAATCCACCCTTTAAAGCCTCAGCGATTGGTCCTGTGTAATTTACCATTTTACTAGACAGAGTTGGCAGTGGGTACTGTGAACTAGTAAGTAATGGAGGCACTGGATTTCTTAAAGACCCTTTAAGACTACTGCCTGTCCAAAAGGACTGAACCACGACTTTAGAAAAGAGTCTCTAGTATATATAGCAAGACTGAGCGTACATGATGTTATTGGATTACGGAGAATTGGGGATTAGGAACTTGCTAAGCAGAAGCTTACTTGCTGTAGGACTTCAGCAAGAGTATTGACAAGACCGAAACTTGGCTTTAGGATAAACACTTTTGACTCTTTGTCCGAAGGGATCCTTGATGAAGAACAAATTAGTGATTCAGTTGTATATCTGTGTTTCCGTTATAATCTGTAAGTTGGTTTAGAAGCAGGGGTGTCGCAAGGGGGGACGACAATTTTACTAAAATTGTTCACTGTTTTTCCGGACCGGAACTATTCGGTATATTTACGAGGTTTCGGTAGTTTTAAAGAATCCCAAATAGTCCACCGGCACAAAACTATTCGGTATAATGATCGGGATTCGGTGTAGTTGCCAGGATTCCGTAAATATCACGAACTGGGTGTGCGAGTTTACTGAAATTATTAGGTAATTTTTCGATGCCAGAATTATTCGGTATATTCAGTAGGAGATTCGGTACATTCGTCTCGGTAGGAGGTTCGGCAGTTAGGCTATGCAGAATCCTGAATAGGCTACGTTATCGTTCCAAAATTATTCGGTATCGTGATTGGGATTCGGCATAACTTTCAGGATTCGGTAGTTACGAGGAAAGGAGTTACAGTTTCGACGAAATTGTACCGAATATGAATATTATTCGGTATAGTTAGTTTTTCGATACCGAAACTATTCGGTATAATAAATGGGATTTGGTAGTTACACAGAATTCCTAAGAGGATCTCGGTCTAAACTTATTCGGTATTATAACTGGGATTCTGTAATTTATTCGGTAGAATTGGCAGGATTCGGCAGTCACGGCAACATCCGAAGAGGTTGGGTGAAGCACTGGTGTCAGACAAAAGGACTGATCTATGATTTCATCGATAGTCCTATCTTTTATTCTGGATCCCAAAAAGTCGCTCTAATCAACAATGTTTCAAAAATTCCGCCTGTGGCGCTTTTTGTGGTATTCTTTTTTTATGTAACGACGCGCCATTTAATTAGGATTTCAAGCTACTTTTAGGATTGGGACTACTTTTTTAATTTGGCAGGACAAAAACGAACTTAAACAAAAATTCGGTGCGGCGCTCACATTATTTTTATCATGGGTAGTACTGACTCTACAGTAGCAGTTAAATTATAACCTATAGGAACAAGACCAAAGGTTTCGATGGGATCCCAAAAATCTAATATTTGATCCAGACAATTGCGAACGAACTATCATACTTGTCCAGAAAAAAAAAGGTCAGAAACGAATTCAGCGTATCACCTTATCCGTATAAAGAACATCTAATCAACTTCAAGTAAAAGTTCAACTTATAAAAAAAAATCCGGTTTCAACCGGATTCCAAACAAACTATATGTCCAGGTAAAAAAAAAGATTGTCATTTACAGATTCAGCGTGTTTTCTTACCCCAAATGTGTCATCTAATCAACTTCAAATAAAACTTTTGCTTTTAACAATTTTCCGGTTTGGCCTGATTCCGGCCGAACGAGTTGTCCTGGTAGAAAATACTGTTCCCATAAGGGTTCAGCATGTCTTCTTACCCCTTAATCGAACATCTAATAAACTTAAAACAAAACTTTTACTTTGAACAAACTTTCCGGTTTTGGCCGAATTCCGGGCGAACTACTTGTCCGATGACAAAATAGTTTTCACCGTCGTGTTCAGCATGTCTTTTTACCCCATAATCGACTATCACATTAAATGTTTAAAAATATTTAATTTGCCCCTTAAACTAAACCCCCACCCCCACCCCTAAATGTAGGGCTACAGAGCCCATCTACGAACTTGACCTTACTCTTGACCCAAACAGTCCTCACACCAAGTTTCATCAAAATATCTCATTCCCTTCGAGAGTTAGAGTGCTTACAGACGTACAGACGGACAACTTTTGTGATGTCATAGGTCCTTCACTTACGTTTTGGGATCCCAAAAAGCAGGAATGTGATTTAGAAATTTTTCCACTTGCTCGATGATTTAATTGTTGTGTTGCGAGAGTAACACTTAGGTTTTGTCCTCGTTTTCCTATGCCGCCAATTTCATTTTATTCCTGGTAACGTGTAAGGGTCTAACCTGTGCGGTTTTTAGGGAAAGTGTGGACCATAGGCCGGATTGATGAATATGACATTACATTTTGGAAAGCTCCGTAGAACTCTTGCCTGGGGCCAAAAAGGATGGTTTTTGCTTGTCCTCGAGCCAGAGCCTACGGTGTGCGAGTGTAGTGGAGTTAAATAGCCTAAGTCAGAGAGGACTATCTGAAATTGTGCAGCCAACCTTTCGTTTCATCAAACCATGTTTCTGCTTTCGGGTGGAAAGCTCCGTTCTAGCACGCAAGCAGGCAGGCACCAGTTTCAAATTGAAGATGGATTAAAATCTATAAGTGTTAAATATATGCGGCAGTTACCCGGCCCCACGTCCAACACATCTACTTTGAGTGATAAATAGAAAAATCTACAGAAACCAAAAAGTGGCAATCGATAGCCGTTGACGAGCTGATCAAAGTGTATGTCATCCATTTTGTGGTACAAAAATTCCTTCATGAGATGCACCAGTTTGAAAGTTTCAAAAGGGTTGGCAACTTCAGTAGTAAGGTACACACTGAAACCAAAAATAGGCGATACCAGTTGTGAGACTTGTAGGGGACTTGTAAGCGACAGTCGACTGTTAGCTCATAATTATCTTCGGCAATGAGGGGTTTGCAGCTTTTGCTAGTTGGTGTACCTGTTATTTGTTTCCGGTGCATTCAATGGTAAGAACAATTTGGTTCTCAATTGTAAGACATGCAAGGGACTTGTAAGTAATAATCGGCTGTTATGCACAATCATCTTCAGCGATGAGGGGTTTGCAACTGTTGCTAGCTGGTGTACCCATTATTTATTTCCGGTGAACTTGATGTCTGTCACAGTAGAGGGACTTGTAAGTAAGAATCGGTTCACAAGACGCTAGAAATTTGTGCAAATTGGTGCACATCGTCTTCGATTTCTACAAGTCTGACGGTAAGAAAGTTTGTATCGATGGTCTATCGCTGTAACCTAGGATTAACTGTTTACGCAACGGGTACAAACGATAATGTAAAACAACGAGGTAGTTTCATAATAACTAATAGTGTCATCTATGGTATTTTAATCCTGAAAAGTTACGGATAGCTTTATAATATCAACCAGATTATATAGGATATTGTTCCAAGTTTTCATCCGTCACGATGTCTACGATTTAAAAGGATAAAGTTCAAGTGACTGCAAAGTCAATTTAGTCCCTTCTTCCGATATTCTTTTGTTGTTGTTTTTACAACGCCGAGGAGTTTATAAGCTTCGATAAGTTGACAACTTCAGCATTTAACCGACAGCGAAGAAACAAAACTAGCAACACTTTAGTCGGCAAAGCCGGACAAAGGTTGCCGCAACATTTCACGTTGCCCAGGCAACGTAGGTCTAGTTTTGTCTTGGGTACGCCATATAAATAGAAGCTGCTACCGCAATCCTCCCCGGCAATATATTGTCCAGCGGGATTCGCAAAAATGACCCGCCCCCAACGAAATGACGGCCGTACTGTGAAATCTACCTGACATAAGTTTTATGAAGTGTCACTACGCTGTCAGAAGTTTCGTAACAGATAGCGTATGACACTTTCAAGAATAACACCTTTTAACTTAAGAAATAAAGTGTTATGACTAATTAAGTTTACACTATTTCGTGCCTAGTTCTCCAAGAACACCTTCAATTGGTAAAAATACTAACGGTAACGAAAGAAACATAACAGATAACATCTCAAAGTGCTATGTGTTGAAACCGCGCATCCTTCTGTTGTCGTTATGTAACTTCTGACAGTGTAGTATTTTTACCTATTGAAGGTGTTGTTGAGGATCTAGGCACGAAATAGTATAAACTTACTTTGTCGTAACACTTTATTTCTAAGTGAAAAGGTATTATTCTTGTAAGTGTTTATGCGCAATCTATTATGAAACTTCTGACAGTGTAGTTTATGGCGTGGAATCCCAAACTGTTTCTGGTATGAAAATGAACGAAGGGTAGCACAGCTACTTTTCACTATTTTCCCACTTCACTTTTCCATTGGAGTTTATCATCCAGAATGATGCCAAGAATTCTTACAGAATTTTCAGTTTTCATTGACGATTCTGAATAGACTGTTTGTAATACTTGTTTAGTGAAGTTAATCATCATGACGTGATTGTTGCAATTGCTGACTTCTACCTTGACATGCGAGCATTGTTGATGGAGATTGGCGATCATGTCATGGAGCATCCAATCTTCATTGCCTCGAATCTCATGCAGAAGAGGAAGTGTGAGGTCATCAGCAAACTTTAAATGGTTGCCTATTGTTGTAAGCCGGGGTTTAGTTTAGGTTAAGTAGATTAAACTTTCACTCTTTAGTTTCACGGGGGTTTAGTTATTCTGGGAATATCCGGTGGGTTCGGTTGGGTTTGTTCGGGAAGGGATTTAACTAGTTTCAGGACAGTTCTGTGTGAAGTTTCAGTGAAGAAAGTCATAGTGAGATATATAAGTTGAGTATATAGGCCTATACGTGTTCTATTTTAGTCTAATAATGTAAATAAATAGTGTAATATCTGAATTCTCGATTCCGTTCAGGCGTAGGATTTGGAACCAGAGCATACAACAACCATCATTGCAAGACTATGTTCGTCATGAGTTTGTTGACTACCATCAAACACACCAAGGGCCCGAGACGAGTCCCTTGCGGTGCCCCACAAGTTATCCTAACAGGCGGTGGAACGTCTTCATTGTTGAGCTGTACACAGTGTGATCGGTCAATAAGAAACTAGCGATCATCCGAACAAGGAATGTACGTGCACCCATGTCTATAGCCGTAATTACAAATTTTTCATGATCGAGGTAGCCAAACACTTTAATGAGGTCGTTGATCAGCAGGTCTACGTAAGAGTTTGCCTTTTCAACACGATTAAGGACTTCGTCAAGCAGGAGCGCGAGATAATCGATTGTGCTTTGGCCAGGCCTAAAGCCAAATTTTCGAATGCCTAGAGAGTCTTCTATGTCACTGTACAGCCAGCGAAACAGGAAACCTTCAAAGAACTTACTTACTTTGCTTTGTCCTTTTGTGCAGTTTTGTGCAGTTTTTTTTTCTTTTCAATGTTTGTACTCCGCTTTCTGTATTTCAGCGTGATATGAAATAAAAAAAAAAAAAAATAAGTTCGCCCCATTGGGGCAGGGGCAGGCGATTGGGGCAGGCAATACACTATCGCAGTATAAAGGGTTGATTCTCAGCCCATGCAAGGTCCCCCTGATTCCACCAGACTTGCTGATGCAATCGCAACCATCAAGCGTTATTAGCGATTCCAAACTCCAAAGTGAAACCTGATCTTATCGAGAAAAAAAAAAAAAACATTTCAACTGCATTCAAGCGTCAGATATGCCAGTGATATGGAAAAATTAGGTTAGATCGCCGTATCGTGTTAGATTGAAATTTCGTGTTACTATAATAGATGTTAAGTCAGGAGATAACGAATCTTCTAGTACGGAACGGTAAAGAAAAAGGCTAACATATTCCAGTCTGTAAGATCTCGGACAAGATACAAAGACTGTTAGCCTCCGCGATATTCCCTGCAGAAGCGAAAGATAAATAAAAGATATATGTTGGCAGGCTTTTGGCTGCTAGCTTTGCTCGTAATACCTGACTGTTCTAATCATTGCACTTTTTATTTGTATTTTTTCTTATAATGCTAAGATATTTTGCTCATACTGTGGCCACTGTGTTCTTCTTCTTCATCAAGGAGGTCGTCTTACGAAACTACAGCCTCTTGTGACACTGCGGATGTTACTGACCGGGTCTCGGCTTGCTTGTCTTCGGGTTCGTGGATGCAGAACCAAGGCATGTCTTTTTGCAGAGCTTGGCGGAACCTAAAACAAAGTAAAAATATTAAAAAAGTTATCTTATGTCGCTCGAACCCGCGAGGGTCTTTGATGAGGATAACCGTAATACAGTACCTTAAATCTGTACTGCTAATGCGGCTGTCTATTTTTCTTTGTTCTCTCTGCCGTGAGTGATGAATATTATTTGTTTCCAATATTTGAAATTATTTTTCTTTGTCTGCTTTTGTTTGGCATCGTTGTTATTGTTTGATTGAATCTGTTTTGCGAAAACAGTGCTTAAACTCAGTTGTCCGGTGAAGCCATGCAGCTGCGGAAGACGAAGCAAATACCAAAGTTATTTTGGTTTCGTTTAGGTTTTCTTTTAAGAGTAGGTTAATATAGAAACAAGCGAGTGAATTAGTTTGGGTCAACCGAGCAATTTGGCCTTACGTTAGTCGGGGTGGGGGGAGAGGGGGGGGGGGGGGGTCGAACTTTCGAAGATTGAAAGTATATCTCAGTTTTATATCTCAGTCGGTCGAAATTGCAACATCCTTCTCAGAATAGGCAACCAATGCGGATCACACTCTCACAACGTGATTCGCTGTTTTTGGACTATTTCACTATTTATTTTCCTCGCCCAAATTACTTACGTACTCTTATACGGTATAAAAGGAACTTCATCAATCTCGCTATCATCTTTTCATCTCGATTCTTACCTAGGATGTGAGATGGCGTACACCATCGGATTGAGGACAGAGGCACACTTTGCTGTGAGCGCTGGAAGTTGGGCCATCAGAGGGGTCAGCAGCTGCTTGTCGCCGAATGCACCAACCATGCAGATGATACCATAAGGTGACCAGATGCAGACCCACAACATGACGTTGGCGAGAGCGACTTTGGCGATCCTCATCTCGGCAGACTCGGCGCTTGAACCCTGGAAGATCCGACAAGGTGAGTAAAAGTGGACAAAATTTTGTGTGCCATTTAGACAAGGTCGCTATTATTCTTATTATTAATACTCTCGTTTTAGTAAAAAAAAAAACATTTCAAGGACTTACAAGAACATACACAAAACATAAATAATAAAAAGGAAATCTACCACATACAAAAGATAGCTGGGTAGGGCAGCAGAAGACTAAATCATTGCTCCTTCAGGATTCTGTAACGTTACGATAAGGCCTGTAGAAAGTCTTGCCTTATTTTCTTTGTATGACGGCAAATCCTCTGATGTAGTCAAACGGGGGAAATTTCCTTATGGTGAAATAAAGATCACGGATTCTTCTGTACTACTGCTGTTGAGTTTCTCCTTGCTTTAGTAGTGGAATCTTAGCGTTTTGTATGTTTTCGATATATAAATAGACAACATTGGTTCCAGTATCCAACTCTCAGGTCGTGCTCCAACCCTCTGACAATAAACATTAAAGGTTACTATTGTCGTTCCAGCATGCGATAAAGCTACACGAAACCGGCTGAAGTCAAGAAAATTGAGTTTTGCAAGATAATAAATCTGTTATGTCAGTTTCCGATGTATGTTTCTTCGGAAGAATTGTATTTTGCGAGTTGCGGGGCATGTTCTTTTCTGATGATGTTTATTGACTTGACTTACCACTTTTAACTTGGAAGTTGTAGCGAACAGTGCATGCACACTACCTACGTCAGTATCAGACTTATCCTCTCCCCTCCAATCTAAGAAAGCACAACTAGGACTTACTGCATTTGACCTGAGATTGGTGACGTTCATCTTCTTTGCCTGTTCCTTCAGCGCGGCCTCGTGGGCCCATACTGCCTGCACGATTTGAGAGTAAAAGAACATCAGCAACGTCAGCGGCAACACATAAGCTCCGGTAAACATGAACGCCGCAAACTGCTTGTTGGAGGGAGTATCAGTCAGGTAGTCAAAGGAGCAGGTGCTTAGCAATCCTTCGGCCGTGTAGTCCGACCAGATTTGGAGAAGTGGGGGTAGGCTGAAGATGTTGGCATAAATCCAAGTCCAGATGACCATTCCGACGGCCATACTGTGTGTGATTTTCGTACCGCTCATGCCTTTGACGATAACGTTGTAGCGGTCGTAGCCGATCCAGACCATGGTGAAAATGGCGGCGATGCCTACAGAAATACAGTTACTTAGTTAGCAAGAGGTTTTAGGTTAGCGATGCGGATTGGCCACAACAACTATTTGTTCGTTTGTCCGATTCAGTATGATGAGTCTGATACAGTAATAATTAATGATCACAATATGACAGATCTGCCAATTGCGACAAATAAGTAACAGTAAACAAGAAAACCGATTTTCTTTTTTCATTCTTAATTCGGCATTGTATTTGTATTCATAAATGTTTTTTTTTTTTGTTAAGCTTAGTTAACCGGAATTTCTGATCAATGGTCTTCTCAGAAGCAATGAGCGAGACTCTTTTTTACACTTAAAGACACTTTAAGCGGAAAATAACTAAATCAGCGTCGTGCTGTGAGGATGATACAAAATGACGGGAAGCTCGAAATCTCGGACACGAAATGAATTGAACAGTAGAGTGAAGCAGCAATATAATTAAGGCAGTAACTTTAGTTGTTGATTTTCATAATAATATTAATAATTTTATTTTTCATTAATCAAAAAGCACAAAGCACAGACAGAGTAGGAATAAGGAAAGAAAGAAGAAGAAAACAGTACAGTAAAAGGAAAACCAACAAAAAGAGAGACTACGACTACGTTACCTATGTACAGAACTAACCTGTCGTAGAAGAATGATCTTCCGTTCTTGCTTAAGGTTATTGAGCCTGGTGTAAGTGAGTCAGTGATATTGTAAGTATAGCGGCTATTTTACTATTTCGGTTCCAGAGTGGGAGGTGGAGCAGGTATTTACAGAAACGAAAATAAATAGACGAATTTGTTTTATGGGAGATGGTAGGAAGAGGCTGTTTTACCGGTGATTGATCCAAGATAGGCATATATTCTGCACCACTGGTGCCCCCAGATCCACCATCTTGAAGAGAATGCAGATATAACAAACATCGGTGCCTGGGTGAGCATCATCAGAAAATCAGCGACGGCAAGGTTCACGATGAGCATATTCGATGGCGTTCGTAGGGTTTTTGTCCTGAAATTTCGGTAGCAGTTTAGATGGGACACTTGAGGAAGTCCGCGGCAGGGCATTCAAGTTAATAATTGCCGTGGCACTAAGAGAACCCTTCTTTTGCGCGATGGTTGTTCCAGGAGAGCCAACAGCTTTATTTTAAAATTTCGCTTGCAATTCTTTGCTGTTCTTTTGTTCGACGTCGCTTGCTTGGTTTGATAAGAAGACGAACAGAAACGCTGTTTCGGGCCGCGTTCCCTTGCGCCTATCTCAGCATCGAATCAAGTTACCGGCTACCTGCTCGTAAGTGAACACGTAGCTGCCGTTCAAGACGAACCTGATGACGGTCGACAAATTGTTCGTCGTCGAATGAAATACCGTCTGGTACGAGAACACGAAACTACTAGTGAGCACAAGCGTAAAGACGGCGAAAAACAAATGGTGATATCATCCGTCACCTTTGCTTCGAAGATGAACCCCAATAAACTTTTTGGAGCTGCGATTTCTGATTCCGGCTGATGACTGAACACAAAACTGGCATTGAAGACGGAGTGAAGACAGTGGAAATGGAACCGATGATTTGTTGTAGTGGAAATTTGGTAACACATGATGCAAACCCTGAACTTAACTAAGAAGAGACTTACTTCGTAAAGATTCGGATAACAATCCCATTTCCAAATGCACTGAGAAACCAAAGGACGGTGTAAATGCAGGCGAATAAGTAGTTCCAGGCAGGGTTCGAAGGTGGGAAGCTGTGCCAGTGAGGGTGGCTCATATCGATAACACTCTGTGGGGCTCCGTCAATCTGTTTCATCCCTAGAAATAGTTCACGATTATTTGGCGCGAAAACCTAAAAATTACTGCAAATATCCTAATTCCTGTGTATAAGGAACTTCGCAACCCCAGCGCAACCCATAACTTTCATGGCATATTTTTACTTTTCAGAATTGAAATTCCGCGCTTCAGTTTCCGAAACCACCGCTTTGGGCAAGCAGGTCGTGTTCCACCCTACATACCATAGTACCTACACAAGACGTCACGGCTTTTTGGCGTCAAAATATCGCACCACGGGCTAATCGCGCCACATAGTTTGTGGTTACCACGCTTACTACGCTCACGAGCTTGGTAAAAAATAAGTTACTATTAATTGCTCTTTGCAGAAGATTGGAACTGTCAGCGTAGGAACTTTTCACGAGGTTGGAAAGAAAATAGTAACTAATAGTTACTGTTGTATGACGGATGGAAGAGGCTCACGGTCAGAATATGGCGGTCGTGGAATGGAATTTGAGATTATTTTAACTTTTGATTAAAATCCGGTCACCGGAAAAGCTGGATCGTCTATCAGAACCATTAAGATAAGTCTAAGCTTGAGGTGATAGGGTGAAAGATGATGAAAATCCATACCTGGTGGAATGAAAAACCCATATCCGTTATCGATGAATCCACCCTTTAGAGGCTCAGCGATTGGTCCGGTGTAATTTTCCATTTTACTAAACAGAGTTTGCAGTGGGTACTGTAAACTAGTAAGTAATGGAGACACTGGATTTCTTAAAGTCCCTTTAAGGCTGCTGCCTGTCCAAAAAGGACTGAACCACGACTTTAGAAAAGAGTCTTTGTTATATATAGCAAGACTGAGCGCAGATGATATTATTGGATTACGGAGAATTGGGGATTAGGAACTTGTTAAGCAGCAGCTTATATGCTGTAGGACTTCAGTAAGACTAGAAGTCCGAAAATTGGCTTTAGGGATACACACTCTTGACTCTCTGTCCGAAAAGATCCTAGAAGAAGAAGAAATTCAGTTGTATATCCGTGTTTCAGTTATAACTCGTACATTGGTTTATAAGTATACCAAGTACATTAGAGGAGGCTTTCTGAGAGCTGGAAAGCTAAGTCGGAATCACATTCCAATGGTTTACGCGCTACGTCGGAAAATTGCCATACTTTCCACCCGGTTTTCGTTGGCGCTCGCGGCCCTCGATATAATTTTGTCTTGGGTAGCCTATAATAAATAGAAGCTGCTACCGCAACCGTGCCCAGCAATACCCCGGTGAAAAATTTGTAGGCTGCGTAGTAGTATGGTAGTAGTACGAAAACGTTGCATTAATACTATGTAATAGCAAAGAATACTATCATTTAATGTGCCTCAGACGGGTCCAGTCTTATGTAGTAGTATCCAATAGCATTCTGTCTTGCCATAGCAGCATGTGGTCTTGCTAATAGTAGCATATAGTAGTATGCAGTAACACGGTAGCCTTGAAGTAGAAGCATGTAGTAGCATCGTTAGTACTGCATGCTACTTTTTCGAACTACTTCATAGTACTATTTTGAGATAAATTTTTCATCGGGACATTATCCAGCTGGCTTCGCAAAACGACTATTAGTAGCTGGATAATCATCTTTAATCAATCAATCAATCGTTGTAATTTGCCAGAATATTGTACAAAATAGCAGTGGCATTGTCAAAACATAGTAAAAAAAAAAAACAGTTAAAATGAGCACAAACACAAAAACAAGACGCACATTATCTGACATTGTAGTGCTGAACAGAGTAGGGGACAAAGGATGAATTGTATCGCTCGCTGGAGTTTGCAGGTGGCTGCTTTAAGGTGACTTTTGAGGCTGTTTTACTTCTTGTCACGGGACCATCGACCGCAGGCACAGCAAAGTCGGGTAGGATCTGCCTGTGCCTTTCGGAAGCAAGACACGGGATCCCAAACCTCAAAACTGCTTCATGCCTTCGTTCAGATAGTGACTTGAGCCCGAGTGTGCGAAGACTGTTCTCGTACGAGGTGTGATTTTGTCCGAGAATGATCCGGCTAGCCCATTTTTGAATTTTCTCAATCCTCTTTTCCTGTGCTTTAGTTAGTCCTGGATGACAGACCCATATTCAAGGGCAGGTAGGATGTGCGTCTTTAAAACGTTAGTCAGTCCTGGGTGGAAAAAACAAATTCCTTCAGGTGAGCGAATGATCTCAGCAATCCAGCTCCATTACTGACTATTTTACCAACTTGGGAGTCCCATTTCAAATTTTTATCGATGACGACTCCAAGAATCTTAGCAGACTCGACTGGTTTAAGACCCACCTCTGCTTCAGTATCTTCAACATTTTTCTTGAGGAAATTTATCCGCAGGACGACGCTTTTTTCCTCGCTGATCTCCATCTTGGCAAGCTTGGCCTCCCTTGTTAGCTCGTCAAAGGCTAGCTTAAGCTCATCCGTTGCTGTGGCCGTTTGACGGAAGACGGGCGAAGAGAAATCATCGGCGAATTTGACCTTGTTTGGTCTTTTCTTCAGTAATTCATTAACTGCTATGACGAAAGCTTCCATGCTGTCTGCCCTTTAGTCTTACGCTTTGTACGTAAGTCTTTCTGTTCAGTCATTTTAAGTAATTTAAAGCTCGAATTATCAGTTTCTAAAATTCGATAAATTTTTAGAAAGATTCGGTAAAACTTTGGTCATTTCTCGTTCTGACGGTAGGCGACTAAAATCCTCCGAGTCCAGCGACGGGTCGGCAACTAAGATATTTCATTCTTTCCTGGTTTTAGTACCTTGAAAGTGTCAAAACGAGGAAGGAAATTGTAAATTATTATTTTATCATTTGAAAACTTCCGAGCTTGCACCGTCCTTTTCCTCTGTTCAGTATCTCGTGAGGGGTCTGCAACTTACATTTTTAAAATTTCACCTTTTGCTTTTAGTATCCGAAAAACCGGCAAGCTGCACCGTGCTTTTCTTCTGATTAGTATCCCGTGAGGGGTCGGCAACTTATATCTGGAAAAGTTCACCTTTTCCTCCTTTTAGTACCCTGTCGGTAAACGAATAAAATCATCCGAGTCCAGCGAGGGTTCGGCAACTAAGATATTTCGAGTCGACCATTCCTTTCATGCTTTAGTAGCTTGTAACGTATAGTACAGTAGAGGTATGCTTATGTGAACAGTTACTTTAATGTGAACAGTGCAGTTTTGAGCTAAATGGTAGAATGCAGATGCAAAATACCTATACAGGTGTTTTCAGATTCCCTTAATTACCTACTCTGGCTAACTAGTAGTTAGATTTAGAAACAGCAAGTGCGTGAAAATGGCAAAGTCCACTGTCAACAAACGTTCACATAAGCATACCTCTACTCTACCTTAGAGTACCAAAACGAGGAAGGAAATGGTGGACTCGAAATATCTTAGTTGCCGACCCCTAGCTGGACTCTGAGGATGTTCGTCGCCTTTGGTAGTTGCGAACCCCTCAAAGAGAATAATCTACAACTTCCGTCCTCGTTTTAGTACTTTCAAGGTACTAAAACGAGGAAGGAAATGGTGGACTTGAAATATTCTAGTTGCCGACGAGCATAATATCTGAATAGGCTAAACAAATTTCTTGTTTATTGCAGGTAAGCGATGAAAAAATGAATTACAATTTTGATAGTTGCTGACCCCTCACTGATCTTAATGCCTACCCCTGTCAGGATACTAAAACGAGGAAGGGATGGTGAAGTTTGGGTTTGAAAAGTTGCGGACCCGTCGAAGAATACTAAACAGAGGAAGGGACGATGTAGCTTTCGAGTTTCTTGCAGCCTTGAATTCTAGTGACATCCTTCCTAGTTTTAGTATCCCCTTTCTGGTTTTAGTAAGCCTTCCTGCTTTTCTAGCGTTCCCTTCCCTTCCTGGTTTCCCCGCCACTTATTTCTACGTACAGATAATTTAGGAATGTCAAGTTTAATGAGAGCCTCTTCGTATGTAATATTATGATCACCCAGAATGATTCTCATTGCTCGCTTTTGGACATTTTCCAGGCGATCAGAGAGCTCTGCAGAAAGAGAAGAATGCCAAACCGGTGAAGCATATTCTAAATGAGGACGGATATAAGTTTTAAAATAACAGAGGAGGCATTTAGTATCCAAACCGAAAGATTTAAGGGTGGAGAGGGATTTAATTAAAAAGTGGGTTTTACGGATAATGTTGTCAACATGAGAATTCCATTTCAGATCATCATCGATTATTACCCCAAGCAGTTTAACGGATTCACACTGCCTGAATGACGGAGGATATTCAGCAGTTTCTCTTCTCAGTCTGCAAAACCGCATAACCGAAGACTTACTGTCATTAATTTGCATTTTCTTCCTTGACAGTTGAGTTTTAAGGGAAGTGATGGGGTCTTGTACCGGATTTGAACTATTCGTAAGTTTGAAAGAAAGCTTAGGAATAACGAGAAGGGAGAGATCATCTGCAAATTTTTACCTATGAAGGAAATCTTTAGCAA
Organism: Branchinecta lynchi; assembly: GCA_023053575.1. NCBI lineage: Eukaryota > Metazoa > Arthropoda > Branchiopoda > Anostraca > Branchinectidae > Branchinecta > Branchinecta lynchi. Next base: position 8,925,396 of record JAKZAP010000004.1, read on the forward strand.
CATTATTTACAGAACAAAGAAAAATCAAAGGACCCAACTTAGTACCTTGGGGGGTACCGCAAGTTATTGTTTCAACTGCTGAGACGGAACCATTCAGTTTAACAATTTGGCTTGGCTCAGTTCTTCGGGTCTTGATTCTTTACTTCCTGCTTACTTTTACAAAGACTGAGCTCTTATCTATGTTGCTTACGCGAATGACTTGCTCTTAGTAAGCCGCAGTCGATCCGCATTAACCAAAAACATCAGTAAGCTCTTATCTGAAATTCTCTAAATAGGCCTTCAAGTCAGCCCCTCAAAATGCGAGTACATGCATTTCAACCCTTCGTCAAATTGTTCAAATGCATCCAAATGCTTCAACCTTTCTTGGTTCATTTATCATCAGCTCAACCAACTCTACGACGGCTTGGCATTACTTTCAACTCTACACTTTCAAGACTTGCTTTTCGATTGTTAACGATGTATGTACATCTATCCGTACCGCTTATCGGCGCATCGTCCCGAATCGTGGTCGCTACAGTCGGAAAGCCTTAGGAAATTTATACAGCTCTTTTTATGGCACTTGCCCTTCGGCCAAGTGCCATATAGCGATCGCAATTTCTGTCCGTCCGTCGGTCTGTCGGTCTGTCCAGGTTTTGCTAGTTCGGGCACTTCCACATAAGCTAGGACGATAAAACTTGGCAGGCATATCAGGGACCCCAAATGATTAAGTTGGAAATAGTCACTTCCCCGATCCGAGCACCGTGGGGGGAGTGGAGGGAGGGGGAATCCGGAATCTTGAGGTATTTTTAACTTTTGAACGGGTGATCGGATCTGGGTGAAACTTGATATTTGGAACGACCTCATGCCTTAGACGACGCACTTAAAATCCGGACCGGATCCGGTGACTTTTGGGGCGAGCTGGAGGGGGCAACCGGAAATCTTGGGCAACGCTATGAGTGGAGGGATCGAGATGAAACTTGGTGGGAAGACACCTAGCAAACACTAGATACATCATTGACATAACCGAGCCGATTCGGGCACTGTGGGGGGGAGTGGAGGGAGGGGGAATCCGGAATCTTGAGGTATTTATAACTTTTGAACGGGTGATCGGATCTCGATGGAACTTGATATTTGGAAAGACCTCATGCCTCAGACGACCTACTTAAAATCCGGACCGGATCCGGTTACTTTTGGGGGGAGCTGGAGGGGGCAACCGGAAATCTTGGGAAACGCTATGAGTGGAGGGATCGAGATGAAACTTGGTGGGAAGACACCTAGCAAACACTAGATACATCATTGACATAACCGAGCCGATTCGGGTACTGTGGGGGGTAGTGGAGGGAGGGGGAATCCGGAATCTTGAGGTATTTTTAACTTTTGAACGGGTGATCGGATCTCGATGGAACTTGATACTTAGAAAGACCTCATACCTCAGACGACCCACTTAAAATCTGGACCGGATCCGGTGACTTTTGGGGGGAGATGCAGGGGGCAACCGGAAATCTTGGGAAACGCTATGAGTGGAGGGATCGAGATGAAACTTGGTGGGAAGACACCTAGCAAACACTAGATACATCATTGACATAACCGAGCCAATTCGGGCACTGTGGGGGGAGTGGAGGGAGGGGGAATCCGGAATCTTGAGGTATTTATAACTTTTGAACGGGTGATCGGATCTCGATGAAACTTGATATTTGGAAGGCCTCATGCCTCAGACGACCCACTTAAAATCAGGACCGGATCCGGTGACTTTTGGGGGAGCTGGATGGGGCAACCGGAAATCTTGGGAAACGCTATGAGTGGAGGGATCGAGATGAAACTTGGTGGGAAGACACCTAGCAAACACTAGATACATCATTGACATGACCGAGCCGGTTCGGGCACTGTCGGGGGAGTGGAGGGAGGGGGAATCCGGAATCTTGAGGTATTTATAACTTTTGAACGGGGGACCGGATCTCGATGAAACTTGATATTTGGAAAGACCTCATGCCTCAGATGACCCACTTAAAATCCGGACCGGATCCGGTGACTTTTGGGGGGAGCTGGAGGGGAGAACCGGAAATATTGGAAAACGCTATGAGTGGAGGGATCGAGATGAAACTTGTTGGGAAGACACCTAGCAAACACTAGATATATCATTGACATAACCGAGCCGTGCCTACTCGTAACAAGTGCCATATGAGCTCGTAGCTCTTGTTTTCCATCAATTTTATTTTGCTCTGGTTTCGCACATGTTCTACAGAAGAAGGAGTTGCAGAACATGAGAAGATGCTATTTTAAGTATGCGAAGCTTTATTTGCCAAAGTTATAACACAGCCCAGGGGCGTCACCATGGGGGGGGGGGGAGGGGAGAATCCCCCGCCAGAGGTCTTAAGAAAGTACTTCCGTCGGGCGAAGAAATAAAATTTTGTATGCTTTTGTCAGGCGTCGGTCGATTCGTCGACGCATCGGGTTCTTTTTCAACGCAAGAAATGAAATCATGCACAGTTGTCGGGCAAAACACTGAAGAAATTGAATTCTGTATGGTTTTGTCGTGTCTCTCTTCTCGTCGGTATTCTACATAAGGAATCAAGAAGAAATAAATCTATGTTTTCGTCGGGCGTCAGTCGACTCGCCGGCACATCGGATTCTTTTTATACGCAAGAAATGAAATCCTGCAAAGATTTGTAGGTCAAAACACTGAAGAAATCGAATTCTGCACGCTTTTGTCGTGCCTCAGCTTTCTCGTCGGCACATCGCTTTTTTTATACGTAAGCAGAAGAAATAACAAATTTTATGGTTTTGTCGGCCGTCGGTCGACATCGGGTTCTACTTGTACGTAAGAAATCAAATTTTGCAAACTTTATCGGGCGCACCCGGGAAGTTTAGATACACGTATGAAATCAAGTTCTGCACTGTCTAGTCCAGCAAAACACAGACAAAATCAAATACTCGATGGTTTTTGGGCGTCGGTATTCTCGAAAAAGAACATCAGGCTCTTTTTACACGAACTTTTTTTTTTTTTTTTCAAATTCTGTAAATTTTCTGGCGCATGCCGAAAGTTCATGTCTCGTCGGTACATCGGCTTCTATTTACACGTAAAAAATAATTTCTTTACAGTCTTGTCGGGCAAAACCAGAAGAAGTCGGGCGTCAGTATTCTTGTCGGCACATCGGGTCTTTTTATGCGTAAGAAATCAAATTCTGCAACCTTTTGTCGGGAAGAAATTTTTCCGCAAACAAAACGGATTTTAAAAAAAATTCGCCGGAGCTGCTTAGTTCAACTTGTTCTGGGTACAGTCGTTGGTAGCTTCGCTTTTTAGCGAAAGTTGAAACGAAAAGCCGAATATGTGAATTTAAATATAGAAATTTAGATCAAAGGAACAATCTCAACTGATGCATTGCAGTTAGTTTTACACAAAATTTCGCCTGCGGCAAATTTTGTAGTATTCTGTATTTGGAAGAACGATGTATCATTTAGTTTTCGTTTTAGGATAGAAATTCTTGGGGTTGGCCGGATATCTTATGGTAATATAGCTAAATCTTTCCGGAAAACAGCAGATTAAAAAAATTTCGCCTGCGGCGCTTGGTTTAACTTGTCTTGGTACAGTCGTCGGAAGCTTCGTTTTCAGCGAAAGCTACAACGAAAAGCCGAATATGTTAACTTTAGTATACGAAATTGTACCAGAGGAATAATCCCAACTGATGCATTACAGTTAGTTCACAAAAAATTTCACGTGCGGCACATTTTGTAGTATTCTTTATTTGGAAGAACGGTGTTTCATTGTGTTGCAGGAGCAACACATTTAGTTTGGCGTGTTAGGATTGAAATTCGTAGGGGTCTGAAACACGTTAAAATCTAGAACTTGTATGGTAGGCAGGCCCGTTTCCAGGAATTTTTTTCTGGGGGGGGGGGTTGCCTGCGGGTCGGACAAAAAAGTACAAAAAGACATAAATCAGAGGGAAAAGCACATACAAATTATTATTTCGGGGAGGGGGGGAGGGGTTCAACCCCCCTAACCCTCCCCCCCCCCCTGGATACGGCCTTGATGGTAGGTATAACTAAATTTTTCCGGAAAAAAAGCAAATTAAAAAAAAATTCGGCTATGGTGCTTAATTTAACTTGTTCTTGGTACAGTCCTTGGAAGCTTCACTTTTTAGCGAAAGCTAAAATGACAAGCCAATTACGTGAACTTTAATATACGAAATTACATCAAAGGAACAATCTCAACTGATGCATTATAGTTAGTTTTACCCCAGTTCTAATCCGTGCTGGCGGGAAATGTGGCGTGTTTTGTCGGCACATTCTTGAGTCCGTCTGCACAAACCGGACGTCCCCCCCCCCCCAAAAAAAAAGGTAAAAGGCTATTGCCGCTCCTGCCACAGCCACCTGCTAATGGAGAGTTTCCAAGTTAGATATGCAAGCGTCACACTTTTGTAAATTTCGTCGGCTCCCAGCACATGACACTACATTCTTTTCTGGCCGTTGAGTGAAAGATTGTATATGTTGTGGTTTGTTTTATTATTTTATTTATTATGAAATAATTGTATTTGTTGTGGTTTATCTATTTTAATTTTTTTTTTTAAACATTGTTTGAATAAAATTTTTATTCTGTTTTACCTACTCCGCTTTTTAAATGGCGGGTCAAAAATAAATTGCTTGCTTACTTACGATTTCGTCACTCGAATAGCTTACTTCTGGAACTAATACTGCGGAAAATGTGGAGTGTTGTTTTAATGTCAATTAACTTCAATATCAAACGTTTATCAACACTCCTCACATAAAGCATGGCCTTGTAACCGTATGCAGAGTTTAACAAGTAAACGTGAAACAGATACTAGCATCAAAAATGAATATTAGGCTAATCAAGTAATCAGTACGCCTATAGGGTAAACGATATTTGGATTCTGTCCTAAGAAAGAAGAAAATCAGAACAGGGATCCTGCTTTTCCTTGATTTTCACGGCGGCTTGAGGCCGCTTACGCAGCCGTTGACGGCTCATTAGATAAACAGTGTCCTCCATCGGGGTGATCAACGTGGAGAAGTGTGTCACATCACACTCTTCGGTTTGTTTTCACTTTCTCAGTCCGTCTCTCGATCTAACAGAGCGGTCAAAGTGCCACTCTTCTTCAATGCTTGCGAAAGGACCATCATCTGGAAAAGCGTCCGTCTGCATCAGTCAGCGCTCGGCCAAGCACAGCGGATGCTACTAACCAGGTAAATTGCCTTCGACACCATCTGTACGGTTCTTGCCTACGTGGTCGTCCTCTGACAAACAACTTCGCCATCTCCCTAGTTCTTCTCAGTCTGTGACAATACAGAGAGTATTGTGCCACTCAACTTGAAGTCATGTTCGTGCAGAACGTTTTGTTGTTCAAGTTGAGTATTCATCTTTGCCTCGATGGTTAAAATTCCCAACCCGAATGACCTCCATCACTTAACTGAAACCGGTACACTGGCTCTGTGTTGCTGCGCAGAACAGATGGTAGGCCAGGGTTTGGTACAAGCATGCGCTCGGTATTTACGGAACTCGGTCACAGGTTTTTGCTCGGCCCAGTGTAAAGAGACACAAGTTTTTCTTATTATCCGTTCTTGGTAAGGCAACATACCTAAGTTTTGGCGAACAGTGAGGGTTCGAGACGGCCGTCAAGGCCGAACAGAAATCGTCCACTGATTTTAGAAATTAACTAAGTACTTTTTCATTCGGGACTGTCTTCAGAAAAAAATGTCGTCTCCACGAGAATTGACGTCACCTTCACAACTCTGATACGTTCTGGCTTTCGAAGTCTTTGAGGTGCAACTGGTAGTAGCGGCAGTTTAGTTGTGGAGCTCAACGAACTAGACGGCATAGAGGGAGTATTGGTAACACTGATGAAGCTGGCCGCACTCGAAGCTTGGATGAGCTCTAAATTAGATAGACCTGGTTCTGTAACAGTCTCTAAGACAGTGGTGGTCAATGTCGTCACGGAAGTCACTGTTACTGTCTGTGTCGTAAGCAAGAAAGTAGTAGGGGTTGTTATGAGTACAGCTGGAGCCATAGCAGTTGAGCTTTGTGGTAAGGCAGCCGGCTCGGTGACTTTCGTGAAGCTGATAGCAGGAAAGGCTGCCTTCATCCATTTGATTAGAAGAATGCTCAATAGTCCGAGCGTGCCCAGTATCAACCAGATTTCCGTGAAATTGTCCTTTGGGTATATCGTGTAGGGTCTATTTTTGTTCTCAGATATGACCGCCGGTTGAAGCCTCAATTCACTTGTGCAGTGCCTGCACTTCATTGTACGTATATGTCTTCTGGTAACTATTGGTTCACTAACTGAATGTTCTGTTCATTTCAAATTGTAGTTACACCCTGCCTTATGTTTAGCAGATCAATGATAGATACAGCCATAACGACTGGTATTATAAGAAAATTCGTGCTGACTTCAGTTGCATCTAACTGTTTCAACCATCAGAAGTCTGCCGCGACAGGAATTACATCTCATTCATTTTTCTCTTGACAGTTCTCCTTTCGCTAATCAAGGCCTTTAGAGTGTGTCTTTGTGAAGAGTCGCAGAAACCGAGCGAGATGACATGTAGTTTATCTTCAACTTATTTCAAAGGAATAAAGACATGTCGGATAACGCACTGTCGAGTGAAGCCAGACTCTACGAGTCAGCTGGTTATCATAGTGAGTGTATTCACTAAAGGTCAAAGAACGGTCGTGTGACAATTAGTTCGTTGCAACGTGCTTCGGTTCCAACGTTATTTTTCTAAGGCTATTGATTAATTTTCTTCTTTTACCTTTTTTCATGATTATAGTGTTTAGATATTTTAATTTCTCAAGGTGGTTTATTGTACCTACGAACGAGTGTCACCTTCTGGAGTGCGATGTCTAATCTATTCCGGTTACAGGGAGCGTAATGCACAAGGTTTGTCAGCGATGACGAGATGTGAATTTGTTTTAGGGATCCCAAAACGTAAGTGGAGGGATACCTATGACATCACAAAAGTTGTCCGTCTGTCCGTCCCTCCGTCTGTGCGCACTGTAACTCTCGAAGGGAATGAGGTATTTTGATGAAACTTGGTGTGAGGATTCTTTGGGTCAAGAGTAAGGTCAAGTTCGTAGATGGGCTCTGTAGCCCCACATTTAGGGGTGGGGGAGGGGGTTTAAATTAAGGGGCAAATTAAATATTTTTAAACAGATACTGTGATAGTCGATATGGGGTAAGAAGTCATGCTGAACACGATGGTGAAAATCATTTTGTCATCGGACAAGTAGTTTGTCCGGAATCCGGCCAAAACCGGAAAGTTTGTTAAAAGTAAAAATTTTATTTGAAGTTGATTAGATGTTCGATTTAGAGGTAAGAAGACATGCTGAACACGATGGTGAAAACCATTTTTGTGCCGGACAAGTAGTTGGCCCGGAATCCGGCCAAAACCGGAAAGTCTGTTAAAAGTAAAAGTTTTATTTGAAGTTGCTTAGATGTTCGATTAAGCGTAAGAAGACATGCTGAACACTTGTGTGAAAACAGTTTTCTACCCGGGCAAGTACTTTGGCCGGAATCTGGCCAAAACCGGTTTTAGTTTTAGTTGATTAGATATCCGATTTAGGAGTAAAAAGAGATGCTGGAGTCCGTGTATCAAAATCATTAATCGCCCGGACATATAGTCCGATCGGAATCCGACTGGAGCCGGAAAAATTGTTATAAGTAAAATTTTTATTTGAAGTTGATTAGATATTCAATAATGGGGAAAGAAGATATGCTGAGTTCCTTTTTGAGCTTTGTTTTTTTGCCGGACAAGTAGTACGGGAATTCGGCTGAAACCGGGAAATTGGCAGAAGTGGCAGGAAGTTTTCGTCAAAACAGATATGACTTATCTGTTTAACTTATCTGTTTAACTTAAACACACATGCTGAATCCACATCTGAACTTTGTTTTCTCAGATGATTAGCTATATGGCCTTAATCTGTTTCTGAATTTTAATAGTAAAAGCGATCAAGGTGTCTGGCGAAGACAAGACACAATTGTCTGGATCAAATATTGACTTTTTGGGATACCATCGAAACCTTTGGTCTTCTTCTACAGTGAAATCTTGCTATTCGAAAGGCAACACAGCAACCCTTATCACGGAAGGCTTATACATCCGCCACTGGAGATACCTACGCGAATCCCAAGCGCTGTTCTGACTTGCTCAGGAGGGATCCAGGGAAAAGAGGGCTGCCGGAGAGCACTCTTCACAGTTAGATCCCCGTGACAAAAACGCATCCGTTCTGGTAGAAAGTGCGAATGGCTCTAGAGATGCAGGAGGAACTAAGGTCAAAGCTAAGGGTCTCTACAGATTTAATCGATTTGTCCTAGGTCTTCACTGGTAAGAAGGTGCCATCATACTGATAGCACAGTCAATCCCGCGTAACTTTAGCACGAAGAAACAGGCGTTATCTCTTGAGAGCGGAAGTAACCAAAAGTGTCCGCAGTCCAAGCTGACGACGACTGATGTAATTCAGCACTGGCAGGAGAAATACAAAATTTCTTATCAGTGGGGTGAGGTTTCTTTTCTACTGCACATGAGCTAGCTATTGCGACATCCTCACGACTTCTGTTTCGATAAGGACAACTTGGGACTCGGAATTTAGATGGCGTTGTTCCCAGTGCTTTTCGGTACCAAGCTTTGTCAAAAAGTCCTGTTGTATAAGTTTGTATTTATTGATTACGAGAAAGTATATTCTATACGTAAGTACTACTTCCGATTCCGAGGAGACTTAGACGATTCTTAGGACTTGATTGAAGTGACGGTAGATTGGCTGTCGGAGTTCTTCTCTACGGGCTCATTTATGCAGAACCAGGGTACTTCCTTTTGTAGAGCTTGCCGATATCTGAAATCATAGTCAGCTTCCTTAACCCTCGTAATAAAGCACGGTCCACCTGACGTAATCAAGAACGTCATCAGTACCAAAAACGTACTAGATTCAGTTAATCAAGAACATATCATGAAGAGTGCTACAGTGTAATAAAAATCCGTCTCTCCTCGCAGTGAATTCTTGAGCAACTATGCGAATCCTTACCCAAATGAGGGCTATCGCTGTGCCTGAAACTTCTGCATTCTGAGGTCTCAGCAGCGTTTATAATTTCTTTGTTTCGGGGCTACGACTTCTCCGTTTTGTTCTAACCTTTAAACATCAGTGACGACGTTACCCTTTCCAATCAAACGTATTAAGTTCAAGCCTGTAGTTATCCTGTTGTCCTAATCCATCTACTTTCGCTTCAAGTTTTCTAAAAAAAAAATCTTGATTTACTTAGGATCTGCCTACATTGACAATCTGGCTTTTCGAAGTTGCAGACTCAAACCGGGATCGTTAAAACGATGAACACACGGATTACAGGACCTTGACACCAGGCAACATACTTGCGATGTCGTTACCTTTATTTGACATTTAAGTTCTATGGATTCAGTATATTTGACTATTTCGCTTGTTGCAGTTTTGACTAATGAGGCTTCAATTTGGCGCGGTATGGAGACAGGGGCCAGACTACCGCACATGTTTGCGTAAGGTCTTTACAGACCGACACAAAGTGCCCCCCCCCCCCCCAAACAAAATAAAAAATAAAAAATTGGGCAGATTTCTACAATGCGGCCGAGTTTCCGAGGCATCGCTTACTGGTCAGGACACAGCAAAGAGCCGTGTGCGATTGCCTAAGTTGAAAATGTCGGTGGCACTGAGATAACAGTAAAAACACTGAGGACTGGTAAGGACAAGGTAAGCGGGACGTCGAAAATGGTATTTTGTGGACGGTGGGGACGGTCGGACGGTTTATCTAGAAACGGTAGAGGTGCATGTCTAGAATGTTTACAGTGTCTGGAAAACATTCCTTGCCAGGACATTGACCAGTGGGACATTGAGCAGGAACACAGATGTTAAGTTCACGGTAAGAAAAGTCTAGAAACTGTTGCTTTTTTTGGCCGCAATAAAACTGTCTGATGACTGGTCAGGACTCAGGACATGGACTTCCTAGGTTTCAAGATCTTCCTCCTTGGTGATATTTTTTCCCGATATATGTTAGGGTACATTCGAAAACCACTTTAAATTACCCCATAAAGATTAATAAAATTTTGACTATGTGTAATAAATCTGGGATTGGGGCCCATCATTGATCTCCAAGTTTTATGAAATACCGCCACTGACGGTCTAGTATGTGTCTGGTTGACCGCGGTCAGATTAGAAGTTGATAAGGAAATTGCGTGGGACTGAACGTCCGGACTCACCTTGGGTGGGAAATGGCGTAAACGATGGGATTAAGCACTGAGGCACATTTTGCTGAAAGGGCTGGAACTTGAGCCATTAGAGGGGTAAGCATCTGCTTGTCACCAAATGCACCGATCATGCAGATGATACCGTAAGGAGACCAGATGCAGACCCACAGCATAACGTTGGCCAAAGCCACCTTCGCGATCTTCATCTCAGCGGACTCGGAGTTTTGATCCTAGAAAAATTAAAAAGCTACAGCAGACTCAAGGGAGCTACGATCATACAAACTAGATAAGGGGTCAAGAAGGAAGTTGTCTTCGACGACTTCTTCTAGCTCTTAACTATTTGTTCGAATAAAGTTGTTTGATTGATCGAGTGCCGCGTGTATCCAGTCCCGGAATACCAAATAAGCAAAGTGGTCGTCAGCCTGTGGAAGGCAGTTCGTTTAGCCACGCCTCGGCAACGGATCTATGTAATACTTATTTGATCTTGAAAGAAAATTTACAAAGAAGCTCTCTTAAATTGGTTCGGTGCAGATTAAAAATTACGTGGGTATCCTCATCACCTTCGTTACATTTCAAGACTGCGAGAAGACTCGCAGATGCAACCCATGTGAACCGGATGAGGGTATAAAACAACAAGAACTCCCCAGGCAAGAACCTTCCCCTCTTTGCCTGCTCCCCAGATCGACTCCGTACCGATTCTCCGGGAACCGCAAGAATACGCCTATTGCAAATGCTAGAATCCTTCCGATGTAACTCCTAAAAGAATTTCACTTACTGCATTCGACCGCAGGCTGGTAACGTTCATCTTCTTTGCCTGTTCCTTCAGCGCTGCTTCGTGAGCCCAGACTGCCTGCACGATTTGCGAGTAGCAGAAAATCAGTAGTGACAGGGGAAACACATACGCTCCGATGAAAATGAATATTACAAACTGCTTGTTCTCGGTAGTCTCAGTAAGGTAGTCGAAAGAACAGGTGCTCAGAAGACCTTCCGCTGTATAGTCAGACCACAGCTCCAGAAGAGGGGGGAGACTGAAGATGTTGGCGTAGATCCAGGTCCAAAGGATCATCAGAAAAGCCTTCCCCTTGGTAATGACAGTACCGTTCATGCCTTTGACAATGACGTTGTAGCGGTCGTAGCCAATCCAGACCATGGTAAAGATTGCTGCAATGCCTGGAATTGAAATAGAATGAATAAGTGAATGCACAATCGATTTAAATTACTGCTTGGGTGACTGAGTTGACACTACTTGAGACAAGAGCTTCCTCTATTCATTGTTGCATGTTCGCGAAAATCACGGCAAAAGTAAAAAAAAGAAAGAAATCCTTCTAGGCTCTTTCTTATCTTCTTGACACCATGGTAAAGATTGCTGCAATGCCTGGAATTGAAATAGAATGAATAAGTGAATGCACAATCGATTTAAATTACTGCTTGGGTGACTGAGTTGACACTACTTGAGACAAGAGCTTCCTCTATTCATTGTTGCATGTTCGCGAAAATCACGGCAAAAGTAAAAAAAAGAAAGAAATCCTTCTAGGCTCTTTCTTATCTTCTTGACACGCCAAGGTTGACGGAATACAGGTAACCGGCGAAGTGGACAATTCTAGGTCCAAGCGAGCGAACGACCCCCTCCACCCCACGGTTCCACCACCGTTATCACCACCTTTTCATGTATTCTGGATATAGCCTCTCCGTGCAAGTTCATCTGAAGCTTTCGCGTTGAAAAAACCGCAGTCGAACCATCCACGAAGAATTTGCTTATTTGTTTCGAAGCCTTGTTGCAGAAAGCTCTCTGAAAGGAAGACGACGAACAAGGACTGCCCCGGACACGATTTATGAATCGAGACTTTCAAACACTATCCTAAACTTGCAGCCACAAGAAATACCAGCACGATCATTGCACTTACCAGAAGGACCTTTCAAACATGCAAGTCTACGAGCTGAGTGGGAAGATGCCTTGACAGCACCCTACCAGAGTAAGACCTGTGGTCACTCGTGCTCGTGGATGACCCTGGTGCCATTGATGACACAAGGGGATCTAAGGTAAAGTCTGTCCACAAGGAGTTTCTATTCTATTGATTGTACTTCATCTTCAAAATTATTTGTATTTTACACATCACAAAATTACTTTTTTGCTGCCCGCAAAAGAAAGATTGATTGATTCGGTTTGATTCGATTCGTTGATTGAATCTTCAGTTTTTCGAATAACTCTGCAGAAAGAACAGTCATAGTATTCAAAATCTGTAAGAGGTTATGCTAGAGAGCACAGAGCCCAATCAGAGCCGGTTACTCGCGATTTGTAATTCCTGACAGGATTTCCGGCGCCGTACGTCAATTCTGTCTGGATAAATTGGGACTTTTCTAACTTCACGATGAAAGTGCAGAAAATTCGGCTGCGAATCCAATCCTGAGTGTGTATCTGCAGCAGTACCCCAAAATTTTACTGGTTGGCTCTATACCTGTTATTGAGCCCAGATATCCGTAAATTCTGCACCATTGATGTCCCCATATCCACCATCTTGAAGAAAATGCCGAAATGACAAACATCGGAGCTTGGGTGAGCATCATAAGCGAGTCGGCCACCGCCAGGTTAACAATGAGCATGTTCGGGGGCGTTCGTAAATTCTTCGTTCTGCAAACAGAGGCAAGTCCTAGTAATCAGTATTATCAGGTCCTCGTCACCAATCTTCGTTCCCGTGCACGAGTCCCGTACTCGAACTTCATTGAGTTTTATTTGTAACCCATCTAGGCATAGACGGAGTATGGTAAACAAATGAAAAAAGACAGAAACACTAAGCAATAACTAAGATAATTGAAAGTCACTAAACCGAAAGATCATGGAGCTCCATGGATGACTACAATTTCGGTTCAATCTCTTGATGGAGCTCAGGGACAGTCGCAGACAGATCAGCTAGATGGCTCTTCCTTGTCCAGGGGTGAAGGCATAGCAGATATTTGGCAAACCGAAAGAAAATTGAACGAATTTCACGAAGATTTTCGTTATTGAAGAATGTCCAGGAAGGGGAAAGATATAGAACGTGGGGAAGAGCCGTGTTATTGTAGGAGTACGCTAGAATCTTCTGGTTGAATCGTAACTTTCTGGAAACGATCCGTGCATAGGCTCCAGTGATGCGCTTCAGCAAAGGAGTTATGATTAGGTTTCTTTGCTTGGAGGCCGACAAAGACCAGAGTTTCTGAATGAACGAATGAACGAAAAAACTGACAAGATAGTTGAGTGAGAGTATAATAGTACGTGTGAATTGCATTCAAGTAGTTTTTGCCTCCGGTGGACAGTTCGACCTGAGAAAACTGGATTTCGAACTAATGTAGCTTATTGGGCAAACGGACAACAGTGTCAAGTGGCGTAGCAACACGAGGTAATTGTATGTCCTTGACGTAAACAGCACTGATATAGTAAACTCATTATTGTGTTGGCAAACTTTGACCAGTTCGGCTGCCTGTAGCAGACCAATGCTAATGCTTCGATCTCACGATTCTCACAGGGCGGATGTTTGTCAGGATAGACGATCCAGATTTACGGACTGGTTTCCTACGCTTTCTTCGTAAAGTTAAAGATAAATCTCAACTTACTGGCTGGAATTCCGATATCCGACTGATAGACTCTGGTTGTATGTCGAATCGTCTTTATTAATTCGCATTGTGTTTGCCGTCTTTGTCCAAACCGAGGCCGCTACAATCGGAAGGAGCTTTATAACGCACTTTGGGCTCCGTACATCCTATTCCTTAAATTGTTTTTTTTTTTAATGTTAAAATACAATGTAAACAAGACCAAAGGTGTCGATGGGATCCCAAAAATCTAAGATTTGATCCAGACAACTCGGTCTTGTCTTCGCCAGGCTAATCATCAGAGAAAAACCGAGTTCAGATATTCTATCTACCTATCTATACCTTATAAGCCATATCTATTTTGACGATATTGACCGAAACCGAAAAAAGAAAAATTCAGAAACGAAGCCGGCGTATCTCCTAATCCCTATAAGGAAATCTAATCAACTTTAAATAAAATTTTGACTTAAAAAAAATGCGGGTACAACCGGATTCCGGACTAATTATATGTCCGGGTAAAAAATGATCATTATATACAGACTCAGCGTCTCTTCTTACCCCTAAATAAATCATCTAATCAACTCCAGATACAGCTTTTACTTTTAACATATTTTCCGGTTTTGGCCGGATTACAGGCGAACTAGTTGTCCGGCAAGAAAATGGTTTTTACCATCGGGTTCAGCATGTCTTCTTACCCATAAATCAAACATTTAATCAGCTTCAAATGAAACTGTTACTTTTAACCAACTTTCCGGTTTTGGCCGGATTCCGGACGAACTGCTTGTCCGGCGACAAAATATTTTTCACCATCATGCTCAGCATTTCTTCTTACCCCTAAATCAAACATTTAATCAACTTCAAATGAAAATTTTACTTTTAACCAACTTTCCGGTTTTTGCCGGATTCCGGACGAACTACTCGTCCAGCGAGAAAATGGTTTTCACCATCGTGCTCAGCATGCCTTCTTACCCCTAAATCGGACATATAATCAACTTCAAATGAAACTTTTACTTTTACCAAACTTTCCGGTTTTTGCCGGATTCCGGACGAACTACTTGTCCGGCGAGAAAATGATTGTCACCATCGTGCTCAGCATGTCTTCTTACCCCATAATCGACTATCACATTAGCTGTTTAAAAATATTTTGTTTGTCCCATAAATTGAACCCCCTCCCCCACCCCCAAATATAGGGCTACAGAGCCCATCTACGAACTCGACCTTACCCTTGACCCAAACAATCCTCATGCCAAGTTTCATCAAAATATCTCATTCCCTTCGAGAGTTATCGTGCTTACAGACGGACGGACGGACAGACGGACGAACGGACAAACGGACAATTTTGCGATGTCATAGGTATCCCTCCACTTACGTTTTGGGATCCCAAAAAGACATCGAAGTCTTAAAGACGTCCTAATAATCATTGTCAATTTTTAATGTATCTCCTTCGTTCCTGTCGCAACCGTAAATTAGTCCAGAATTTCGGCGTCCAAGATGTCATTCGGTCACTGGAGAGAACGCTCGTCATCCAGCTCATCGGCTACATGACGTTTTCCACGATTTTCTTAGGCACAATTAGAAATTTAGTCTGTATCGTCTATGTTCATGTTAATTTTTCTTTGTGTTCTTTTTCTTGATTTTCTCTTACTTCTGTGTGTATTTGATGGGTTAGAAATAATATATATATCTTTCCGGTCTTATCGGAACCAGTGAACAAGAAAAGCACTTACTTCGTGAAAATGTAAATGACAAGACCGTTTCCAGTCGTACTGAAGAACCATAGTATGATGTACAAAAAAGCAAAAAGATAGTTCCAGGCCGGGTTGGACGGAGGAAAGCTGTGCCAGTGGGGATGGCTCATGGCGATAACGCTCTCTGGAGCTCCATCAATCTGTTTCATGCCTAGAAAGGTAAATGGTAAGCTCATGATAGCGACAATCCTTTAAAGTCCCCTATAAGGTAATGGTAAGCTCATGATAGCGACAATCCTTTAAAGTCCCCTACAAAGCTTTATTAAAGTAGGCCATAGCTGAAAGCCTACAGTGTTCCATCACTTTGTTCCTTAGTCACAGCCCGCTACGCGTTTTTCAAACAGTTCTTCCTGCGCGCTGAAGCGTATAGCGAACGTTACGCTCCTCATAAAATCAATGACGAATTGCCGCCAGGTCTGTTAGAGAAACAATAACAGTTACACGTCAGATCTTAGTATAACCTAAGCTATCTGAACGGGAAATAAGCGATTAGACGTCCCGTTCAGAGTAAAATAACTCAAGAGAGTAATGCGCGAACTTTGTAAAGGTGACACGCAGTCAAATCGCAGCGACACTAGCTCCTCTAGAGGACGCGAACATCCCTACTGAAACTCAACCAATCGTTAACGAGCACTGGCTCTGATTCGATCCTCGATGTTTGCACCGCATCTTAGCCTTGCTAGAATTTTTTACATCCGCCACTGCACACACAAACAGGGCGGTGTGACGGAGGCTCATTTTTGATGCATGGGAAGGATAGGTCTTCGCATTACTCTCTAGAGTAATTTGCTCTGGTTCGGTTCATGTAACGAGTCGCGCATTAGCCCCCTGGAAAAAGTCAACTAGAAGTCAGCACTGAAGTTGGAAGCTAGAATTGACAAAGTTCATGAAGTTGACAGCAGAGCTGTCGCGTGCCCGGGATGTCCGAGTCCGGGACTAAGTCACGCTCACGAGTCAAGACGAGTCCGAGTCCTAGACAAAAATCGTTCGAGGAGACGAGACCGATTCCTTGAAAAAGTCACTCCCTGAGTCCTAACAACAAATTTGTTCTTCAAATAATGTTCTATTCTCCATATACAGAGAATTCGTATGAGAATGAACCAGGCGAAGTAAGTCAGCCGAAGGATGTTTTATGGAGGAAAATCTTTGAGATAAAAGGGCAAACCATCATTTTGTATCAGGTTCTGATCCAAAGAAGGGGTGTGGTATTTGTAAGAGAGATTTTCGTTAAGGATCAGGCCGACATATTTGAAAATAGAAGAACTTAAAAGTACGGCATCAGGGCATGGTAACCAGGTTTAATAGAAGCACAAACTGACCAGACCAGGAGAAAAGCATGCATCAACATTTCTCCGCATTTAAACTAATTTGATGAAAAAAAAAACAGTCAGAAAGCTTAATTTTTAAAGCTTAAAGCTAAAGCTATCCGACAGTCTACACTGTCAGAAGTTTCATAACAGATAGCGTATAACACTTTCAAGAATAACACCTTTTCACTTAGAAATAAATTCTTATGACCAATTAAGTTTACACTATTTCGTGCCTAGATCTCCAACAACACCTTCAATTGGTAAAAATACTAACGGGAACGAAAGAAACGTAACAGATAACATCCCAAAGTGTTATCTGTTGAAACCGCGCATCCTTCTGTTGTCGTTATGTAACTTCTGGCAGTGTAGTATTTTTACCTATTGAAGGTGTTGTTGGAGATCTAGGCACGAAATAGTATAAACTTAAATGGTCATAACACTTTATTTCTGAGTAAAAAGGTGTTATTCTTGAAAGTGTTATGCGCAATCTGTTATGAAACTTTTGACAGTGTAGCTACACTTCACTTCTCTACTTGTAAAAAGCGTCCAGAGTCCGAGTCCACCAGCTTTGGTTGACAGAACAGAGTTAGGTAGAGCACAAGTAGAGGCAGAGGCAATTGAATCAGTTTTAAACCTGTACACCAAGTAGTTACATGTCACTGTTTGCTGTGTGCTAAC
The DNA here is from genome assembly GCA_023053575.1 of Branchinecta lynchi. NCBI lineage: Eukaryota > Metazoa > Arthropoda > Branchiopoda > Anostraca > Branchinectidae > Branchinecta > Branchinecta lynchi. The sequence goes on from JAKZAP010000004.1 coordinate 8,942,881, forward strand.
GCATCTGGCGGTTAAAGTATAACAAATCTGTAAGGAATTTTGTGAAGGGCGTATTGATTGCTGATTAAGGAGCAGCGCGTGAAAAGACTTTCATCGCGTCTTTCGTCGTTCTCGTGATTCAGAGCTGCCTTAACATACTAATGTTTAACAAACGGTGAAAATAACGCAAGAGAGGAACCAAACATTGAAAATAAAATAAAATGACATTACTAATACATATTGCAGCAAAAAGAAAGTCCTAAGGACTTGTGCATACATTCTGTCTTGAAGCTTAGATGCTGGAGGAGCGTTCTGTAAACGTATTGTGTTGCGAGAGCAACACTTTGGTTTTGTCCTCGTTTTTTTTTTTTTTTTTTTTTTTTTTCCTATGACTCCGATTTCATTTTATTCCTGGTAACTGAGAAGGGTCTAACCTGTGCGGTTTTTACGGAAAGTGTGGACCTTAGGCCGGATTGATGAATATGACATTACATTTTGGAAAGCTCCGTAGAACTCTTGCCTGGGGCCAATAAGGATGGTTTTTGCTTGTCATCGAGCCAGAGCCTACGGTTTGCGAAGTGAAGTGGAGTTGTATAGCCTATGTCAGAGAGGACTATCTGAAGTTGTGTAGCGAACCTTTCGTTTCATCAAAAGATGTTTCTGCTTTCGAGTGGAAAGCTCCGTTCTAGCACGCAAGCAGGCAGGCACCAGTTTCAAATTGAAGATGGACTAAAATCTATAAGTGTTAAATATATGCGGCAGTTACCCGGCCCCACAGCCAACATATCTTCTTTGAGTGATAAATAGTAAAAATCTACAGAGACAAAAAAGTGGCTTTTTCCCACGGGTCCGAAAGTGCTGCCATCTATTGTTTCTGTCCATGTCTGCGACGATTTCAGCTGAGTTTATAATTTTTTTTTTTTGCACTTTGGTTTGTGGTAGAGTAACGGTATCAGATGTGCCTCTTAAACTTTAAAAGTTCTCTCATTGCTAAAGAAACTAGAGCTTATCCTTTGCTCCTTTCTAAGTCGTGACGTTAGAAAGTTGGCCTACGGCAAAAAAGTCAACTTTTGAACTAAGACAGGTAGAATTTTTTTTTCGACGGCAATCGATAGCCATTGATGAGCCGATCAAAGTATATGCCATCCATTTTTTGGTACAAAAATTCCTTCATGAGATACACCAGTTTGAAAATTTCAAAGGGGTTGACAACTTCATAGTAAGGTACATTGAAACCAAAAATAGGCGATACCAGTTATGATACATATAGGGGACTTTTAAGCAACAGTCGACTGTTAGCCCATAATCATCTTCGGTAATGAGGGGTTTGCAGCTTTTGCTAGTTGGTATACCTGTTATTTGTTTCCGGTGTATTCGATGGTAAGAACAATTTGGTTCCCAATGGTAAGATATGCAAGGGACTTGTAAGTAATAATCGGCTGTTATGCTACAATCATCTTCTGCGATGATGGGTTTGCAGCTTTTGCTACCTGGTGTACCCATTATTTGTTTCCGGTTAACTTAATGTATATCACGGGAGAGGGACTTGTAAGTAGGAATCGGTTCACGAGGGGCTAGGAATTTTTGCAAATGGGTGCACATTGTATTCGATTTCTATAAATCTGACGGTACGAAAGTTTGTGTCGATGGTCTATCAATGTAACCGAGGATTAACTGTTTACACAACGGATACAAACGAAAATGTAAAGCAATGAGGTAGTTTCATAATAATTAATAGGGTCATCTATAGTATTTTAATCCTGAAAAGTTACGGATAGCTTTCTATTACCAACTAGATTATATAAGGTATTGTTCCAAGTTTTCATCCGTCACGATGTCTACGATTGAAAAGGATAAAGTACAACTGACTGCAAAGTTAATTTAGTCCCTTCTTCCTATATTTTTTTGTTGTTGTTTTTACAACGCTGAAGAATACCTTTTGATCATATGATTATTTTTTTTAGAACATCCCGTTTAAAAAGATTATGCTATAATCATCTTCAGCGATGAGGGGCTTGCAACTTTTGATAGCTGGTATATCCATTATTTGTTTCCGATGAATTTGATGTCAATCACGGGAGACGGACTTGTAAGCAAGAATCGGTTCACGAGAGGCTAGAAATTTTTGAAAATTGGTGCACATTGTATTCGATTTCTGTAAATATGACAGTAAGAAAGTTTGTATCGATGGTCTATCACTATAACCTAGGATTAACTGTTTACGCAACGGGTACAAACGATACGGTAATGTAAAACAATAAGGTAATTTTGTAATAATTAATAGTGTCATCTATGGTATTTTAATCCTGAAAAGTTACGGATAGCTTTATAATATCAACTAGATTATATAAGATATTGTTCCAAGTTTTCATCCGTCACGATATCTACGATTGAAAAGGATAAAGTTCAACTTCGACGGCAATCGATAGCCGCTGATGAGCTGATCAAAGTATATGACATCCATTTTTTGGTAAAAAAAATTCCTTTATGAGATACACCAGTTTGAAAGTTTCAAGGGGTTGACAACTTCAGTAGTAAGGTACACACTGAAACCAAAAATAGGCGATACCAGTTGTGAGACATTTAGGGGATTTGTACGCGACAGGCAACTGTTAGCTCATAATCATCTTCGGCAATGAGGGGTTTGCAGCTCTCGCTAGTTGGCGTACCTGTCATTTGATGAACAATTTGGTTCCCAAATGTAAAACATGCAAGGGACTTGTAAGTAATAATCGGCTGTTATGCTACACAAATCTTCAGCGATGAGGGGTTTGCAACTTTTGCTAGTCGGTATACCCATTATTTTTATCCGGTGAACTTGATCACGGGAAAGGGACTTGTCAGTAGAATCGGTGCACGAGGGGCTAGAAATTAGTGCAAATTGTTGCACATTGTATTCGATTTATATAAATCTGACGGTAAGAAAGTTTGTATCGTTGGTCTATCGCTGTAACCTAGGATTTACTGTTAACGCAACGGGTACAAACGATACTGTAATGTAAAACAAGGTAGTTTCGTAATAATTAATAGTGTCATCTATGGTATTTTAATCCTAAAAAGTTACAGATAGCTTTATAATACCAACTAGATTATATAGGATATTATTCCAAGTTTTCATCCGTCACGATGTCTACGATTGAAAAGGATAAAGTTCAACTGACTGCAAAGTCAATTTAGTCCCTTTTTCCGATATACTTTTGTTGTGGTTAGGGCAATCGATAGCCCTTGAAGAGCTGATCAAAATATATGCCATCAAATTTTCTGAACAAAAATCCTTCATGAGATAAGCCAGTTTGAAAGTTTCAAGGGGTTGACAACTTCAGGAGTAAGGTACACACTGAAACCAAAAATAGGCGATACCAGTTGTGAGACATGTAAGGGACTTGTAAGCAACATTCGACTGTAAGCAACAGTCGACTGTTAGCTCATAATCATCTTCGGCAACGAGGAGTTTGCAGCTTTTGCTAGTTGGTATACCTGTTATTTGTCTCAGGTGTATTCGATGGTAAGAACAATTTTGTTCCCAATTGTAAGACATGCATGGGACTTGTAAGTAATAATCGGCTTTTATGCTATAATCATCTTCAGCGATGAGGGGTTTGCAACTCTTGATAGCTGGTGCATCCATTATTTGTTTCCGGTGAATTTATTGTCAATGTCGGGAGACGGACTTGTAAGTAAGATCGGTTCACGAGGGGCTAGAAATTTTTGAAAATTGGTGCACATTGTATTCGATTTCTGTAAATATGACAGTAAGCAAGTTTGTATCGATGGTCTATCGCTATAACCTAGGATTAACTGTTTACGCAACGGGTACAAACGATACGGTAATGTAAAACAATAAGGTAGTTTTGTAATAATTAATAGTGTCATCTATGGTATTTTAATCCTGAAACGTTACAAATAGCCTTCTTCCGATATTGTTTTGTTGTTGGTTTTACAATGCTAAAGAACAGCTTTTGATTATGTGATTATTCTTTTTAGAACATACCGTTTTAAAAGCTTCGATAAGTTGACAATTTCAGCATTTAACCGACAGCGAAGAAACAAAACCAAAGTGTTGCTCTCGCAACACTTTAGCCGGCGAAGCCGGACAAAGGTTGCCGCAACACTTCACGTTGCCCGGGCAACGTAGGTCTAGTTATATTTTCATTTCCGGAATACCATGGCCTCCATGGCTCCAGTATGTATGGCATTTATCCCTCCTGGTTCGCTTCTTAACATTCCACCAGTTCGCCTGTCGGGACAGTTGCTGACGTTTGTTGATTTGTTCAAGTATGTCGGATTCAGCTTTACTACGAAACTGGGTGATGAATTGCATGTTGCAGCCCTGTCCAGGTCTTTGTGTACGCGTGCCAATGTGCTAATTCGTATATTTGGGAGGTGTGATGCTTAATATCATTCTCGTCGAGAACTTAGGAGGGTTTACATTTTATAGAAAGTTAATGAACCTTTTGCCGAACTGTGTACACTTGTCATCTTGACAAGACGAGATTTTCTTTCTTCTTACGAAAAATATAAAAATTTCTGAATTCTAACACTGGAAATTCAAACTAACACTGCCGTCTTTAAGGATATATCCTTTCTATCAACATTCTTTATAAACATAGAATTTAACATTTGAAGCATTCCAAAAGTACTTTAACATCCGAAGTATCCGTGTAGACCGTGTACCTTAGAAAAGACGGTTTGTGATGTACTTACTGATTACTTTCCCATCAATCAACTGGAAGCTGATAAAAAAATACTACAGATCTTGCTGTGTCTCTTGGGATAATCGATTCTTCTTTACAAACAGTATCCTTCCACTTTTAATACAACTTGAATATAGTTTTTAAAGGTTTCTCAAAAAAAAAATTTTTTAAGGGTCTCTCTGAGATCAGACATGCGATAAGGGTTTACAGGGAGCAGGATGCAATGATCAGCAAAATTTACAGCAGGATTAAAAAATATGAAATAACTGACTTGGATCAGTTTGGAAGGATTAAGATCCCAATTGTACCTGGTCGTTAACCACTTTCGCTAAAAGGAGGAAAGGCATATCTACGTTTAAACCACCTCAATGTGAAAAACACCAATCACGGTGAACTTCGGACCAAGTTTCCACGAGACGTTAGGCCTCATTTATCGTTCAAACGAGATGCTAAAAAGCCAATCGTGAAATTCTCACTGAAAAGATACTTAACAAGTTTTTTTTAGTTTAGTTTTTTTTTAGTTTAATACTCTTTATTATACAAACCAAACTTTTACATGCTAAACTACATAAATACACCTTTTATATCCTTTATACAGTAGCCGATACTTCTGACTGAATGAAAGCCCGAATGGGCTTGTGGGGGCAGTAAAAAAATAAGATTCACGATTCACGTTACATTAATTTTCATATACGTTTTAAATTCACAAGTGAAACATAATGATATATAATATCTACCCTACGTGGCTGTTGGATTTTCTGCTTGCTCTGGTTGCAGGGTTATTGTCAATTTCATTCCCAACAACAAGCAAAAACGAAATATGTCATTAAAAACAAAATTAAATTTATCTCGCCATGTGATATAGCGGATTCATGGTGGTTAGAATTGCAGCCACAATCAGGATTCTTTTGTCTTAAAAGTGGCCGTTAATGGTAAATTGTTTGTTTAATTCACGTATTTTTTATGAAATTAAAAATTTCTATGTTATGTCTGTACTCTCAAAACAATTACTTACTTCCACTCGTCGTAGTAGCCTACTCTCATTAACAATATACAATATTGTCCACCTTGTCATTCACATTCTGGACACCCCGAGGACACCTAAATACCTGTTTTTAAACTTCAGACATATTAATATAATCATTAACTTCTTGAGAAGACCGGCCATTACCCTATTTTGAATACATCATCAATACCTAAAACGATTCAGCTGGGGCCTGGCAAAACAAAATTGATTGACGGGTTTATTGCCGATCAGTTTACACGTGTTCCGCAAAATACCGAGTCACTATGCTAAATCGGGTTCGGCCGTTCAAAACTAAGTGACATCTGAAGTCAAAGCTTTTGAAACACAAAGGTATGTTTCTCATTTTCGAAATATCAACAAAATTTAAAACCATGCTGAGAACAGGGAAAGATGGCAATAATAAACCTATATAAGACATTCAACATTCATTACAGAGAAACTCCGCAGATTTTCTAACTTGGTAAATATATTTGCGCCTAAGGAAAGGCCTTGTGGCAAGGCATGACAAATTCGAAATAATTCATTCAAATTTAACCCATTAAAGATATTAAACAAAATCGACCTGGCATTTCTGAACATCTTTTCTTTTGTTAGAAGCAAAGATACCGCAATGGCTTCTGATCTGAATACGAAGCCTATCCCTCGGATTGGCCGTCATACAGGTTTGTTTTTGGTTTTACTACATAACAAGAAAAACAGTATAGTAGCCAGTACTATCTGACAGGTAGGCTACACACTCAGGCTACTGCCAACCAAGTTGAAAATCATAAAAAATACGGACGACAGTAACAGACTGAGCGCAGGCGTCCAGACGTAAAATTTTGTAATTTCGCAAAATTTGTGAAGTGCCTAAGAAAAGCCTTGAAAATTCAGAAAATTTCGTACAAATCCAAAATTATTAAGTTTATTGTTTATTGCTTACGGAATTGTTTTCTGTTCCGCTGTCGCCTAAGGCATTTAACAGGTAACAAACGAAATAAACATGCATTCAGATAGATCAAATCTTCGTCTCTCTCTGAAATTTTTAAAAACAATAGTTACGTTTTTGCAGATACCATGGTATCTGTTAGCATGGCAACTGGATCTGCAATTAGTCGTTCTTGCAGTTATCCTGGTATCTGATATACGGTTGCTCTGCAAAAACAATAATTGCCGAAATTGCGCTTTTCGAGGTCATCCCAAAAGAAAAACTGAAATTCAGTCAAATCACTATAAGTGCCAAACTTCTTTCCCACCAATTTGACAAAAACTGATGAAAGTGAGGTGAATCAGATACCATGATCAGTTACCACGAAAATTGGACAGATACGACGATAAATGCAAGAACGCCTTTTGACCGTGGTATCAGATACCACATTAATTGCAAAAACGACTTTAGACCGTGGTATCAGATACCATGGTATCTGCGAAAACGCAACTAATGATATGCATAAATCAAGCCTACTCACAAAAAACATCCCATAATCATTAATTTTGAAATTTTACACGTATAAGAAATTAAAAATAAATAAATACAGTATTTTTATATTTTTTTTATATATATATTGAACCAGAGTAAATAAACATCTCTTCTCAAACCCAGAAAACTGGAGACTCTGTAGACCGTGAGGTCGTAACTCGTTCTTTTTTTCTTTTTTTTATATTTTTACGTTGACACGAATTCTGTTATAATGATTTAAAGAATAAGATGTTTCTTTTACACTTGTTCGTCTGTTCCAAAATACAAGGAATTTCTTCGTATTCAATGGTTATCACTTTTCAGACAATTCACATATTCAAAGGATCTTAAATTAAAACACACAAGAACAAAATTGTATAACAGTGTATTATATATTTATTTACCATAGTTTTGGCGTTAAGCTTTTAGCTTGTATCACCATACAAATTTTAATTAGAGAGGTAGTACGATTCAGGGTTCTACCCACAATGCTTCGACTCGTAAACTCAACAATAGTGTGAACCTTCGAAATTTATTTCTTGGCGTCCACAGCTCTCGCTTTCGGACTGTCGAATCCAGCTTTTTGCTCGAAGTCGTTGCTTCTTTCGCGGCCTCTCCAACTATATGGTTACGGAATGCATTGCGACTTTCGCTTTGTCTCCCTATGTCATAGAGCGATTCGCATCTCGGGTTTCGGCTTTGACGCCAAAGAAAATGCTAAGTTCAGCAAGCTTTTCGGCTTTTTCGCCAGCTTTCGGGTTTATGGTCGTCAAACAAGAACTTAAGTTACTTTGTCGTGGGGGCACAAATATGACGGCGACGGCGGTGTTTCTTTATTGCTTCAAAGTATACCGCGCAGTTAATTCTGATACTGTCACACAAGCAAGAATACACAAGTATGGTTAATCTGGTACAGGTCAGAGGCGACGGCGGAGTTTGATATTGCTCTAAAGCATAAAGCCTGTCAGTTAATGCCATCTGATCCTCCATTACTCGCGGAATTCATAAGGCCAGGCGCTCCTACCACAGAAATAATAGACGATGCTTTTAAGTTTGGTCCTAGCAGATTAAAAAGATGTTTGCAACATTGAGCGCTACTCCATAGTGTTATGTTGCTCTGACCGACCCTGATCGTATGTCAGAATCTTTAAACAACCAAACTGAAATAGCCCTTGAACTCCGGGATTGACCAAAAAGAGCCACGGCATGGAACAGTATATAGGGTTCAGGAGGCACGAGTAATAAAATAGATTATCAAGTAGTAGAAGTAGAGAAGTAAGTGCGAGTTTGTAAGCCCAGAACCTAAAAGAAGACACGTTAGATCATTGTTCCTGCCGCTCACTCTGAAGCCTGAAAGAGCTCTTTTAGTTTTTGCGTCTCTTACTCGTGCCTCCTACACTATGTCGTGCCGTGCCGTGCATTTTTTTAGTCGATCGCTTGAAACTCCAGGTCTGTCAACTTCCGGCCATAGCATCAAGAACAAATAACGAGTAAGAACAATGGTCTCTCGTCCATCCACCGACTAAAAATGTTCCGACAACAATGAGCGGAGGTGGACCCATTTCTTGGTCGCCCGTGTATACTCGTTGGTCTCCGACTCTCCGCCGTTACACACTTGAAGTAATTTACGAAGAAAACAACGTAGCCACCAGCGAGGCGGATGTTCTGGCCTGTTCACACGGGAAGGAAACAGCGTTGATTTTGTTTGAGTAGACGCTGGCGTCTGATTAGTGAATATTAGTGATGCGAAAAACAAAAAGCGAACCTGACGATGGTCATTCATAATCGCTTTTGTTACACCATGACCATACGTATGAAGATTGAAATCCCTTGTGACATTCCTTTTTATGTCTCTCGGGAGAACCATACAATGCAAACCGGGATTTGAAGCACACTCACTGAAGTCATGACCCATTGAGTTTCAACATCCGTAGTATTAACTTTGTCAGACGAGTGTAAACTAAGAGTAACGTCATTAAGGCTTTCGAGGATTACTGAAATTACGGAAATGGTAGAATAGCATGGAATAGTCAAAATAATACCAGTAGGTGAGTGTATATTTTGTGTTTTTTCTTCTTTTTTCCGAAATGTATAATTGTATACGTTTCGATTTAGTGAGTTAGATTTCGATTCAGTACTTAATCGAAAGACTTCACCTCAACTTGGTCTGTCTCGTTTGTCTTTTAGTTCACTACTTATAAATAATTCGATGTCAACGGTGTATTTTCCCATCAAAGAAAGTCTTTGGTTTTCGTACTGAGGCCTTGCCACATGGGTTCTAGTTTGTCTAGGACCCACATAGAAGTCCTGGTTTTTTTTTTTAAATTCAATTCAAAATTGTTTCTGGTTAGTTTGTCAGAGTAGAAGCCTATTCCATATGCGTAATATTTGTTCATTTCCACTTAGCATATTAAACCTGAAACACGACCTTTTTTTTTTTTAAAGAATCTGAATGTTTTCATCTGATATTCTCATATGAGAGCAAATACCTGGAATGAAATTTATCTCTTCTTGTTCTGGATATTGACACCACTTAATTGAATTGACCCCGAAAAGATAAAATGTACGTTACCATATATCTTACGTTACCTGTATACGGCCTTTGGGTTTTTCAATAAGATATATTTGTAAAATATGCTTTGCATCAAATGGCAGTTTCTGTATATTTTGATATTCTTAGGAATTTTCTTGTCGACCCCCGAAAGCTTGTCTGAATCAATGAGCCGGCAACCGCTGTTTCAGCGCCCGCCCAGCCCAGTGTGAACAGGCTTATCACTGCTGCCTCCATTCGATTTTTCTTCCTCAGTGGTTTACTGCGTTACACCTTCTCTGTAGAGGTAACGACTTTTGATGTCCCGGGTAAGATCCACCTCCGCTCGTTTGCATCGGGAGTCGACTCGTCTCAGCTTGGTTGTGTGATAGACATAGGGAGACAGCAGTTCTTGCTCTTATTTGTTCTTGATAGCATGTTCTGATTTGCAACAGATGACTAAGTGATACACTTGCGAAGACCCAGATTTTAACTATGAATACCTGGTGGAATAAAGAATCCGTATCCATTGTCCACATATCCGGCGAGGTAAGCATCAGCAGAGGGAGCTGACGCGTTTGTCATTTCTTCTGATGTTAAGACTGACCACTCAATAGAATACTCCAGTGCTTCCAAGCGTTGTTCAGAACTGCTTCTGGTTGTAAGACTGTGATTGTATCACTAATATATATAGTATTTTTACACCTTAAGGGAAATTGGATCGTAAATGGATTTAAACGAGTAAGCGTTTGCAAGGGAAAGCATTTGTAGGTTTTCGTTTTGAACTCCAAACGCGGGAAAAATATTAGACTTAACGAATGAGCTTCTCGTGAGACTGATCAGGAACTTCGGACAATGTTTACACATAGTGGTGGAAGCCGCATCGGTGATCGTGGTTCGAAGTTGGTTTAAAGGCGTTTTTCCACGCTCCCATAAAGAGTTTATGGCTCTATAGTGTTTCTGCGGTTGTTTGTGCGGCCCACAAATGCGTCTCCGCGACCGACAAGATTTTCATGTCTCGCTTTATGGCTCGAATTTGACATGCACATGTCAAAGTGATTCTCGATTTTGTGACTCGAATTTGTCGGGAAGTTCGAAATTACCAGCAAATTATATCTTTTTTTGCAGAGAACGATGAGGACGTAAGCTTGAAGTTCAGTTTATTGAAATTTTATCTGATTTTATTTTCATACGTTTGAAAATACCGCAAAAAAAAGACAAACGTCGTTTCCACGAGTTTCAACTTTTGTGTGGCCCACAGTCTTGTATCCCCGACAAAGCCTAAGAAGTGTGTGACCCACAATGGTGTCGCGGAAAATCGCCTTAAGAGTGTTACACTATGGACGCACGGTTAACTTCGCTAAGGACACAGACTTAGATATAGGTGAGCGTTATCTGGTGTACCTTAGTTTTAACGGTGGGCATTTCTTTGTCTAGAGGGTATGTACGCCCCAAGCTGGTTTGAGCAGTAGCCAAACATATTATTTGGTATAATTCTTTCACCGTTCTCTTGCTTTTCTTTTCCTTTTGTTTTCCCTGCTTTGGTTTTCTTTTCTCGGGTGTCGTTCAAAACTCCAGCTAATGGAGCCGAGCTAACGAGCTCGTATCGCTGCCGGCCCCCCAGTGATCAAATGTGTTGTCACGAACTATTTTAGATATTAAAGAACCTCAACCTGAACCAGTCGGAAGCCAGCTCTTCTTTCTTCTATCAACAAGAAAGCTTTTCATGATTTCATTTTATTCTAGTTAAGACTATCACAGACTACGTTTCGTTTCCCTTTCCGTGTCGGTCTATGTCGCCTCCGTTTTGGTAGAGTCGACTGACTTGGCGTCTGAAGTCCGGTCTTCAGGCTCGTGGATGCAGAACCAGGGATAGTCTTTCTGGATGATCTGTCGGAACCTGTGCATAAAAGGTGAGCATAAAATTCAGGTAAGACTTCAAAACTGCGTTGGCAGGTGTTCAGACTTCTAATTCCTATGTCTGAGGCTTTATGTCAGACGTTCGGGAGAGAGTTCGCTCGATGTCACCCCACCAGGCAATGTTGCCCGTTCGGAAAGGTCGGGACTAGCGTATGCCTAACGCGTTCCTCACTACTTCGGGGGCTTAAGCCTAGTGTTGGGCGATATTCGATATCGATAACGATATATCGATATATCGGACCAAATATCAATATCGAATATCGAAACGTAAATATCGATATCGAAAACGATATTTTTTCACTCATAATTATTGTAAATAATCCAACATAACCTACATTTACATATCCGAAATTGGAGCAATATGTTTTCCGTAATTCAGTTCTTATTTATCCGGAGTTTGAGATGATGAAAGATGCTATTTAACGACAATTTCGTTAGTAAATTTGGGCGAAACGAGACATATCCTATAGCGAAACATACTAAAGAAATATCGATATCGATATATCGAATATCGAAACTGAAAATATCGATATATCGAAAAATCCAAATATCGCCCAACACTACTCAAGCCATAACTGCAGGATCCGGCTCGGATGTACCAGTGGCATATCCAAGAAAGCTCTGCCGAATTCCTCCCCCCACAATATTTCCGGGAGCCCCCTTCCAACACCCCACAGAGGGACAGGATTCAGCTCATATTGCAGGTGCAACTGCCAACCCAGGGCTTATGACAGTTTGGCCTACCAAATCTCAAGAAACAGTGGTTGCCATGTGAACGGCCCCAAACATTCCTAGCAAGTTTCAAACTATATAAAAAAAAACACTAAAAGGAAGATCCGGTGGAGATTTCCTCCAGGGATATTTCGTCGGCTGTAGCTATTAGAAACAAATCTTCGGGGTTTACTAAAAAGAGGCACAGCACGGCACGACATAGTGTAGGAGGCACGAGCAGGGGCGTCACGACTGGGGGGGGGGGAGGGGAGACGCCCCCTCGCAATGCTGTCGGCCAGTCGGTGAAAAGTAACCGATTCGGGGCGAAGTGCCGCGATTTTTCGTCAAAACAGTTGATTTTTTTCATAAAAACAGTCTGCTTTTCTGAAAATTGGTCGCATTTTTCGTCAAAACAGTCGATTTTTCTGAAAACAGTGAATTTTTCTGAAAATCAGTCGATTTTTTCAAAACTGTAGTTTTTTGGTGTTGAAAACAGTCGTTTTTTCTGCAGAAACAGTCGGTAAAAATTACTACCCAGTCGGTAAATGCCTCGCCCCCCCTCCCACATTTTGGGTAGTGACGCCTCTGGGCACGAGTACTAAAAAAAGGCTCGAAAACTGAAAGGGCCCTTTCAGGCTTCAATGTGAGGGGCAGGAACAACGTTCTAACGTGCCTTCTTTTAGATTCTGGACTTACGAACTCCCACTTACTTCTCTACTTCTACTACTTGATAATCTATTTTTATTACTCGTGCCTCCTGAACCATACTATGCCGTGCCGTGGCTCTTTTTAGTCGATCCCAGAGTTCAAGGGATATTTCTTTTGGGGTCTTCTTTTAGGCTCTGGAGTTATCAACTCTCACTCACTTGTCTACTTCTACTGCTTGCTAATCTCTTTTTATTACTCGTGCCTCCTGCGCCTCTTTTTATTCGATCCCGGATTCTTCGGCCTCGAATTTTTTCTAGATGCCGCTTGACGAGGACGCTCGCCAAGAATGGCTGATATCGTTCAGTGTCTTTTTTTTTCTTTCAATAAGTGATTGGCGTTCAGCTTTGGGTGAAAGAGTAATATAAAAGAGTAATATATTTCGCGTTATTCCCTTTACTCCGCTACCACATTCTGTATTTGGCGGGTTATAAATAAAATATATATAAATATATATATAGTTTGACCCTCTTAACTCACATGGAAGAACCCTAACTCGCGATCAGCGGACCGACCGATAGACCAAGGGAAAGATATCCAAATCGGTGGTTAAAGGATATGTCGTACTTATGATAGTAATTCATTTTATGTCAGTGGTATTTCCATCCATTCGTATTCCAAAGACCCTCCACTTCATAAGTTTATATTAACTCCTCTATTAGCAATGTACGGATTATCACCCTTGCCATTTGTTTCTGAGGAGCTTATTCCTCCGGAGACCGGTTATGCCAAGATTGTCATCCAAGACAAGGGACACGGAAAGAGGCTAAAAACAGCCGAAGCCGTGTGTAATTTTGTGTAAGCATAGCTTAGTTGTAATTCAGAACATCTAATTCAGAACCTCTGAGCAGAAACACCACGATTACATGCGAGGTGTTCTTTAAAGTTTAACTGAAAAGCAGCTTCGCTTAGATCTGATTACACTTTACACCGAAATATTTTGACCCATCGAAGGGATTTTTTTTTCCTCGAGGCTCTAAGAATAAAGTTCAAATGGGCGCTGCTTGCACGACAACCTATAACTTCAAATTTAAAAACAGGCTGCATTTCTAGGGTTAAAGACGGTAAGCCCAGACCAGGCCCAGACAAGTCACGTATGAAGAAATTAGGAAAATGAGTGGGAAGATGGCAAGGAGTCCGACATTTTTAGTTTATTTTTTGGCTACTACCTTTGTAGTTGGTAAATATTTCAATCATACTAGACATAGAGGTACGACAAATCCGAAAGAATTAAGTTTATTCGATGAAATCGATTATCTGTAGATAGCGGACATAGGAAGTAACGTACTTTTTATCAGGTTTTCAGGCCTATTTAAGTGAGTAAGTTATAAAGTTACAGAAGTGTAACGTGTATTTTGCTATTGTATTTGTGCTATTTTAAGATATACATGTAACCAGTGAATGACCCCTTGACATGTCCCACAACGGTCTCCAAAAAAGAATGGTTTATTGCAACCCGGGCAATAAACCAAAACGACAAGCCAGTTTGAAAGTGGATCAACTACTTCAGATGTCGAGAGGACTCTTCTTTGGGAACACTAGCAGAAATAGATTAGCAGTCCGGATTTGGGTCTAAAGCTGTGAAGAACTTGGCAGCTCGGAGGCTACAGCATTGTCCAAATAGGTGTTGTAAGGTGTGTCACGACGTATAAGGCTTATTACATGTTCCTCTTTTCCTCGGGGCGCGCTGGAATAAAGCGAATAAGGAGAATAGAGCCAGGCTCTATTTTCCCTTTTGCAGAGATAATCAGATCCGCCAGCAGTCCGAGGAGAGGAGCAGCGTCGCCAGGGTTGCCACGGGAAGCACTAAAGTTCTACTTTGTTGGAAGCTGAAGAACAACGTTTCTTCAAAAGAACACGTTTTGTTGTGGCACGAATGCTTATTATTAGTTCGAGGACCAACCATCAGTTAATTTAGTAGCTTTTCACAATATAAAGGGCATCACTTTTTTTTATCTTTAGTAGCTCGAAAATTTGTATCAGCGTGGCACCGCAGAACGCTGTATTGATGAGAACCTATTCCGTTCCTATTTGAACAGGCGTGTGTATTAAGACGTAAACATCGTTTATAGTGGTATTCAGCTTATTACACATATTTGGACAATGCTTACCCGTCAGCTTGGAAGCTCAGAGGCTGCCCACCCATCTACCCTACACAGACCCAGTTCTAGATCGCAAGGTGTGTAGAACAAACGGAACTGTCTAGGAAACCAGGAGCCGTACCTTATGTCCAAAGGGCTACGGAACTTGTAGTTCTCACGGAAAACCAACCGCATGAGCTGCTATTCCGGGATCTGACGTCATTGACTAATGGAAACTTCTATGTGCTGGTTTCTGTTCCGGTAGTAATGGAAAGAGCTCACGAAAACTTCATCGTACCAGCTTCTCGTCCGGTAGTTTCACGGAATTATATACTCAGAAGCTAGGGAGCCGGCAGGTGATACCGGAAACTACATAACTGAATCTTCTATCCGGTGTCTACATGGAAAATAGAACTCACGCAATAGTTTGGATGAGAGGTAGGATGCGATATAAGAGAAAATAACATGGGAAAAAATCCACTACCGAACCCATGAGCTAGTGTACCGGTAGCTACATCTATTTGGTTGAAAATGATCAGCTCACGGACACAGATGGCTATGGGCTAGGGATAATGCCAAAAAGTTAAAATAAAATTAACTCACGGACCCATGT
Organism: Branchinecta lynchi; assembly: GCA_023053575.1. NCBI lineage: Eukaryota > Metazoa > Arthropoda > Branchiopoda > Anostraca > Branchinectidae > Branchinecta > Branchinecta lynchi. The sequence continues at coordinate 8,958,579 of JAKZAP010000004.1, forward strand.
CAGTACAGACTAGGAAACCGGAAGTGAATACTCATAACTAACGGAACCCAACTCCTGCGGTCTAGGGTTCCGTTGCGCCAAAAATTAAAATTACAAACTCACGGACACGTGTCAATATGGACTTTGAGTCCGGTACAGCTCACGGAATCCAACTTCCATGGGCTAGGGTTCCAGAAGTGCGTGATACTTATTAACATTTCTTACCGCATGAGTTGATAATAATTGCTACAGGACTCTTAAAGTCCATATCGACGTGTCTCCGTTAGTTCGTTTTTTTTTTTTGCACTACAGGAACCCTAGCCCATAGGAGTTGGGTTCCGTGACTTATTATATATTCACTCCAGGACACCTAGTCTGCACTAACATGGATCCGTGAGTTCAATTTTTTTTTTTTTTTTTTTTTGCACTACCGGAACCCTAGCCATGGAAGATGGGTCCCGTGAGTTAAGAATATTTGCTACCCGAATCAAGGTTCACATTGACAAGTGTCTGTGAGTTCGTAACTTTCAGTTTTTGCACTAACGGAACCTTAGCGAATAGCCATCTGTGTCCGTGAGCTTGTCATTTTCAACCAAATAGTTGTTGCTGCTAGTACCTTAGCTCTCAATACATGGGTTCCGGTAGTGGATTTTTTCGCATGACATTTTCTCTAAGTCAGTCAAAATCCCGGTATCCTAGCTCTCATCCAAACTATTCCGTCTGTTCTATTTCCACGTAGACATTACCGGAACACAAGCTCCAATTATACAGATTCCGGTACCAACTACCGGCTCCCTAGCTTCTGAGTAGACAATTTGAGTCTGGCGGACGAGAAGCTGGTGCGATGAAGTTTCTGTGACCTATGTCCACTTAAGTTGCGTTTTTTTTATGTAGTTTCGGCGTAGTTTCGCTTAAAAGCCGTTTTATTTTCCATTTGCTGTAGTTTCGAACCTGAAACTACGGAGCTCAAACTACAAACTACCTCGCCGACGTAGTTTGGCGTAGTTTGACTTTTCGGAAACAAGAACTCGATAAAACGCAAGTAAGACAAAACAAGAGCCAAACTACAAACTTTGACGAAACAAAAGTGAATCCAATAAAACGCAACTTTACTATCGGAGCGGGAGCTAGTACATACAATTTTACGTTCGTCAATGACGTCAGATCCCGGAATCGTACCTCATATGGTTTGGTTTCCGTGAGGACTACCAGTTCCGTAGTCTTTAGACCACAAAGTACAGCACTCGGTTCCCTAGACAGTGCCATAACAAACAGTAACTCTGCTCATTTCTACAACTTGGTAGATCTTGGTCTGCCGTCTACCCACCTCCATAGTCTACCGTCTGCCAACCTTCATAGTCAGCCGTCTACCGACCTGCCTAACACCAACAGACGAGAGACTCCACTACCCACACAAGACTAGTAAAGTAGGAAATTACGTGTACCGCCTTACTATACCTTGTGAATAAAGTCATTATAGTAGTAAGAACTAGATCGAATACCAAGCCTCCAAAAGTCTCCGTAGTCACCAGGAAAGGGGCTACGCACGCCGGGACAACTAAAAAGAGGCGCGGCACGGCACGACAAAGTGTAGGAGGCACGAGTGCTAAAAAAAAGGCACGAAGACTAAAATGGCCCATTCAGGCTCCAGAGTGAAGGGTTTGGCCTTCGTTTAGGCTCTGGAGTTGCGAACTTACTTGTCTAATTTTACTACTTGCTAATCTCTTTTTAATGACTCGTGCCTCCTGCACCATGACGTGCCGTGCCGTGTCTCTCTTTAGTCAATCCCCTACGAACGCTGCCGCACAACCAAAAGAGTAAACCACGTGAAAAGGGAAACCTTGCAAACTGATGTGTACTCTGGTGAAAACAGAATATTATTTGATTTAGCCCACATTTCTAAATTATCTAAACCCTTCTGGATGACAGCTCTAAGACTATTTTTTATCTCTGGATGAAACAGCTATAGCTATATCATCTGCATACATATATAACTTATAAGTGTTCTCACTTCTCAGAACTCCACCTTGGGGGACCCCTATATCACTATCTATTTTTTAAATCCTGAAGTTTGGGCAACTAGGGACACTTCTAATTCTCTAACTGTAAGGAAATCATGAATCCACAGAACACTAGACTGTCGAATCTCAGCCGTGTTCGGTTCAACTTAAATGCACCTATAAGGACTAGAACTTCCGGAACAGGTCCTACCCATGGGAAACGTGTCTTACTTGGGGTGTGAAATAGCATAGATGATCGGATTCAAACAGGATGCCAATTTGCAAATCAGTGATGGTAGTTGAGCCACAATCGGCGTCAAGATTTCGCGGTCGCCAAAAGCTCCAGTGACGGCGACGAACCCATATGGAGTCCAAATGCACACCCATAGTAAGACGTTGGTGATGGCAACTTTAGCAATTCGAAACTCCGCAGATTGAGCATCAGTGTCCTGAAAACAATGTATTTTGAGTTTTGGAAAGACATGAGCGGGGACAGATTTAAGTTTTACAATTATTTTTTTTTCAATCAATCAATCAAGTTTAATCCAAATGCTAAAAGCTAAAAGAGAAATACAAATTTACGAAATACACAGACACGAAACAAATTAACTAATACACTTACAAGATATGACTAGAAATAAATGATGGGATGAAACTATCTAAAAATTGGGTAGAAGAATTAGCAACTGATTGCCAGTATTCCTCTCGGACCGACGCACGGAAGACGGGAGGGGAGGGGGGGGGGGTAGATGGGCCATCTGGGGACAACACATTATCTTAGCAAATCAGCGATGGTAATTTAGGAACTTCAAGTTTAATGAGAGCCTCTTCATATGAAATATTATGATCAGCCAGAATGATTCTCACTGCTCTCTTTTGGACATTTTCCAGGCGATCAGAGAGCTCTGCAGAAAGAGAAAAATGCCAGACCGGTGAAATATATTCTAAACGAGGACGGATATAAGTTTTGTAAGGCAGAAGTAAGGCAGGAAGTTTTCGTCAAAATAGGTATGACTTATAAGTAAAACACACATGCTGAATCAATATCTGAACTTGGTTTTCACAGATGATTAGCTACTTAGCCTTAATCTGCTTCTGAATTTTGATATTAAAAATGTTCAAGGAGTCTGGCGAAGACAAGACCCAATTGTCTAGACCAAATATTGGATTTTTCGGATCCCATCGAAACCTTTGATCTTATTACACAAGGTCTACTGTGTGTTTCGTAAGTCCATCCACCACGTCCAGTGCCTAGGATTCTTGTCAATAAAACCTGTGTACCGCCTACAGTGTGTATGAAGATACCAGATAATTGCGGTACTTATGTAGCCCTCTAAGAACGTTAGCTAACCCTCCTTGAATCCTAAGATCGGGTCCGAATCTCTCATCCATCGTGCCCTATGACCTTCACCCCCTTATTCCCCACGTATAGATTTAGAGCCCTCCACTCAACTACCTATCCAGTGGATAGCTGTTTATTTTTTAATGTTTTGTTTCTTCATGTCGGGATACTTCGGATGACTATGAAAGTAATGTAGAACTGTTACAGTACTTCGGACGCCATAAGTTTCTTTCAAAAGTGTATAAGCAGCTCAGCAAAAGAGTTTTAGTTTGGCTTTCTTTTAGTCTTTTAGTTCACTCAGTAATATGAACGAACGAATTTTATTTCTAACCCGTCACACGATAACAGGACACAAGACGGAGTATGAACTAGGAAAAATAAAAGAAGAAAAGGGAAAACAAGAAACATAAAATGAGCTGTAAGCTTATATGGCACTTGCACGGGTTGAGATGCATTGTTTGATCAAAAGTACTTTTCGACTATGCGGTTCAGATGCGCACTTTAAGGGAGCTAGAGAAAAAGTATTTTATTCTTGAACTTGGCTGTAAGGATACGCACTTGGATAAAAAGTAATTTTCGACGTTGCGGTGAAGATGCGCACTTTAAGGGAGCTAAAACATTTGTAAGCAAAACCCTTGAGCAAAAATGATAATGGGCTCATGGTGATCATGAAAATGCATATTTTGTTGAAAAGTATTTTTCTTAATTTGTGGTCATGGTTGGTTCTTTAAGGAATGGTTGGATTTGGAAAGTGGCGATTTGTGAGCCAATCTTATCGAATTTTTAATATTCCAGACAAGTTTCATCGTCTTAGCACATCTGGAAGTACCTTTGCTCACAATCACCGGAATTCCGCCCCCCCCCCCCACCACAGTCGCCAGAGCCTATCCGGTTCTGATTTAGGTTCTGATTCTGATTTTCAGGTATTGTCGGATCCGGTACGGACATGAACAAGATCACCAGAGACACGTCGTCTGTTCAATTACAAAACTTCACTCAAGTCCGAACACCCGTTCCAAAGTTACGCAGGACTCAATATTCCGGATTTCCCCTCCCTCTGCTCCCCCCATTATTATGGGATCGAGCAAATTTTTATTTACAAGTCAGTTGGATCGGGTCCCTGATACGCCTCCCAAGTTTCGTAGTGAAAATTCCGGGAAACTCCCCTCCACCCCCCACCCCAAGTGGCAGGATCCAGTCCAAAATGTAAACGATTTATCTGGAGCAGATGCTTGTTATTCCCAGCAAGTTTCACCCCGATCCCTCCATTCTAACCGTTTCCCGGGTTTTCCGGTTCCCCCCCCCCCAACTCCCCATAGCTGTCGAATTCGGTCCGGACTTCAAATGAAACATCAAAGATATGTCACTTATTCAGGTATTAAGTTTCATTCCAATCCGATCGCCCGTTCGAAAGTTACACACCACTCAAAATTCAGGATTCCCCCGCCCCCCCCCCCCCCAGATGGTCGGATCTGGAAACTGATTATTTCCAGGTTGGTTTGGTCGGGTCCCTGATATGCCTGCCAAGCTTCATCGTCCTAGCACATCTGGAAGTACCCTAACTCGAAAAAGTGTGACAGAAAGCTTGAACCATAGGTATACCAACCCCTTCGACCTGCGATTACACTAGCTCTCTCCGCCGATGCTCATAGATATAAGCAGAGAATGACGTTATCCACGTGAATAGCAGACTAGTGTGAAGAAAGGGGTAGGGGTTTGACGAAAACTACTAAATTCTCAGGATTCCCCCGCCCTCCACTTCCCCCCAGATGGTCGGATCGGGAAACTGACTATTTCCAGGTTGGTTTGGTCGGGTCTCTGATATGCCTGCCATGTTTCCTAGTCCTAGCACATCTGGAAGTACCCTAACTCGCAAACATCGGACTGACCGACAGACAGACCGACGGAAAAGGGATCGGTATATGGCACTTGGCCGGTAGGCAAGTGCCATAAAAACAGATTCAGAAAAATATACCCTTCCAACTATGAGTGCTGGGGTTTTGCAACAATCCTCTAAATTGCTCATATGCGCTTATTTATTTGTGAATATTGACATATTTATTCAAATACATGTGCACAAATATTTGATAGGTTTGTACGCGGTTCGAAGGTTAAACCTGTTCATACCTCTACTGTAGGTACCCCTAATGTAAACATTTTTTAAATTAAATTATTATATATCCAGAGAGCTGTGTCTGCTATAGGCCTACAAGCACTAACTGGTGGCAGCCTTTTCTGCATTAACCCAAATAACAATTGGATAATAATTTATATCAGTTACTTTAAGTGTTGTTATAGTTAAGTTTTGTTTGCGGTGATTGTTATTTCCTGTTTTATTTATCTATTTATCTTTCTAGAAGTGCTGAAAAGAGACCGGTCAACTACGAAATCGTATTGTACAAGGATGAGAGAAGCCATTGTAGTTAGCTTTAAATCTTTTTCACCAAAACGAAAATGCTACGTAATCTGTTGTTGGCAATCGAGGAAAGGTTCGCAGAACAGCGGCTTCACATGGAATGCCTCTTGTTACAGACTCGGTGATTTCTTTGATGTTCCGTGGAATAAACTCATCGAAGGCTACGAGAAGACTCAGAAGTGAGCATTCCGTATCCGATTTTCCAAGAATGACAAGACGCCACGCCAGGCTCTGTTGGATAAGAAACCATAAGGAAGAACTTTAGCTTAGAAGCCTCAGAGAAAGTCTAATGCGTCGCTGTAAGCTCATTAGGCCTTTGAGGTCCGATTATGTGATTAGGAAGGAAGGAATCCGGTCAGTATTCACAGAAAGCAATCACGGCAGAGTATAGTTTTTTTCTCCTAGATGAGTTGTTTTTCTTTCTTTTTGGTTTCTTTTTGTTTTTAGTTTATTACTCCACTTATTTTTTATTTATTGTAGTGGGTCAAGAATGAACTATTCTTATTACTATTATTATAGGTCGCAATGATTTGCCTGCCAAGTAAACGAAAGGAGACACACCCGAAGCATTCTAGTATTTCTAATGTCTAGACCCCCCCCCCCCCCCCCATCCAACTCACGAGTTTAAACCAGGACTTGGTACGACCGTGGGATCATCTAGTGTGGCTTTTCCGAAGCACGCGAATGGGCAAGCTCAAAAGAGATATTATCAAGGAAATCAGATAACAGGAAAAGATTTGGCTCGTATTTGGATAAAGTAGAAAAGGCTCATGTCATGTTTTTGTATCCGCTAAGCTACTGTATGCTGTTTGACCCACTGTATAATGAGTGAGCCATTAGGGTCAACATACTTGCTGTTTAAAGTGGTGTTGTAATGAATCTGAACAATGGTGGCTGGTGCTAAGATCTTTAGAAAGAAAAAGTAAAGTAGTCTCCACAGTAACAATTCGTACAGGTTGGCAATAGCTTATCCTCCATTTCCAACCGCGGCCATTATCTCCGTTAAAGGTCAAGCTAGATTTACAATAGACTGCTGAGAACCGACAGAGGTTTTACTACTGAGGAGTAGATAGCACGACATATCGTAGTTTTGCTTGTCGGAAATGGTTGCAAAGATACTTAAGCGGAAGGTAAATTACAGAATGTCACATTTCTCGTTTCACTTGCGCTTTAAGGCGGTACTTACCGCGTTGGTTCTGAGGCTCTCAACGTTCATCTTCTTCGCCTGCGCTCTCAGTGAAGCTTCATGGGCCCAGACGGCCTTCACAATTTGAGAGTAGAAAAAGATGAGAAGTGTCATCGGGGTGCAGTATGCTCCGAGGAAGATGTACAATGTGAAGTACCTCCCATGAAGAGGATTGTCGTTCAAGTAGTCAAAGGAGCAGGTACTGAGCATACCTTCGGGGGTGAAGTCCCCCCAAACACCAAGCATTGGGGGTAGGGTGAATGCGTTGGGATACAGCCACGTCCAAATAATCATGCCGAAAGCCATGCCTTTGGTAATCTTTGTGCCGCTCATTCCTTTAACAATGACGTTGTATCGGTCGTACCCGATGAACACCATTGTGAAGATCGCAGCAATACCTAAGACCAAATGAAGTAAAAATACCTAATAGTTGGTTCTTTTTTACCTGAGTTCTCTCCGTAATTCTTCTCTCAATTCTCCGATTTACTGCTTATTTTTACTATTGAGGCGAATCCAGTTCTCTTTTTCTTGCGTTTTGTAAGAATCACTTCGCAATTCTGCAAAATCGGTAAGCTGCTTCGACTGTCATTGCTCGGTTCTCGTTCTCCGTTGACCTTCTCGATTCAGCTTGCATGCCTGGGCTGTGAAAGTTCCGTACTTCGTAGATAAATATTCTTTGAGCCCAAGCTGACTTTGAAACATTTATTCAAACAATGTTTACAACGGATACGTCAGCTACGATTCTTCATCAGCTGCATGTCTGGGCTGTGAAAGTTCCGTACTTCGGAATTGATGAAGAATCATAGCTGACGTATCCGTTGTAAACATTGTTTGAATAAATGTTTCAAAGTCAGGCTTGGGCTCAAAGAATATTTACCTTCTCGATTGGTCAACAATGGCCAGAATTTCAAAAATATTAGTAACCCAAGAGGTTCATCTGAAAGGTATGCAAAACTTAAAAGCATCCATGACGTATTCTTTGTATTCAGCTGTTTGTGTTTTCAGTCTTTTTGTTCAGCCATATACCGATCGCTTTTCCGTTGTTTGTTAGCAAGGATACTTCCTGATACTCCTAGCACATACTCCTAGCACATAGCACAGCAGGATACTTACTGCTGTGCTAGGACGATGAAACTTGGCAGGCATGTCAGGGACCCGTCCAAGCTGACTTGGAAATAGCAAATACCCCGATTTGACAGTCGTAGGGGGAGTGGAGGGAGGGGGAATCCGAAATCTAGTAGCATGCGTAACTTTCGAACAGGTGATCGGATGTGAATGAAACTTGACAAGTGGCAAGAGCAAATCCCTCAAATGTACCATTTTAAGTCCGGACCGGATCCGGAACTTTAGGGGGAGAGAGGAGGACAACCGAAATCACGTGAAACGCTTAGAGCCGAGGGATCGCGATATAATTTGGTGGGAAGAACGAGCATGAGCTCTAGATTCATAGTTTACAAAACCGGACCGGATATGGGCACCAGTTGGAGGGGGGGGGGGGGGCGGAATCCCGTTGATCACGATTCTCCAGATGTGCCCGGACAATGAAACTTGGCAGGCGCATTAGCGAACCGACCAAGATTGACTTGGGAAATAATCACTTCCTCGATCTGGCGGTTTTAAGATCCGGATCGGATCCTCTAGAATGTGCTTGTTGTTCTGATTATGCTCATAAACCCACGAGTTGACAAATTTCCACTTTCATGCTCTGACCTAGCCTTGCAAGGGCCATATCTAGCTCTTGTTTACTTGCCATTTAGGCAATCTTCACGCGTAATTGCGTTTTCTTCGGCTTTGGCTTTCCCTTTTCGGCTTCAGCTTTTATCTTTTTTCAGGCCATTTTGACATTCTCGCGTTTGTGTAAGTCGCCGTTACCACTAAGGACTTACTTACTTCGACTTACTTTACTTGTACTGTAAATTTGTCATCTTTAAAATCCGAGGCAGCCTCCAAATACTGATTATTCATTACTTATTTGTTTAGTATTTCACCAAAAAAACGTGTGGTGCTATTGGGCCAAATCCATCTTTTATTGGATTTTGGGGTAAAATTGGCGAGCGAGTCCCCCCCCCCACCCCCCTCCAAATCCTCCAAAGTGTCCGAAGACGGTCTGGATCTTTAAATGTACACGTAGGGCTTGTGACTCTCTTCCTCGCCAAGTCTCTTCCCGACTCCTCCGCTCAAAGCGAGCCACAAGGCTTCCGATAACCTCTTCCCGCAATAGTCACCGGATCCAGTCCAGATTTTAAATGGAAACTCAAGGAAAGTAAAGATTACTCCCCCCACCAAGGATTGATCTGTCTACCTTAAAATAACAAATCCAATACCCACGACCTTTGCACTACCCAAGTTTCATCCCAATCTCTTCATCCGTATTTGCATTGCAACTCGAGGCGCAGGATAGCCACTTCCGTTTCATTCGTGACCGCGTGGGACTACTGCTAGACTTAAAGTGTGAACACAGGATCAGGATTTCCGGCCGGATTTCCTGCACTTTCATCATCAAGAAAAAACCCTCTCCTGTCATCGCCCCAATCGTGCAGCAAAAACAGCGTCGTTGTCAATAATTAAATCTCAGGACTAGTTTTTTCTAGATGACTAGTTATTTGAAGATAATTTACTTTAATAAGATATTTGTAGTCGGTAGAAGCTTGAGTTATTTATTACAGGTTTGTTTCCTTCCCCGAAGTTGAACCAGAGGATTGACAGCCTGACGAGGACCCTCGCCAATAAGGGCCGAAATATCGCTGATGAAGAATCATAGCTGACGTATCCGTTGTAAACATTGTTTGAATAAAAAATTCATCATCAAGTTGAAAAAATATCAACTTTTCCATATGGAAGTGATGATGGTGCCAAAAATCCGGGCAGGAATTCCAGTCCGGGAGCTCCCTATCCTGATCGTGTGTTCGCACTATTAAACTACCTGTGAGTCCACCGGTGTAGCCATAGAATCTGCACCAGAAGTGTCCCCAGATCCACCATCTTGATCGGAAGGCCGAGATGATGAACAAGGGCGATTGTGATACCATCATGAAGAAATCCGCAACTGCCAAGTTGACGATGAGCATGTTAGATGGCGTTCTTAGCGCCTTCGTTCTAAACACGATACAAAATCAGGAACAAAAAAATTTTCCACAAGACTTAACCCCTACTAATTTGGACATAATAAGGCTTCTTTGAAAGGGTACAAGTCAAGTGGGTTACGATGAACGAATTTTTTATGCATATCAATAACACATAAAATGAAGCTGCTCGCTTGAAGGAAATGAAGTTATTCGAATTCCGGATATCTAACGGTAGTAGATTTCAACTTGACGGCGCAAAAAAATCAAATTAAAAGAGAAGTCCTTTTTGTTGTGGGCTCTTCTTGGACGATGTCACAAGAGTTTCGGGTGTCATAAGTATGCAGGTCTGATTTAGTGAGAACATATTTTGGAATAAAGACGGAAGGAGGTTATTGAAATACGTGTAGCAAAAAGTTGCGATCTCGAAATCTCGAGTCTTCGATAAGTCAAATATGAAACTGAAACTGAAGCTAAAACGACCATTTTCCTTATGCCTGTTTCGGTATCAAAATTGGAGGATTCAGAAAAGCCCACGACTCATCCTCGGGACCAAAGCCAAACCTCCGCTTGTCCACCGTACTAAGAAAGTACAAGTAAATTCGCACTTCCGTTGTACGTGTCATGCTTTCAGCTTGCGGACCGCCTGTGCCGTAAAATTTATGATTTGGGCATGAGATAGGACAAAATCCTTCATTCATACGAGGCGATGCTTGTTTTGTTTTCAGCAAGACCAAATCGTCTCTCTGTATAGTACAGTTTAGACATTAATTAAGACACCTAAGACACTCACATTATCATGCCTGTGTCATACGTAGACTTACAGTACTTCAAAACCGCACGGACTGTCTGGACTGATACGAAACGTCAGTATACTAATTTCTCTTTATTCGTAAGGAGAGGACCCCATATCTCGAATAAGTTTTAAGAATCTAATCTACGAAAGACTCACCGTAAGAAAATTCGTATAACCAGTCCATTTCCGATCAAGTTCACGATCCACAGGACTAAATAAATGATGGCGAATAGATAGTTCCAGGCCGGGTTCGAAGGGGGATACTTTTTCCAGTGGGAATGTGTTAGCCTGACGATGTCTGCTGGCGCACCATCGATCTGTTTTGTGCCTAGAAATGTCTAGTTATAGAACAGAAGTGGACTTGATATTCCAGGTTCCTGTACCCTGCTTGACAAAGCACTATTTCCCATATTTAGTTTAACTCAAGTTCTTCTATGATATGTGTTTAATGATATTCCTTCAGAAGAAACAAGACCAAAGGTTCCGATTGGATCCCAAAAGTTCAATAACTGATCCAGGGAATTGGGTCTTGTCTTCGCCAGATCAAGTCTCAGTCTTCGCAAAACTCCTTGAACATTTTTACTGTTAAAATTTTAAAGCAGATTAAGACCGAATAGCTAATCATCTGAGAAAATCAAATTCAGATATGGATTCAGCATGTGTGTTTACCCCTATAAGTCATATCTATTTTGACGAAACCGATCGAAACTCCCTGTCTTACTTCTGACAATTTTCCGGTTTCGGCGGAACACTGTCATAAGTTTCATAACAGGTAACACGAGGATGTGCGGTTTCAACAGATAATGCGTAGCAGATAACACTTCGGATGTTATCTGTTGTGTTTGAAAACGTTATGCGTGAAATGTTATGCATAACAAGCTATGCTAGGAAGTTAAGAGCCTAAAAAGTATCTACTTACTTTATTCCTTATCGTCACGATGTCTGAAAACTCAGCAGATACTTTTTCGCGGCTTTTAGGTTTTTCCTGAATGATAAGGCTTATTATGCATAATATTTTGGAATACAAGAGATAACATCCGAAGTGTTATCTGTTACGCAGTATCTGTCGAAACTGCGCATCCTCGTGTTATCTGTTATGAAACTTATGACAGTGTACATAGAAACTTCGGTTTGATGTTGCTGACACAAATTGTGCCGCAAGTATTTCTTTTAAAGGATCTCTCTTACCTACAACACTAACGCAACCTACTTCCATAATCGCTCAATCCATTCTTCATGAGCCCCGAATGTCATACGGCACATTCTCGCCACCATACTGACAACTCACTGATTTTCTCCCTTGTCTCGTGCTGTCGACGGTTGCTCGTTTTTTCATTAGAAACAAGACCAAAGGTGTCGATGGGATCCCAAAAATCTAATACTTGATTCAGACAATCGGGTCTTGTCTTCGCGAGATCCAGTCTTCGCCAGGCTAATCATCAGAGGAAACCAAGTTCAGATATATTAAAAGCCATATAGGATTTCACAGAGGGGTTCCAAAATCTCCTAACGATGGTTCAGAGGTCACAGCAAGAGTTTGTATGCATGGGTGATTTTAATTTTGATCTTTTATCCGCAGGTGATTTTAATTTTGATTTTCTGAATTTTACGATTTCTAATGATCTTTTTCCCACTGTAACAATTCCTACTAGGATCACGGATCACTCTGCTACCCTTATTGACAATGTGTTTGTCTCTTCAAAGTTTATCCGAAAAGCATTTTCTAACGTTGTAGTGAATTCGGCATCCGATCATTTTCCAGTGATTTTTAGCTTAGATTTGCAAGTGTCACGCCAGAAAAAGCAAAAAAAAGTTGTACGAGAGATTAAGCCTGAAAACATTCAGAAATTTAAAGAAGAAATTAGTGCAACATCTTTTGAATCTGTTCTTAGCCAGGAAGACCCGTGTGAAGCTTTTGAGCAATTTAGTAAAATCATAACTAGTGCATACGATAAAACTTGTCCATTAAAGACACTCAAGCAGAGACCAAATATGCCGAGAAAACCATGGGCTGATGAAGAACTAGTTAACTTATTCGAACAGCGTGACAATGCGTTTCATGATTATCTAAGATCATCAAAGGAAGAAGATAATGCTCATTTTAAACAGCTTAGAAATATGGCTAACTCACTGAAAAGGAAAAAAAAGAAACAATATTACTCGGCTCTTTTTGAGGAAAACAAAGCAGATCCAAAAAGAACTTGGACAGTTATCAATGAACTGGTTAGAGGGCCTCGGAGAGCTCAGGACGCTAGAATTGAAATCGGAGGAGTGGTTGTCGAGGATAGACAGGAGTTGTGTGACAAGTTTGGTGATTACTTTTCTAATATCGGAACGAAAATACAAGCGGAAACTAGAAATTCCCAAGCTCATGTGAACGGCAACTCGTTTGCTGATGAGCGGGGTCAGGGAATAGAAATGGAATTCCGTCCTTGTGATTCAGCTGAACTGACAAAGATCATTAGCTCGATTGGTTCCAATAGTGCCGGATTGGATGGTGTTAATCTGAAGACTATTCGATCGATTCTGGTGTTCATTCTTCCTGTGCTAGTGCAACTAATAAATTTATCTATGGAGAAAGGAGTATTCCCAAAATTATTGAAAACAGCAAAGGTTCTCCCTCTATACAAAGGTGGCACTCAAACAGACATATCAAATTGGAGGCCTATTTCTATCCTGCCAGTGTTTTCAAAAGTTTATGAAAAAGTTATCCATGGAAGACTATATGATCACCTCACGAGCCTACGCACATTGTATGACGGCCAGTTTGGATTCCGAAAGGGCCATTCGACTTCGCATGCTGTACAACATCTTCTAGAAAACGTCAATTTAGCTCTGGAGAAGGGTGAGTATTGTATTAGTATTTTTATTGATTTTAAAAAAGCGTTTGATACCGTTGATTTCAGTATTTTACTGGATAGATTAAGAGATTTGGGTGTAAGAGGAAAATGTTTGGATTGGCTTAGTTCGTATTTAAATGGTAGATCAATGAGGGTAAATCTAGGAGATAAGTTTTCAAAGTTTTTTCCTGTTTCATGTGGAGTTCCTCAGGGTTCTGTCTTAGGACCACTGTTGTATTTAGTGTATGTTGATAGTATGCGGTTTTACATTCCTGGTGCGTCTATGACATCTTTCGCTGATGATACAGCACTGGTTGTGGCGGCGAAGACTCTTGAAGAACTGGCCCAGAAAGCAAACAGAGCTTTGCAAGGGTTGAGTGAGTTTGTAGGCACTAGCTTACTTAGCATCAACGCAGCGAAGAGTAATTTTAGTGCGGTACCTAGGATTCATTCTTGATCAGAACCTGAGCTGGAGAAGACACGGTGATGTGGTTGCATGTAAGGTAGCGCGTGGCCTTGGGATTTTAAGACATTTTCAGCATTTTTTACCCTATCATGTTTTAATTCTTTTATATCATTCTTTGATTGCGCCGTATATAAATTATGGATGCATGATTTGGGCTAGTAATTTTACGTGCAATTTCAAACGAGTGCAGATTCAGCAAAATAAAGCAGTGAGATTAATTGGTAAGTACGATACGGGAGTTCTAAGTACTGAGTCAATTTTTAGGAAACTTAAGATTTTGAAGGTAGGTCAAATTAGAGATTTCCAAATTGGTATTTTTGTGTTTCAGAGTCTGAATGGTTTCGCACCTGATGTTTTTAGTAATTTTTTTCGTTTTAACTCGTTTTATCACGGACTTGCTACGAGGCATGCTGGAGACCTGGTAAGTGAGCCAAGAAGTACGGTTCGTTCTAGCCATGTGGCAAGGCATTCAGGTACGGTGGTCTGGAATACTTTTCCAGACTCAATTCGAGAAGCGGAAAGTGTACCGCAGTTTAAAAATCAGTTAAAGAAACATCTCCTTCAGGGTAGTTGGTGAGTGGAGGGTTATGAAGACGAGAGAGGACAAATTGACAAATTAATTAATAAATTTTTAGTTTATTTTAGTGAATGTTTGGTTAGAATATGATAGTAAATGTGTACTGGTTGCGTTTTTCAAGCACGTATGTGCTTTGTGTGTAACCGGTCGTCAAGCCGGAATGATTTTTTTTTTAGTAAAGTTGTTGAATCCTGAATCTATTTTGACGATACTGACAGAGACTTCCTGATTTACTTCTGCCAAGTTGCCGGTGTCACCCGAATTCCTAGCGAACTACTAGTCCAACAAAATAAGAAAATTCAGAATCAAATCCAGCGTATCTCCTTATCCCTCCCTATAAAAAACATCAATCAACTTTGAATAACAGTTTGACTTAAAAAAAATTCCGGTTACAACCGGATTCCGGACTAATTATATGTTCGAGCAAAAAATGATTTTCATACACAGACTCAGCCTCGCTTCTTACCCCCTAATCTGTCATCTAATCGAACTTCTGCTTTTAACAAATTTTCCGGTTTTGGCCGGATTCCGGGAGAACTAGTTGTCCGGCGAAAAAATGGTTTTCACCATCGTTTTCAGCATGTCTTTTTACCTCTAAAATGAACATTTAATCAACTTCAAATGAAACTTTACTTTTAACCAACTTTCCGGGTCTCGCCGGATTCCGGACGAACTACTTGTTCGGCGAGAAAATGGTTTTCACCATAATGTTTAGAATGTCTTCTTACCTCGAAATCGACCATTTAATCAACTTCAAATAAAACTTTAACTTTTAACCAACTTTCCGGTTTTTGCCGGATTCCGGACGAACTACTTGTCCGGCGAGAAAATGGTTTTCATTTATCGTGCTCAGCATGTCTTCTTACTCCATAATCGACTATCACATTAGCTGTTTGTCTGTCCCTTAATTTGAACCCCCACCCCTAAATGTAGAGCTACATAGCCCATCTACGAACTTGACCTTACCCTTGACACAACGAATCCTCACACCAAGTTTCATCGAAATATCTCATTTCCTTCGAGAGTTATCATGCTGACAGACGGACGGACAGACGGACAGACGGACAACTTTTGCGATGTCATAGGTGTCCCTCACTTACGTTTTGGGATCCCAAAAAGGGTCATGTAAATGTCACCCTGTTTTTACTAGGAGTCGATGGGCCTGGTAAACAGCTTAAAACAGTAAAAGCCGTGGGTAGTTTGTTGAAAGCATTGCCTAGTTTTAAAGCATTGAACTATTTTAAAATACTGGAACAGAACAGTTGCTAGTGCCAGGGGTCCTTTAAGGAGATTGAAATAAGGAAGCATATGTGATAATGTATGTAAATGTCACCCTGTTTTTACTAGGAGTCGATGGGCCTGATAAACGGCCTAAAACAGTAAAAGCCGTGGGTAGTTTGTTGCTTCAAAGCATTCAACTATTTTAAAATACTGGAATAGAAAAGTTGCTAGTGCCAGGGGTCCTTTAAGGAGATTGAAATAAGGAAGCATATTTGATAAAGTAGGAAAGGTTGTGTCGGGGCAGCTTGACAAAAATATTTTTTAGTGCGTCTGAAATTCAACCAGAATTATACAGCGAAGCAAACAAAAATCCATGTAAACTGTATTTAATAACAAAATATTAAAAATTATTACTTATGCAGTAGTAAGAGAATGCAAGTAATTGCTAGGCTTACCAGGAGGATACCATATTCCTTCTGCGACTGAGTAAGCTGCATAAACTGGCTCACTGTCGTTATAAGACATCGTTTAGGATTGAAAAGTATTCACCCACAAAGTGTCTTGGCTAAATAAACTGCAAGTCGGATCTTTCGGGCTTGCGATCTTGGATGTTACTTTGCACAAAAGTATATCTTTCTTCTTTATACTCTTGGTGCTTATCTCTCAGATTTCCAAATTGGATTAAGGGTTAACTAATGCTATTAAGCGCTAAATTGCTTTAACCCAGTCTTGATTCCCGAGAAGTAGTAAGGAATAATCCGCTATCTAAGGATTCCTTAGGATTATCGGTAAAGCTCGTTAATACAAAAAAAAACACAAGAAGGAAACGTTACTTCGTCAGCCTACATAGAAAGAATAGCTTTGTGAAAATCGTTTGCACTTATTCGACTTCGATGATCAAGGGTCTCGAGAGCATTTATGTCTTCGATGGGAAAGCAATTGAATAAAAACTGTGAAACACGAACAGTAAGAATAAGTAACTAGACTTGTAACGCAATCTGTTCCCGTTCGACTTATACCAATTGCCTCCGCTGCGCTCGTTTTATGCTGTGTGTTCTTATGGCACTTACCTTCCTGCCAAGTGCCATGTACAGATCACTTTTCCGTCGGTCTGTCAGTCTGTCGGTCGGTCAATCCGGTGATTGCGAGTTAGGGTACTTCAGATGCGCTAGGACGATGAAACTTGGCAGACATATTAGGGACCTGATCATAACTAAATTGAAAGTAGTCAATTCCCCGATCCGACCATCGTGGGAGGGAGTGGAGGAAGGGGAATCTTGAACATTGAGTAAGTATACCCTTTGGACGGGGGAATGGATCGTAATGAAACTTGAAATTTGGAAAGACCTCTTGTCTCAGATACCCCACTCCAAGTCCGTACCGGATCCGGTGACGTTGGGGGAGATGGATGGGAGAACACGAAATCTTGTGACATGCTCAGAGTAGAGGGATCGGGATGAAACTTGGTGGGAAGAACAAGCAAAAGCCCTAGGTACATCGTTGACTGAAGATCAGCTCAAAATCAATTTTTACGGTCGCCTATCAATTCTTGAGTTGATCACCTGAGCTCCTTCGCCAAGACGGAAGAGGTTCTGCTATAAGAACTTGATTAACCAGGCTTCATTTGGGTGTCGGAGGACCTGACGAGGTCAACGTAGGCGGCGGTTTTATGGCACTTGCCCTTCGGCCAAGTGCCATATAGCGATCGCAATTTCTGTCCGTATGTCGGTCTGTCGGTTCAGGTTTTGCTAGTTCGAGCACTTCCACATAAGCTAGGACGATGAAACTTGGCAGGCATATCAGGGACCCCAAATGATTACGTTGGAAATGGTCATTTTCCCGATCCGAGCATCTGGGGGGGGGGAGTGGAGGGAGGGGGAATCCGGAATATATTTATAACTCTTGAACCGGTGGTTGGATCTTAGTGAAATTTGATATTTGGAACGATCTCGTGCCTCAGACGACCTACTTAAAATCCGGACCGGATCCGGCGACTTTGGGGTAGGTGAAGGGGGGAACCGGAAATCTTAGGAAACGCTTGGAGTGGAGGAATCGGGACGACACTTGGTAGGAAGAACAAGTATAAGTCCTAGATATATCGTTGACATAACCAGACCGGATTCAGGCACTGTGGGGGGAGTTGGAGGGGGGGGCGGAGATCGGTGATCCCGCCAGTTCGGTACTAGCACAATGCAATTTGGTAGGCATATCATATACCCGAACAGACTGCCTTGAGAATGGTCGTTCCCCTAATCCGACCATCGTAGGGGGAATGGAGGGATGGAAAATCTGGAAGTTAGTAACATGCATTTGGAACGGGTAATTGGACTTGCATGAAATTTGACAAGTGCAAAGAACAAGTGCCTCAGATGCGCTCAGATGTTCCTTTTCAAATCCGGACCGGATACGATAACTGGGGGGGGGGAGGGGGCTGGAAGGGGGCACCGGAAATCTTCTGAAAGGCTTAGAGTCGAGGGATCGGGATGGAGCTTGGTGAGAAGAACATGCTTAAACCCTAGGTACATTATAGGCAAAACAGGACCGTATCGTGTCACAGTGGGGGGAGTTGGAGGGGATTTACCGGAATTCCGGTGATCTCGAGTTAGGGTACTTCCAGATGTGCTAGTACCATGAAACTTGGCAGGCATTTTAAGATTCTAGCATATTGATCTTGAAAATAGTCTGTTCCCGGATCCGATTATCGTGGGGGGAGTAGATAGGTGGGGAATCCGGAATCTAGTGCAATTCGCAACTTTGGAACGGGTGATCGGACGTGCATGAAACTTAGTAAGTGTTAAGAACAAGTGTCTACGACGTTCAGTTTCAAGTCTGGACTTAGTTGGAGGAACAAGCGTAAACCCTAGATACATTCCTGACAAAACAGAACCGGATCGTGTCACGGTGGGGGAAGTTCGAGGGGGTTTCCCAGAATTCCGGTGATCTCGGGCTAGGGTGCTTCCAGATTTTTAGGACCATGAAACTTGGCAGGCCTATTAGGGACCCTAACATATTAACTTGAAAATAGTCTCTTCTCCGATCCGACCATCGTGGGCGGAGTAGAGGGATGGGGAACCCGGAATCTGGTGATATTCATAACTTAGGAACGGGTGATCGGACGTGCATAAAACTTGACATCTGTCAAGAACGAGTGTCGGGGGGAGGGGGGGCTGGAGGGGGACAAACTGACAAACATGCTAACTGTTCCGACAAGTGTCATATGAGCTTTCAGCTCTTGTTTATAACTTCTTTCGCTGTTTCTATGCTCGAGCAGTGAGACATTGGCGTTGAAGGCTGTAAAGGAATATCTAGCAAAAACACGCTGATAGGTTCCTAATCCTCATTCATTCGTTTGTGGGGTCTAGGCCACTTGTCTGCCCCAACGCCACGTCTGTCACGTCTCTTGAATCTGTTACGCCATGTTATCAAGAACAAAGAAGCAAAGTAATCCCGATATCTGTAATACGAGCATGCGCAGTCAAACAGATTCCCGATTTCCTGCTCGATGCAAACGAGCGGAGGTTAGGAACTACGCGGTGTTGTGTTGTTGTGGGGAAAAAGATGTTTGGGTAACGCGAGGGTGGTAGTGGAACCAGGGACCCATAAATTTCCTGTAATGACTCGCCATTCCACAGGAAATTTACGGGCCTCTGGTGAAACTAAGTTTTACGTTAACATATAAATAGTCTTATCTTCAAACTACTCTGTATAATGTAAATCCCAATCGGGGTAAATATGAGCACAGTACGACGACTGACTAAAGATGAAAGACGATAAAAGACCGAGCACCTGCAAGACTGGAACGAGCTTATCTACCATTCTTGATCTCAACTTCAGAAATGTTAGTTGTCAGTTATAAACTGATTTATAACCGAATGCTTCTAAGAGTTGGAAAGCTAGAACCACAACTTAACAAGTCAGACAGGCTAGTTTATGACCGGACTTCACAAGTCAGAAAGGCTAGCTGTCACTTCCAAACTAACTTACTGACCTGACGTCAGTAAGGCTTGAAAATCTAAAACTTAGACTTCAACAGTCAGAAACGCTACTTGTCAGTTACAGAGTAATTTATAACCGGACGTTCGTTACAGTCGAAAATCCAAAACTACGACTTCCAAAAGTCAGAAATGCTAGTTGTCACTTATGGACTTAAATCCAACTTCTGGGATGATTGATGAGTGAACTTCAACATATATTTTGTGCTAACTTTGAACTTCAACGATACCGGGTGCGAAGAGCATGTGCGCCTTTGCCATACTTGTGCAATTGTGTTCTAGGAGCAAAGACTCAAGAGAAGTTCACTTTGGTATGTACAAATTATTTTGACACTTGACAAAGAGACCCGCACAACAGCGGAACATCATGATTCTTCACCTCTACAAACAGCTCATCGCAGTAAAGCCCGAGAAGAAACACCAAGAGTAAGCGACTATTTGTTGTTTAACGTTGTGACGTCACTATGCTATGGTCTTTTCCTCTCAATGCACGGCTAAGAGGGAATTAGACAGGTGTCATTTCCCCAGACCGACGATCCCTCCTCCTTTATCCTGGCTTGAAACAGGATACTTATTGCAGCCTCCTCTGAAATCTTTCAAAACCCTCCACCCCTCCCTCATTTCAACTCAACGATAAATGGGATAACGTATTCTTCTCACCCACAGAAAAGAATAGTAGAATAGATGTAGGCTCTGATTTCATGCGCTTTTTGTTGTTTTGAATTATCTATCTACGCTGCTCTAAACCCTATGAAAAGCCAATAACGATCCTTTTAGCAGAAGCGTCAAAATTAGAAGTTCGTCATACAGTATATGGCAGCGATAAAGAAAACAGGCCAATGCTTTGGGCAGACGATCAGGATCGGTTGCTCGCGAAACATAATTCTACATGAAGTAGAATTCATCTTCAATTTCTACTTGAAGATGAAAGTGCAGAAAATCTGGCCGGAAAGTCCTGATCGTGTATTTCGCAACATAAGTAGTGGTCGCCTTTTTACCAGCAAAGTGGGTTATAGGTGCACTCCCGCCGTTCCCAAGGGACTCCGAACGAACGAAAAAAAAGAGAACCACATCCTGTTGACTCCTAGTCAACCGGAATTCAAGCAGAATAAAAATTTAAATTAAGTTTTACAGATGTCAATCTAGTATTTTTACCTGCCGATCTCCTTGGGTTCTTCTTTCTTACAAACACAAACAACTAACAGACTGCGAATTGGGACGTCCATTCGAAGTGCCCGTTCATAGGGCGACACCTTTTTCACTCACTGATCTCCCAAACATCTTGTCGACAGTACTTGTTGATGACGCTAGGTAACGCAAGAGCAAGAGTTGCTGCCAGCACACTTCATCCTTCTTCTGAACATGGGTTTCAGTAAAACTTATTTAGAAATAACTTCATAGATGGCATTGAAAGACCAATGAAGATATTAGTCGCGTTTTTTGCAATCGCTTGGAACGAAAGTTGCCGTTTTTTGCGGTCGACTGGAGGTCCAGTCGATCCGTTTTTTGTCGCTTGACTGGACATCGACTGGGAACAAAGTCAACAGTCGATCCGATGCACCTTTCTCTTGGAGGTCCAGTCAAACTTGGTGCCAAATTTTGAAAACTGAAACATGTGGACCCAAAAACGTAAAATTTACACCTCAGGAAGCGCCAGTACTGCAGTAGTTTCAGAGACTGCCGAGGGAAGAGTTGTGGGGATGGACTGATTATTGACTGATTTAGACCGTTTTTCGAAGGGTTGTTCTCGCTCCCCTATCAAGCGACAAAAAACGGTCAACTGCATGAACCCGGGAACAAGTCCCAATCGCCAGTCGATCTGCAAAAAACGCGACTATTCTATCCACTCAAGATGATCTGTTTTGTTTAGTCAGATTGAGTACTGAGTATCAAATTTCTCAGTTTCTAGAAACTGATAACTGAAGTCTTTTCAGAATAACTGACAAGTAATTTACCAGGCTTTATCAATAAGATGAGCTTTGCCCAGCATTCATCAAAAGTAAGTAGCCTTGCCCTGTTACCAGGTTGCTTGGTCCGTGCTAGTTTATGGAATTTGTTTTGTATATTTACATACATTTACATACTGTTACGTTTCCATATGTGTTTCTGCAATGGAGTTCTGTTCATGCATACTCTAAAGCCAATAGAACAGGAGATTCAAGAAAAAGATTGATGTGGAATTTTCATGTCTGACCTCTCAGATTTTGCATTGCCGCAAATACGACGATATGCATGCAGTGACTTATGTTGTTGCTATGCTACACAAAATCTCGCTCGCATTCAGTATTTCAGTAATGTTTAAGGTAGCACTGGTAGCAGACGCACCAGTACAAAAGTTATTGCAAAGATTATTTGAATAATCTTTGAGCTATTGTGCGAGTATTAAGCCAGATCCAGGCCAGATCGACATACTTTATTTTGCACTAGGGTAAATTGTGACACGACTAGAATGAACCAGAAATGGGATAAAAGGCCTGTGTTGTGTGGCATTGAAAAAACTTTGCCTTTGTATAATTGCCTTAGAGTTTCTGTTGTTATGTTAGAATATGCAGTCTTCATCCTTTCAGAGAAGGAAAGACCTTCTTAGCAACTCAACTATCTATTGATCTATTATTATTCAATTAGAGTTGTGAAAAAACAAAACAACGACTGGTATGGCCATCAATGTAAAATGTATCTTTCATTTTTGGCTGCAGCAGGGTTCTCTCATAACGAACGGCCTGGTTCGTGGTATTAAAGGACCCTCTTTCTTTTCACTGTTTTCACACACCCAGTGACAAGGTGTGTGGTCTATTAACCTCTGAAATCTGCTTTTTAACAAAATCTATGTTTGTCGCTTTATTTGAATTTTTTTCGCTCTTCAGATTTAGCCGAGATTTTGAGGTTTTTCCAGACAATAACTTGTGCGCATTAGAGGGACGTTGTTGCCAGGCGTTGCAAAACAGGATTTTTCTCCCATTTCTATACGCTTAACTCACAAATTTAAATTTGTTCCACAAAAAATCCAACATCAACAGTACTTAACAAGAGAATCCCTAATTTTGAAAGGAAAGTATGAGTATTTTAAAAATCACTATTTCCAGGCCATTGTATCGTAAAAAAAAAGCCATTTCTAGTAAGAGCTTTGCTTTAAAGTTAGTAATCTGGTTATCGAAATTAAAGGGAGTGAACATTTCAAATTAAGTACGATGGGCATGGACCGGACCATCCATGTCTGGACCAAATTGCGATTTACTCCATTAGTTGCTCCAATTCCCCGGGGATCTATGACTATGGAACGGACCTGAAACGGCTTCTCACCCCCCCAACAGAGAAGAGCTTAGCTACACCCCTGGATCCAGTGTCCAGTGATACACAAACTCCCATTTTTGGGTGATGTGTTCCAACACTATGCTATGGCATAACTCCTGAGAAAGGCACTGTGCCTGAGGCAGAGTACTATAAGTAGTCCGGGCTAAAAGTCTTTGAGCATTGAGACTTAAGCCCAGGGCCACAGTTTGACTCGTTCACAAAGATTTGTCATTTCAAAGCCTTCTCGGCTATGCTTGGCTATACGTCTTTTCATGTATTGCCATTGAATTCCTCTTATGTCCTCTTACAAGAATACACATTAATTGCATTTTTGTAGATACCATGCTATCCAGATGCTATCTGATATCATTTTAGCCTATCTTATACAGTTATACCACCATTTAAAGTTGTTTTTGCAGTCAGTTACTGTGACGTATCTGATACCACCGTGGTATCTGATATCATGGTCAAAAGGAGGTTTTGCAGTTTTCATGGCATCTGGCCAGTTATTGTGGTATCTGATATTCAGATACCACAGTCCGACCATGTTAACTGATTGTGGTATCTGAAAAAGTCATCTCACTTTCATCATCACCAAGAGAAAAGCATAGGATTTTGCCAAATTGGTGGGGAAGAAGTTTCCCACTTAGACTGGATATCATTTTTCCTTTGGGATGACTTTGAAAAGCGCAATCTTGGGAGTTGTCCTTTTTGCAGAGCAACCGGGGTATCAGATACCATAGTAACTGCAAAAACGAGTAATTGCAGATCCAGTTAATATGGTAACAGATATCATGGTATCCGCGAAAACGCAAATATTCTCAACTTTGAATGTCCCTGTATAGGCCTACCACTTTAACTGCAATAACAACTAACTGCAGATCCGGTTACCGTTGTAACAGATATCATAGTATCTGCACAAATGCAACTATTGGGTTATCTGAAAAAGTCGTCTCGCTTTCAACATCACAAACAATAGCCTAGGATTTTGCCAAATTGGTGGGAAAGAAGTTTCCAACTTAGTGATGTGACTGGATGTAGACACCCTCCTAGCATATCATGCATCGTTAACTAGATCGACTCGTTGCCATGTCTTACAATACGTTTACTAGCAGTTATTGCAACAAATCAGACTCCGACTTGATTAGTCTTCATGTAATACCATGATGTGAGCCACAAAGTGAGCTACGAACACCTTGATGGTTGCCAAAGCACACTTGCTGCCACACAAACGACTATCAAACACTATTTTTGAGCCATAAAGTCTTTGTGAGATTGCGGAAAAATGCCTCATGTGTAGTTATTAAAACATGGACTATTTAGAATACCATATTTAGTAGGCTGTTAGCATTTGTCACAACCTTTTTCGTATGAGAGCAGATTGTGAAAAACCACTGTGAGGTCTTTACCTCCCACTGAAAAAATGCCTGCATCTGTTTGAACATTTCTACTGACCAGGCTGGGTAAACGGAACAAAGATGGGATTAAAAAACAGTTCCTTTCAAGTGCGTAGATTGTAGATACAGAAAAGTAGGCTACAAAATCACATAGTTTTTGAAAGCAGTATACAGTGGTGTTGGTAGCATAGTGCCCAGCTGACGCACTTTACCCTTGTGAAAGTGTCGAAGGGAAATTTTGACATTGCAGATACTAAGCTCAAGGCTGACATTTGTGTTTAAGGAAAATAAATTTTTATCTAGTAGGCAACAAAAGCTGGTGGGGCTGGACAGATTGGAGATTGAAATTTCAGCACATCCTTGTTTAATCTTGGCAATCAAAGCTTGCACCGAAATACAATAGGAAATGGCGTATTTTAGGCCTACTACTCTGCTAGACTATCAACAAGCTTTATTTCCTTGAATTGCAAAGGCCTGGGCGTGTTCCCAATAGATCTTCCTAATAGGGTGTCTTTCCTTCGATATCTTGGACAAACCAGCTCTTGGGGGCTCAGTGCCCCTGCGACAGTGAGCTACTAGAGCTCTTAATTTTAATTGTTGTAACCCCATATGGGATATTTTTGTATGACCTGAGTTAGCCAACTCACCTTCATATCTAATGCTCGTGGTATCTAATGGGACAAACTAGTCAGTACCGAGACAGGTGTTGAGTAAAACAAGTAAGGAAAAGATGCCTACTAAGTGAGTCACATATGGAGTGACACAGAGATGGCCTAAAGTTATCAAATAAAGCTGGTCTGGCTCATTCGATAGAGGTTTCCCCCACTGTCTTGATCGTTTATGGTAGATGAAAAAAGGAGAGTCTGTTGCTAATTTCACTGTTATTGCAGTTTGAAGAAATCTTCCAAGATGTGCAATCATCCGTTCTTTCCAAAGTGGTGACTGGGAAGAATATTCCGTCATGCATAACAATGCTAAGAGGCTTGATAGACAAGATGGAACTCTGCACTCACTCACAGCCAGCAGGAGGTTATGCACTGAAATCGAAAGTGCAAAAGTACTGGATTGACTTGAAAGCATTGGAAGTAAGTAGGTTAAGAGGACTTGTAAGTTTTCGTGTCATTATATTATTTTGGTTCTGAGTTTCCTAGGACACTGCGAAGCAATTAGTTGAGCTCTACAAATAAGTGTAAAAACTCTAGTTACAATACATCTGTTTGGAATGTGTGTCCTGTACATGGAAAAAGTTGGCTTTTAATTGTCAGTTTTCGTACGGCACCGGACCCCTAGGCAAGACTTGTCTGCTTCGTTTTGATCTTTCTCCACACGTGTGCTCATTAGGTCAACAGTCAGTCAGTTAGCTATAAGGGCAGTGCAATACCGTACTTTTCTTTCTGTTAATTTTAGAAGGTTTTTTGGTTTCTTGGAAAGCGAGTTTGTCAAATTTTGACAGCCTGTAATAAATCGATAATATGTGTGGGAATTAAGTATAAGAAAAAGATTAGATTGGAAAAGTATCTTTTTTGTTTTTGGGATCCCAAAAAGTAAGTGGCGGGATACCTATGACATCGCAAAATTTGTCCGTCTGTCTGTCTGTCCGTCCGTCTGTCCGCACGATAACTCTCGAAGGGATTGAGATATTTTGATGAAACATGTTAGGTGGATCCTTTGGGTCAACATACAGGTCAAGTTCGAAGATCGGCTTTGTAGCCCTATATTTGAGGGTGGGGGAGGGGTTTAAAATTAAGGGACAAAGAAAATATTTTTTTTAAAGCTATTGAGATAGTTGATTTAGGAGGAAAAGAGACATGCTGAAGTCGAATATGAAATTCATTTTTTCGCCGCACAAATAGTTCACCCGGAATCCGGCGAAAACCGGAAAATTGTGAAAAGTAAAAGTTTAATATGAAGTTGATTAGAGGTTCGATTTAGGGGGAAGGAGACGTGCTGGGTCCGAGTATGATTTTTTTTTTTCTCTCCGGTCAACTAGTTCGGCCGGAATTCGGCCAAAACCGGAGAATTTGTTAAAAGAAAAAGTTTTATTTAAATTTGATGTTCGATTTGTGGGTAAGAATACATGCTGAATTTGTATATGACAATGATTTTCTCACCGGATATATAGATCGCTCGGAATCCGGCTAAACCAGAAAAGTTTTTAAAAGTAAAAGTTTAATATGAAGTTGATTAGAGGTTGTATGTAGGGTTAAGGAGACATGCTGAATTAGTTTTTGAGCTTTAGTTTCTTTCCAGACAAGTAGTTTGTCCGGAACCCGGCCGAAACCGGAAGTTGGGCAGAAATATAAGGAAGGAAGGAGATACGACGTATCCTATAGGGTAAACCATATGCTTTATCCATATTTGAATGTTTGACAGCGCAAAGCGGATCTTTGAGTATATCTGAACTTGTTGAAATTCCACTGGCGTATCCGGTTTGCACTGTCAAATACGGACGTGGTCTTCTCCGATTATTACCGTTGGCGTTAACCTGTCTGTAAGTGTTAACAGTAAAAATGCTTAAGAAGTCCGTTGAAGACCGAATATCTACAAGACCGAATTGTCGGGAGCAAATATGAAAATTTTGGGATCCCATCGAAACCTTTGGTCTTGTTTAAAGGTAAGAGTAGTAGTAAGAAGTGAACGAATTTGTGGCTTTATTTGGGTCTACACATAGTCACTAAAACTCGCTCAGTCGGCTTTAGGCAAGAATGTCAGAAGGCGCTGTACATGTATTAAGAAGCTGTGACTTAACAAGAGATGTAATCTTGATGTTATCATTTGCATTTAGGATGGGTTGATCTTTGTTGGTCAGCTAAGTAAATTTCTTTCCAGACTGAATACAAAAAGCTTGAGATGATGAACAGAGCTGAAACGCAGGCACAAGAGAGGGAAAAGCTACTGGGAGGAGTGACCTACCGCAGACCTGAGGTTCAAATGGACATGGAAGCGGAAGTAGCATACCAAGAATCAATGAAGGTTGGTTTTTGATTGATAAGTTGCATCTATAAAATACAAATCTCTGTGGCCCACAGCTGAGCTATCGTCTCAGATGTTCCATGTCAAGTCCTGATCGTATCCAATACAATGCCTAGGACCCCTCCCCCCTGTTCCTGGATCCGACCATCTTTGAGGGAGTTTAGGGAAGGGGAATCCGGAAATCACTGACTTCCGAAAGTTGCGAGCGGATGTTCCAAGTTTGGTTAAATGTGTGGGTGCCAAGAACTGATGACCTAGACAAGTAAACATGCGTCCGAGCCACATCGGGGGGGGGGGGGGGGGGGGGGGGGCTTTTTGACATGCACAAAATCCGAACGGAGGGACAGAATGGGATGCAAGTTGGACTATACCGAGTTTGTCATTTGGCGTCCAGACCGAATCCGGCCAAGGTAGCGGGGGGGGGGGGGGGACTTTCTGATAGGAACCGGAAATTTGCTGATAGGCCATGCTCCGATTCGACTTCGAGTCGAACTTGATGAACGGGAAGAGGAGATGTCAGTGATGCGGCATTTATTATTCCGAGTCGTATTCAGCCTCAGTGGGGGGGGGGGGAGTTGGGAGGGGAGTCCCGAAAATGTTGTAGCTCGCATAGAGGTCAAACAAGTTGAGCGATCTGAGCGAAACTTGAAATTTACCGAGATCACATGCCCTGCATGACATATTTTAGGGTTTGAACCGGATCCGACTACGGTGGGGGGGGGGGAGTTATCCGGAAATTTCCCCAACAAAAATCAGATTCGAGTCAAGCTTTGTAGGCGGTACGAGGCTTCAGATGATCCATTTAGGAGTCCATACCAGATTCGGCCGCAGTAGGGGGAGTTGGATGGGGCTACCGTAAATTTGGCACTTCTAGGGACCAAGCAAGTAAATGCATTAGGTTGAAACCGGGAAGGTAGAAAAGTCACTCGCCGTAGACGATCAGACTTGAGGGGAACTAGATTCCTACCTCTAGGTCCAAACCGTATTTTTGGATGGCGGGGTATTTTGTGACCTAATCTACTTCCTTGTACCACCTACTCGTAAGTCCTCGTAACAAGTGCCAGATGAGGTCGTACCTCTTGTTTTATTTCGCTTTTCTTTTTTCCCGTTCGCTTCCTGAAGCAAAATAAACATTATTTATGCCCTCTCCGGTAGAAGAGGTTTTTGCGCTTGCCATCTAGGAAGAAGTTTTCAAGGCCGGACTAGGAGCCTACTTTTTCATTTATCTTGCATATTCTCCTTGTTATCGAACGTTCAATGTGACTTTTCGTTTGTACTGCCCTTTTTCTATATTCCTATCCAGTGCGTAAAAAAGTGTCATCCTCATCATCACAGGCAGACATTAAGCTTCTTATTGTGCAATTAATATGAATATTGTAGTGATATACTGAACTTCTTTTCTAGCGCGCAAGCTTTGGTCTAGACGGATTGATAGATTCACAGCGTGAAGCGTTGACAACACTTAAGAGTAATAGGAACAGTTTGAAAGGTAAGGTTTATATCTTCCTGAGTAGACATAGAAAAAAATTGGTTGGCAGACTTTCATGAAGTACACACTCTCTGATGTTCGCACTTGGTTCCGAGATTCGCATGGGATTCAAAATTGTCATCGAATCACATTCGCAGCCGGAATTTCGGTTCATTAAAGTTTAACTGAAAACCCAACTTATTTTTATACCTTTGAATACACTGTATTGTTTTGATCCTGTAAGGGATTTTTGTTTTTTTTCATCGCGTAGTCTAGTACTGACGTTGGAAATCTCCGCTGGTTGTACGACAAATAAATTTACGACAAGTCGCGGAACATTTGAATGTCTGCAAAAGCGTGCGTTTCAGTGGTCAACAAAGTGAAGATTCTGAAATGCTCGATTCCAGACTGCAGAATCACATCCGAAGATAGCCCTCTATTCCGTGCTACCCCGAATAGGTTTCCCTTTTGGAAGGACCCAGTCAACAGAGAATTTGGCCAGCAATCCACGACAATTGTCTGCCGCTGTAGTTGCTAAACATCTCAAACATAGAGATACGTCCGTATAGACGTACAACAGTTGCGGAAGAGAAATTACGTCAGCTAAAATTCAATTATCGTGGATAACAAAGCAACGAAGTAACGCGTTTTTGTCGGTTCTTCTAGCCTAATTAAGTAAAATTGGGTAACCAGACTGCCGTCTCTTAGCCCTATTCTGTTAACCTTTAATGAACGTAATGTGATGAAAGTGAATTTGAATTGTAATCTTTCTCCGCGCCAGCCATAAGTTCAGAGTTTAGACCAACGTGGATGGATAGCAAAGAGAAAAAAGCAGGAAAGTTCGTTTAAATAGCGTGAAATAAAATGCACTTTCAGGTCAAGCGAATATATTTCAAGCGCTTAAAATCATATAGGTAATGCACCGTAGACTGCCCATCTCTGTCTGATACAGTAAACTATAGACGAAACACGTAACAGCACACTTTTTGTATGTGCCTGAAACGTTCAAAGTTAAGACTAATTCCGTACCTGACCAAAATGGTCAAACAAGAAACTTCCCAGTTTATTCACGTGCGACTGACACAAATTCGTAATCGCGAAAACAGCATAGTTTACAAAGACCCCGAGACCATCTATTGACATGGGCGCTGGTTGCTAACCGGAACGTGACTAAATATAGGAGGGGTATTTGGAAAGCATGTGGAACAGGCGGAGATAAAGGGGAAAAGATGTGTTAATCTAGTTCTAAGAAGCCATTTGAAAGATATTAATAACATTAAGATTCATAAAGAGGTATTTAATACGAAGGTACTGCCGGTTATGCATTACGCCTCCGAAGTGTGGGGGTTCCATAAGGCAGGTAAGTTGGAGCAGATACAGTTGAATTATTTTAAAAGATCATTAGGACTGAGTAGTACGACAAATAGCTTAGTAGTTAGGGGGGACATAGGCTTAGGAAGTGTAAGATGTAGGCGTTTAGTGAGTATGGTTAGTTTTTGGGAAAAGATAATTAGTCTTCCACGTGTTAGAATGTTGAAAGCGGCGTATCTGGAGTCCCTTAGAGATATAAGTAAGGAGTCATGGGCTTACCAAGTGAAGAAAATTTTAGATGAGTGTGGTGTTGGTGATAAGTGGAATGAGGGTATGGGTCATGAGTTGGAGTTAGGGACAGTAGCTAAAGAAGTAAAAAATATACTTAGGGACCAGGAAATCCAGAGGTGGCAGGTTGACAGAGATAGTTCAAAATCTCTGAGGTTTTATACAGAGGCGAAAGAGACATGGGGTGAATGTGTTTATTTTAAAGCGGGTTTAGATAGGGAGGAACTGAAATTAATAATTAGTATGCGAGCTGATATTTTACCTCTGGGGGATAGGAGGAGGTACACGGGTAAGCCGATTGGGAGGATTGGTCCTTACTTCTGCCCCATGTGTGGAGATATGAATGAGTGCGTGCGACATATTATGTGTGAATGTAGGGAATTGAATGATTTAAGAAGAGAAATATTTGGAGTAAATGAGTGTGATCAGGAATGGATGGAGCGAATGCTGAAGAGTGAATGTTTTGTCACTATAAGGAAAGTGGGCAGATTCCTCAAGTTGGCTATGAATCACAGAGAATTTTTCTTGTAGATTTAAGTGTTTGTTATAGTTATGTTGTAGGTTATGTATTTTTCTTTTGTATTGCCATGGCCCTTGGGCTCTTAGTGTAATAAATATCATATCATATCATATACCTGAATGAGTTTGGCGGACTTTTCTATTCATCCCTGGTTCCACATTGACATTAGTAGTGACGTTGACATTAGGCGAGATTGCCTTGTGCAGATAACAGGAAAATAAATGTTATCCTGGGGCACAACATCGGGCGGATCATTCCCTCCGATGGATTGCAGCACTGCCTAGTTTAAAGGAGTACAAAGATCTAACGTCGTGGCAAAGGGGGAGCAAACGTACTGGACAGAGCTACTTGCCGGATAGCCTTTAATCGCCCATCATCCTGTATGTTCTTAGTATTTCAGCTACTTGTCTTTTAAAGGAATCTGATTGATTTTAAAGGAATCAAATTGTAAATGTGTTTATCCCATTTTTGTGTGCTAAGTGAACAAGTCAACTTAGATTGATTCCAGCGTTATTTCGGCAGGTTTTGTATTCCAGCTTGATTCTAAATTTTGTAAAACCTGTAAATAAAATTTAAATTACGGAAAATTTTGAATATAAATAAAAATCTCTTCTGAATTTCGCTAGATTAAATCTCAGCTGACTCGTGAGTGCAGTCAAATGTGATTCGTGGTCGGCTCAGACTGAAGGAATACTTATGTATTTGTACTGTAAGCAAGGCCCGGCAGTAATTTGAAATGAAAAAGATAAGTAGCGTAGTATCGGAATCGATTGAGTATGCAGGTCTTCTCTAAGTTAACATTTTTTGTGGCCGGTTACGATGTATTAAATTTGATGGATTGGCCGCCACTTGCCTACCGCTACATGCTACTTGTCTCCCAGTGCGGGAAACAGAGGAGAAATTTGACATAGTTGTAACGCTAAATGGGATATGCCTAAACTGTTTCATAAGTATGCAAAGTACGTACTAGGTCTTCCTCCGTGGGCTTATAGCCACAAAGTTACGCGACTGTACGGTTTTACTGATCAATTTGTGGCTGTGGAGCAACGCCGTGCCGAGTTTGTTTCTTCTCTAGACCGGAGCCACTCATATTATAGGGCTTTTGCTTATCTTAGTCTGACTTTTTCTTTATTTGTCTCTTCAAGTCTTTCTGTACTCCATATGGGAACGCCTTATGCTGTTTCTTATATAGGTTGATACAGTTCTTGATTGGTTGGTTGATCCTCCAGTTCTCACATCCGAATCTCCTCACCGTTGTGGAAAGCGTACGAATCAACGAGAGACTTGATTATGACTTTCGAATTCGTCTTAGGAATCAAAGACAAAGCCTTGAGTGCCGCTAACACCTTGGGGATGGGATCGACGGTAATCAGGCTGATTGAGAAGCGAAGTGAGCAGGATATGCTCATCTTCTTCGCTGGATGCGCTGTCGTCATCATCCTTCTCATTCTCATGTTGGTGTACTTCAGATAGGTTAGTAGTCGATTTCTTTTTTTCTTCCGGCCCGATGACGGCGTGGGGTCACCTGGCTTCAAAGCACAGCTGTTACTAGAAACTACTTTTTCATGATAAAATTATCCGGAAATATTGTGTTGCTGCATACTTGCCTGGTGGAATGAGTGATTCTCTTGTTAGCGCTCGTCGTTGCTGGCCGGGCTTGGCACAGAAATACCAGGGTTTTTTTCGCGAAAAACTTAAAAGGTTCAGGTTCATTTATTATTTTCACTAATAACACACATAAATTGCGTTTTTGCAGATACCATGGTGTCTGTTACCACGGTAACTGGATCTGCAATCTTTCGTTTTCGCAATTACAGTGGTGTCCGGTACTGCGGTTGCTCTGCAAAAACGACAATTGCCGGATTTGTGCTTTTGGAAATTATCCAAAAATAATTACTGATATCCAATGACATCTAGAGTGACAATAACTTCTTTCTACAATTTGTGTTAGTGATGATGAAAGTGAGATGAATTTTTCAGATACCAAGGTACCTTGCCAAACACCACGGTAACCTTTTGACTGTTGTAACAGACACCACGGTAACTGCGAAACTGACTTTAGATCATGGTATCAGATACGATGGTATCTGCAAGAAACGCAACTATTGTGTTTCAGAAACACTCATAATTGCCTGGTAGAATTAGTGATTCTCTTGTTAGCGCTCGTCGACGCTGCCCGGGCTTGGCGCAAAAATACTAGCTTTTTCTCGTAAAATATTTAAACGGTTCAAGTTCATTTATTCTTTTCACCAAGAACACTCTTAGATAGTCAAATACTCCCGGCTGAGAGCAAAGCACGACTGGCATGGGAGTAAACAAGTGTTCGTCGTGGTTAAATGCGGAGAAATCAGAGCGAAGCAGTGAACACAGAGTGCACAAGAGAGTGGAGAGGCGTTCTACTGGCTTTTCCCGGGGAAACCGTAGTTGTTGTCTGGCAGCCATGGAAGACGCGAAAAAGTCAAATAAAGCGATTCACAAGGAATTTGTTAAGATGGATAGTTTCAGAGGCTAGAAGACCACGTCCGTCGCCACTGGGTATGTGAAAACTAAGAGGGGTCCTTTAAAGCAAACTTTCAGGCTTATCGGTGCATTATCAGTTTTTGGTTGCGTAACTTCCTTATCCAACAATACTCCTGTGATTGGGGCACACACTAAGAGGCGTAACAGCTTTATTTCAGTAATATGTTTATTTGCTTATCTAAAATACAACTTCATTACTGCCACATTGTCAGAAATTTCGCAACAGATAACACAAGAATGCGCAGTTTTAACAGACAGTAATTGGGGTGTTATCTCTTATGATTTTGCAAAGTGCATAACAAGCATTGCCAGGTAGAGCCAAAATACCGCCGAAAAAGCATCTGCTGACTTTTCCGATATCACGATGATAAACAAATGACGTGTGCTTGTACCTCTATATGCTTGAAATAGTTAGCGACTACAACGGTAAACGGTTGACGAAAAATAAATCTCTTTTGGGTTACAAGCTTCAGCTTTCTTCAGAAATGACCTTAGAATCTGGAATCGAAGATTTCCTGAGCTTCGATTCATTAGCCATGGAAATACACGGTTTTGTGGAAATTCAGATTCTCTTCGTCGGTGTGAACTTTGTCTTGTTGGGCCAGCAGTACATGTTCTGATTGTCACTACTAGAGCCCAAGGTGGAAATAAAAATTAAATTCCCTTAGCAAAGTCAAAATAATTCACTGCAAGTCCAAAATATGAAAATAAATTGACTTTTCAGTCAAACTTTAAAGGACACGTTGTACTTATGATAGGAACTCATTCTACCTTGCTAGTACTTCCATCCATGCTCGTTCCCGAGATTATATACTTCATAAGTGTATCCAATCTTCTCTACTAGCATGACACTGGTTATCACGCTTGCATCCTTTCTTCTGTTTACGCGACGTGTCAGGCTCCCGATCATTGGTCGGGAAAAGCTTATTGGTCCGAAGCAAGTTTTGCCAAGTTTGTCATCCAAGACAAGGGACATGGAAAAAGGCTATAAATAGCCGGAGCCTTGTGTAATTTTCTGTAAGCATAGTTAAGTTTTGAAGTAGTCAGCGATCTTAGATCATCTTTGCAGAAACACTATGTAGTGCGAGGTGTCCTTTAAGGAAGGCGGGTATGAACCACATCGTAGAAAGTAATAGAATAGCGGTTCAGTCTTGTCTAGGTTGTTAACCCTCCATGACAATGTCGTTTGCGATACGTGCTACTCTAGGTTGGAAAGCCTAGGAAGGCCCTGCCATCTAGTGGTCCTCTTGAACCAGTCTGCATTTTGGCTAGATGAAGGTAAGAGCTTGGTCACACTAGGCTCATTTCCTGGCTTTTTGGGTTGCAAAACTAGAAAAAAGAACAAGATACAACTAATTGTGAATGTTGTCGTTTTAAATTCAGCAGATCAGTTAGAGCAAAACAGTGTGTATAATTATGTTACAGGAACCCTAATTGGCCTCAAATTGCAGTGTGATCATTATCAGCAAGCTACCACAAAGCCGATCAAATCTCAGGTCCCCTAGGGATTTTCAGTTGTTTGTCGAATAGGCTTCTTTTTGAGCCCAGTGTGGCCAAGTTTTAATCAAAATTAGGTAACTGAAGTGGTCGTTTTTTATCAGGCAAGTTCTATATTCCTCTGAAAAAAAAAAAAAGAATGCAACAACAGATTGCTCGGGCGGTTTTGAGCCTTTGACGACGGCTGAATTTTTCACATCCTGAATTTCTTGGACAGTCCCGGAAACTCCTCATTCCTGCCATCTGACGGACGAGCCATAAGAGAAAGCAGTTTGTGCAAGTCATTCGTTTGGCACTATTGAATGGTTCTTGGAATACTTAAAATGACTTCGTCCGAAAGACGCCAGTGGTCCTCTTTGGTAAAAACGAGAAAGGTCACTCAACGCAAAGAACGAACCCTCATAGCTTGTTCACACGGGACTGAAATAAGCGCGTAAACAGCGGCTGATCTGTTCAGGCGACAAATCAACTGTTTGGGGTTGACGGGAGAATTAAAAAGAAAAACCTAATTCCGAATATTCTTTTTGCTTGTAACAAAATATATAAAATTAACACAAACATCTTGTGAGTTTGTCAAAGTCAAATGTAGTTGATTTTTAGTCTTTAGAGTAGATAAAAGCCACAAATCGAATATTGACAGATTTTAGGCGAATCGGTAAATTTCAAGTTAAAAAGCAAATAGAATTAATTTACATATTGTTGTTTTTAAAACTGAACATCAAATATAACTAATAGTAAATATAAATAATACAAGAAGACAATGCAATCATTTGGCGTTGCTCAGTCACTTTTCAGTGAAGGTTGAATGGGAAAATTATTCAAATTATTGTTTTATCCAGGTTTTATCTAAGAAAAACATTGAAAAAGTATCAGACATAAACAGAACATACGCTATTGAAATTAGAAACTTATTCTACCTTTTTTTCGAAATCATCCTTGTATGCTCAATGTTAAAATCATGTTATGTTCACATTGCTCTGACAGAATTTGAACTGGATTGACCTAAAACTCGCCAAGCTTGACCAATTCCCCTAATTACAGTCTGTTTACTGTCCCTAGAGTCATAAAAGGTCACATTCCAAAGGATTTAGTTTATCCCGACCGGTGACCGCGACGAAAATAAGCCCTATTTGGAAAATCAGCGGCTGATTTTTGGAATTTTTTCAACCGCTATTTACGCGCGTAAATCAGCCGCTGATCGAGAATCGGCCGCTGTTTCAGCCCCGTGTGAACAAGCTATCAAATTGATTCAAATCTCATGTAAGCAACGTTTGTTGTGGGTGATGTTTCTGGTTCTTCGAGAGGTGCACGGCAATTCTTCATCGGCACGAAGAGTTAGTCATCAAGAGTACAGTCGAAGATTAAGATTCATTAGTTTTTTTAAGGCTAATTTTCTAGTTTGTGGCGAATTGGCTTGTTTCACGAAAGTTCCACAAGGTTATCGTCGGTAAAAAAAAAGAAAAAAAGAATCTGGATATAATTTTGGCTTAACAGGACTGCCAGGGAAAATTGTGTGTTTAAGGTCCGACACGTTATCGGTAGATTCTCCATGACGTATTATTGGTTTGCATCCGGAATTTTCGTGAAAAGAGTTTACTCTTTTTTTTTACGAACATCGCAGTAGCTGGCTCCGCAACATATTAAGTGATGAGATCGAGGAAGGTAGATTTTAGGAAATAGTGGTAGATGATATAGCTTTTATTCTTCTTGAACCATCATGGTAAGAGCCAAATTCGTCGAAATCGTCAGTATATACAAATGTAAACTCTAATAAAGTTTAAAAAAATCACGAAAGACGGTACAAACATTTGCATACCGTACATCCTCACATTTTACCTGTTGGAGTTTTGGGATTGCCACTGAGGCCGCTCTTGCAGGTCGTTCGCGAGCAGTCTCAAATGGTTCTGGATACGGTGCTCAAGCATTTTCTTACCAGAAGCCATGCACAGTTTCAACCTACGGGGCTAAGGGACTCGAGTTTAAATTTCTGGAGGAGCTCGTTATAAGGAATTTTGAGGGATCTTGACTTATTCAGTAGGGCACACTTCTGTATTTCTACGATCCGATAAGGCTGGTCCTCAGTAAGGCCAAAGTGCCAAGCTGCCAGATGGTTGCAATACATCCCTACATCCCTAATATCCTTGATCGTTCCAACCTAACTGTACAGTTCTCTCGACCTCTTCAATCCTAGTTATGGCACTTGCATTTGCAGATCCGAACTGACGTAGGAATAGTCAGTTCCCCGATTCGACCATCGTGGAGGGAGTGGAGGGTGGGGGAATCCGGAATCTTGAGGTATGTATACATTCATTTAGTGAAGACCTCCAGTCTCAGATGTGACGTTTCAAGTTTGGACCGGATCCGATGAATGTGTGCGTGGGGGGGGGGGGACCGAAAATCATGTGACAGGCTTAGAGTGGAGAGATCGGGATGGAACTTGGTGGGAAGAACAAGTACAAGTCCTAGACAGAATCGGACAGGATCTGGACACAACGAGGGAGCTGGAGGGGAGAGTCCGGAATTCTGGTGATCCCGAGCTAGGGGTAATTCCAGATGTGAGGGAGGTTCTCGGAATTATGGGGATTACCAGAATTACAGATGGGCTATGCGATGAAACTTGGCAGGCATATTAGGGATCAGACCATCCTGGGGCGAGTGGAGGGATGGGAAATCGGGAAACTTGAGGCGTGCCTAACTTTCGAACGGGTGATCAGTCTGTTCGATACGCTCATTGTTATGATTATGCGCAGAAACACACAAATTGACAAACTCCCATTTTCATCCTCTGACTCAACATTTTAAGTGCCACATGACCTTTTAGCTTCTTTATGGGATCCCAATACGTCAGTGATCGGATACCAAATTCGTAGATGGGCTCCGTGCCCCCCCCCCCCCTCGTGGCTCGCATGGGGTTAAGAACACGCGAAAAATCCATTTCTGAACTCTACCTTCTGTTATACAAGTAATTTTGCTGGAACCCGGAAATTTGGTAGATACGGGAAGTTAAGTTTTAAGTTAACACCACTA
This sequence comes from Branchinecta lynchi, assembly GCA_023053575.1. Classification (NCBI taxonomy): domain Eukaryota; kingdom Metazoa; phylum Arthropoda; class Branchiopoda; order Anostraca; family Branchinectidae; genus Branchinecta; species Branchinecta lynchi. The sequence continues at coordinate 8,996,748 of JAKZAP010000004.1, forward strand.
CGTTATCATTTTTTGTATTTTTCAAGCGGTTGAATAGGGATGAATAGTAACATGTTCAAAGAATTTGATTGATGTGGGTGGAGAAGGTGGGAGACACCATTATCTTTCGATGGGTCAGATTTTACGAACACACCACTGTTACCTTTGTTTTCCTCAATATCCTCACGATAGCCATTGCTCATTAATTATTCAGGTATCTCCTGCCGGAGGTCGAAAAAGGTACTAAACCTTCGAGAAGATGGAATGGCCAGTAAGAGGATTAATACAACTAAGTATATCCCCATGTGAACGTTTAATATGTCAGAAAAGGAATCATCGGCCAGTTTGACATTTTTTCAGTCTCGGAAGCTCAATATTATTTAGTTAAATTTGAGAATCTTCAAGAAACCACTAGAACGAAGTTCATTGTGATCTAGTTTACATCCGACTTGTGGGAATTACCAAGAAAAAAACAAAATATTAAAGAAATCAATAATACTAGTAATTATTTGATTTTTCTGTAGATTTTCCATATACCTGCTAAAAACAAACATTTTTTTAGATCCATAGCAAACTATGGTCCCAGCCTCCCCATGTCGGATGCTTCCAAACCGCGCCACTAGATAACCCAGAGATCGGATCGAGTCGTGGCTCCACTTCATATCACGTTTCAATCAATTAATCTTTATTATTCGAAAAACATTCCTTACGGTATTAACAGAAAAAACGAATATTTTTATCTCGTCAAACATAACTATATACAATTGTGCTTTTAACATAGTCAAATATTAAATAATTACACAAGAACAAGAATTGCAACAAATTAAAACTCTAAAAATTCAATAAATAATATAAAAAAGAGGAAAAGAATTTAAAATTTCGCGTTGAAAAAACTCACAAAGGAGGGGACAAAAATTCTTTCGTACCGCGCATGAATTGCCCGAATGGGTTGGAGCTTAGGAACTGGTTGCTGCCATTCTCTGTGGCCTTATGCGGTCAGGAATGTGGGGAGGGGGAAGCATGTGCCGATGGTTGGGGTTTTCCAGTAGTTGTTCACCAAACTTGGGATCCCATCGCAAAAGTTGTCCGTCCGTCCGCCTGTCAGCACGATAACTCTCGAAGGGAATGAGATATTTTGATGAAACTTGGTGTGAGGACTCGCTGAGTCAAGGGAAAGGTCGAGTTCGTACATGGGCCCGATAGCTGCATATTTAGGGGAGGGGGAGGGGTTTCAAATAAGGGGTGAACAACATATTTTTTAAAAGCTAATGAGATAGCTTATTACGGGGTAAGACGACATGATGAACATGAATATGAAAACCATTTTCTCGCCGGACAAGTAGTTCACCCGGAATCCTGCTAAAACCGGAAAGCTTATTAAAAGTAAAAGTTTTATCTGAAGTTGATTAGATATCAGATTTAGGGGTAAGGAGACATGGTGAATCCGAATATGAAAATGGTTTTCTTGTCGGATAAGTAGATCGGCCGGAATCAGGAAACTTTCCGAAACCGGAAAGTTTGTCAAACATAAAAGATTAATCTGAAGTTGATTAGAGGTTAGATTTAAGGATAGTGAAACATGCTGAACCCGAATATGGAAATTATTTTGTCGCCGGACAAGTAGATCGCCCGGAATTCAGCCATACCCGGAAAATCTGTTAAAAGTAAGAGATTTATATGAATTTCATTACGTGTTTGATTTACGGGTAAGAAGGCATGCTGAATTCGTGTTGCAAGAACCCGTGTTGCAACCCGCTGCTGCAAGAAAGGCTTTTTGGGAAAAGCTGCAGGAATCGGCAGATTATATCCAGAAAACACATCCTTTTTTTGGCATAGCCATGCTAGGAGATGCCAATGAACTAAGTTGTAAATCTCTGGCCAGGTCACTTAACCTCAAGAATGTTGTTGATTTTCCAACAACCAAAGGTGGTACGTCTCTGGATGTAATAATGACGAATTTCTGCTCTTACTATCAAAACCCAAGTAAAATCGCACCGCTTGGTGGTAGCTATCATTTTATGTTGCAGTGGACCCCCTTTGAGAAAGTTAAAGTCAATTACTCAGTAACCGAAATAACCTCAAGACCAATCACTGATCGGGGACTTTTGCAGTTTGGGGACTGGATAACGAAAGAAAATTGGGCCGGAGTCTCAACTGCTGAAGACTTGGATTCACAGGTGCAGAATTTTCACAGCAAACTAAATGAAAAGTTTGTTGAATGTTTTCCGGAAAAAAAGACGAAAGTGTGTTCAACTGATAAACCATACGTAAATTCAGAGATTAAACAAATGATTAAACATAAACTGCACTTAATTGGAAAAGGAAAGGAAGAAGAAGCAAAGAAATTAAGAAACAAAATTAAATGGAAAATTAAACAGGCGCAGGAAAATTATTATAAAAAGGAAGTAGATAACCTCCTTGAATCCAAGCCTTCACAGTTCTTCGGTAAAGTTAAACATCTGACTGGTAGAGGCCCGCAACCAGTTGATTTCATGAAGGAGGAGCCATCAGAGAAAACAGCGAACGACCTAAACTCTCATTTTGCTTCTATTGTACAGTCGTACCCACCACTGCCTCCTGAAAAGCCACCTTCGTTTTCAGCTGAAGCACCATCCCAAAACTCACAAGAAGATTCAAATGTAAATTCTAATTTAATGCCTGAAATTTCAATATCAGAAATTAGAAAGAAACTCTCCTCGTTAAAGAAAACATCAGTGGCACCCTTTGATGTTCCAGTAGCCATTGCTAAAGCTTTTGCGAAAGAATTGGCGTTTCCTCTTCATATTATTTACAATAATATCCCCAAAACAGGATATTTCCCCAAAAAGTGGAAAATTGGCTTCATCACTCCCATTCCGAAAAAGGGAGCAGCTAATGATTTCTCTGGTGTGAGGCCGATCACTGTTACATCAATTTTTAGCCGAATTTACGAGAGCTTTGTTGCTTCTTGGCTAAAAAAATATCTCTCGGAAGTCATCGATAAGAGGCAATTTGGTAACATCCCGAAGTGTTCAACTGTTCACTATCTCGTTAGTTTACTTGATTTTATTTTTAAAAATTTAGATGAACCCGGGAAATGGATAAATCTAATTGCAATAGATTTAAAAAAAGCTTTCGATCTTGTAGATCACAAGATTTTGCTGGAAAAAATGGCAGAGAAAAATATTCCTGAATATCTTATTAATATCGTAAAAAGCTTTCTAACAAACAGAGAACAAATCGTAAAATATAAAAATAATTTTTCTTCTTCTTTACCGATTTTTTGCGGTGTCCCGCAAGGAACAGTGATCGGTCCTTTATGCTTCCTCCTCATGATCAATGAAATAGCTGTCGGGCTGGAAGAAATATGGAAGTATGTAGATGATCTTTCCCTAGCAGAGGTAGTATTTGGAGCGTGTAAAAGTCAAGCTTTCAATTATATTGAACAAGTTACCTCTGAAGCAGCAAAATTAAATATGGTGGTAAATAAAGATAAATCTTCAGTAATGACATTTTCATTTCTCAAGAAAAGCCTACCTGAATTCGAACCACCTATAGACCCAAACCTCCTCTGTAACAGCACTACCCTGCTTGGGGTAGTGATCTCTTCTGATCTAACTTGGCATGAAAACACAAGATTGATTGTAAAAAAGGCAAATGGTGCTATCCAAATGCTGAAGACTCTAAAGAAATTCCGGGTTCCTAAGGATAAACTAAAATTAATTTTCTGCATGTTCATCCGCCCACTAGTAGAATATGCATGTCCTGTTTGGCATTTCGCTCTTACAAAAGAAGAAAGTGATAAAATTGAACGGGTTCAGAAGAGGTCGCTACAAATCATCTACGGAGGTTCCCCACTGCCGTACTCTTTTTATCTAAAAGAATACAAACTTGACCCCCTTTTTGCCCGTCGAGAGAAACTGTGCCTAAATTTGGCTCAACCCTCCTCCTCCACCCCATCTACAAGAACTTCCTCCCGCCCCCCTTTGTCCCCCTCAGATCCCGACTCCCCAGAGAGGCGGCTGCGAAAGTTCCAAAACTGACACCGGTTTTCTCCAGGTCACAGCGTTATTCTCGAAGCTTTGTGCCGAGTTTTGTTCGTACTTTTAACAATTCGTAACTTGTGTGTTTTATCCTATTCTTTTTGTTTTTCTCGTTGACAAATCTTTCTTGTATTAACTGTTTGACTAAAAGATACCATATTTGGGCTATGCCTATGAGAGACTGTATCTTGTTTACAATAAATGATTTGATTTGATTTGATTGAATTTGTGTATGACAATCATTTTATACCTGGACACAATTCACCACGAACCCTGCTGAAATCGGAAACTTTGTTAGAAGTTGAATTTTTATGTGATTATGGAGATATGGATGGAATGGAGATACGCTAAATCTGTTTTTGAACTTTAGGTTCTTGCAAGACAAGTAGTTCGCCCGGAATCCGGCTGAAACCGGAAATTTGGCAGAAGTAAGGCAGGAACTTTCGTCAAAGTAGACATTGCGCAGGCTATAGAGGTAAACTCACATGCTGAATCTATATTTGAACTTCGTCTTCTCCGATGATTACCACTGGACCGCTACAAGACCCGATTGTCTGTAAATATTAAATTTTTGGGATCCCATCGAAACCTTTGGTCTTGTTGTATATGGCGGATTAAAATCTTAATTAATTAAAGTCAACTTAAGCGACAGCAATGATCTGGATGTGGTCCGAGAATGTTAAGGCCTTCTTACACAATATGAAATTGTCGGCGTAATTGGGTAAAAGTGGATAATGCCTACACTACCCGCCGGTGATGCTTAGCGGCGCTCTTGCGCCTTGGCAATGGTAGCGGTGTGTGACAGCCCCAGGCCGTGGAAGCGAAGAAGAATCCTCAAATGTAGGTCGGCTTCGTCAGTGAATATTGCGTGAAAGGTTCTTCGTGCATAGGGGATGGTGTATTGATCGATCCGTAAGTTCTGTTTCTCCTAGACTGTCTTGCTTCCGGGAGAGATGTGTAGTTAGTAGTGTTTCAAGGTGTGTTATTTTAGTGCATCCTCGCTACGGAGTAAGTAAATTTTGTTATCCATCAAGTAAAAAACAAACGATGGTATACAAAGGAAAGACGGTGAAACATTGTGACAGTAAAAGTTGTAGATTGGCTGAACAACATTACAAGTAACACAATTAACTAAAACAAAAAAAATATTAAAAGTCTTAGTGCAACCCGTACTTATTTATTAATTTTAGGAAAACAAATCTTTTTGTAACGAATATACTTATGGTGTAAGAACGCAACCCCCACTCTGGTACCACAACCCCCCGGCGAAAAAAACCTGCCCCCCCCCCCACACAGTCGGTTTTGCCTTGTTAATTTTTGTTCTTTTAAATTATCTGCCTTGTTAATTTTTGTTCTTTTAAATTATCTGTTGACGGCTTATTTTATCTTTATTTATGACTACAAAAACATCGTATTTGGGCTCTGCCACGAGAGATATGTTTTGCTTTATTATTGAATAAATTAAAATTAAATTAAAAAATAAAGTAGGCCCATATCGGACATATCCACACGTGCTGATGTAATTTCGGAAATAAAAACATTTTTTAAGAAAAGTATCTATTGAGGTGAGCCGCAGTCACGCGTTTACATATAACGTGTTCTAAAATTGTTCATCAGTTTAGTTTCAAATAAGATAGTTGAAGTGTAATTAGATGAAATCGAGAATTATATACTAACCAAGAGCCAAGAGCATTACTGTTTTTGGATTGTTCAGTTCTCGTCTTTTTTGGTTTGCCTCACTGAATGCGTCTGTCATAATTTTGGATTCGAAGGTTTCTACAGAGTACAAAAACCTGCAATAGGTTAGGAGTTTCGGACAGATGCCGAGTATACCTTCATAATCCCAGGGGTCTTTGTTTTGTCGTAGACTAAATTTGCGATTTTTTAGCATTTTTCGATGTATATCTTAATGGTCTACCACACATCCATGATTTTGGCTAGACCACGTCAAACTCTCGGTACACCAAGTTTGGAATAGCCTATTTTGTTATCATAGTCAGTGATTCGAGTTTTAGGTCTCATAGACAAGCGCTAGACAGTCGCTAGAAAATACTGAGCACTTGATGATTGATGTTTACGAAGAACAACAAGATTTATGGAGCGAGGTTTTGCGGGTGGAATACTAGGTAGGTTGATCGGAGGTTAGGAATCTTATCTAGGACTTACAATTCTTGAAAGTTTATCTGTCTGGGAATGTCGCAGATGGAGCACTCTCTGTAGTCTTGTCCGAGTCCAGTTTCATTTTGCTGTATTATATGTAAATTGTATTTTGGGTTTTGGGTGTTCTTCTTCTAATTTATCCCGACCGTCAAGGCTTTATTGTAAAATCTACTACTGCTACTACTACTGCATACCCAAGGCACCTGGTTAAAAGTTCTAAGGACCTGTCCTTCCTTTCCTTCGGGTTTGGGTTTGAATGTTTTCGTCCGTCTAGCTCGTGCATCGAGGCCGCGAGTTCCGAGAAGAAATAAAAGTTGAAATAATCATCGGATAGTTTTATTTCATTCCATGTTTATTTCATCTAAGGCAAGCCCCACTTTCCATGAAATAGGCTAACATTAATTTATTTTACAGGATCAATCCAGCCTACAGAACATTCCAACTGCCTTTGTGCTGACGCCTTAGGTGAATGTGTGTTAGTTTTGGAAAATGGTGTGAAAAATGTGGATACCCTGCAAAAAGTGGAGGCGAAAACCCCGAGAAATCAATCAGTAATTAGTGTGGGAAGAGGAAATCTAGTGCGGGTAGAATGTGGACCCAAAAAAGGATGCAAAAAGGATTCTTCTGGAACATTGTGATGCTCAGTTTGGCTGCTTTGTGTTTGCTTGGATTATCATTCCCCGGTTGTGAAGGTATCATAAATGATTTAATTATTTGAATTGGTTCGTCTACAAAGGTGTGGTGGCCTTGTTGGGCCAAAAAACAATACCTTATTGATGTTTGAGTTTTCTTAACCATGGTATACAGATATTTATACATAAATAACTTAAAACTAGCCAAGCGGATCCGAGGGGTTACCGGCTCCCCGGCACCTGCTGTAAACCCTTTCCCGGCATCGGTGGGCACCGAACGAAATAGGCGGTGCCGGCTGTAAATTAGGCGATTCATCTTTCAAACGCTTCTAACAGTGCTTATGTTGGTGTTTTAACACATAAGGCGTATTCTCGCCGTTCCCCGAGGACTCCACTTTATGAGTCCCCGCGTTTTTGTTTGTCCCGGGGACTCACACCCCGTATTCTCGCGAGTCCTCACCGACGGGGAGTGCTCCGATTATCATCACCATCATCGAAAAGGTCTCCCTTTCAGATTTGCAGGGGAATCAGTTTTTGCTGGTGTTGGTGCAATGTAAAATTAATTAAAAACAATCAGAATAAACAAAACCAAAAATAAAGTGGATCGAGACTAATTTGATCAACAACATATTTTTTTTTTAGAACAAAATCCAATTTCGAAGCATTCCCCGTGTTCTCGCTGTTTCTGTACGCGGAGTCCGCATGGAGTGACTCCCTCTATTCTCGCCGTTCCCTTCGATTCCCCGAGGAGTCCTCGGGGAACGGCGAGAATACGCCTATAGCAACCGGAGCCGGCTGATATCAGCGGGTATATTTACAAGCCCCTCGGTAGATCAGTGGTAGATCGTTGGCAACGAAAGCCGAATCGTAGGTTCAAATCCGGCAGGAGGAGCATATTTTTCTTCCCTTAGTGTATTTCAAGAACGTTCTAATTAAGTTTTATCTCACCCTTTGTCAGGTGGGAGCCTTTGTGGCGCGTCTAGAAAAGTGAATGATGTGCTGGCGCCGTGGCACGGGCACTTGCTGAGCAAGTTGCTGTACACTCAAATCGAGCTTGGGTAACCCCTCGAGCGGACCAAGAGACCCTGAGACGGATCCCAACGCTTATTTGTTTAGTTTAGTGTCTTCAGACAAAAATACATCATTAACTTTTCTGTACGAGCCACAAAGGCTCCCACCTGACAATGGGTGAGGTAAAACATAATTAAAACGTTCTTGAAATACACTAAGGGGTAAATTGAAGAAAAAATATGCTCCTCCCGCTGGACTTGAACTCACGACCTTCGGCTTTCGTTGCCAACGCTCTACCACTGATCTACCGAGGGGCTTGTAACTGTACTTCGCAAACCAATACATCTGTCGGATTGAATTGGAATTTTTTTTTTAATATTTACTTGAAGATGGAATTTTTCACAAAGGACTTACCATGGCAAATAAACTATAAAAAGATTGAGAGCGTGACGTAACGCGCTTACGTTATCTATATGATTTCTGATATTATTATTAAGTATTGATTTAACCGCGATTTTGATGGGTCCACAAATCTGTGTACTCCTCGAGCTCTGGAATTCAAAATCCCAGCACCTGACTATACTGGCAAAAAACGCAACTTTGTTGTTGAAAATAGTATGAAAATGATGAAGGCATGGTAGCCGGAGGTGATCATCCCCCTCCCCCCCCAAAAAAAAAAAATAAAAAAAATATGGAGCTTGGAACTGCCAATAAAAAACGCGATAGAAGTTTGTTATAGGCTACATGGCATTAACTGAGTCGGCATACGAATTTTCTGCCGCAAAAAGCCCCTGTGTAGGACATAGCGGAAAGACAAGCGTTTTGGAGGATTTTGGGCCTGCGGTTCCAGACGTTGAAAAGTTTCAAAGTGTTCCAGTGGCTTTCGCCTATTATATGTCCTTTTCCTATGATATTTTCTTGTTATTGGGTTTAAAAGTTTCACATTCTCTATTTTCTTTTCTGTTGTTTGGGATCTGTTCTTATTCTTTACCAGGATATGAAGAAGTTGAGAACGGTGCACATTGGATCCAGAACTTCTCTGTGATACATGTTGCTTTTTACAAAGGTTTGTGTATGGAATCTCAGGTTGTCTGCGTTGTTGAGCTTGTGGTCAAATCTGAGTGTGTGGGTTGGTTGTTATTCTTTTTCAGGAGTATGATGTTTGAAATAAGGTGAATAAAAAGAACTGCTTTGAACTACCTGCCTGACGAATTAATTCCTCGACCCTAGGCCGTCACTTCAGCGTACCCAATATGTCTCAAACTTGGTATTCTTCCTAACCGTCAGGCTGTGATATGCTCGGCTGTGATATTGCCGAAAATCGGCAAACTATCGTAGTTACTACGCTCCAGAGCGTGGTAAGCAAATAGTTAGTACGAGCAAGCTACTAGTTACTATTTCAAGAAGGCTGGAACGCTCAGCGTAGTAGCTTTTCTCGGGGCTTGAAAGAAAATGGTAACCAATAGTTACTGCTGATAGCAGGGTGGAACACGCTCATTACTGTCCAGGCGCTACTAGTGAAACCACGTGGGACAGCGTTTAAACAAGGAACCATGATATGTTGTCCTGGTTATGGACAAACTTGTTACTCGTTGGTGGTTCCAACAAAATTTCAAAGTTGAATAAGTTATGTTTTGTAGATACCGCGGTAACTTTATCTGCGTTTTGTCGTTTTTGCAATTACGATACCAGGATTGCTTTGTAAAAACGACAAATTGGCTGAATCTCACTTATTTTATATTTCTGAAAAGAAATACTTCCATCCACTCAAACATTAGTCTGTTATATTGGTGATGATGAAAGTGAGAGGAATTTTTACGACGGTCAGTTACCATGGTTGGGACCATGGTGTCGGAATATCAGATACCATCGTAACTGGCCAGATACTAAGACAAGGCACATTAACTGTAAAACCAACTTTTGACTGGGTTACCAGATACCACGGTACTAAAGACTCTAGACTGTGGTATCAAATACCATGGTATCTGAAAACACAACAGTAGTTGTTAAAACCGAAGCTGAAAACACTCGCGATCTGCTTTTCTTCTATTGATACAGAGATGCTGATCTGCTCCGTATTATCGGGCCGCTTTCGTGTCCTTATAAATCTAGATATTTGCATGTCCGACATGGAAGAGACAAAAACTTATTCCCATCAGCGAACCAAAATATGTATACATAATAAATAAAATATAAGAATAAGTTTAATATAGCCTATATAAATGTACAGATAAATATGTAATAATGAGCTTGTTTACACAGGCGACATACACACCTTACCAAAAAAAAAATACAACAAGATTATAGTTTCTCGCCGCCTTGGCTGTACTGACTCGGTGTACAGCACCCCGTGGGCACCGGCTTTGAATCCTGGGCACCGGCTGGGAATCCTGGGCACTTATTGTCAGCGATTTTGGGAGTCAGTAACCCCTAGGCATTTCTATAAGCTAGTAATTGGTCTTGACTCTTGTACTCTTGAAATGCGAGAGACGCTTTCGACGACCCTTAAGCACAACTTTTACCAGAAAGGATCTTTCCCTGACGAAATAGCTCAGAAATGTCATTTTTGAAAATAATGTAATTTCAGCGTGAAATTAGCAATTTTCTTGTTGCGCTTGTCGACTGTCCACCCTTTCTTCTCTCCGACGTGGCGGGTGGACGCAAAATATTTGAAAACTGAATCCGCCGTGGTTAAAAAGTCGGAAAACCAAGAGAAAAAAAAGTTCAAAACAGAAGATAGACTTGTCTTCCAAATCTACCATGTCTTCCAAAATGAAAAACAACACTTTGGAGCTTATCATGCGGTCCTTATGCGGGAAAGAGTTTTTGGCAGACCTTGAAGCTTTTGGCGAAGTTTGCGTTGCGTTCCTAGCAAACCTCGGCTAGGCGGAAAGCGCTAAATAGTCGCAGGCACAAAACAAAGCAATAGCGAAAGGCGGGATTTTCAGAAGCTTTGATTCTGTAAAGGACCTAAGGATAAAATAAAGCGCACAATAAGCAAGAGGGGTCGTTTTAGAGATGTAGGGGTCTGATCAAGCCACGAACCAAGCGGTCGACTTTGTTAGTTCTAGTGGTTTCGGCGGAGTGTCCGCCATGACGTAGCGTCACAGTATATGAGTTGCCTACTCTGTGTGGAGCACAAGTTGCGGGTCATTTCGCCAATGATGTCGCCGAAGGGCTACTGAAAAAGATAGGCTAATTATTGCGGTTTGTTACCTCAGCTTGGATCTAGTCTAATCACTCAGACGGCGGACACGGATCAACGAACTTCCAGTAGGCATGCGGTGGTCTCTATTATTCAGCGTGAAATTGATGAAGAAATTGTTCCGGCCTTTGGGTCAGTCTGCTAGGCTTAATCGCCAATAGCATCATAGCTATTGTGAGTCCTGACCTGATTTCTGACATTTCAGACTGTTTAGCAGCATGCACATTTTCCGGTACGGAGCTGCATCGTTTGTCAGACACTTTGATGCGGTGTCTCCTTATTTTCTGCATTACAGATGTGATTTTTATTTCTAAAATCGGTACAATTAACTGAATCTCGCCAGGGAGTCAATTGGTGTTCAGACTATTAATACGAACATTATATTACCACTATGGTAGAGTCTAATTTCTAAGTGGTTCCTTGGCAGGGTTCATTTTCTAAAGGGACCCGTCGCACTATTTACTCTTCAACTTACAGTGTTTTGATATATTTGAATACTTTAAAACTAGGCTGTGCTTTCAACAAACAAGCATCGGTGTTTGCTGTTTTACGCTTTTTCCGAGACCCATTGACTTATGCGAAAACAGGGAAACAATTAACATAACCGGTTTTTCTGATGGAAAAACTTCTCGCAGACAACCGTCGACAGCGTGAGACACATCGAAGGTAGCTAAACACGGCTATTGAGAAAATCAGCGTGGTTTTGTTAGAGGGGTTAGAATGTACCGTACGAAATTGGGGTCTCCGGGTCTAGAAATATATGGAGTGATTATGGAAGTAGGTTGCGTTAGTATTATAGGTAAGACAAGTCCTTTAAGTGTAATTTTTCCGTTTGATAGTTACCGTGGTGATAGACAGACGATCGGATGGATAGATTTATGGTGTTACAGGTATCCAGGTATCCCTCCGCCCTTACTTTGCATAACCCCAAAAATTGTCTGTTGCCAGCGTATCACGTTCAGAATAGAGAGCCAACTTGTACAATTTCCTTTTCCATACAATTTTCCTAATTGTACAATTTCCGACATCTGTTAAAGGAGGCAAAGAGACTAGCAAATAATGTTACCCCACGATTTAGAGTGTGCTAGGTCTTTTTTCCTTTCTTCGAGGGTCAGTAAATTCATCTCACCTTGGAATCTGATTTGCATTCTTATTTTTCTGCGATCTTCTTATTTAAAAGACTTCATCCGTGATTTTTGGGCAATTTAAGTTGAATAGTTTAGTCACTGGTACAGAGCCAGACTAGGGTCGGTTCTCCCCCACCTCTCAAATGGACCCCCCCCCCGTCAGATTATAAAGATCACAATGTTGGTCTCTTGAGGATTCTTATCGCTCTGCATAATGACCAGGGGTAGAGGGTAGCCAAAGGATAGGATATCTTAATTTTCTGAGATTAAAAACAAGAATCTTCGCCGCTGCTTTCATGAGTTTGCAAGTGGGGTTCCTGTAATAACAGTAAAACCGTACGAGTGTCTGGGACATTCATTTTTCCAGACCAGAGCTAGCGATAGATGTGGTGTCGCAGTGTTCCCAAAATCTACACATGTTTGCCACGGAGTGGGTTCTCGGAAGGGTTTTTAAGAAGTACTGATAAAGATTAATAAAATTAATTGTTCAGAAATTGTCGAAATAAAATAAAATAAGTATGGTATTGGGATTGAAAGTAAATTATGGGTTTGAATCAGAATGAATAGCATAGATTATAAAGTAAATATTGTATTTTGAAATTTCGGATTAGAAATGTAGGCTATTTGTAGTTTTCATCGTTTTATGTCCGGTGGAGTTGTTTTTCATTTGTAGTAATTTGGTTGGGGCTGGAATAGTCTATATGAACAAGTACGAAGCACGTACCCAAGTAATCCAAGGGAAGAACTAGAAACGTTTGTCCTCGCTAGGCATACGGCGATTCGTCATCGGCACGAAGAATTCATCATCAAGAGTATTCGTATGCGTGGTTGCGATGATTTGCGGAAAAAAAGAATGATTAATAATGAGGTGATCCAGGTGGTGATTGGTTGGGTCTTTTTTAGGTGCAGCCAGCCCTCGAGTCGGAGGAAGTGTTGTATTCCCCGAAGACAACCAGATCGACACAGGGCAAACCAAACGAAAAGGGCGGACCCAGGAGGAGGGGTCATTGGAGGAGACAGGTCGAAGGGCGGAGCCTCAAGGGGTGCAAGATATTATCAACAATATCGTGAACCTTCTTGGAGGTAACTCGCAGAAAGGTCTCTATATTTTTTTGTTCTTAGCAAGGCGGTGAGAGGTAGAAAACCTTCTTCATTTGTTCTGTCCATTTTCCTGGTGTAGTAAGTACAAGCAGTAAGTACTTATTTTTCCTTTACTTTTGTCGTCCGTGAATAGCGACTTCTTGGGACACGAATTAAATAATTAAGTTATGTCAGACTGCTTCTTTACGAAAAATAGGGTAAGTTATGTTTTTCTAGCATATGTCAGGATGATTAAGCTGTGATGCAAATTAACGTCAAGTGTGAACAAATACTTCAGTTTAAATATTTAAAATCTTGGGCCCAATTTAGTTGTTTTACAGCGAAAAAAAAAGTTTGCTATTTAGTTTTTATCTCATAATGATGAGGTACGCAATCATTTTTTTCCTGACGTAAACAGCTGTAAAAAAAAGGGGGGGGGGGTCGTACTACCGCCCTATAAAAATCTCAACTTTTATGTCGGTTCATATCGACTTACCCATCCTTGCAACTTGGGCATCGAGACATAATGAAATTGTATTTCTTCCTCAGTTTGCTTTCGGTTTCTATACCGAACAAGTGACATTACTGCCCCGGCCCCACTGTAGTTACACCTAGTAATAGCTCCGATAACAAGACCGTTTACGGTGGAAACTGGGAAGAAAAGACGCTGAAAACATACGATAGTCGAGATGAAAAAATCCATCTTCGCCATTTTGAAACGTATCTTTGGACCAATCACAGACCAGAGTCACTGACTTTAGCTAGTTTTCTTTACCTTCGAGTGATAATGTCACATCACATCTGTACGTAATTTGGTATTACTCACTCTTTACGTTTCATCTTGCTCACACTTGGTACAAGGAAATTCCGGATATATTATGCCCGGCCCCGACTATAGTTACACCTAAAGCGTATTCTCGCCGTTCCCCGAGAATTCCTTGGGCGCTCCCTCAGCGAAAATAGAAGGAGTCACTCACGCGGACTCCCCCTAGAAAAACAACGAGAACACGGGGAATGCATCTAAAATGGATTCTGTTTGAAAGAAAAAATTTGCAGCGGACGAAATTAGTCTTTATTTTTGGGTTTGTTTATTCTGATTCTTTTTAATTAATTTTACGTAGTACCAACACCAGCAAAAATTGATTCCCCTCCGAAAGGGAGTCCTTTTTGATGGTGGTGATGATCGGAGCATTTGCAGTCCGTGGGGACTCGCGAGAACACGGGGAGTGAGTCCCCGAGACAAACAAAAACGCGGGGACTCCTCAAGTAGAGTCCTCGGGGAACGGCGAGAATACGCCTCTAGTAATAGCGCCGGCAATAAGACCATTTTACGGTCAAAATCGGGAAGAAAAGACGCTGAAAACGTAAAATAGTCGAGATGGAAAAATCCATCTCCGTCATTTTGAAATGTATCTTTGGACCAATCGTAGACCACACTCACTGATTTTTAGCTAGTCTTGTTTACCTATGACTCATGATGGTGGTAATATATCTGGAATTTCTTTGTAGCAAGTGTGACCAGGATGAAACGTAAAGAGGGAGTAGGTGGGTATGTAGGTTTTTATTTTTACCCAAAACATTTGAAATAAAATAAAATAACACTACTCATATCCCATTGCAGCAAAAAGAAAGTCCTAAGGACTTGTGCTGCAATTTATTAATACTACTTGTATCTAATAAATAAATAACTAAACATAACAACTTTTTATCCACCTAGCCTATGACTTAAATAACAAACAATTAATCGTGAATACTACACACAACAAGAATCCTTAATATTTACTCATTACCAGTTTCAGCCCCACCCGAACAACTGTGAAAAAAAAGAAAGAAAAAAAAAAGAAGAAAAAGACCACATACCCACATTTGTAGTAATAACCAAATTACGTACAGATGTGACTGAATGTGGCTTATTACTTCGAACAAAGAAGACATATTACCACCATCATCGCTCAAAGGTAAAGAAAACTAGCTAAAGTCAGTGACTGGTCTGTGATTGGTACAAAGATACGTTTGAAAATGGCGGAGGGGGACTTTTCCATCTCGACTATACATTTTCAACGTCTTTTCTTCCCGATTTCGACCGTAAAACGGTCTTATTACCGGCGCTATTACTAGGTGTGGGCAAGAATAAATAAGGGACTTTATTTATTCTTGTGTGGGTGTCGGGCCCGGGCGTAAGTGTCACCAGGATGAAACGTAAAGAGTGGGTAATAAATAACCAAATTAACGAACCAAATTACGTACAGATGTGACTGAATGTGGCCCGGGCATACCTTGGACATTCCAAGCCGGAAGTCACAATCGATCCTCTTGGGGTCATTTCTGGAACCTTCGTTTCTCAGAAAGACAGCCAGCTTAGGCAAAATTTTGTTCGTCGTAATATTTCGTTAAAGTGTAACTGAAAAGCTAACTTATTTTTATGTCATTTGATTGAAAACACTGAATTATTTGCAAAGGGTCTTTTTTATTTTCCACTATCTGCTCTAGTTATGACGTTGAAAATGTCCGCGGCCGTCCCCACAACGAAAATTCTACTATGACGTGGAAATTTTAATCTCAAGACAAACGCGGCTTTTCAGTGGGCAGTGGTGAGCTTGGTGAAGAGTGCTTAGTGCCTGAAAAAAAAAAATCACAAGTCTTTCTCGTAAGGCGTATAACAAAAATACAAGTGCATAGAGGTACCACAAATCACACAGAAATTCTACTATTTGAAAATCGATTATTCGTGAATGGCGGAACAACGAAGTAACACATTTTCAGCGGGTCTTCAAGCCAATTTTAGGGAAAAAGTGATGGGTAACTAGATTATCCTATCCCAGCCCTTTTCAGTTGAACTTTAAGCATCCTATTGGTGTCCTCAAAAGGAAATATAGTGCCTTTTACCAATTCCTTTTTAACCGAAAGAAAATTCTGTGTTATAACAGTTATCGAGGGAGGAGAAACCCCGAAGAGACCGAAAAAAAGTCTGGCCTAAACAAAAATCTTGTATTTCTGGAAATTCCCAGACTTTCTTTGTTAAAAATCAGTCTTCGTCTTTTTGGAAAAATCCCTTTTCACCTGTCAGGCCAAACACATGACCTTCTTGGCATCCGACAATAAGATTTCTATAACCGGTTGCCTCTGTCACGTCAGCTATTTTGTAACCTACTTAATTCTTCTCTTTTATTGGTCCTATTGTGACGTTAGACCATAGAGTTAGTACCATTCGAACCTGAGGTCGCGGTAGCGTCTGGTTAGTAAATATCGAGATTGGTCCTGCAGTGCAATGGCCACCATACAAATTGTTAGCTTTGCTTTGGAAGTTTCTGTAGTGTCTCGCTAGGACCGATAGTTAGATAACTTGGTGGTGCGTGCGTGTCAAATGGGGTCTGAAACTCTTGTATCACAAGCAAGCTTGGAAGGGTTTAATGGAATGGAGTTTGCGCGGACAAAGAAGCTAATTGCAATCGCCGCATTGTTATATAGGAAAGAGGAATCCACAAGTCCTCGCTAAGAGATTTTCGTTCTTTTGGAGCTGGAGGAACCCTCTACCCTTTTCAGACTGTCATCACCGAAATTTTGTTTCTGCAGGCTGAACATATTGGACCGTTTCGTTGATCTATTCCCATAAAGTTATTGCTCTATAGGCAAGGACGCGCTGCTTCTTTGATTGTAGCTGGTTGAAAGTGAAAAGAGGAAGCAGGTACGGCAAAGCCCACCCCTGAAATTAATTATGCATGACTCCTCGTAATTGTTACCGCAATTCCGCTGGCGAACTGCGAGGTGGTATCTTGGATTGTTTCTGCATAACGTCCACTCTCAAAATATCTCCTAGCAGAACGCATAGCCTAGCCCCACAATTTTTACATCGATTAACTTTTGCTAGCTATTTTTTTTAACTTTTCGCAAACAGATATGTAACGCATATCATCCTATAAACCAGGTCAGTCATATTGATAGTTTTAAATAGTTAACATACCTCCATCTCGTTTGAAATCAGAATCACAGGCTCTACGGCGACTTCAAAATATCAACCTCGCTGCGCTCGGTAGTCGGTAGATGTTTTACGTAACTTAGCTCGGCTTCGGCTCGGATAGTTCAGATCAAATCAAATCAAGTTTATTAATTAGCCATAATTATCCAAAAACGAATTGGGGCACAATTTAAGTCAAGTCACTTTTAAAAGTTTTGCAAAAGTCCGGGACGAATGAACGGTTATACCGAACACTGCAATTTGCAGGAGGGAGCTTTAACTTTTGCTTCCCCCAATTTGATCCTCGAGTGGGGCGTTTATTTTCAGCTGTTGCCTGGAAATCTGGCAGAATGTTGCGAAAGAGCTCTGACGACAGACAGGTTATTAAATGACCGTCTCGATGTTATGTTCCGATATCAATCTCGATGTCGGAAGTTAACTTTTATTATTGGGATCCCAAAACGTAAGTGGAGGGATACCTATGACTTAGTAAAAGTTGTCCGTCTGTCAGCAAGACAACTTTCCGAAGGGATAGAGATATTTTCTTCAACTTGGTATGAGGATCCGTTGGGTCAAAGTACAGGCCAAGTTCGTATATGAGCCCTGTATCCCTATATTTAGGGGTGGGGAGGGGGTTTCATTAGGGATGAACTCAAATATGTAAAATTTCCGTAATTCATCCGAAATCCGGCCAAAAGCGGAAATTTGGTGGATTTGAAAATTGTTTTCTGAACTCGATTAAGGATTTGATATAGGGGTAAGGAGACATGCTGAGTCCATTTTTGAACTTCGTTTCCTTGACGGATAAGCTGTTCTCCTGGGATCTGGCATAAATCGGAATTTCCTTCAAGTAAAAGTTGCTTTTACTTGAACTCCCGTGAATTCCTTCGGAGTCGATCAGAGATTCAGTTAAGGAGTAAAGATGACTTCTTGACTTCATTTATTCATTGCAGAAGGTCCGGAATTCTGCAACCCAGAAATTTCGTAAAAGTGTAAGTTAATTCTGAAGTCGTATAGAGCTTTGATTTGAGGGCAAGCATGCATGTGAAAGTCATACTAAATTCCTTCTTTTCTGAGCTGATGATCAGTTGTCTAGCCCCAATCCGTGGAAAACCAGCACTTTTACTCTTCTACATTTCTAGTAAATCTCTATATGTCGGTATAAAGATGCGTCGATCTACTTGTTTCGTCTTACTACCGGGTAATTAAGATGATCAGCATCGGAAATAGTCAGAATTAAGAAAATCCTCTGATAAAATTAACAAGGTGGTGTATACATAAAGAACACGTTGGATCGGAATAGTTCCGATCAGCATTGGTATTCCGGTCGTAATTTGACCCCAGTCTGGTTTTTCAGTTTCAGTTTTATTTTTCCACAAATTCTTCGATCAGAAAAATAGTATCGGAAATGTCAACATAGTCAAAGAGATGTATACGGTTTGCTCGTGTTATAATGTCAATTGGGAAATTTATATCTTAGGTTATCTGAGCTGGGGAAAGACAACATGTTTACGGGATCTGGCGAAGACAGGAAATCTACAAGACCCGATTGACCTGGATCAAGAGGTCGAGTAAATATAAGAGTTCTGGGGTCCCGTTGAAACCTTCGGTCTTGTATATAAGACAAGACCAAAGGTTTCGATGGGATCCCAAAAATTCAATATCTGATCCAGACAACTGGGTCTTGTCTTAGCCAGATCCAGTCTTCGCCAGACTCCTTGAACATTTTTACAATTAAAATTCAGAAACAGATTAAGGCCAAATAGCTAATCACCTGAGAAAACCAAGTTCAGATTTGGATTCAGCATGTGTGTTTACCCCTATAAGTCATATCTGTTTTGACTAAAACTTCCTGCCACTTCTGCCAATTTCCCGGTTCCGGCCGAACTCCAGAACTACTTGTCCGGCGAAAAAAGAAAGCTCAAAGACGAAATCAGGGTATCTTCTTTCCCCAGTAATGAACATCTAATCAACTTCAAATAGAAATTTAGCTTATAACAAATTTTCCGATTCCAGCCGGATTCCGGTCGAACTATATGTCCGGGTAAAATACGATTGTCATACAGGGACTCAGCATCTCTTCTTACCCCTAAATTGCTTATCTAATCAACTAGAAATAAAACTTTGACTTCCAACAGTTTTCCGGTTTTGGCCGGATTCCGGACGAACTACATGTCCGGGTAGAAACTTGTTTTCACATAAGTGTTCAGCATGTCTTCTTGCCCTAAATCGAACATCTAATCAACTCCAAATAAAACTTCTAATTTTGACAAACTTTCCGGTTTGGGCCGGATTCCGGTCGAAATACTTGTCCGTCGAGAAAATAGTTTTCACCATCGTCTTCAGCATGTTTTCCTACCTCTAAATCGAACATTTAATCAACTTCAAATAAAACTTTTAATTTCAAGAAACTTTCCGGTTTGGGCCGGATTCCGGGCGAAATACTTGTCCGTCGAGAAAATAGTTTTCACCATCGTCTTCAGCATGTCTTCCTACCCCTAAATCGAACATCTAATCAATTTCAAATAAAACTTTTACTTTCAACAAACTTTCCGGTTTGGGCCGGATTCCGGGCGAAATACTTGTCCGTCGAGAAAACAATTTTCACCGTCGTCTTCAGCATGTCTTCCTACCCCTAAATCGAACATCTAATCAACTTCAAATAAAACTTTTATTTTCAACAAACTTTCCGGTTTTGGCCGGATTCCGGGCGAACTACTTGTCCGATGACAAAATGGTTTTCACCATCGTGTTCAGCATGTCTTCTTACCCCATAATCGACTATCACATTAGCTGTTTCAAAATATTTTGTTTGTCCCTTAATTTGAATCCCCTCCCCCACCCCTAAATGTAGAGCTACAAAGCCCATCTACGAACTTGACTGGTCCGACGACCCAACGAACCCTCACACCAAGTTTCATCAAAATATCTCATTCCCTTCGAGAGTTATCGTGCTTACAGACGGACGGACGGACGGACGGACGGACGGACAGACGGACAACTTTTGCGATGTCATAGGTATCCCTCCACTTACGTTTTGGGATCCCAAAAAACGTCCTCATGACAAGACGTCCCCCCAAGAAAGTCTAAGAATAGTAAATAGTAAAGCTGTATAGTAAATAGTGGATAGTATAAAGCGTATAGATTTTGTAAGATACAATTTTATCGTTTATTTTGTTATAGTTATCTTCGCTGCAAACAGGCAATTTAGAGCAGACGAATTTTTTCTTCTTTTGCTATCCCAATCTCGTTTATTTCAGGTGCATACATGTTGATTTAATCTGTTCTGTTAACCCTGTATTGTTGAGCTATTGGTTTCGAAATTTGGATTGGCTTAGGTGTTTGAAATTCTTTCCGGCTAACATTGGCAGATGCTTCTTTTCACACAGTAATTAGTCTTTTCCTAAAAAGTACACTGTAACTGTTTGAACTCGAAATTATTATTGTTGCAACATCATAAAAAAAAAAAAAAAAAAAAAAAAAGGACTGATTGATCTCAACCCCTGTAAAACTCCTGTCATTGAGTCGCCTTTCGCTTGAGTGCTTTCTTTTTTCTACCAAGAAGTCCAATGGCCCCTTCCCAAAAAATAAAAGATCAGCAATGTATCTGCGCAAGTAAATACGAATAAGCTTTCAGCAACATCTAGTCGACTTTTCGCAACAGTTACTGAAAGAAAACTAAAAGCTGCTGATGGCACCGTAATTGAGCTAAATACAACTTACGAGACGTTCATTAATCGAACCGTCACCAGGTGATAATTAAAGTATTATATGACCTGCTGTTCAACTGTACAAGAGGCTGCGTCTTGACAGAATTTCAAGTGCGGTTCTTGACCAGATGACGCACACCGAATTTTTTTCCGTAAATCCTCCGTCAGACCAAGCTGTCTGAATTGTATGGAAAAAAAACAAAATCGTAACTTTCCCGAAACATCAAGTTCTCAGACATCCATTGTTGAAACGTTCAGTAAATAGGGCTAAAACATATAAATCTGGTTATGAATCACCTTTTCGCCGTACAGGGTAGCAGAAAATACTCCTCGACCCCAAGCTGGCTGGGAATCATATATTGAGGAATTCAATCCGTTGTATACATTCGTGTTAAAGTGCATTTTGTTGTATTTTTCTTTTCTTTTTTTCCCATACTCTGCCCCCTATTGTACTTGCACAGTGTTTGCAGGTAATAAATCTATATCATATCAAATAAAAAATGCTAAAAACAAAACACTAAGAAACACCACAGTCTATACAAACAAAATCGTATTGTTCCTGAAATATCAAATTTTCATACATCCGTTGTTGAAACATTCAGTAAATAGGGTTAAAACACCAAAATTTTGTTACGAATCACTTTTCAATTAAAGGACACCTGAATGAAGAGTACCAAGTATCATCCCTATCTGTATGACTTCCGCTACCATTGCATCCGGCCAGCGCTGTACAAGATTTGAATGAATTGCGCTTTTTGTCTTGGAGTCTGCATGTGCAAACCTCCAGAAACGAACATCCCTATTTTGAAAACGTCACGCTCAGGAGAAGAATGCTCTCCGTGGCCATGTCTGTAAATGCATTCTCCATGGTGTGTTCAAGCATGGTTTCATTGTTCAGGTGCCCTTTAACAGAGTCGCACAAAAAGCCCAAGCTGACTGGAAAACATATATTCAGGATTCAGGATTCAGGATTCAACAACTTTACTAAAAAAAAATATCATTCTGGCTTGACGACCGGTTACACACAAAGCACATACGCGCTTGAAAAACGCAACCAGTACACATTTACTATCATATTCTAACCAAACATTCACTAAAATAAACAAAAAATTTATTAATTAATTTGTCAATTTGTCCTCTCTCGTCTTCATAACCCTCCACTCACCAACTACCCTGAAGGAGATGTTTCTTTAACCGATTTTTAAACTGCGGTACACTTTCCGCTTCTCGAATTGAGTCTGGAAAAGTATTCCAGACCACCGTACCTGAATGCCTTGCCACATGGCTAGAACGAACCGTACTTCTTGGCTCACTTACCAGGTCTCCAGCATGCCTCGTAGCATGTCCGTGATAAAACGAGTTAAAACGAAAAAAATTACTAAAAAAATCAGGTGCGAAACCATTCAGACTCTGAAACACAAAAATACCAATTTGGAAATCTCTAATTTGACCTACCTTCAAAATCTTAAGTTTCCTAAAAATTGACTCAGTACTTAGAACTCCCGTATCGTACTTACCAATTAATCTCACTGCTTTATTTTGCTGAATCTGCACTCGTTTGAAATTGCACGTAAAATTACTAGCCCAAATCATGCATCCATAATTTATATACGGCGCAATCAAAGAATGATATAAAAGAATTAAAACATGATGGGGTAAAAAATGCCGAAAACGTCTTAAAATCCCAAGGCCACGCGCTGCCTTACATGCAACCACATCACCGTGTCTTCTCCAGCTCAGGTTCTGATCAAGAATGAATCCTAGGTACCGCACTTCTTCAACCTGCTTGAGTACAACACCATTTATTGTTATTGCACTGGGGAGATTTGGCAATACACCAGTCCGCCTAAACAGAACAAAATTACTCTTCGCCGCGTTGATGCTAAGTAAGCTAGTGCCTACAAACTCACTCAACCCTTGCAAAGCTCTGTTTGCTTTCTGGGCCAGTTCTTCAAGAGTCTTCGCCGCCACAACCAGTGCTGTATCATCAGCGAAAGATGTCATAGACGCACCAGGAATGTAAAACCGCATACTATCAACATACACTAAATACAACAGTGGTCCTAAGACAGAACCCTGAGGAACTCCACATGAAACAGGAAAAAACTTTGAAAACTTATCTCCTAGATTTACCCTCATTGATCTACCATTTAAATACGAACTAAGCCAATCCAAACATTTTCCTCTTACACCCAAATCTCTTAATCTATCCAGTAAAATACTGAAATCAACGGTATCAAACGCTTTTTTAAAATCAATAAAAATACTAATACAATACTCACCCTTCTCCAGAGCTAAATTCACGTTTTCTAGAAGATGTTGTACAGCATGCGAAGTCGAATGGCCCTTTCGGAATCCAAACTGGCCGTCATACAATGTGCGTAGGCTCGTGAGGTGATCATATAGTCTTCCATGGATAACTTTTTCGTAAACTTTTGAAAACACTGGCAGGATAGAAATAGGCCTCCAATTTGATATGTCTGTTTGAGTGCCACCTTTGTATAGAGGGAGAACCTTTGCTGTTTTCAATAATTTTGGGAATACTCCTTTCTCCATAGATAAATTTATTAGTTGGAATTTTATTGGAACCAATCGAGCCGATGATCTTTGTCAGTTCAGCTGAATCACAAGGACGGAATTCCATTTCTATTCCCTGACCCCGCTCGTCAGCAAACGAGTTGCCGTTCACATGAGCTTGGGAATTTCTAGTTTCCGCTTGTATTTTCGTTCCGATATTAGAAAAGTAATCACCAAACTTGTCACACAACTCCTGTCTATCCTCGACAACCGCTCCTCCGATTTCAATTCTAGCGTCCTGAACTCTCCGAGGCCCTCTAACCAGTTCATTGATAACTGTCCAAGTTCTTTTTGGATCTGCTTTGTTTTCCTCAAAAAGAGCCGAGTAATATTGTTTCTTTTTTTTCCTTTTCAGTGAGTTAGCCATATTTCTAAGCTGTTTAAAATGAGCAAAATGAGCAATTCAAACACTGTCTAAAAACGGATAGTCAGCTATGATGTTTTGGCAGCGATATTTCGGCCCTTCTTGGCAAGGGTCAAGCTTCATTTATTTATTGCAGGTTCGTTTCCTCCAATCCCAGAAGTTCCACAGCCCTGACGAGGGCCCTTGAAGAAGGGCCAAAATATCGCTGCCGTGTCGTTTTGGCTGACTATCCGTCTGTAGCCAGTGTTTGAATATAGGATTGCAAATCCGGCGAAAATGCGTTGCTCAGTAACTAAAATTTCGAACTTTTATTTCCCGGACGGATTTCCCGGCCCAATTTCCTGTACTTTCATCATCAAGTTGAACAAATCTAAAATTTTGCATATGAAAGTGACGATGGTGCCAACATTCCGGGTTGGAATTGTAGACCGGGAGCACGAGACCCTAATCGTGAGTTTAAGGCACAAGTCAGTAACTAACCTTTTCATATGATTTAGGCAACGTCAACATCCACACTGCTAATGAGCCACAACACTCTCTACCGGTCTTTCCCCAGAACCGTTTGCCCTTCAACAGGATCAACAACCGAGGGCCCCCTAGACAAGGCGAGTTGCCCTTCGAAGCCATCCCACTGGAGCCCGCGAACGCAAACAAGCGACCACAGAACCCATTTGCTCCAAATGGCATACAGCTGCCACTTCAGATTGTGCCCACACGGCAGGGTCCGTTTGGGACAGGTCCGATTGCGCCCGAAAGGCCCTTATCGATACCCCTCAGACCTCCAGTAAGGGTTACTCCTCCGCCCTTACCAGGTGAGTACACGCTTGATTACATCTGGATGGAGGGGGGGGGGGACTGTCGTCTTGTGATTATACATGGCGCTAGTGTTTTCAAAACATAAGTCGCGTTTCTGTTACCTATACGAAGGCCTTGGTTCGTTTTCCCGTTTTTGCACCAAGCCGTTATCCTGCTCCTCGCTGCTCTTTTGGCTGTTTGGGGTTTGGCAATTCCGGTGTGATTTGACCAATCTGCTGAGAAGAACAGCGCCAGACTACCAATAAGAGCTACGAGCTCCTATGGCGCTTGTTACGAGTAGGTGGTACTAGAAAGTAGATGAGAATGTCACAAAATCCCCCCTTCAACCCCCCTAGGATTGGACCTAGAAATAAGGTATCTAATTTCACGCGAGCCTGAGCATTTCCGGCATCGCCTCGGATAATCTAGGGCAACTGTTTCACCATACTAGTTTGATTCCTAGGACTGCCGTACTATTGCCGGTACGCCTCGCCCCAAACTTCCGTACCTGGGCCAAACCTGGTTCAGCCACAGATTATCTAAGGCATCTTTTCGTACCGGCTATCAAGTTTCACTCAGCTTTTTACGAGCCCCCCCCCCCCCCCGGCCGTGTTCAGATCCGATCATGACTCTAAAACATGTCATCTAGGACAATGGTCTCTTTTTCAAAGTTTGATTCAAATCACTCGATCCATTTCAGAAATCCGCCCCCCCCCCCCCATAGTGCTCGAATCCGATCCGGTTATGTCAATGATGTATCTAGGACTTGTGCTTGCTCTTCCAACCAAGTTTCATCCTGATCCCTCACTCTAAGCGTTTCCCAAGATTTCCGGTTACCCTCTCCAACTCCCCCCGAAGTCACCGGATCCGGTCTGGATTTTATGTGGATCGCCTGAGACACGAAGTCTTTCCAAATATTAAGTTTCATTAAGATCCGGTAACCCGTTCAAGAGTTATAAATACTTCAAGATTCCGGATTCCCCTCCCTCCGCTCCCCCCACGATGATCGGATCATGCAAACGACCATTGTCAAGTCAGTTTGCTCAAGTCCCTGATATGCCAGCCCAGTTGCATCGTTCTAGTACATCATGAAGTACCGAACTCAAAAAGAATCATCACATGATCAATTAAAAGCCATTCTTTAGCGTTGTAAAAACAACAACAAAACAATACTGGTATTGTTTTGGTATCGCCTGTTTTTGGTTTCAGTGTGTACCTTACTCCTGAAGTTGTTAACCCCGTGAAACTTTCAAACTGGCTTATCTCATGAAGGAATCTTTGTTCAAAAAAGTGGATGACATATACTTTGATCAGCTCATCAAGGGCTATCGATTGCCCTAACAACAACAAAAGAATATCGGAAAAAGGGACTAAATTGACTTCGCAGTCAGTTGAAGTTTATCCTTTTCAATCGTAGACATAGTGACCGATGAAAACTTGTAACAATATCTTATATAATCTAGTTGGTATTATAAAGCTATCCGTAACTTTTCAGGATTAAAATACCATAGATGACACTATTAATTATTAGGAAACTACCTCATTGTTTTAAATTATCGTTTGTACCCGTTGCGAAAACAGATAATCCTAGGTTACAGCGATAGACCATCGATACAAACTTTCTTACCGTCAGATTTATATAAATCGAATACAATATGCAACAATTTGCACAAATTTCTAGCCCCTCGTGAACCGATTCTTACTTACCAGTCCCTCTCCCATGATAGACATCAAGTTCACCGGATAAAAATAATGGGTACACCAGCTAGCAAAAGTTTGAAACCCCTCATCGCTGAAGATTTGTGTAGCATAACAGCCGATTATTACTTACAAGTCCCTTGCATGTCTTACAATTGGGAACCAAATTGTTCTTACCATCGAATACACCGTAACAAATGACAGGTACACCAACTGGCAAAAGCTGCAAACCCTCATTGCCGAAGATAATTATGAGCTAACAGTCGACTGTTGCGTATAAGTCCCCTACATGTCTCACAACTGGTATCGCCTATTTTTGGTTTCAATGTGTACCTTACTACTGAAGTTGTCAACCCTTTGAAACTTTCAAACTGGTGTATCTCATGAAGGAATTCTTGTACCAAAAAAATGATGACACATACTTTGATCAGCTCATCAACGGCTATCGATTGCCGTAAAAAAAAAAAAAAATTCTACCTGTCTTAGTTCAAAAGTTGACTTTTTTACCGTAGGCCAACTTTCTAACGTCACCACTTAGAAAGGAGCAAAGGATACGCTCTAGTTTCTTTAGCAATGAGAGAACTTCTAAAGTTTAAGAGGTACATCTGATACCACATCTCTACCGCAAACCCAAGTGCAAAAAAAACGAATGATAAACTCAGGTGAAATCGCGAACAGAAATGGATAGAAACAATAGACTTTCGGACCCGTGGGAAAAAGCCACTTTTGTGTCTCTCAAAACAATTAGCAGAAAGGACAGAAGACTTGGGAGAGAGGCCCTTTAGCTCTATTATCAAACAAGATCTGAAAGCTCATATGGCACTTGTAAGAACAGTTAACATGTATGTCAGATACGGTTTGCTGTTTTTCAAGGCTGGTTCTCTCTTCATTTCATCAGAAAATGGGCTTGATCTAGTAAATCTGAAATGGTTATACCACTCAAACACTTGTTCTTGACACTTGACAAGTTTCATGCACTTCTGTTCACCCGTTCCAAAGTTATGCATGTCACTAGAATCCCCATCCCTAGACCCCCCCCCCCCCCCCCCCCGCGATGGCTGGATCGGGGAAGTGATTATTTCCAAGTTAATCTGGTTGGTTCCCTCATATGCCTGTCAAGTTTTATTGTGCTAGCTTATGTGGAAGCGTTTTACGAGCTTTCCGGTTCCCCTCTCCAGCCCCCCCCCCCAGTTATCGGATCTGGTCCGGATTTGAAACTCATCATACGAAACACTTGTTCTTGACCCGTGTCAACATTCATGCATGTCCGATTACTCGTTCATAAGTTACGCGTATTACTAGTTTCCGGATTTCCCATCCCTCCACTCCCCCCACGATGGCTGGATAGGGGAAGTAATTATTTCCAAGTTATTCTGGTCGGTTCCCTGATATGCCTGCCAAATTCCATTGTCCTAGCTTATGTGGAAGCATTTCACGAGATTTCCGGGGCCCCCCTCCAGTGAAACTGAGCATCTGAAGCACTTGTTCTTGACATGTGTCAAGTTTCATTCATGTCCGATAACCCGTTCCAAAGTTATGCATGTTACTAGTTTCCGGATTTCCCATCACTCCACTCCCCCCACGATGGCCGGATCGGGGAAGTGATTATTTCCAAGTTAATCTGGTCAGTTTCCTGATACACCTTCCAAGATTCGTCGTCCTAGCTTATTTTGAAGCGTTTTACGAGATTTCCGGTGCCCCCATCCAGCCCCCCCCCCCAGTTATCGGATCTGGTATGAATTTGAAACAGAGCATCTGAAGCACTTGTTCTTGACACGTGTCAAGTTTCATGCATGTCCGATTACCCGTTCTTACCCCCCGTATGGAAATAATTAAGCTGTTTACAGTTGTTAACGACTGTTTACAGCTGTTAACGACTGTTTACAGTTGATTTCAATTGTAAACAACTGTTAACAGCCTAATACAGTTGATTCCAGTTGTGATTTTACAACTGTTTTCTTACAGTTGAATTTAAACAACTGGTTCCAATTGTTTTTAACTGTAAACAACTGTTCACGGCTTTATACACTTGATTCCAGTTGTTTTTTTACAGTTGTCTTTTTACACTTTGAGTAAACAACTGGTTCTAACTGTTTTTAACTGTAAACAGCTGTTCACAGCTTAATACAGTTGATTCCAGTTGTTTTTTTACAATTGTTTTTTTACAGTTGGATGTAAACAATTGGTTCCAACTGTTTTAAACTGTAAACAATTGTAAATGCACCCGGCTTGAAAAAACAACTGTAATTTTACAACCATCTTTATGCGGTTGTTTTTTTTACGATTGTCTTTTTACAGCTGGATATAAACAACTGGTTCCAACTGTTTTTAACTGTAAACAGCTGTTCACAGCTTAATACAGTTGATTGCAGTTGTTTTTTTACAATTGTTTTTTTTACAGTTGGATGTAAACAATTGGTTCCAACTGTTTTTAACTGTAAACAATTGTAAATGCACCCGGCTTGAAAAAACAACTGTAATTTTACAACCATCTTTATGCAGTTGTTTTTTTTACAATTGTATTTTTACAGCTGGATATAAACAACTGGTTCCAACTGTTTTTAACTGTAAACAACTGTTCACAGCTTAATACAGTTGATTCCAGTTGTTTTTTATAATTTTCTTTTTACAGTTGAATGTAAACAATTGGTTCCAATTGTTTTTAATTGTAAACAATTGTATTATTCACCCGACTTGAAAAAACAACTGTAATTTTACAACCATCTTTATGCAGTTGTTTTTTTACAATTGTCTTTTTACAGTTGGATATAAACAACTGGTTCCAACTGTTTTTAACTGTAAACAGCTGTTCACAGCTTAATACAGTTGATTCCAGTTGTTTTCTTACAATTGTTTTTTTACAGTTGGATGTAAACAATTGGTTCCAACTGTTCTTAACTGTAAACAATTGTAAATGCACCCGGCTTGAAAAAACAACTGTAATTTTACAACCATCTTTGTGCAGTTGTTTTTTTTACAATTGTCTTTTTACAGCTGGATATAAACAAACTGGTTCCAACTGTTTTTAACTGTAAACAACTGTTCACAGCTTAATACAGTTGATTCCAGTTTTTTTTTAGAATTGTCTTTTTACAGTTGGATGTAAACAATTGGTTCCAATTGTTTTTAACTGTAAACAGTTGTATTATTCACCCGACTTGAAAAAAACAACTGTAATTTTACAACCATCTTTATGCAGTTGTTTTTTTACAATTGTCTTTTTACAGTTGGATATAAACAACTGGTTCCAACTGTTTTTAACTGTAATCAACTGTTCACAGCTTAATACAGTTGATTCCAGTTGTTGTTTTTTTTCAATCTTTTTGTTATATTTCTCTGTAAATAAAAATAATATTTTTATTATTATTTTTTAATATGTCTCTGTGCTTTTTCGCTGCGAACGAGCAGAGGTTAGTAGCGTCGCGACACATCAGGTTTCGTTACCTATATGATTAGCCATGTCGCTGTGACGCCACCTTGAAGAAAAATAGAAGCTGATCGGTTCTCTAGACGCGCTAAAGAGCGTTCAGTGCGCCTCTTGCATTTTCTTTCTCTGTGATCAGCTTCAGCGAAGACGGTAGTAGAGTAGAACGGTGAAGAGCTACGGTATAAATACCTCTAGGTCCTTTTTGTCGGGGAATTTATAGTCGCTGCATAGTACCAAGACAGAGGTTCTGTCTGATTATTTGTTCTTGCTAGAACCGGTTGCCACCAGCCGAATACATTTGATTTTTTTTTCTTTATAATTGTTTTTTTTTTCATATTCGATTGGATGTAAACAGCTGGTTACAGCAGTTTTTAACTGTAAACAACTGTTCACAACCTAATACAGTTGATTCAATTTTTGTTTGTTAATTGTCTTTTTACAGTTGGATGTAAACAACTGGTTCCGACTGTTTTTAACTGTAAACAATTGTTCACAGCTTAATACAGTTGATTCCAGTTGTTTTTTACAATGGTCTTTTTTTTATTTCTCTGTATCTAAAAAAAGATTATATTTATTATTAAGATGTCTGTGTACTTTTTCGCTGCGAACGAGCGGTGGTAAGTAGCTTCGCGCCACATAACCTTTCTTTTACCTCTATAATTAGCTATGTCGCTGTGACGCCGCCTTGAAGAAAAGTAGAAGCAAAGCTGATTGGTTCTCTAGACGCGCTAAAGAGCGTTAAGCGCACGGAGTGCGCCTCTTGCATTTTCTTTCTCTGCGATTAAGAACAGTGAAGACGGAAGTAGAGTAGAAGGGTAACAAGACCAAAGGTTTCGATGGGATCTCAAAAAGTCAATATTTGATCCAGACAATTGGGTCTTGTCTTGGCCAGACTCCTTGAACATTTTTACTATTAAAATTCAGAAACAGATTAAGGCCAAATAGCTAATCATCTGAAAAAACCAAGTTCAGATATGGATTCAGCATGTGTGTTTGTGTACCCCTATAAGTCATATCTGTTTTGACGAAAACTTCCTGCCACTTCTGCCAATTTCCCGGTTTCAGCCGCATTCCGGAGCTACATGTCCGGTGAAAAAAGAAAGCTCAAAAACGAACTCAGCGTATCGTCTTTCCCCAATATTGAACATCTAATCAACTTCAAATAAAAATGTAACTTATAACAAATGTTCCGCGGCTCCAGCCGGATTCCGATCGAACTATATGTCCGGATAAAAAATGATTTTCATACACGGATTCAGCATCTCTTCTTACCCCTAAATTGAATATCTAGTCAACTACAAATAAAACTTTAACTTTTCCGGTTTTGGCTGGATTCCGGGCAAAGCACCTGACCGGGTAGAAAATTGTTTTCACAGAAGTGTACAGCATGTCTTCTTACCCCTAAATCAAACATGTAATCAACTCCAAATAAAACTTTTACTTTTAACAAACTTCCCGGTTGGGCCAGATTCCGGGCGAACTACGTGTCCGGAGAAAAATTGGTTTTAATCATCGTGTTCAGCATGTCCTCTTACCCCTAATCCGAACATCTAATCAACTTCAAATAAAACTTTTACTTTGAACAGACTTTCCGGTTTTGGCTGGATTCCGGGCTAACTAATTATCCGGCACAAAAATGGTTTTCACCGTCGTGTTCAGCATGTCTCCTTGCCCCTATATCGAACATCTAATCAACTTCAAATAAAACTTTTACTTTTAACAAACCTTCCGATTTTGGCCGGATTCCGGGCGAACTACTTGTCCGATGACAAAATAGTTTTCACCATCGTGTTCAGCATGTGTTCAGTATCTGTTTAAAAATATTTCATTTGCCCCTTAATTTAAACCCCCTCCCCCACCCCTAAATGTAGGGCTACAGAGCCCATCTACGAACTTGACCTTACTCTTGACCCAAAGAATCCTCACACCAAGTTTGATCAATATTTCTGATTCCCTTCGAGAGTTATAGTGCGCACAGACGGACGGACGGACAGACGGACAACTTTTGCGATGTCATAGGTATCCCGCCATTTACGTTTTGGGATCCCAAAAAGCTACGGCATAAATACCTCTATAGAGGTATAAGCTGTTTACAGTTGTTAACGACTGATTACAACTGGTAACGACTGTTTACAATTGAAATCGATTGTAAACAGCTGTTAACAGCCTAATACAGTTGATTTCAGTTGTGTTTTACAATTGTTTTTTTTTACAGTTGGATATAAACAACTGATTCCAACTGTTTTTAACTGTAAACAACTGTTTACAGCTTCATACAGTTGATTCCAGTTGTTTTTTTTACAATCTTCTTTTTATAGTTAGATAGTTCTAACTGTTTTTTTTTTGTTTGTTTTTTCCTAAACCACTTCATTATTCGCCCGACCTTAAAAGATAAAGAAACAATTTTAAATATTATTCGACCCCAGGCTGACTTTCAAAAATTGTTTGAATATAAAAATTTTGTTTACAACCGTCGCGATTATATCGTCATTTTTGAAAGGACCAATTTTACAACTCTATTTAATTGTTTTTCGTCGGAAATTAATTATGCGATTCCTCGATTACAAATTCGGAGCTATAGTTAGTGTCGGGTACTGATACACTAGCAGATACACTAGCCTATTAATTACAATTGAACGATGTGCAAATTGTGCAATTCCTTGTGATGTAATGTCGATGTAATATAATAATTTTTCAGTCACCGCATCGAAAACTTGCTCAGAGGCCAGAGCACAGTCCAATCAAACTCGACTGCTACGACGCTACGAGTTACTACCTCAGTTTCCAATGACTCATCGCGCTGTCGCACACAGGCGTCTCGTTTCGTGCGAG
Source organism: Branchinecta lynchi (assembly GCA_023053575.1). NCBI lineage: Eukaryota > Metazoa > Arthropoda > Branchiopoda > Anostraca > Branchinectidae > Branchinecta > Branchinecta lynchi. The sequence continues at coordinate 9,029,322 of JAKZAP010000004.1, forward strand.
GGGCTGAATACTCGTGAAAGTTTCGTAAGGTTACAGTGTGTTAGCTTCGGCTAGCACTCGACCCAGGTCTATGCACAGCACAGTTGGTTCCTGGGCACACTGAGAATCCAGATTTGATCCAGAAGCGAGTTGTTTACAGTCATAATATACCGCGAGTATACTACCAACTCTCCGATTTGAATCTCCTAAAGACTAGACACCAAATTCAAGAATTGGTCTTGGAAGGAAAATTATTCAGTTTTGGGAATCCTAGAACGTTGGTGACGGGATACTTACGGCTTCGTAATGGTATATAAGGTGTAAAGGTGTATGTTCGTCCGTCCGTCCGTCTGTATGTTAATACGATAACTCTCGAATGGGTTGACATATTGTTTTGTTCAAGCTTGATCTATTCATTGGGTCAAAGTACAGGTCAAGTTTGTAGATGGGCTACGTGATAAAATCCTATATGAATCCATATCTGATATGTTTTCGGACAAGTGGTTTGGCCGCCGGAAACCTTAAATTTGTACAAGTGAACACATTTTTTCGAAATCGTTTATGCTGTCAAAATGGCTATGAAAAATACAATAATAATATCTATAATTTGTATTATTTATATATATAAATTATATATATATATATAAATAAAATTAATTTTGTGCTGTAGATATAGATAAAGAACATGCTGGACCGGACAATTCTATGGTTTTTTTCAGGGGTGGCCCACTCCCGATTTTAGTGTACAACACGTACCTGGTGCCCAGCCGATGCCGGCACCGTGTGACACCAGCCGGCACCGGTTGGCACTTCTTAGAAAATTAAAAATCAGCATCTTAGAAGCGGAAATTGCCTAATTTATGGCGCTGGACAAATAGTTCGGCTGGAATCGGAAAGTTTGTTAAAAGTAAAAGTTTTATTTAAAGTTGATTAGACGTTCGATTTACGGGTAAGAAGGCATACTGAGCACTTATATGAAACTCGTTTCCTACGCGGACAAGTAGTTCGCCCAGAATTCCCAAACCGGAAAATTTGCTAAAAGCAGAAGTTGTATTTGTAGTTGATTATATGTCCGATTTAGGGGTAAGAAGAGATGCTGAATCCTATTTTTTTTTTAGCCGGACATATAGTTCTTCCGGAAACTGGCTAAAACCGGAAAATTTGTTATTAATTAAATCTTCATTTGAAGTGGATTAGATGTTGGATATAAGGATAAGGAGATACACTGAATTCGTTCTAGCTTTAGTTTTTCGCCGGAAAAGTGTCCGTCTGTCTGTGAGCACGATAACTCTCTAAGGGAACAAGGTATTTGGATGAAACTTGCTGTGAGGATTCTTTAGGTCGAAGGACAGGTCGAGTTCGTAGATGAGTTCTGTAGCTCCCGAACGGCGGATATCCAAGCTGAATTTAAACTCAGTTTATCGGTTCCCTTAACTGGCCTTACTGATTTTATCGGACGTACTGCCAGACCTCATTTGGTTTCCTGGTTCCACTATGTCTTGATCTGTTTCTAGATTTTTAAAGTAATAACATCTAATTGATCAAATATTAAATTTTTGGGATCCCATCGAAACCTTTGGTCTTGTCGCATCACATTACGTAGCTCAACTATAGGGCGATATTTTGATTTCGCGATATATCGATCTTTTCTATTTCGATGTTTGGCGTATTTTTCGGAAACAATGCAATACTGGAAAAAAAAAACTCGCGATCTACAATAGCTTGATATATCAAATAATTAGAACACAGTATTTAGAAAAACAAGTGAAGATTTCCAGATATTCTTTTCAATATCGATATCTAGTTTGCGATATTTCCGGTATATCGATGTCACCCTGATGTCACCCAACAGTGCACCATTTTGTAATGTTGGGCGATATTTGGATTTTTCGATATATCGATATTTTCACTTTCGATATTCGATAATCGATATATCGATATCGATATTTCTTTAGTATGTTTTGCTATAGGATATGTCTCGTTTCGCCCAAATTTACTAAAGAAATTGTCGTTAAATAGCATCTTGCATCATCTCAAACTCCGGATAAATAAGAACTGAATTGCGGAAAACATATTGCTCCAGTTTCGGATATGTAAATGTAGGTTATGTTGGATTATTTACAATAATTAGGAGTGAAAAAATATCGTTTTCGATATCGATATTAGTCGCGTTTTTTACAGCTCGACTGGCGATTGGGACTTGTTCCCGGGTTCATCCAGTTGACCGTTTTTTGTCGCTTGATAGGGGAGCGAGAACAAGCCTTCAAAAAACGGTCTAAATCAGTCCATAAATCAGTCCATCCCCACAACTCTTCCCTCGGCAGTCTCTGAAACTGCTACAAGTACTGGCGCTTCCTGAGGTGTAAATGTACGTTTTTGGGTCCACATGTTTGAGTTTTCAAAATTTGGCACCAAGTTTGACTGGACCTCCAAGAGAAAGGTGCATCGGATTGACTGTTGACTTTGTTCCCAGTCGATCTCCAGTCAAGCGACAAAAAACGGATCGACTGGACCTCCAGTCGACAGTCGATCGCAAAAAACGGCAACTTTCGTTCCAAGCGATTGCAAAAAACGCGACTATTTACGTTTCGATATTCGATATCGATATTTGGTCCGATATATCGATATATCGTTATCGATATCGAATATCGCCCAACACTACCATTTTGGCCTCTCTGGATAAGACAAAAATAGGATTTACAGCACAGGTAAGCTAATGCTTCTTTGCACACAAATAATTTTTCCACACTTTAAGAGAGTGTTTCAGACGCATTGTGAAATCAGGTTCTTTCTGCTTGTCTTACATTACTTAGGCTACTTTAGTTTAGGCCACAGGAGGGGTATCCAACCTCGTTTTTACAGAATGTTGTTTTTATTCAGTTTGAAAAAGTCTTCAAAGCACAGTAGGCAGACAGTAGGTGCTATATAGCTAAGATGTTACAGTTCTGTGCAAGCCTGTACCCTGCCTGTACCTGGCTGGAAAAGCTGAAACTCAGGAAGTGAACAGACACTACAGAACAGTTAGTACAGTACTAAATGAGTAGTTTCAGTTTGGTCTTTTCTATCTTCAGTTATTGTTTGCACCAGGTTTGCACTACATTGTCTCTGTAGCCTATTGTGTAGACTACGGACATTTGTTAGGATCGAGTTTTCAGTGATTTTCGTGTTCCTGATTAACATTCTTTGATTCTGCTCTGATTTCCCAACAGGATTAGACAAAATCAGAAATAAATACCTCTTTCAGGAAGGGTATCCGACCCAAAACCTAGTTTCAGCGTTTTAGAAATTTTTTCCCTTCAGAAAGATACGAGGTAAAAAACAAATAGAAGTATCGTAGTCTATAAGTTAGCTCATCTGTGGCAGTCTCGTACACTAGCCCCTTTTCAGGCACGGTGCTCAAACGTCTAGCACCATGCCTGGGTGCAAGACGTTCAAGCACTGTACCTTGGATTTCATGTATGGTGCATGGATTTCAGTATACAGTGCATACATCAAAAACACAGTTTCTGTCATAACAACTGAGCACCAGCTCGGACAGGGCTGAAATTACTACCATTAATTAGAGAAATCAAAGACAATCCTCTATATATTTTTCACAACAAAAACAAAAGGGCTCGGCTGATGACAGATGTGAAAAACCTCATTTCCTTTTCTACATAGTCAAGGGTTTTGCATGCAAAGTGTCCTGTGCCTCAGCTTTTTCTACATAGCAGCCAACCAGAATATTGGCTCTTGGGGAATAGATAGGGAAAATACATGGAAAATAGATAGGGTTCTGTTAGGTTTTTCATCTCCATCATCATTAGAGCCCTTTTGCTTTTGTTGTGAAAAATATATAAAGGATTGTCTTTGATTTCTCTAATTCATAGTAGTAATTTCAGCCCTGTCCGAGCTGGTGCTCAGTTGTGATGACAGAAACTGTGTTTTTTCTGTATGCACTGTATACTGAAATCCATGCACCATAAACAAAATCCAAGGTACAGTGCTTGAACGTCTAGCACCCAGGCATGGTGCTAGACGTTTGAGCACTGTGGCTGAAATGGGGCTAGTGTACTAGACTGATCTGTGGCTTGAGATTGTAAGTGAAATTCCTGTTCAGCATTAATAATTGAAAGTACCGTATTTTGAATTTCCCTGAGCTCAAATTACTTTTTGAGATTTACAGGAGGGATAGCCGATGTCAGTTAAACAAATAATGTCAGAAAGAATTGTCTCAGAAGTCCTAATTATATCATAGGCCATTAGGTTCTGTTTCTCTAGCAGTTGGGACTGCAGTACTGCACACACAAATACTGAGTCAACTTTTGAGGGTTTTGAAAGGGCAGTTGGTTTACTGTTGTTTTGGTACCTTAAAAGTTTTTAGTAGCCTAGCTCTTTATATGCGATCTAAAATGATGCTTGAGGTAGGTTTGTAAAATAACTGGTTTCCAGATGCAGATTGAATTCCAATGGAACAGTCAGATTGTTGGCTTCCGTTCAAACCTTTGTTTTACGCAATGGTTTACTTTTTAGAATGTCAACAAAGCAAGTACTTGTATTGAACTAGCACACCTTAATCAGGCTAAATTTAGCTTGTCCTAGTGTATAGCCATATAAATAAACATAGAAATTTGTGGTTTGGGTATACCAAGCTTTCAGAAAAGACCCAAATGCTGAGAAGCGCAAATGTGTTCTTTTGCCAAGCCAAATCGACTATCATGCTGTTGTGATTTAGAACTTGGTGTTCAAGAAATTCAGAGAAATAGGAAGTTGTCTTGCAATAGAGGAACCTGATGAATTAATTTTGAAAAAATTCAGTTGAGAATATTATAATCCATTTATAGTATAGCCTATTTGCCAAACTGTCAGAAGCTTGGATAACAGATAACGTATATGCATCCTTCTGTTCAATTTCGTCATAATGTAGTCTATCTATTGTGACCCTTTTAATTTTGACCATTTTTGTGACATATAACATTCAAAAGGGCCATAAAGAAATTTGTCTCTAAACTTAAGAATTTAAAGGGTCGTAACAGAAATGGCAATAAGGGCCTGTATATCCAAATCAGCAGTATTTGACTTCATAGTTTCGGGTTGGAGGGTCCAGGCTGTTCAGTCCTCTCTCCCTGGCTTCTTCAAGCCTCTCACTGTTTCTTTTTTACAGACTAATAAAACAGACCACATATGTTCATGAGACATATTTGATGGTGCAAAACGGATACGTCAGCTGAATTTTATTTGAGCTATATTTCGGCCCTTCTTGACAAGGAGAGCCAAGAAGGGTCGAAATATAGCTCCAATAAAATTCAGCTTATGTATCCGCTTTGCACCATCAAATATGATTCGCAGTCAGCTTGGGCTGAAGGAATATTTATTTGTTTATGAGACTCTTCAAGGACCATCACATCTACTGATTTCTGTATATTTTTTCAGATGAAGCCTTCTAAATTGACGTCGAAAGTGGGATTCTTGTCTGAGGCAAGACAAAATAATGAATAACTTAGTTTAGTGCATGCAGCACACAGGCTATCTAGTTCAGTTTCAACATGCTGAAACAGCCAGTTGGTCCTGTAGCACCAGATCCAGAGACACTGTGAATGAATGGAGTAAAGAATAGTTATCTGGGAATAGACTTTCACTCAAGTAACAGTGCAATACATGTGCAGACCTAGTTCTGGATAGAAAGAGGCTAGAAAAGAACAAACGCAGACTATCCCAAGAAAACCCCTTGCTGCCTCTTGACCTACGCAAGAAAGATGTATACTGTACAATGGTCATGCCTTTCTGGGTAAGTAGCATATTTAACACACTAGTTAGGACCCTATGTGCAGGATGCCTTTGACCATAGAGAGACGAATCTCTCTCTCAAAGGATTTTAGGCTATCTCTGCTGACTTAGCGTGAGGGTACTTTAAGCGTGAGGGTACTTTAAGCGTGTTCCACCCCTCTAACAGTAATTACTATCAGCTACTATTTCCGTTCCAGCCTGACGAAAATTTACTACGCCGAGCAGGCCCGTATCCAGGAATTTATTTCGGGGGTGGGGGGGGGGGTCGCCTTTCGGGGGGGGTTTCGCCTGCGGGTCGGACCAAGAAGTACAAAAAAGACATAAATAAGAGGGAAAAGCCTGTAAAATGATGATTTTCGTATGTTTCGGGGGGGGGGGGGGTCAACCCCCTAACCCACCCTGGATACGGCCTTGACGCCGAGCGTTCCAACCTTCTCGAAATAGTAACTTATTTGCTTACCACGCTTGGTTGCGTAGTAAATGTGGTGACTACGGATTTCTGTATCGTGATTGGCTGGATAACCCCGTGGAGTGGTATTTTACCGAAAATAAAAAAATGCGTTCCACCCTTGAAGCTTGACGTCAAGAAGCCAAAATTTGTGACGTCGTGCGTAGTAACTACGGTAAGTAGGATGGAACACGCTCTTTTGGGTCAGAGAAGAATCCCCATTGGCAGAAGTAAATATAATTTTGAAGGTGTGTGTGTGGGGGGGGGGTGTAGGTAGCGCTAAGCTGTGCCTTCGTGTAGCAGATATTTGGAATTGCAGGATCATCAGTAGCTGTGAACCTCTTTGATTAACCAGAGTTTTTGGCGTGCGTAGTTGGGTTCCAGCTAGTTCGTTTATTTTTTTCAAGCAAAAAAAAAAGCCTGAACAAACGCTTTGACCTTTAGACCATTTATTTCTGTTGCTTATTTATTTATTTACTTACATAATATCAGACTTATTAGGATGCCAACACTCTATTGTGGTACTTTATTCAAGCTTGGTGTGATGATTCTTAGGGTCATATTGCAAGACACGATTCAGATGGAACGACCTCATGCCTCAGACGACCCACTTAAAATCCGGACCGGATCCGGTGACTTTTGGGGGGAGCTGGAGGGGAGAACCGGAAATATTGGAAAACCCTATGAGTGGAGGGATCGAGATGAAACTTGGTGGGAAGACACCTAGCAAACACTAGATATATCATTGACATAACCGAGCCGTACCTACTCGTAAAAAGTGCCATATGAGCTCGTAGCTCTTGTTTCGTCGTACAAATAGTTCGCTTGGAATCCGGCCGAAACCTGAAAATTTGTCAAAAGTAAAAGTTGTATCTGAAGTTGATTAGGTGTCCGGTATCGGGGTAAGAAGACAACTGAACCCGCTTTTGACAATCATTTTCTACTCAGACATAGACTTCGCCCTGAATCTGACTGAAACCGGAAAATTTGTTAAAAGTTAAAGTTTTATCTGAAGTTGATTAGATGTTCGATATAGCCGTAAGAAGATACTCTGAATTCGTTTTTGAGCTTTAGTTTTAGCAAGACAAGTAGTTCGCCCGGAATCCAGTCGAAACCGGAGATTTGGCAGAAGTCAGGCAGGAAGATTTGATCAATTTCGTTAAAGTAGACATGACGTATAGTCTAGGGGTAAATACACACATGCTGAATCCATATCTGAACTTGGTTTTCTGAGATCATTAGCCATTGGCCTTCTTCTGTTTTTAAACCTTACTAGTAAAAATGTTCAAGGAGTCTGGCGAAGACCGGATATCTACAAGACCCATTTGTCTGTAATCCGGCTGAAAACGGGAAATTTGTTAAAAGCTAAAGTTTCATCTGAAGTTGATTAGATGTTCGGCATAGGGGTACGGAGATGCGCTGAATTCATTTTTATGGCACTTGCCTTCCTGACCAGATCCGTCAACTGTGGGGGGGGGGGTACCGGAAATATCATGAAACGCTTAGAGTGGAGGGAATGGGATGAAGCTAGGTGGGGAGAACAAGCACAGATCCTAGATACATCGTTGACATAAATGGATCGGATCTGGGCACTGTGTATGTGGAGGGTGAGGTAGTCCCGGATTTCGGGTTATCGTTAATGTCCTTCCAGGCGTGCTAAACGACGAAACTTGGCAGGCGTGCCAGGAACCCGATCAGATTGACTTGACACGATTGAACCCGACCCGACCATTGGGGAGGGGGAGAGGGAGGAGGGAGGTGAAATCCGGGATCAGGAAGGCCAGGCAAGCATAATGTCCTGTTTCGGATGGATGTCCCGTTTCGTTTCTGGACCGGATCCGAAAACTCTGGGGCGGGGGATTGGAAGGGGGACCGGAAATCTCAATACAGGCTTAGAGTTGGGGTTCGGGATGAAGCTTGGTGAGGAGAACAAGGACAAGTTGTAGATACATTTTTAACAGGAACGACCGGTTCGGCGCACTGTGTGTGTGTGTGGGGGGGGGGTCCCGGTATTCCGGTGGTCGTGAGTTACAGTACTTACAGATGCACTTGGACGATGAAATTCGGCAGGTGTACTGGGACCCGATCAAATTGACTTGGAAGCAGTCATTTCCTCGATCCGTCGTCTGTTCCTCAAGACAGCGCAAATCTTAGCTGCTACCCTTACCTGCTACATATGTTTGCAAGTAAGGAGATACGCTGAATTCGTTTCGAGCTTTAGTTTTTCCAAGACAAATAGTTCGTCCGGAATCCAGGCGAAACCGGAGATTTGGCAGAAGTAAGGCAGAAGATTTGACCAGTTTCGTCGAAGTAGATATTAGTTATAGCCTAGGGGTAAATACACACATGCTTAATCCATATTCGAACTTGGTTTTCTCCAATGATAAGCCATTGACCTTCTTCTATTTCTAAATCTTAATATTAAAAATGTTCAAGTAGTCTGCCGAAGACCAGATATCTACAGGACCCGTCTGTCTGGATCAAATATTAAATTTTTGGGATCCCATCGAAACCGTTGGTCTTGTTCGCTTTGAGTTTTGAGCCATTGTTTAATATTTGTTTCCCAGTCATCTTGGGGTGAAGGAGTATTTAAACCCACAGTAGCCTGCTTGTAGCGAGTGAAACCGAAGGCACATAGGCGGACAAAATTGTTTATCTGGAACTCAGTAGGTAAGCTGTTAGCGGCTATTCGAATTAGCGATATGAGCTGAGTAAATCAAACTACAGTCAATTCATACTTTCTCACTCCACGTCTGAGCGCTCGCGTACTTGTTTCTTCCTTCCCTACTTGCTTCTGTGGATATCACCAACGGAGTCAACAGAAACCAGCGCCAGTCATACATTATTCATTTCTTTGATTCCAATATTTTCTTCCAGCTGCAAGAACGCCATTGGAAGATTCAGGGACAGCGGGAGCTTCCAAACCACCAGCAGAGGGAGCTGATAAGTTTGATTGAGTCAGTTAACTTTTATATGTATTTTTCTTTTCAACAGAAGAGACGCGAATTTTCTGGAACTTATTGGGTATATTTTCATGGATTTACTGACAAGACCCCCATAAATGAACGCGTAGAGGTTGGTTTTGCAACTTTAACATGCTAGAAGTGCTAGTTTCCCTCCCTTTATCAGGACCAGCCGAGGTCTTACCTTGTTACGATTACATTTCAGCTGAAAATACCAAACCTTCGGGTCGGATAGGTTATCGGATGTTATTCTCCTAAGCAAACCTTCAAATTTTTTATTATTAACCTGTGCTTTAACTGAAAGTTACATCAAATTACTAATCATATAATTATTTTCATTTTTAGAATACCAACTTATATGCAGTGACAATCCACTTGGTATTTTCTAACTTGTAGTTTCTGGTTCCTTCTATCTTCTTGTTTCTGGTTCCACTTGTTTCATTTTTTCCAATACGATTATGGAACCACCAAAAATACATTTTTAGAAATTTCTACCGTTTACGGCGGGATAGTTGTAAATCTTACACCTATAAAAAAAAACTGATCTTTCTCCTATTGTATTAATTAACGAAAATATAATTGTAAAATAAAAACAAATTTTCCACTTATATTATTCGACTGAAAATACTATTGTAAAAGACAAATATGTTTTCAATTGTAATGTGGGACCGAAAATACAGTTGTGAAAAAACAGCTGTGAAAACTGATTGTATTTTTCCAGTTGTATTATGGGACCGAAATAGCCTACAGTTGTAAAAATATAACTGTGAAAAAACAATTGTTTTTTTCCAATTGTAGTATGGGACCGAAATACAATTGTAAAAATACAACTGCGAAAAAACAGTTGTGTTTCTCCAGTTGTATTATGGGACCGAAATACAATTGTAAACGTACAACTGTGAAAAAACAATTGTTTTTTTTCAATTGTATTATGGGACCGAACTGCAATTGTAAAAATGCAACTGTGAAAAAACAATTGTTTTTTTTCCAATTGTATTATGGGACCGAAATACAATTGTAAACGTACAACTGTGAAAAAAACAGTTGTTTTTTCCAATTGTATTATGGGACCGAAATACAATTGTAAAAATGGAACTGTGAAAAAACAATTGTTTTTTTCCAATTGTATTATGGGACCGAAATACAATTGTAAACGTACAACTGTGAAAAAAACAGTTGTTTTTTCCAATTGTATTATGGGACCGAAATACAATTGTAAAAATGCAACTGTGAAAAAACAATTGTTTTTTTCCAATTGTATTATGGGACCGAAATACAATTGTAAACGTACAACTGTGAACAAAAACAGTTGTTTTTTCCAATTGTATTATGGGACCGAAATACAATTGTAAAAATACAACTGTGAAAAAACAATTGTTTTTTTCCAATTGTATTATGGGACCGAAAGACAATTGTAAAAATACAACTGTGAAAAAACAGTTGTTTTTCTCCAATTGTATTATGGGACCGAAATACAACTGTAAAAAATACAATTGTAGGAATTACAACTGTTTACAAGTGTATTTGATTGTAAATGATACAATTGTGAAAAAACAGTTGTTTTTCTCCAATTGTATTATGGGACCGAAATACAACTGTAAAAAATACAATTGTAGGAATTACAACTGTTTACAAGTGTATTTGATTGTAAATGATACAATTGTAAAAAAACAGCTGCTTTTTTCCAATTGTATTACGGTCCCATAGTACAATTGTAAAAAAACAATTGTTTTCAATTGTTTACAGTCACAATTATTTCCATACGGGCCGAGTATGCTCAAGTGCCATAAAAACGCGACATGTCCTGTTCAATGCCGTATCCAGGGGGGGGGGTTAGGGGGTTGACCCCCCTTACCCTGAAACGTACATTCCGGGTAGATTGCCGGTGCACCCGTCCAGCCCCCCCCCCCCCCCCCCCCCCCCCCCCCAGTTATCGGATTTGGTATGAATTTGAAACAGAGCATCTGAAGCACTTGTTCTTGACACATGTCAAGTTTCATGCATGTCCGATTACCCGTTCTAAAGTTATGCATGTTAATAGTTTCCGGATTTTGGTATTCTCGGGAATAAATATCAGTACCAGTAATGGGAATCTTTATGCCACTTAGAGGTAGGGGAGCTATTCCGGGAGTTTGAGGTTGAATACTGGTACCTATTTTTGTTCATCGTGTGGAGAATGTAATACTGCATTTTCTGTGTTTTTGCAAAGAGTTACAGGGTAGAGGCAGGACATTTTCTCAAGATGTTTGGAAAGGGAGGAGTGTGTGGAGACCGTTTTGAGTAATATGGATTTTGCATTCGTATAATGTATTTGGGAAGATTTTAGGATTACATTGTTTTATTGGAAGTTAATTTGTTGGTTTATTGGATTTACTGGGAATTTTCTTATTGCAAGACACTTATTTGTTTGTATTTTTGAATTAAGAATTGTATTAACCAACCAAATATCTAGATATCTATTAAATTAGTCCATAGTGGAGAACACTAGATGGTCGCATATGAATGGAGTGACGGCTTTGTCAGGAAGTGGTGGACCACCGCAAGTTGCTTGACCGCTTCTTGCGTGAGAGTTAGAGAGATCGTGCTCTAATTGCCCAAATGCGGTCGAGGAAGTTCAGAATCACGAGGAGGATGTGTGCAGCTAATTGGGCAGATTTTGCTGTATTGATAATTTTGAGAAGCTTAAAATCTACAGGAAAGTTCGTTTCCGTAATACAATGTTCGTGTTGTTGGTAGTTCTTTTTTTCATTGTCTGTGTCTATGATGCATTCCTTCAGAGGGCGAATAAAATTCGTCAATAGACTTTCAGAAGTTTGATAAGATCTAACAACACGTATACGCAGCCTTGTGTTAAATGTTATCACAGATGCCGAGATTCTTCCCCAAACTAAATAACTAATTTAACTTAATTATATTTATGTTACGACCCTTTCAAGTGTTATCCGCGAAGCACAACGTGCGTAATAACATGGTTATTCTCATAACAGTTAACACAGGGATGAACATCGACGTACGCGTCAATTGTTGTGTGGTTAGTACTTTATCTAAATGTGGGCTGCCTCATCTTTCAACTACGGTAGTGAATGCAGATTTACCAAAAAACAAGATGACGTCGGAAGAAACCTTGTGGGCTTGTGAGCAATGTTTGTCAAGGAAAGAGCCGTATGAAAATATTGCAGTGTCAAGGTTTCCTTTTTACCTGATGCTACATCGTGCCCTTGAGCTATGAGTCACCGACGGAAGTATACCCTTCGATCTCTGACGTCATTCTTTTTGTTGATTTCGTTCTCGCGGCTAAGAGAATGCTCCGACCTGCCACTTTGAAGAAGCTACTGTTTAAAAAATGGGAAAGTAGGCGGTACGAAGGTCCTCGAGCCAAAGATGTATTAAGCTCTCTAGTCTTTTCCAACTTTCTATTAGTTTGCCCCTGGAGCACTTGAAGTCAACGTGCCCTCTATAGTTCCTTCATTTCTTCCGTCCAAACTCCGAAGATCTATGAACTACTATATCTCATTTCGCTCAAATCAGATCAGATTCCCAAAAGACCAACCTCACGATACCACGGTGTAGTAGGCAGACGCAAGCCGGTGGCTACCTGGAACCTGCACGAAAAGAAATATAAAACGAGTCTGGGCTCGATCTTTAGAAAAGGCGGGCAAAGAACTGGTTGCTATGAAACCGTTTGTGAATCTGTAGACAAACAAAAGCCAGTCCAGCATCAAAGATTCAGTTTCGTAACCATGAAAGAGTTAGCAATTCATGAACAAGAGTATATATACATTTTGCCTAATAACGCTTCTGTCTTCCGGTGTGTTATTAATAATAGTTAATGCCGTAGTCCTGCACACAAAAAAGAAAACCATGGAAACAAGTAAAAAAATAGGTAAACACTAGCCCAGGAAAGCTGAACCATTAAACACTAGGCGGGCTAGTGAATACTCACCGAAATGAGTGAAGGCCCGCGACGTGGATTGCTTTTCAATCGCCTCAAACCTTTATGGTGTGGCTGATTGTCGGGAAATGAAAAGTGATGTCCAGAAATCCCTGATTTCACTTTCTACTTGTTTCAAGCTCAAGCTTCATGGCTCTTTTTGGTAGCCACCAATCGAAGACACACCTTCTTCCACCCACAAGTCCTGCGCAGATACTTAGTCAGGGCTAGCCATGGGGTGTACCATTGTCCCTCGTACTTCCAAAGCCTCCGGTGGGTTCGAGGCCCGCCCTGAACTCGGAAGCCGCGACTTCGTTGGCCTCCTGTTCGCTTCTTCCATCCGGGGAGGAGGGTTGAGTTGAGGCATCGTTTGGACAGAGCATGAGAAAGAGAGAGAGACGGGTTTTAATCATCAGGTCGTAAGAGTACGTGCACGACTGCTCTACTGCTGTCGCGGTTGAAATCTTGTATTAATCACTTAGACGTCAGCTGTTTACTTCCTTCTTTCCGACGTCTTTCATTTCAAATTGTGTTGTGGAATTGTTTGTCTCCTTCTCGCCTCCCGTTGACCGTTATCCATGCGTCAAGCTGAGAGGAACAGTGGCAGTCACTCTTTGCCGTATCCTGCATATTTGTCTAAACAGCTTTTAGATGTTATTTTTTTACCAGCATTTGTTATCGGGCCTTTTCGTGAATTGCATGAAGTTGCTCTCTGTATTCATCTCAGTTACAATATTTCGTATGACTCTTGACTGTCTGCTCTAGCTGTAGAGCAAATTCCGTTAGATAAATTGATTGATTGACTGAACTGGGCCCATCAGTCGGCTACCGTCGTGCTTCTGCGATTAATGTGGGATTGCGGTAAAGTGCCGACGATTTGTTTACGTACCTGAAGAACCATTGTGTTGTTTGTAGTGGGGAACCCATACCCATAAGGACTTGATGACTGGACATTCCTTTTCTTGCATTATATGTCGCGTTCTCGCATTTTTTGTCGTACAACCAGAATGTAGCTGGTTCAAAACTCCCTACTTACCTTCCTTGTGTTAAGATCAAGTTTCTGAAATCGTCTTATAAACCTCTTCAAACGCTAGTTTTTGTGTTCTTTCTAACTGCTCTGTTTTTTTCCAGAACTGTATCCATTTGGCGCCAATCCTAATGCCATCAATAACTCAGTGCCCGCTCCCGTACCTCCCCCCAGCTCAACTACAACAACAACAGAAAAACAGGAAGAACACACCGATGCAGACGAATCGTATGACTACTATCCAACGAACGATACACCCCACGAAGATACAAACGCAACGTCTGACGATAGTGAAACCCAACATGGTGAAGATGCAAAAGACAGTAGTGAAAATCACCCAAGTGATCTAACGCAAGATGAAAGTAGTGTCCCGCCAGTGCTGGATAGTGAAGGCACTACTGCACCAGTTGATAGTAGTGAGTCGCACGTGGATGGTGCAACAGTAAGCACAGCTGCACCTGTCGATGTAGTCGTCAATGCTACAAGTGAAGTAACGCACGATAGTGAGACCGATGGTGAAGCGCATTATGAATATGAAGACGAGCCAAGTGTAGTTAGCCCATTAGAGGTTATACAAAGTGTAGATAATTCTGATAATCTAGTCAATACAACTGCCCAAGACACTTCAGTGGTGGAGCCATCTATGGAAGAGATAATCGTTCCCTCTGTTATAGTCCCAGTGCCAGTAAGTACATACTCAGTGATATCAACAACGAAAATTGTACCATTTGTGCCTACAAACCCGCCATTTAGGGTATTGCAATCTCCAGACGTACCTACCCCACCGTTACAGGGCAAACCGGGTATGGTTTTCGCTGATGAAGAACTCCCTTATAGGGGAGTGGGGTCACTACCCAAGGAGCCCCAGCCGTCAATGTTCTGGATTAAGCCGAATCAGATGCAAGGGGATATTTTTGAGTTGACGGTGAATGCAGCGCAGAATTTCGGAGGAGGAATTGGGAATGGAGCAACGCAGACGTTTAGGATACCTGCAGCGGGAAGGCCGGTGGTTGAACCAGGTATGAATCTTTGTAATTGGGTCTGTGCCCATAGGTCAGCCTACTTAGCTGTATAGCCTTTTAACTGAAGAAAACCTGAAAAAAGAAAATAATAAGAGAATCTGCAGCTGCTTTAGAAGCGTCGAGGTCAGCTTGATAAAACACGTACATAAATTGATATCTCAGATAACCTTATACTTTCATATTATTATACCTATTTGCATAGTTTAAAATGGAAATTGTACAAGGTCATTTTCAAATAGATAAATCGGAAGCATTCTGGAATCTGCAGTTCGCTGCCCCCCCTATCCAAGTCGCTATTGTTCAAATCCACTGAGCTGTGGTCAATCCAATTTGACCTACTGATCAATTATTGAGCGGACGATGTTGACGGATGTATTGCAAAAGGAATGAATTAACACTTTGATTGTCTGCTGTAAACGGTGAATTTGATTTTTGACATTTGTGGAAGATGCTGGCTTGTTTTTCTTGCAAATAAAAAGGTACAGTTGGGTCCACAGCTGTGGTCCACAGTGACAATTCATATTGACTGGTTATAGTTTCTCACCCGTTTTCTGCAGAAGGTTATCCATCATTCAGCTCCTTTTATCGTGACGAATGAAACCCAGAATAATTTGGAATTGAATTCAAACGTCTGGACGTCAAACGTCTCTACCCGGACAAGTATAGTTCGCCCGGAATTCGGCCACAACCAGAAATTTGTCAAAAGTAAAACTTTTATTTGAAGTTGATTAAATGTTCGATTTGGGGGTACGAAGAAATGCTGAATGACGATCATTTTTTTTCTGCCCGGACATAAAGTTCGCCTGTTATCCGGCCGAAACCTGACAATTGTAAAAAGTTTATCTGAAGTTGATTAGAGATTCGGTGTAGTGGTAAAGAGGTATGCTGAGTCCGTATATGAACATTATTTTCTCACCGGAGAGATACTTCGCCCGGAACCCGGACAAAACCTGATTTTTTTTTTAAAGTTTCTCTGTATTTGATTAGAGGTTCGATATAGGGGTAGGGAGATATGCTGAATTCGTTTGAGCTTTGACAAGTAGTTCACCCGGAATCCGGCCGAAACCGGGTATTTGGCAGCAGTAAGGCAGGGAGTTTCGATCCATTTCTTCAAAGTAGATACGACGTATATGGTTACACACACATGCTGAGTCGATGCCTGAACTTATTTTTTTTCAGATGACTAGCCATTGGCATTAATCTATTTGTAAACTTTAATAGTGAATGATCAAGAAGTATGGCGAAGACCGGATGTCTACAAGACGCAAATGTCCGAATCAAATATTAAAGTTGTTGGATCCCAACGAAACCTTTGGTCTTGCCTTTGACAGCTATCAGTTATTAAGTTGCTTGTCCTGATCTGCTTAGCCTGAGCCGATCAGAGTGTCAGCTGTTCTTGTACCTTCAGTTTCAGCGCTGATTGCCAACAAATTCAGCAGCACTTTCGCCCCGTTCTGCTTGTGCTGTTTCGATTTGGCTCGACTACAAATTCGTCTTTCCCATGTTTGCCTGTTGAATTCACTTTCTCTCACGCCAATAAATACCCGTATCATTCAGAGATTTTCTACTTTTACTGTCGTTTCGTCGGTGACCTTGCCTTTAACAGGTAGAATTCGTTTTTTTTTTCTTAGAAGGAGGGAATGATAGTACTAATAAATGATATAGCTTTTTGTTATCCCACAAAAAGCATAAAGCATGCATGAAGTGAAAAAAAGAAAGAAATAAGAGGAGAAGAAAACAGAATAATAAGAGGATTGACATTGTTGAAGAATCTTTGTATAAATTAATAATCTGTCTCTTTCCAAATGCATTACAGACTAAACATCTGGTTCAGTAATTGGCGGTTATTTTACTTTTGCGGAACCCCGGCGGGAGCTGGAGTGGGTATTTACAGAAATGAAATAGTGGGCGCGGGCGTGGAGTTAAAACCATACCGGAGGAGCGAACCAGCCGTCACAAGGGTTTAACTAATAACACTCAGTTAGCCTCAGGAGAACCAGACGGATTCGGAATACGGACCGAAAATGTTATTGTCATAACAGTATAAATGTTCGTGTTCGAAATGTTAATCGGCTAACTTCATCAAGTTGCGAAAGGGTTGCTCCCTAATTTTTATAGCTCTTGATTCGTACTCCCTGTTTTTAAGGAAGGCATTATCCGTTATTAGCATGCCCTGTTCCGGAAGCTCATCAGCCCGTTAAAGCGGAAATAACATGAGCTGTCTTACTTTTTATGGCACTTGTAGCTTCGCTCAACTGCCATATACCGATCACTTTTCGGTCGGTCTGTCGGTCCACTGTTCTCGAGTTAGGATACTTCCAGAAGTGCTAGGACGATGGAACTGGGAAGGAATATCAGAAACCCGACGAAACTAATTTGGAAATACTCACTTCCCCGAACCGACCACCGTTGGGGGAGTGGAGTCAGGGGGAACCCCGAATGTTTAGGTATTTATAACTTAGGACCCGATGATCGGATCTTAATGAAACTTGATGTTAGGAAATGCCTCCTGTCTCAGATGTCTTACTTCAAGTCTGGACCCGATCCCATGAATGAAGGGGGGGGGGGTCAGAGGGGGGAAACTGGAAATCTTGTGACACGCCTAGAGTGGAGCGATTGGGATGAAACTTAGTGGGAAGAACAAGCCTCGGAACAAGCACGAGCCCTAGATATATCAGTGATAGAACCGGACCAGATTCGGGCACTGTGGGGCGAGCTAGGGGGAGGGGGGGGGGGGGGGTCTGGAGTTCCAGTGATCACGAGTTAAGGTACTTTCCGATCTGCTTTAAGACGGTGAAAATTGACCTGAACATCGGAGATTGACAAGATTGGCTTAGAAATAGTCAGTTCACCGATCCGACCACCAAGGTGGGAGGGGTAATCCTGAATCTTGAGATATGGTCTAACTTTCGAACGGGTGATTGGATCTTAATGA
Source organism: Branchinecta lynchi (assembly GCA_023053575.1). Lineage (NCBI taxonomy): Eukaryota > Metazoa > Arthropoda > Branchiopoda > Anostraca > Branchinectidae > Branchinecta > Branchinecta lynchi. The sequence continues at coordinate 9,047,393 of JAKZAP010000004.1, forward strand.
AACTTGATATTGGGAAAGACCTCGTATCTCAATGCCTCAGTTCAGTTCGGACCGGATCCGATGAATTGGGGGGGGGGGGGTCGATGGAGGGGAGAACGGGAAACATTTTGACACGCTCAGAGTGGAGCGATCGGGATGAAAGTTGCTGGGAAGAACAAGCACAAGCCTTAGATACGTCAGTGACAGAACCGGACCGGATTCGGCCGCTGCGGGGGAAGTTGGAGGGAACCCCCTTCCCTTCCAGAGGGAATTCCCTTCTGGAATTCCAGATCTTGAATTCCTGTGATTGCGAGTTAAGGTACTTCCAGGTCTGCTAGGACGATGAAACTTGGCTTGAACTTTAGAGACTTGACAGAATTGGCTTAGAAATTGTCGCTCACCAGATCCCAACATCCCTTAAAGTACTCATCTTAACCGCAAAGTATAAAGAATACTTTTGGTAAATATATATTTTAATGATCCCATGATCATTTTGCCTCAGGGGTTTGCATAGAAATTAGTTGTTAGCTCCCTTAAAGTTCGCATCTTAATCGCAAAGTGAACAAAAAAAAAACATTTGACAAAAAGATACATGATCTCCGAGGGCCAATGACATTTGTGTCACCAGGGTTTTGCTTCAAAATGAGTTTCTAGTAGCCTAATTGCGCATCTTAGCCGAAAAGTGAAAAAATACTTATTATCTAATGATACATATGTGTAATCCCCAAGGGCCCGTGATCATTTTTGCCTTATGAGTATTGCTTACAGGTGAATCCCTTAAAGTACAAACTATACTTTTGAGCAAAATATACATTTTCGTGATCTCGATGAGCCTATCATTAGGCTATTTTTGCTTCAAGGGTTTTGATTACAGATGAATTTCTAGCGCCCTTAAAGTGTACATCATCACAGCCAAATGAAAAAATAAAGCACTTGTTATCAAACGATATATTGTCTTGATTTCCAAGGGCCATGATCATTCTTATCTCAATGTTTTTTGTTATCTCAATTTTTCTTTTCAAATGATCACAACTAACCATCGGCAAATTCCTACTTCCATCCTTTGACCCAGCCTATCAAGTGACATACGAGCTTCTAGCTCGTGTTTATTGATTCAGGATTATGTGGGCTATGGTGAATTTTTTTTGCACTGGCATTAGCGCATTTGTTCTAATCTTAGCAGTAAATACTTTTTCGGTTCTTAGCAGCTAGCTTTGATTGCCGTCGGTAGATTAGGGCGTGTTTTTGTCTCTGACCAATCGCGAGAAGTTTTGGCTAGCAGGTCAAACACATTTGGGACACATTTCGGGACTGAAACCGAACCAAACTGAAGAAAAATACCTTCACGGCCCAGTAAAGGCCTGGACCATACTATTAGGAGGAAACGATATTAGGATCATTGATGCTCTCAGGAAAGATCACTATATAATTCAACGATTTGCAAGTAGGTATCAGGGTGACCCCGATTTTCTACACCACTGATTCCTTGCCAAATTGAAATTCAGGCAAGTGTGGATTCATGCAAGTAGTTCTGACCAGTCACTGTGTAATCTTGTCTGGCTCGTGGCATTATCATAATATTAGGAACCGTCAGAACCACTCACACACGACGAAATGGTCCCGACATTCTTGAATAGCTTGGCTTAGTTCTGAAATGTAACTATCCATGCGTATTGTACATTTAGTTACTCAAAGGACACCTCGCTCTACATAGTGTTTCTCCTTAGATGTTCTGAGATAGTTGACTACTTTAAAACTTAGCTACGCCTGCAGCAAGTTCCACAAGGCTTCGACTGTTTTTAGCCTCTTTCCATGTCCCTTAATTGGATGACGACAACCGTGGCACAATTTGCATAAGCAGTTTTCTGACCAATAAGGATCGGGAACTGTCATTGGTAGCCTGATGTGTTACGTAAAAAGAACAAAGGGAGCAAGTGTGATAAATATTCCTTCAGCCCAAGCTGACTGCGAATCATATTTGATAGTGCAACATGGATACGTCAGCTAAATTTTATTGGAGCTATCTTTCGGCCCTTCTTGGCAAGGGTCCTCGTCAGGCAAAACTAATAGCAACAAAATTTCTTAAAAATAATAGATGTAATTCAGCTGACGTGTCCATTTGCACTATCAAATAAGTGTGATAATCAGCGTAATGCTAATGGAGGAGATAGGATAAACTACACTTAAATTGTTAGTAGAGAGAGGTATGCTTATTTGAACGTCGCCTAACAGTGAACGGTCGCTGAAGAAAAGACTAAAACCCATACCAGGCAACTTTTACTGCAAAATACTTGCCAAAAAGGTTTAATTCATATATGCTACTGTTTTTATTATGCTTCACTATTTTTTTTTTAAATTTAGCTGAAGGTCTGTTAACTGCCGCCTGGTTTACCTATCAGACAATTGGAATCTTACTAAGAGGAACGAGAAGACGGAGGTTCAAATCACATACACCTCAAATAGAAGAAGAAACACATTTTTGTATCTAAGATAAAATCAGTATCTCATTGAATTTCTACTCAAAGTTTGTGCCAGGATAACCTTGAAATAGTTGCACATTAGCTGATATCAAGGTTTTCATTTTCGTTTCAATTTGACTGTTCTATAAACGAATAGTAACAGTTAGAGAAGTGTTCAAATAAGCATACTTCTATCGTGGGATGAAATACAATCATAAGTACGATGTGTTCTTTAATCTAACTTAGTAATTTCGGCGCTCCCCTGCTGCGTCCACAAGCTGTGTACGCCGGATCTTCATGAGAAGAAAATGCCCTGTAGGCTGCACAGTAATTTGTATGACCGTCTTTGAATACTGCCCCACTTTTCTTTTCTGAACCGAAAAACATACGTGTCTTCCAACTTCCAGCGTTGGGGATTATTTTGCAAAAGCAATGAGTTCATGAGGGTTAATGAGATACAATAAATAATAATTTTAAATGCGTTGAATATATAATGACTTAGTTAAGAGATGAAAATACAAGAAAAGAGTACACAAAAAATAAAACAATAACTGCACTTACTAAAAGCTGATCGTTGTTCCAACCTGAGACGTGAGGTCTCTTCAGACTGACGCGTAGGAACTTTGGTTTATGGTTTCGTAATCACTTACGTTACGTCGACTCTTTCACACTTGATGCGGACCACTTAAGATTGGCACAAGCATTAAATTGCGGAATTTCCTTTTTCTTTTCCACCTTTCATAGCTTCTATCAAGGGTAACTTATTAAAACTTAGCAAATCATGTTCTAAACTCTCTTGGACAGACTGCAATATCTTCTCGTCCAGCAAATCCGTTTTACTTAATCTCTTCTTCCTGTTCTTACGTTACCTTTCGTAAGTTCAACTCTGCATTTGCGGGAAATGTGTACGTCACGGAGAATTACCTAGGCTCAGGGGGAGGGGTAGCCCCCCCCCCCCGCGATGTTGCCGGCCTGTCGGTAAAAAATAAACCGAGTCGGCGTGAAGCGCCGCGATTTTCCGTGAAAAGAGTCATTTTTTTTCTTTGAAACAGTCGATTTTTCTTAAAAACAGTCGTTTTTTCTAAAAAAAAAAACTCCTACTCCTGATGGATCGCTTTTTGCCGGTGTTTGCGGTTTGAGCTGCGGTTTTGGTGGGAAGGATCCCACTGGCCTTCCATGCACGGGACTAGCCTCTGCGATTCCGGGTCTACCCTGAACCGGGGCAGCCTCGGCGACTCCTGACCTACCCTGAACTGGGACAGCCTCAGCGACACCTGGCCTACCCTGAAAAAACCTACCCTTCTTCAAAAATAGTCGATAAAAACGACCAGCCAGTCGGTAAATGCCTTGCCCCACCCCCGAAACAGTTTCTAGTAACGCCTCTGCCTAGGATTTTTATGTCGTCGTAACGGTCGTAAGGGTTAGTGTGACCCGAGAGACAACTGGTTCTGTGTGAAGCAGAAATAAATAACAAACAAAAAGCGTTAAACGGAATCATACCTTTCTTTTTATTGCGCACGCCGCCCCAGAATCTTAGTTATGGCAACCGGCTTGAGTGTTAATTGGGAATTGGGATAGAAAATGATCTGTAAAACCCTTACTTTTGATCTTCTTTCGTTAAAGTTTAACTGAAAAGCCAAGTTATTTCTTTATCATTCAACTGAATACACCACATTACTTGGATTGTGTTAACGGATTTTTTTTATTTTTCACTATTTGCTCTGGCATGACGTTCGTAATATCTACGGCTGTCCTCACAACACAAATTCTACTATGACGCGGAAAATTTAAATCTCAATAAAAACGCGGCTTTTCAGTGGCCATTCACAAGCTAGGTGACCACTGCTCATTGCTCGGCTCATTGTGTGAACACTTATTTTTAGTAAATAGCTTTCGTAAAGCATAAACACAGATACAAACGCATAGATGTACCGCAAATCTGACATGGAAATTCCACTATTTGAAAACTGATTATACGTGAATAGCGGAGCAACAAAATAACGCATTTTCTTCAGATCTTTAAGCCTCTTTAAGTGAATAATTGATGGGTAAATAGATTTTCGTATCTCAGCCCTTTTCAGTTAAACTTTAAAGCAAGAGCTCTTACTAGAAATAGCTTTTTTACGATAAAATGGTCCGGAAGTAGGCTACTGTTTTTCAGAAATACTCATAATTGCCTCGTCAATTAGCGATTCTCGTGTTAGCGCTTATCGACTCAGCCGGGCTTAGCGCGAAAATACTTGGTTTTTCTCGCAAAAGAAATTAAATAAATGCGCGCCGTGGTTTTTCTGAGAAAGTATAGGAACCAAGATGCGCGGCCGGGGTGTCGCAGTGACGAAATCAGATTTCGCAGCACCTGCTCTCTGTTGTCCAAGGCAAAACAAAGTTATTGTCTGGCAACCTAGGAAAATCTCGGGCTAGCGCTGAAAAACGAAAAATTCAAAAAAACTGATTCACAAGGATTTCGGAAAGAGGGAGATTACAGAGGTCAGTAGACTGCGTAAGTTGCAACTGGGTGTGTAAAACTAATTCTCTTTCAGTCGACATCGAAGATTTGCGAGGCGAAGACGGTATACTGACTGTCGCTCGTCCTGGCGACGAGTTTGTTTCGATCGATGGAAAAAGGACCTACTTCAACCTATTCCCAGACGGCATGCAGACAGTTGGTCCGACCCCGTTTCAGGCTGCCCCTGTGGTAGAACCCACGTCCTTACACTTCTACCAGCCAAGGCCCCCTCAAGACCAGATCATTCACCAAGAGAGACCCAAGCCGCTGGAACCCGTGGCAGCACCTAGGCCACGACCGGTGGTGCCACCTCTGCAAGGTGCTGCCGAGCCAGTTCAGGGTAGGCCAGGTGTCGCTGAGGCTGTCCCGGTTCAGGGTAGGCCAGGAGTCGCCGAGGCTGCCCCGGTTCAGGGTAGACCCGGAATCGCAGAGGCTAGTCCCGTGCAAGGAAGGCCTGTAGGATCCATCCCACCAAAACCGCAGCTCAAACCGCAAACACCGGCAAAAAGCGATCCATCAGGAGTAGGTGTAAGTAGTTTTCAGAATTATACCTAGGTTATCGTGACCAGATATGGGCGAATCCGGATTCGGATTCGAATTCAGTATGTATATATAATATTTGTCATTTAATATTTGACGGTTCAAAATCCAGAAAAATCCAGGATTCGTCCTTTTGGCTGGATTCGAATCCGGACTCGGAATCTTCTGCATGTCAGGCTGGATTCGGATTCGAACTCGGATTCCAAACCTGGATTCGGATTCGAATCCAGTATATATTCCTTTCCCAAGCTGACTGCGAGTCATATTTGACGGTGCAGAATCCAGCAAAATCTAGGATTCGTTCTATTGGCCGGATTCGAATCCGGACACGAATCTTCTGCATGTCAGGCTGGATTCGGATTCGGATTCTAAACCCTCAATCTTACGAATCCGCTCAAATTCCTAGACTTTATCCTTCCAGTTTCCGTTTTCCCAATTTTTACACGGTCTTGAGCAATCCAACTTTTTGGTCTCCACCACCAACCATTCTAAGTGATCGATCGCGTTATCTGATTACCTTAGATATCAGTGATTTTGGTCACCTGTGATTTGTACATAGACCACAGCCTATGTACATGATTTGATTTTCGTTAATGTCGGATTCGAATCTGGATTCGAACCATCAGCCTGAAATGGTGGATTCGGAATCTGATTCGTTCCTAGCCCTGGATTCGGATTCGAATCCTTTCCTTTCCTTTTTTTTCCATTCATTTCAAAGCATCAACATAAGTCGTGGCTTGGGTCCAAATGGCGTGTTGTTTCAGTCAAGGTATATACAATAATGTCAGTCAAAACAACAGAATAAATAATTCAGACTGGAAATGGTCTAACATAAAATTATAAAAGTAAAACACACACAAGACAGGCTAAGACTCATTGTTGAAAAAGTGTATAAAATTGGGGATAAAGCTATTACGGTACCGCTCCGTACGGTAGGAACGGGGCTCGAGCCTACTCGCTCCGCACACTCTCTTTGTTGACGCAAACGTAGAGGTTGGAAGGGAGGTGGCAGGAGGAAGCCGAAGGAGGGGTTCTGTAGGGATTTCATACCAAACTCTCTGCATAGCCTCTTCCGTCGATGATGGAGGATCTCAAATTTTAAAAAGCTGGAGAAGAAAACAGTAAGGCATTTTAGGTCCTCCATATATACTTCTGAGAGCCCGTTTCTGAACACTTTCAATGGAATCTGTATCATCTTTTGTCAGAGCATAACTTTTGACAAAAGATGATCATGATCGGATTCACCATCTCTGATGATGACTAGTGTTGTAAACGGTAGATCGTTCACGGTGAAGCTGGATATTTTACCGTAATTTTACAGACGCCCGTGAAATTGGTATTTACGTTATTTTACTAGTTTTAATATGTTACATAATAATAGTAATCGATTTATTGCCCATCATAATGCACAAACGCACAAAAAGATGGAGTAATTAAATGAGGAAGCCTGGCAGCAACCACACACACTGACAGAATTTACACTGAGTAAAGCATCTGCTGAGCTGCATTAAGGCTTCGCTTAAAGCGCTCTCGTCTTTCCCGAATAACAGAGAGGTCTTGCTACTCCATACTTTGAAGACAATCTGCTATTACTTGTCCAAGGTGGAACCCTCAGCAGATACTTTACATATTTGTAAAATTTACACATTTTGTCGGTATTTACGTCCTGAACCGTTTTTTTACGTAATTTTAGGTGTAAAGCGGTTTTTCAGGTTTAAGTAATCCTCGTCAGTTACTTAAGCCTTGGGGATGACGCGGTACTGACAGAAAAAGGTTTACTTGTTCAAACCACCTATCCCTTTTCATTACAAAGCTATTAAATACAAAATAAATAGATAAGAATATAGCTCAGATAAGCCTCCTAGTTCAATACAAACTTGTAGAGACTACACTGTCAGAAGTTTCATAACAGATAACACGAGGATGCATGGTTCCAACACATACTGTGTAACAGATAACACTTCGGATGTTATCTAAGTAAGTAAGTAAGTAATTTATTTGTCACCCGCCATTTCGAAAAAGCGGAGTAAATAAAAGAAAATAAACAGAAGACACAGAAAAAGACAGTAATTTTCAATCTTCCGCCAGGAAGCAGTGTAGAAGGTCGTGCGCTGGTTGGGCTCTGTTGTCAATGATTTTTTATAGCGACGAAGAAACATCCAAAAGAGTAACACTTGCATCTTGAATTTTGAACTTCTCCGTCAATGTCTGGTTATGACATAATTTCGACAAGTGGAGCAGGTGCTTTGCATATTTAAAATAATATGATCTCAACTTTTTGATCTCTTTCTTTCGCAGAATATGAGTGACACCAGAAGGAAACAGTAGTTTCGTACTGGCAAATTGTCAGTACAATTTTCCCAAAGCTTTACGATAATAGCGCCCCCGATCTGTTGTGTTTGAAAACGTTATAATAAAATTGTATGCATAACAAGCTTTGTTAGGAAGAGCCAGGAAAGCATATACTGACTTTATTCCTTATCGTCATGAAGTCGGAAAACTCAGCAGATAGTTTGGGCGGTTTTTCGGTTCTTCCTGATGGTAACGCTTATTATGAATAACATTTTGAAACACAACAGATAACATCCGAAGTCCCTGGCGCGCTATCATGAATGTAGGTAATGCTCTCAACACTTCGATTTTTTTTCTCGGATTTTCTTTTGTGTATCCGTCCCCGTTTTGCTCGATCCTGAAAGTGTAATGTGTTGGATGCAGAACCCCCTACCAAGAGCAAGGAGATGCACATTAGTTGCGTTTTCGCAGATACCATGGTATTTGATACCACAGTTATCGTGGTATATGATATTCAGATACTACGGTCCGACCGTGGTAACTGATCGTGGTATCTGAAAAAATCGTCTCACTTTCGTCATTACGAACAATAGAGCCTAGGATTTTGTCAGATTGGTGGGAAAGAAGTTAAGAACTTAGTGGTGTGACTGGATATCAGTTTTTATGGCACTTGCCCTTCGGCCAAGTGCCATATAGCGATTGTACTTTCTGTCCGTCAGTCGGTCTGTCGGTCCCGGTTTTGCTAGTTCGGGCACTTCCAGATAAGCTAGGACGATGAAACTTGACAGGCTTATCAGGGACTGGACCAGATTAAATTATAAATAGTCGCTTCCCTGATCCGACCATCTGGAGGGGAGTGGAGGGCGGGGGAATCCGGAAAAATGTGGAAAAATTTGATATTTTTAGCTTCCGAACGGGTGATCGGATCTTAATGAAACTTGATATATGGAAGGACGTCATGTCTCAGACGCTCCATTTTAAGTCCAGACCGGATCCGGTGGCATTGGGAGGAGTTGGAGGGGGAAACCGGAAATCTCGGAAAACACTTAGAGTGGAGAGATCCGGATGAAACTTGGTGGAAAGAACAAGCATAAGTCCTAGATACATGACTGATATAAATGGAACGTAAAAGATGTGCTGGGACGAGGAAAATTGGCAGGCATGTCAGGGACCCGACCAGATTAAATAGGAAATAGTCACTTCCCCGATCTGACCATCTGGGTGGGGGGAGTGGAGGGAGGGGAAGCCAAAATTTGAGGTATTTTTAACTTGCGAACGAGGGATCGGATCTTGATGAAATTTGATATTTAGGATGGCCATGTGTCTTAGACTTCCCACTTTAAATCCGGACCGGATCCGATGACACTGGGGGAGTTGGAGGAGAGAACCTGTGGGAGATGGGGGGGGGCCGGAAAACTCAAGAAACGCTTAAAGCAGAGGGATTGGGACGGAACTTAATGGAGAGAACAAGCATTAGGCCTAGATACGAAATTGACGGAGCCAGATGGTTTCGGGGCTCTGTGGGGGGAGTTGGAGGGGGTTTCCTGGAATTCCGGTAGTCGCGAGTTAGAATAGTTCCAGATGTACTAAAACAACGAAACTTTGCAGGCATATTAGCGACCGACTTAATTGACTTAAGAACCTGACAGAACATACCCCCGGAAACTTCCGTTCCTATAGATCCGAGCATTTTTGGGGGAGCGAGGGAAGAGAAATATGGAAATTGACTTCTGTAAATTGCGCACAAGTGGTTCGATTCGAGTGAAACTTAATGGGTGATAGAATCGATGGCCTCCACATGTAAAACATACATTCGAACTAGATGCGACCACGGTTGAGGGAGTTGGGGGTGGGGAAACTTTTGAGATGCACAAAAAACGAACGGATGGACCGAATGAGATGCAAGTTCGACAGTGCCGAGGTTATGCGGCCTAGATTTGTTATTTGGCGTCCGGGCGGTATTTGGCCAAGGTAGGGGGAGGAGGTGGTACTGGAAACTTGCAGATAGGCTATGCTCCAATTTCAGTAAAACTTGATTGACAGGAAGAGGGAGTGAGATATGACGTTTATGTTTTCAAGTCCTGTTCGGCCACAGTGGGGGAATTGAAGGGAGATTGCCGGAAACTTTGAGGCTCGCATAGGGGTCAAACGAGTGCATCAGTTTAAATGAAACATGGAACGTTGAGAGAGCATATACCCTAGATGACATATTTTGGGCCAGATCCGGATCCGACAACGTTGGGGGGAGGGGGGGAGTACCAGCATTTTCCAAAAATGCTCAGATTCGAGTGAAACTTGATAGATGGTATAAAAAAGATGCTTTAGTCAGATGATCCATTTTTTAGTTCGAACCAGATTCGGCCACGGTAGGGGGAGACGGAGGGAGTACCGGAAATAGTGTAGCACATCTAGGGATCAAACGAGTGAATTTATTGGGCTGAAACTTGGAAGTTAAAACAGTCATGTGCATTTTCTACAGATAATCGAGACGATGCCGGAACTACTCAGAAGTGAATGAAACTAAATATCCTATTTCTATTTCCGAATCGCATTTTTGGATGGCGGGTGTATTTTGTGACGTTCTCATTTACTTTCTTGTACTGCCTACTCGTAACAAGTGCCATATGAGCTCGTAGCTCTTGTTCTTTTGGGATGACTTTGAAAAGCGCAGTTGCGGCAATTGTCGTTTTTGAAGATCAATCATAGTATTAGATACCACGGTAACTGCAAAAGCGACTAACTACAGATCCAGATACCGTGGTAACAAATACCATGGTATCTGCAAAAACGCAAGTATTGGCTTTACTTCATGAGTAAAGAGACTTCATGAATTGTACACGTGTTTCTCTGATTGCAGACCTTCGAGGTTGATGAGCCACCAGTTAAGGGCCCTCCACCCGGCATAGTCAAGAAACCGAAACCATCAGCTCCAAAAGATGAAACTCCACTGAGGTATGTTCTTTCTCTCTCTCTCGCCTCCCCCCCTCCCTTCCTTACCCTCACTGTTCTATCGGAGCACACAGCAGGCAGACAGATTTTACGCGAAAATCAGGAAAACACGTCACTCCGCAGTCCCAACACAACACCGGTCTGAATTTGTCTATGGGTTCTTTACGCGTCGCATATGGCGACCTGTGAGGCCAGAAACCGATACTGCGTTGCTCGAACACGTGCGCTATAAAGCGCGTCAAGATAATGAAATCGCAAAACGTTCCGCATTGAATAAAAGATAGGAACCGTGACGGGGCTCGCTCCGCTCGACTACTTTTTTTTTTAATTATCTGCGCTTAAGTATCTGTAAAAGACAGAAAAGAAAAAAAAATATGGAAATAATCATCAATGAAGTATAGATTCATAGCCCAAACATCCAACACACGTTTCATCCCAACAAATCAGTCGGGAGGACGGCTTCAGCCAGTACCAACACTTCGAAAAAAGTCCCTGAAAGAAGGACCGCTATGTTCAAATTAGAGCATAGTGCTGCTAATACCAAGAATTGGTCAGATTATTTTTTTTTTTTTAACTATAAAAAGACAAAGCAGGGGAGTACAAAAAAAAAAAAAAACTGAACAAGACACCAAAAACATTAAAATTGGCAAAAGAAGAAGGGACAGGCCGCGATGTGCGGGGAAGCTAAGATGGGATGTTGTAGAAGTGCGTTGGGAAACAGATTTGGGTTGAAGCATCACTCGCGCCCGAATGAGAATATGCTGTAGGCAGTAGGAAATCGTAGCCCTACATCACAGTATAAGCGCTGTAAGACCACAATAAAGCTCAGTGTTTGACTCCTCATAACGTATATCCGCTAGGTTCGCTGAGAATAGAGACACCTTTGGCTACATCGTTTATACAAGCGAGGCAAGGTAATTAACTGTACCTAACGACCATTTTCGCATGCCTTTCGACATCCGCCAGTTAAAAAAGTTGTAATTACTTACCAATATACCACCATGGGAGTCAATTAGGGAACGTGGGATCACCAAAAAGATTGAAGTTCAACATATTTTTCATGAGTGTCAACGAGGCCTAGTTAAACTTTTTGCTTTTTATGGGCTAGTAGAGTAGTAGCACAAGCATAGGTTGGAATACGTCCGTGGGCTACTGGTGCTATGGCTAATTTATTGAAATTATGTGAGAAAAATTTGTAAAAAAGGTCAAGGCCGTTTTCGGCTAGTCTATTTTTCTTATGAAATATTTCACACAGTAATGAACGGAATGCAGATGATTGATCAAAATTTATCATGGAGGGGGCGAGGGGGGTAAAAAATGGTCAACAGACAATGGAGTATATTGAATACTATATAAAAAGAGGAAAGACCATACGTATAAAAGCTAGGTCACTCAACAGATATCAAGCCGAGAAAAAGACTTCAATTAGGCTAAACCCTTGACGGCCCTGGTAAATCGCAAATGAAAAAACAAACACAATGGGACAAACCTCGAGAAAGTGCTCACTGCGGGATATTCCCTTATACTGTATGTGCAAGTTCCAAGATTTTGTACTTTAACACAAGATGTTTCTCTAAGCCTCCGTATCAATCGTTCCGTCTCTCCTCATTCCACTCTAAAAACTTCTCTTCCTTCCGCCAACAGACTCGGGCTATCTTTCTTGCGCCCTGTTTTTTCGGCTTCATATAATACCCCAACCAGTATAGGCCACTGAGATTCGATTCCTGATGTCAGACATCGTTGGACAGGTCCGAAAAACAGGTAATTTTTCCTGGTGGTTATTTTGAAATGGAAGAAGTGAAAGTAAGAAGGTTGACCGAAGAAGCTCGCCATGTTTAATAAAAAAAGAAAGGAAAAAAGAAAGAATAGATATAAATTTTTAAATATAAATTCATATTTATATCTAAATAAATTTAAGAGTATCAGTGAAATAACAGAACAAGTTGGAACACAAATCTTTTCTGCATAGATTAGGTTTCCGGGCCTGTGACTTTTTACGGGATTTCTATCTCTTGCTCCATAAGAATAAAACTACCCTATCTGCAAATACGCTCCGATTGAAACTATCCTATGTGCAAAAAGGGCAAAAATGGATTAGTATGCTACTCTCTGGTGCAAAATTTCGCGATCCCAGCTTGCTGCCAGGATTGACCCATCGGATACTACATCCATCTTCAAATTGCTCTTCTGAAAATTAAGGGGTTTTGGACAGAGGATAGTTTTTGGAGATAGAAAAATTTCATTCTAGTGGAGCGATCTATACTCTCCAGTTTTGAGGGATACAAGGAAAGGAACGTGAAATGAAATGAAAATTACGTAGAGAAGGAATCTCGCACATAAGCAGAGCCCACTCATGTCTTATGAAACGCCTTTTATGCTACAGACATTATAATGCTAATACCAATAAATTAATACGAATTAATATAATACAAATTAATACAGAGAACGGGACAATATTAGCTTCAGCTGGGCTCACAAATATGAAGCAATTGCAAACGGCTGACATTTTTTCAAAATTTAACATTATAGCGGTTTCCCGTTGTCTCTTTTGACAAATGTTCAGTAGACGGGAACACATGGTATTAGTAATGAATCTAAACAGTCACAAGTTGATCTCAATTTTGCGTGCTTATTAGGAGTTTGAGATTTTGCTGGCCGATTTGTTCACTGTCTTGTGTACCAGTGGCCAAAACCTCAGTGTGCAATTTCAGACAGAAGCCACTTCGAGCTAGCACAGATTTTCTGTGCGAGCGGACGTTTGTCACATAAATGAAAACACGGTAATTGCTCTTTGTGTGAGAAACTCGAAAGGCCTGGGTAGTTGTGTTGACGGTTAGTTGACGAAAATACTGGGTCTTGTTGTCTACTACCGTGGAAAATGTTATAAATATTGATTCACCGAAAAAGGTTTGTATTTACGGACAGTTATTTTGCGAAAGGCTCTTTGCTTGTCAGAAAAAGGATTATGCACAATTCACAAGAGCAAGGGCGTTTGACGGGACTTTACGGCACAGAGAAGAACCGCAAAATGTTCCCGTTGTTATCATCTGCCGTTTGAAAAACGTCCGAAAAACGCTATGTTACCCAGTTTGGACCGTATGACCGGGCCACATTCAGTCACATCTGTACGTAATTTGGTTCGTTAATTTGGTTATTACCCACTCTTGCCGTCTCATCCTGGTCACACCTGGAATGAAGAAATTCAAGACATACTACCACCATCGTCACTCAAAGGTAAACAAAAATGGTTTAAGTCAGTGACTCTGGTCTGTTATTGGCCCAAACACTCCGAAGATACGTTTCAAATGGCAGAGATGGATTTCCATATGGACTATCTTACGTTTTCAGCGTCTTTTCTTCCCAATTTCGACCGTAAGACAGGGGTGGCCCGAAGCACTCAGGCCAGGGGGGGGGGGGGTGAGACCCCTCATTTCAACGACTCATGGATCGTAATATACGACTCGCAGGTACCAACAAATATGAACTGTTGCAACTATGCGGCAATGGCGCACATTCCCAACCAACAAATAACAGAGCCCCGGTGTAAAACTAGCTGCAATGCATCAGCTGAAATTATCCTTGTAATCAAAATTTGTGTATTCATACCTTCATAGCCTCAGCTTTACATTTCAACTTTCGCATAAGAGGAAAGCTTTCAACGCCTGTACCCTGGACAAAATTAAAGCAAGCGCCGCAGGCGAATTTTTGTGTTGCGAGAGCAACACTTTGGTTTTGTCCTCGTTTTTTTTGTTTTTTTTGTTTTTTTTTCCTATGACTCCGATTTCATTTTATTCCTGGTAACTGAGAAGGGTCTAACCTGTGCGGTTTTTACGGAAAGTGTGGACCTTAGGCCGGATTGATGAATATGACATTACATTTTGGAAAGCTCCGTAGAACTCTTGCCTGGGGCCAATAAGGATGGTTTTTGCTTGTCCTCGAGCCAGAGCCTACGGTTTGCGAAGTGAAGTGGAGTTGTATAGCCTATGTCAGAGAGGACTATCTGAAGTTGTGTAGCGAACCTTTCGTTTCATCAAAAGATGTTTCTGCTTTCGAGTGGAAAGCTCCGTTCTAGCACGCAAGCAGGCAGGCACCATTTTCAAATTGAAGATGGACTAAAATCTATAAGTGTTAAATATATGCGGCAGTTACCCGGCCCCACAGCCAACATATCTTCTTTGAGTGATAAATAGAAAAATCTACAGAGACAAAAAAGTGGTTTTTTCCCACGGGTCCGAAAGTGCTGCCATCTATTGTTTCTGTCCATGTCTGCGACGATTTCAGCTGAGTTTATAATTTTTTTTTTTTGCACTTTGGTTTGTGGTAGAGTAACGGTATCAGATGTGCCTCTTAAACTTTAAAAGTTCTCTCATTGCTAAAGAAACTAGAGCTTATCCTTTGCTCCTTTCTAAGTCGTGACGTTAGAAAGTTGGCCTACGGCAAAAAAGTCAACTTTTGAACTAAGACAGGTAGAATTTTTTTTTCGACGGCAATCGATAGCCATTGATGAGCTGATCAAAGTATATGTCATCCATTTTTTGGTACAAAAATTCCTTCATGAGATACACCAGTTTGAAAATTTCAAAGGGGTTGACAACTTCATAGTAAGGTACATTGAAACCAAAAATAGGCGATACCAGTTATGATACATATAGGGGACTTTTAAGCAACAGTCGACTGTTAGCCAATAATCATCTCCGGTAATGAGGGGTTTGCAGCTTTTGCTAGTTGGTATACCTGTTATTTGTTTCCGGTGTATTCGATGGTAAGAACAATTTGGTTCCCAATGGTAAGATATGCAAGGGACTTGTAAGTAATAATCACCTGTTCTGCTACAATCATCTTCTGCGATGATGGGTTTGCAGCTTTTGCTAGCTGGTGTACCCATTATTTGTTTCCGGTTAACTTAATGTATATCACGGGAGAGGGACTTGTAAGTAGGAATCGGTTCACGAGGGGCTAGGAATTTTTTCAAATGGGTGCACATTGTATTCGATTTCTATAAATCTGACGGTAAGAAAGTTTGTGTCGATGGTCTATCACTGTAACCGAGGATTAACTGTTTACACAACGGATACAAACGAAAATGTAAAGCAATGAGGTAGTTTCATAATAATTAATAGTGTCATCTATGGTATTTTAATCCTGAAAAGTTGCGGATAGCTTTCTGTTACCAACTAGATTATATAAGATATTGTTCCAAGTTTTCATCCGTCACGATATCTACGATTGAAAAGGATAAAGTTCAACTTCGACGGCAATCGATAGCCGCTGATGAGCTGATCAAAGTATATGACCTCCATTTTTTTGTAAAAAAATTCCTTTATGAGATACACCAGTTTGAAAGTTTCAAGGGGTTGACAACTTCAGTAGTAAGGTACACCCTAAAATCAAAAATAGGCGATACCAGTTGTGAGACATTTAGGGCGACTGTTAGCTCATAATCATCTTCGGCAATGAGGGGTTTGCAGCTCTCGCTAGTTGGCGTACCTGTCATTTGATGAACAATTTGGTTCCCAAATGTAAAACATGCAAGGGACTTGTAAGTAATAATCGGCTGTTACGCTACACAAATCTTCAGCGATGAGGGGTTTGCAACTTTTGCTAGTCGGTGTACCCATTATTTTTATCCGGTGAACTTGATGTCTATCACGGGAAAGAGACTTGTCAGTAGAATCGGTGCACGAGGGGCTAGAAATTTGTGCAAATTGTTGAACATTGTATTCGATTTATATAAATCTGACGGTAAGAAAGTTTGTATCGTTGGTGTATCGCTGTAACCTAGGATTTACTGCTAAACGCAACGGGTACAAACGATACTGTAATGTAAAAAAGGTAGTTTCGTAATAATTAATAGTGTCATCTATGGTATTTTAATCCTAAAAAGTTAAGGATAGCTTTATAATACCAACTAGATTATATAGGATATTATTCCAAGTTTTCATCCGTCACGATGTCTACGATTGAAAAGGATAAAGTTCAACTGACTGCAAAGTCAATTTAGTCCCTTTTTCCGATATTCTTTTGTTGTGATTAGGGCAATCGATAGCCCTTGAAGAGCTGATCAAAATATATGCCATCCATTTTTTTGAACAAAAATCCTTCATGAGATAAACCAGTTTGAAAGTTTCAAGGGGTTGACAACTTCAGGAGTAAGGTACGCACTGAAACCAAAAATAGGCGATACCAGTTGTGAGACATGTAAGGGACTTGTAAGCAACAGTCGACTGTAAGCAACAGTCGACTGTTAGCTCATAATCATCTTCGGCAACGAGGAGTTTGCAGCTTTTGCTAGTTGGTATACCTGTTATTTGTCTCAGGTGTATTCGATGGTAAGAACCATTTTGTTCCCAATTGTAAGACATGCATGGGACTTGTAAGTAATAATCGGCTTTTATGGTATAATCATCTTCAGCGATGAGGGGTTTGCAACTTTTGATAGCTGGTGTATCCATTATTTGTTTCCGGTGAATTTGATGTCAATCACGGGAGACGGACTTGTAAGTAAGATCGGTTCACGAGGGGGTAGAAATTTTTGAAAATTTCTGAATTGGTGCAAATTGTATTCGATTTCTGTAAATATGACAGTAAGAAAGTTTGTATCGATGGTCTATCGCTATAACCTAGGATTAACTGTTTACGCAACGGGTACAAACGATACGGTAATGTAAAACAATAAGGTAGTTTTGTAATAATTAATAGTGTCATCTATGGTATTTTAATCCTGAAACGTTTCGGATAGCCTTCTTCCGATATTGTTTTGTTGTTGGTTTTACAACGCTAAAGAACAGCTTTTGATTATGTGATTATTCTTTTTAGAACAAACCGTTTTAAAAGCTTCGATAAGTTGACAATTTCAGCATTTAACCGACAGCGAAGAAACAAAACCAAAGTGTTGCTCTCGCAACACTTTAGCCGGCGAAGCCGGACAAAGGTTGCCGCAACGGGTCGCTGTCACTACCGCAACACGTCAGTTCGCATAAACGTCAGTTCGCCTAAACCAAAAATCCGACAGTTCGTCAACACGTCAGTTCCTCTACACGTCAGTTCCACTACACGTCAGTTCGTCTACACGTCAGTTCATCTAAACGTCAGTTGCACTACACGTCAGTTCGCCTACCGTCAGTTGACATAAACGTCAGTTGACATAAACGTCAGTTCAGTCACCGTCAGTTCACCTATTTTAGAAATCCGTCAGTTCGTCAACACGTCAGTTCAGCTACACGTCAGTTCCTCTACACGTCAGTTCGCTTACCGTCAGTTGACATAAACGTCAGTTGACATAAACGTCAGTTGACATAAACGTCACTTCGCCTACAAAATCCGTCACCACCCCCAGAGATTCAGACCCGCCTATTAGTTCGAAGTCGACTGGGTCACCGAAAGCAATTAAGCAGAGGGAATAAAACCCAGGGGATTAATAAAAAGAAGCCGACATTTGCGCTTATTGATGAGGGTAAAATTAGTTAAGAATCACCGGGAGCTTGCAATCAGATCCGGCAGACGGGGCTAGTCAAACGAAAACTGAAAAATATGAGGTGAACGTATAATTAAACACAAATAAGGGCTTAACAACCATCGCAAGGTGAAGGACCAAAATGTGCCAGTGATTCTCAATCTTTTCCGAAAGGGTACCGGAAACAGTGAAGGACGAACTCTTTTCTCTTGGCTCTTGGCCAGTGCTTCCTCTATTGTCTTCAAACAAGACCAAAGGTTTCGACGGGATCCCACAAATTTCATATCTGATCCAGACAGTTGGATCTTGTAGATAAATATCCGGTCTTCGCCAACCAATTTTTTACTGGAATTTATAAACAGAGAGACGTGGATTCAGCTTGTGTGTTTACTCCTATAAGTCGTATATACTTTGACGAAATTGATCAAAACTTCCAGCTGCCTTACTGCTCACATATTTTCCGGTTTCTGCCTGGTTGCTATTTATAAGCTATTTATAAGCAAATCTTGTTGAATATCTAATATTCCAGTGAAGTTTCGTCGTCCTAGCTCATCTGGAAGAACCTTAACTCGCGATCACCGGAATCCCAGACCCCCCCCCCCCTCCAACTCCCCCCACAATACCCGGAGCCAATCCGGCTCTGTAAATGATGCCCAGAGCATCTGTTTGTTATTCTACAATGTTCGATCCCGATCACACCAGTCTAAGCGGGTCTAGTATCCCCCCCCCTCAACAGTTGTCGGATCTCGGATCCGATCCGGAAATGACGAAGATCGCCACAGGGATATGTCCTCTGTTCATTTATTAAATTTCACTCGAATCCGATCGTCCGTTCCAAAGTTGCGCATGACTCAATATTCAGGATTTCCCTCCCTCCACTCCCCCCAAGATTATCATATCGAAGATTTTTTTTTTATTTCCATGTCAGTTTGAACGGGTCCCTGATATGCCTGCCAAGTTACGTCATGAAAATCCCCAGAAACTGGAATTTCGGGAAAACCCCTACACCCCCACCCCCCAAGTGTCCGGATCCAGTCCAACTGTGTAAAAGATTAACCTGGAGCAGATGTTTGTTCTTCCCAGTAAGTTTCACTCCGATCCCTCCATTCTAACCGTTTCTCGAGATTTCCAGTCTCACCCTCCCCCCCCCAACTCCCCCCTAGCTATCGAATCTGGTCAAGACTTTAATCAGACATATATAATCTATTCAGTTGCTAAGTTTCATTCCAATCCGATCACCCGTTCGGAAGTTACACACTGCTCAATTTCCCGGATTTTCAAGTTCGCACCGCCCTCCACTCCCCCATATGGTCGGATTGGGAAACTGATTATTTCCAGGTTAGTTTGGTTGGGTTGCTGATATGCCTGCCAAGTTTCATTGTCCTAGTACATCGGGAAGTGCCCTAATTCGAAAAAATGTGACAAAAAAACCGGACCGACCGACAGACCGACGGACGGAATTGTGATCGGTATATGGCACTTGAGCCAGAGGCTGCAAGTGCCATGAAAAAAAATATTCCTTGAGCCCAAGCTGACTTTGAAAAATATATTCAAATAATGCATACAACGGGTACGTCTGCTACGATTCATTGGCAGGGATGAACATTAACAGCCTGACGAGGACCCTTGCCAAGAAGGGCCAAATATCGCTGCCAAAGCATCGTAGCTGACGTACCCGCTGTATGCATTATTTACAAAAAAAAAATGGAAAATAAATATTTTTCTACTTAAATACAGACAGTTTTAACACAGAGTGAACCAGACTGTTTTAAAACTTTATACCGCAGTCAAAAATTTCGAAAATCAGACTCCTTCATGGTAAAAATCGACCAGATTACTTTCCAAACAACAGTGTGTCGCAGACAAAAATGTTTAAGATGTATGTGTTTTCTGTAAAAACCCTAAGTCGCTTACTTACCCGATCCGACCATCGTGGGGAAGTAGTCAACTCATCGTGGATTTCAAAAGTTTATATTCCAAAAACATATTTTGTGTGAACTGATGACGCAATCATTAGTCTCATAGGCCTAACTATCCCTCAGCGATGAAAAACAAGACCAAAGGTTTCGATGGGATCCCAAAAATTCAATATCTGATCCAGACAACTGGGTCTTGTCTTAGCCAGATCCAGTCATCGCCAGACTCCTTGAACATTCTTACAATTAAAATTCAGAAACAGATTAAGGCCAAATAGCTAATCATCTGAGAAAAACTTGCTACCACTACCGCCAATTTCCCGATTTCGGCCAAACTCCAGAACTAAATGTCCGGCGAAAAAAAAAGAAATGAACTCTGGGTATCTTCTTTCCCCAATAATGAACATCTAGTCAACTTCAAATAAAAATTTAGCTTATAACACATTTTCCGAGTCCAGCCGGATTCCGGTTGAACTATATGTCCGGGTAAAATATGATTGTCACACACGGAGTCAGCATCTCTTCTTACCCCTAAATTGGTTATCTAATCAACTAGAAATAGAACTTTAACTTCTACCAATTTTCCGGTTTTGGCCGGATTCCGGGCAAACTACATGTCTGGATAGAAAATTGTTTTCACATAAGTGTTCAGCATGTCTTCTTGCCCTAAATCGAACATCTAATCAACTTCAACTAAAACTTTTAATTTTAACAAACTTTCCGGTTTGGGCCGGATTCCGGTCGAAATACTTGTCCGTCGAGAAAATGGTTTTCAACACCGTGTTCAGCGTGTCTTCCTACCCCTAAATCGAACATCTAATCAGCTTAGAATAAGACTTTTACTTTTAACAAACTTTCGGGTTTGGGCCGGATTCCGGGCGAACTACTTGTTCGATAACAAAATGATTTTCACCATCGTGTTCAGCATGTCTTCTTACCCCATAATCGACTATCACATTAGCTGTTTCAAAATATTTTGTTTGCCCCTTAATTTGAAACCCCTCCCCCACCCCTAAATGTAGGGGTACAAAGCCCATCTTCGAACTTGACTTGTCCGACGACCCAACGAATCCTCATACCAAGTTTCATCAAAATATCTCATTCCCTTCGAGAGTTATCGTGCTTACAGACGGACGGACAGACAGACGGACAACTTTTGCGATGTCATAGGTATCCCTCCACTTACGTTTTGGGATCACAAAAGTAAGAGCTGGAAGCTCAAATGGCACTTGCAAGGCTGGGTCAGATTAAAGTGATGGTCAGAAGTATTGTTTCCACTTTTTGGTTAAGATTCGCACTATAAGGGTGCTGATAATTAATTTCTAAGAAAAACCCTTGAGGCAAAAAGGATCATGTACATGGCGATCGTGAAAAAGTAAATTTTGCTTAAAAGTGTTTTTTGTATTTTGCGGTTAAGATGAGTTCTTTAAGGAATGGTGATCTCTAACCCAATGATGTCAAGTTTCTAATACTCCAGCAAAGTTTTATGGTCCTAGCACATCTGGAAGTACCTTAACTCACGATCACCGGAATTCCGGACGCCCCCCCCCCCCCCTTCTCCCTCGAATCCGGTTCGATTCTGTCAGTAACGTACCTAGGACTTGTGCCTGTACTTCCCACAAAGTTTCATCGTGATCGCTCCACTCTATGCGCGTCACAAGATTTCCGGTTCTCCCCTCCGACCCCCCCTCCCAGTTGATCGGATCTGGTCCGGACTTGAAACGGGACATCTGAGACATGGGATCTTTTAAGATATAAAGTTTCATTAAGATCCGATAACCCGTTCGAAAGTTATGCATGCCACTAATTCCCGGATTCCGCCGTCTCCCCCACGACTGTCGGATGGGGGAGTGACTGTTTCCAAGTTAATCTGGTCGGGTCCCTGATATGCCTACCAAGTTTTATCGTCCTAGTCCACCTAGAAGTACATTAACTACGGATCGCCGGAATCTGGAACCCCCCTCCAGCTCCCCCCATAATGTCCGAATCCGATCCAGTTCTGTCAGTTGTTTATCTTGAGCTTGTTCTTGTTCTTGCCACTAAGTTTCATTCGGATCGCTCCAATCTAAGAGTTTCACACGATTTCCAGTTCCCCCCTCCAACTCCCCCCCCCCCGATTCATCGGATCCGGTCCGGACTTGATATGAGATATCTGAGACACAAGGTCTTTCCGGATATCAAGTTTCATTAAGATCCGATCACCTCTTCGAAAGTTATGCATGCCCCTGTTTTCTGGATTCCCCCACCTCCCCCTCCCCCCAAGATGGTCGGATCGGTCAAGTGACTATTTCCAAGCTAGTTTGGTCGGGTCCCTAATATGCTTGCCAAGTTTCATCGTCCTAGAACTTCTGGAAGTACCCTACTCGAGAACAGTGGACCGACCGACCAAAAAGTGATCGGTATATGGCGGAGCTGCAAGTGCCATAAAAATCTAATTGTGTTTTAGTTGCCCAGCAATTAGTATTTATATCTTGAAGTTGTAAGCTAGCTCTCTTCAAAATACATTTATCAGAACCGACTGTCCTTATTCGCCTCCCTTACCCCAGCTTAGCGAAGCTATCAATTACAATGAGAGTTTTCCCTTGTGTCTACCAACCGTATTCTTTCTTTCGTAACGTGAACCAAAACTGTCAGAATTGACGAGAGGCTCCTGACTTAATTTTTGCCCTCATTAAAAGTGAATTGTCGGCTTCTCTCGCCCCTGGGCGAGCTTCCGTAACTATCCCGTCGACAACAACATGTGAGCAAACTTCCGGAAAATGTGTGTGAACTGACGTTTATGCCAACTGACGTTTATACCAACTGACGTTTATGCCAACTGACGTTTATGCCAACTGACGTTTATGCCAACTGACGCTTATGTGAAGTGACGGTAGGCGAACTGACGGTAGACGAACTGACGTGTAGATGAACTGTCGGATTTTAGGATTAGGTGAACTGACGTGTAGGTCTACTGACGTTTATGTCAACTGACAGTAGGCGAACTGACGTTTGGTCAACTGACGTGTAGGGCAACTGACGTGTTGGCCAACTGACGTGTTGGTCAACTGACGTGTTGATGAAGTGACGTGTTGATCAACTGACGGATTTTTGGGGGTCAACTGACGTGTAGGCGAACTGTCGGAAAATGTTGGCGTACTGACGGAATTCTGTGGCGAACTGACGTTTATGTCAACTGACGTGTTGCGGTACTGACGGGACCCCGCCGCAACACTTCACGTTGCCCGGGCAACGTAGGTCTAGTCTTTAATCTGCCTTTGTCTAGAAAGATTCTAGCCAGCCATTAATGTCTAAAGATATGGGAAGGTGGAGCTCCAAAAATCTTCTAGTGGAGTGCAGGATTCGTCTTGATGAAAGCGTCGTGCACGCAGAAACTGTTAATCAGTTTGAACCAGCCGTGGCTTACATCGCTGATATTCCGTTTAGTGGTACAAGTTCATGAAAATTCAATGAAGGCGAAAGCCTGTGAATTTGAATGATGTATTGTGCACTGCCCTATAGGGCATAAGCGCTCATTAAAAATGTAAACAACAAACAAACACATAGACACAAGTTTAAAAAACTTGAATCACAAATAAGAACTAAGCTAATGCGGGGGTGAACAGTTAAAGTTTAATTGAAAAGACAGCTTATCCTTCTATCTTGTATTGGATGCATTTAATTATTTTTAATCTGCGAACAGTTTTTTTTTTATTTTTTCATCGTGGGCTCTAGTAATGACGTTCAGAAGATGCACTGCTGGTCTTACTAGACAAAACCCATCCAGACGCGGAGAATTTGGATTTCAAGAAAATGGTGCATTTCAGTGGCTAACAAAGCGAAGCCCTCTAAGAAAGCCCGCTGTTGCGTGTAACACAAAAATACAGATTTTTCAGCAATCGTGTTCCGTCATAGCCTGTCGGAGGGGGTAAATTTCGAGAGCAGGTTTTAAATTATCAGTAGTGTTTAGTGGATTTATATTATGAGTCAACATCTCTTTTCTTTTAGAATTGACACGTGCCAAGAAGGTGATGATTCCACTTGCGAAGTGGGTGAGACTTGCAAAGCGGACGATTTTGGTGCATCTTGCTTCTGTAGGAACGGTTGGGGAAGGAAGAATCCTCGTTTGTCCTGTGTTGGTAAGTTTCTTACACTTTTGCAAGTCCTGCTTTCTCGAAACACCGAGATTTGTGCTCTGTGTCGGGCAGTTTCTGCGTTAGAGCTCTTTTCTCCCTATAACCGTGGACTGAATGTTTTTAGTCGTACGGACAGTGATGCCCCTAGTGAGGGATGATTAGTAAAAATAATAATATTTATTGGACAAAATAGCAAAGATAGCTAGCAAAGGTACGTCAACATAAGCAATCATTAATTTCGAGAAGAAATACGTGAAATTGTCAGTGACAGATAATAGAACTAACAATACTAAGAATTATTAAAGGACACCTGAATGAAGAGTACCAAGTATCATCCCTATCTGTATGACTTCCATTAACATTGCCTGCAGAAAATCCAATCCAAATACGAAATAGTGTTTCCAATCTATAATTTTTGCTCCATTTTGCATCTGTCCTTATTTCAGTACCAAACAATTTTAGAAGTAAACAAATGTCTCCAATCAACCAATCGTCTGGAATATGTTTTAACCTGTTAAGCCCAAACGTATATCTAGAAGAAATTTCAATACGATCCGGCCAGCGCTGTACAAGATTTGAATGAATTGCGCTTTTTGTCTTGTAGTCTGCATGTGCAAACCTCCAGAAATGAACATCCCTATTTTAAAAACGTCACGCTCAGGAGAAGAATGCTCTCCGTGGCCATGTCTGTAAATGCATTCTCAATGGTGTGTTCAAGTATGGTTTCATTGTTCAGGTGTCCTTTAAACAAGCTGATAAAATAGGCACAAAAGAGTCTAAACATCACTCCGTAGCGGCGACTAGATAATTGGGTAGTTTGACAGGTTAGTGGACGTGTCGGGTACAGAGATTGGCGAATCCGAGCATGAAAGGATCCAAATCCGATTCCAGATCCACCATTCATGCTGAGGATTCGAATCTGGAATCGAATCCAACCTTCACAACATTAAATCATGTACATAGGTTAGAGTTTAAAAATAAGTAGTGATACAAAAGTACTGAATGCCTAAGGCAAATGAGGCGGTTAATTGGACGATGTAAAACATATTTCTAGGTTTTCAGTGTGTTTGTTATAGTATGGGTTTCCTCTCGGCAACCAGGAATGACTTTGGGGCTAGTTAGGTCCAATACCTCAAGCACAGAGTGGAAAAATTGGGAAAAGATTAGAAATTCGCCTGACAAGCATAAGATTGGAACCCGGCCAAAAGGACGAATCTTGGAATCGAATCCGAATCCGGATTTGGGTTCGCCCATCTCTGGTGGGGTATAGGTATAGGTAATATCCTTTACTTCGTAGTTGCTATTACCAGCGTACTTTACCATCTTTTACGGAAGAAGCTATGAAGTAATCAATTTGGTTTGATTAGTGCCAATATTTCGCTCTCGAGCGTCAATTCACAAAAATCCAGCTAAAACGGGTGCTCACCCGGGAAAGCTAAATGGGGGGCTGGCAGTAAGGCTAGTTCAAGGTTACCAAGAAACTCGGTTGACATCCAGCTTGTACATCGGGTTCGGGGTTCTCGAGTGTTTGAGACTCTCAGTCGCATGTTTCGAGCTTAATGTTTATTTTTTATTTCGTGCAGTTACTACATTATTGAAGGCTCAGTGTATTTTTTCTTTTTCTTGTCTGTACTGCACTATTTTCCTCTTCTTAAAGGACACCTGAATGAAGAGTACCAAGTATCATCCCTATCTGTATGACTTCCGTTAACATTGCTTGCAGAAAGCCCAATCCAAATACGAAATAGTGTTTCCAAGCTATGATTTTTGCTCCATTTTGCATCTGTCCTTATTTCAGTACCGAACAGTTTTAGAAATTAACAAATGTCTCCAATCAAGCCTTCTTCTGGAATATTTTTTAACCAGTTAAGCCCAAACGTATATCTAGAAAAATTCCAATACGACCCGGCCAGCGCTGTACAAGATTTGAATGAATTGCTCTTTTTGTCTTGGAGTCTGCATGTGCAAACGTCCAGAAATGAAC
The DNA here is from genome assembly GCA_023053575.1 of Branchinecta lynchi. Taxonomy (NCBI): domain Eukaryota; kingdom Metazoa; phylum Arthropoda; class Branchiopoda; order Anostraca; family Branchinectidae; genus Branchinecta; species Branchinecta lynchi. The sequence continues at coordinate 9,073,586 of JAKZAP010000004.1, forward strand.
ATCCCTATTTTGAAAACGGCACGCTCAGGAGAAGAATGCTCTCCGTGGCCATGTCTGTAAATGCATTCATTCTCCATGGTGTGTTCAAGTATGGTTTCATTGTTCAGGTGTGCTTTAAGCGCGTAAATAAGATTTCATGATCATCATCATTATCGGTGATGTTCCTAGTTAAGACATTTGTGTCCGAAACCCATCGTTACAATTTGCCTCAAAGGAAGGGAGTTGAAGTACTGAATTCGTAACTGAATAATTTTCATAAATGATGAATCGGAATTGGAATTGAACATAATGAGCTGGGTGTTTCCCAAAATCACCACGATCTTATTGCCCACTTTCACAATGCCACGCTCAGAATACCGAAGATCAAAATGCCTACGGCTCAAAACGCCCACGGTTCAAAATTCCCACAAGTTTGGTCTAAGACCCAGAAGTCGAAATCGTCCAAAATGCCGACGTCTCAAACTCGGGCTCAAAATGCTGACCGATCAAACTGTTTGCAGGTGAGGTCAGAACCATCCTAGGACAATGGACAAAGAGATTATAAGGGACAGAATTACCACGGGAATGGTATTGAAACCATAGTTGATCAGTTCAGAATCGTTTGTGTGAAAGTACAGAATCGGACCTGCTCCGGATCGGCGCTGGAGCCGATCTTAGACCCAGAAGCCAAGGAATGATGCGAAAAGATCAGCTAGTTAAAGCTCTTAAAGAAAAGTTACAAGAGGGTCCCTTGTCCGTCAGAGCCTTGCTCATGAAACTCCAGCGCTTTTTCAGCATCTAACTACGGGGCCGTACACCTGTTTTTTTTTTTGTAAAAAGTTTATCCCGTATTATATTATAATTGAGATTGTACCAGTTCAGCATACGATTCTTGCTGTTCTGAGACTCGGTCTACTCCTCCCATTGGTCACTCCCCCTGATTACAGTTTGCTACGGATTGGACATCCCAAATAATTCAATCGTGGGCATTATGAACCGTGGGCAATTGTACCGTATTCTTCAAAACTCCGCTTATACATTTTCATATAATTTTTGGCCCCAGTTTTGTGTAAGCCATCTGCGTGAAGAAAGTAGGAACTTAGAAAGTTAAAACTAATCTACCTGTTAGATGGTGCTCATGTCGTCATCTAACACTTGGCACAATTTAACAGAATACCAAATCAGCATGTTAACTCAGTTTTCAAAAGATTTTTCAGGTAGCACAGTTTTGAAGAACACGGTACAATAGTGGGCATTATCAATGTTAGCCAGTGAGCTAGTCTCGAAATCAAGGTGCTAGAGGCGCCCAAGTAACTCCTGAAATAATAATAAAAGCATAGTGAAATCTGAAAATTGGTAAACTGGTGCAGGCATTGAACGTGACCGATATGAGAGGTTTTCCTTCACCCCAAGCTGACCGCTTTTAATTTTTGGTGGTGCTAGACGGGTGAGTAAGCTCAGACTTTATCTCGGCCGTTCTTGGCAAGAATTCTGTTTAGACAGTGTCGCCAGATCGTGATCCGAAAACGAAGCCTGCAGAGAATCACCAAAAGAATCCCAACATGTTCGTCGTTCGGCCGAAAATGGCCAGTATGGAAGCACTGTCTTCAGAGCATAGTCAAAAGTATGAAATTTCGATATGAGATAGTATGAGAGAGGGGCAGAGGAGAGCGTCATTTTGGAAGTGGGGCAGCCCTCCTTTGGCATTAGCCCCAGAATCCTAGAAACTGGGAGAGGGCAATTAGATTAATAGCAAAAAATGCTCGCTAAATTGCAATACAGTTATTCCTTCCAGACTAAGAATCTCCTTTTGTTTGCAGAATTAGTCAACTTCGCATTGTCTCTTCGGCTCGATCGTTTGTCGGGAAAACAAGTCACGTTTTCGAAAGACTTGGAGAATCCGTTGACCCCCGCCTACAGAGAGCTTACGACAGAGTCCAAAACCGCGGTAAGTTTTTCTCACATGCGGAATTTGCTTGTTATAGGGCTTCTAGCGATTTTCCGGCATAGGCATACGATTTTTAAACTGTTTCAATCGTGATAGTCGATGATGGGGTAAGAAGACATGCTGAACACGATGGTGAAAACAATTTCCTCGACGGACAAGTAGTTCGCCCAGAATCCCGCCCAAACCGGAAAGTTTGATTAAATTAAAACTTTTATTTGGAGTTGATCAGATGTCAGATTTAAGGCAAGAAGACATGCCGAAAACTTATGTGAAAACAATTTTCTACCCAAACCGGACCCAAACCAAACCGGAAAATTGTTAGAAGATAAAGTTTTATTTGTAGTAGATTAGATAACCGATTTAGGGGTAAGAAGAAATGTTGAATCCGTGTGTGACAATCATATTTTACCCGGACGTATAGTTCGACCGGAATCCGGCTTGAGTCGGAAAATTTGTTATAAGTTAAATTTTTTATTTTAAGTTGATTAGATTGGGGAAGAAGATACCCTGAGCTCGTTTTTTAGCTTTCTTTTTTCGCCGGACAAGTAGTTCTGGAGTTCGGCCGAAACCGGGAAATTGGCAGAAGTGGCAGGAAGTTTTCGTCAAAACAGATATGACTTATAGGGGTATCTGAGCTTGGTTTTCTCAGATGATTAGCTATTTGGCCTTAATCTGTTTCTGAATTTTAATAGTAAAAATGTTCAAGGAGTCTGGCGATGACTGGATCTAGTAAGACAAGACCCAGTTGTCTGGAACAGATATTGAATTCTTGGGATACCATCGGAACCTTTCGTCTTGTTTGCTACGATGATTAAAATATAGAATAATATGGACATCACTCAGATGGCGCTTTATACAATGGACTTGTACCGTGACAAATAAACTGGAAACAAATCTTTAAAATGAACTTAGAGTCTAGGACTCCCGTGTCGGACATCTTAGACATACCCGGACCAGACGTCCTGGGTTCAAAGCTCGGCTGAGGAACATTTTTGTCTTTCAGTTCACTACATATAAAAGAATAATATGGGTTTTAAATTTTAAGGGCAAAATGAAGATTAAATAATGACGAATACAGAAATTTGTTATTTAATGAATTTAGTTAAATTGGGTTTGCACACTATGTTCAGAATGGTATATAACATTTTTTATTCGTGGTAACTCAAAAAGTCATCTCACCTAGGATTTTGCAAAATTTGCGGGAAAGAAGTTTAGCACTTGTGTTGTAAGTGAATATCAGTTTTCTTATGGGATGACTTCGAAGAGCGCATTCCAGTTGTCGTTTTTGCAAAGCAACCGTAGTATCAGATACCACGGTAACAGCAAAAACGACAAAATGTAGATCAAGTTACCGTGGAATCAGATACCATGGTATCTGCAAAAATGCAACTATTATATATAGTCATTGACCTGACGACTTATTACTTTTCAGATCGATTCACTCCTTACCCGATCGTTGCTCCCGATCTACATTGGCTCAGAAATCACCGGCTTTGACAAGCACAACGGCCGTGTCATTTCCAACATTAGCCTACAGTTCGAAGCATCGCCTATAACAACCAGTCCGTCGTTTAGGAATGAGTTAAATCGACAGTTGACAAACACGATAGAAGGGTTCAGCAATCGCCTTGGGTCTAGTCAGCTGTTTGTCGATGGCACTCAGAGTCCTGTTATTTCGATTCAAGGTATTTTTCCTTTTAATCTTCTCGTAAGGTAACGTAAAGGACAGTTTTATTAAGATGAGGGTTGATCTAAAGCAAACAAAAAATACAAATTGGCGGTTTCCTATAGAATTGACCGTTCTTCGTTAGATTAAATAATCGTAAGGGACGACATTCACATAGTTCTTGAAACAAGAACCAAATTAAAACAAATAAGTACGTACATCAATACATGCATTTTAGAACGAATTAAGCTCATTTAGGCTATTGCAGCCCTAATTCAGTCGGAGGATACTTCTGCAGCTCTATCCATTCTGACCATCGAGCCTGGTGTCTGCCATGAAGCTATGTAAACTGGCCGTCGTGCCTGCTCTCTGCCATGAAGCTATGTAAAAGTACTTATTTTGAATAATCGAAACTAAATGAACCTGAACCTGAAGCAGAATATATTTTCATCATTAGTTAAGGCGTTGTACTTTTATGGGCCCAGGTTTGGATCATCGCAATTGCCGCTCGATTCGTCTACGGAACTGGTGGCGCGGTTCCATGTGCTACCATAAACAGGCTTCAAAGTTTGGACAGAGAGCCAAGCCATCAGTGTATTTAAATCCAATATATAAAATAAGCTGGCTTTTCAGTTGAAACCAAAGCAAAATCGATCTGAGCTAGACGGTCGTCTTTCATTTTTAGCGCAAAGAAAACCTTAACAAAGAAAACTTAAAAATAAAACCAAATAAGAACAGAAAATAAAAAAAATGCAAGAAATCAAAACGGTAAAGTAATTTTTTTCTACGGGTAGGTAATTTCGTCTTCGAGCATCGACAAGCGCAAGCACAGATTGCGAAGAATCATTTTATTTTTTCAGTAGAACTCCCTGACCTCAACGTCAAATTTTCGTCTTAGTTAGAATGTCCGTGTGCGGGTTACCAAGAAGAATTACTGAAGAACGAAAAATCTTAGTATATAGCTTAGACCCTGTTCCTCCTGCAAATCCAGTGGCACTTAGTACTTAGTGACACGTGTCATCAGTGGCAACCACTACCAGTCGTCTCTCATAGAAGACGCTGCCCAGACATCTTCCAATTTCTTTATTTCCCATGTTTTCTTTTTTTTGTGATGTGTTAATTTTTTGATAGAGTAAAATTGATTGATTGATTGATTCGGGATGGATAGAGGCGTTGATATTGCGGAGATCCGACGGGTAGGCGCGGTGAGTAATATTTTTCAATCGCCCTCTTCCTCTGGATTCCTGCGGTTACCACTGGAGTTTAGGGTCCAGAAAAACAAGACCAAAGGTTTCGATGGGATCCCAAAAAGTCAATATTTGATCCAGACAACTGGGTCTTGTCTTCGCCAGACTCCTTGAACGCTTTTACTATTAAAATTCAGAAACAGATTAAGGCCAAATAGCTAATCGTCTGAGAAAACAAAGTTCAGATATGGATTCAGCATGTGTGTTTACCCCAATAAGTCATATCTGTTTTGACGAAAACTTCCTGCCACTTCTGCCAATTTCCCGGTTTCATTCGAATTCCCGAACTACTTGTCGGGCAAAAAAACTAAGCTAAAAAACGAACTCAGCGTATCTTCTTTCCGCAATATTGAATATCTAATCAACTTCAAATAAAAATTTAACTTATAAAATTTTTCCGGCTCCAGTCGGATTCCGATCGAACTATATGTCCGGGCGAATAATGATTTTCATACACGGACTCAGCATCTCTTCTTACCCCTAAGTCGGATATCTAATCAACTAAAAGTAAAACTTTAAATTTTTCCGGTTTCGGCCGGACTCCGGGCAAAGTACTTGCTCGGGTAGAAAATTGTTTTCACACAAGTCAGCATGTCTTCTTACCCCTAAATCGAACATCTAAGCAACGCCAAATAAAACTTTTACTTTTAACAAACTTTCCGGCTTTGGCCGGATTCCGGGCGAACTACTTGTCCTGAGAGAAAATGGTTTTCACCGTCGTGTTCAGCATGTCTTCCTACCCCTAAATCGAACATCTAATCAACTTCAAATAAAACTTTTACTTTAACAGATTTCTGGTTTTGGCCGGATTCCGGGCCAACTACTTGTCCGGCACAAAAATGGTTTTCACCATCGTGTTCAGCATGTCTTTTTACCTCTAAATCGAACATCTAATCAACTTCAAATAAACTTTTACTTTTAACAAACTTTCCGGTTTTGGCCGGATTCCGGGCGAACTACTTGTCCGATGACAAAATGATTTTCACCATCGTGCTCAGCACGACTTCTTACCCCATTATCGACTATCACAGTATCTGTTTAAAAATATTTAATTTGCCCCTTAATTTAAACCCCCTCCCCCACCCCTAAATGTGGGGCTACAGAGCCCATCTACGAACTTGGCCTTACTCTTGACCCAAAGAATCCTCACACCAAGTTTCATCAAAATATCTCATTGCCTTCGAGAGTTACAGTGCGCACAGACGGACGGACGGACAGACGGACAACTTTTGTGATGTCATAGGTATCCCTCCACTTACGTTTTGGGATCCCAAAAATACATATAGAAAGGCCAAAAACCAAGTATAAACCTAAAAAGCAATTTCAGTTACCGCTGGAGTTTGGAGTCTGGTTCAGGAAGAAAATACGTATAGAAAAACCAAAACCAAGTAGAAACCTGAAAAACGATTTCGTGTAGCTATACTATTATTCCTTCTTTTAGATATCGACGAGTGCCAAAATCAAGATTCGAACGACTGCTCTGCGAACGCTACATGTAAGAACAACCTTGGATCCTTTTCCTGCGCGTGCAAGGTTGGGTTCACCGATAAGGCTAACACCGACCCGCGCATGGTCGGCCGTCTCTGCGTTCCTGCCATTTGCTCCAACGACTACTGTCACAACAGAGGAGATTGTCGGATGGAAGGACCGAAGAGAGTATGCTAGTAAGTAATAATAAAAGTATAGTAAATGTAAATAGTCATTAATAATGGTATATTGCAGAACTGACTTGGACTCTGCAGACATTAAAACAAAAAAAAGGTCACCGTGACTCTCATTTTGTGCCATCTTCAGTAGCGAAAGTCTTCGTCGAATTCGATTTTCCTTCGATTTTCCGAATATTTGCTATATAATAATATAGCGAGTTTTAATTATTTGGTTATTGTTCTATCGGTTTCTCTTTCTTTATTCGTCTTGTTACCATACTCCGTCTGTATACCAATACCCGACGAAAAATCATCTTAAAACAGTAGTATGAAGTTGCACGAAAAAGTAGCATGCAGTGCCAACTGATGCTACTACATGCTACTATAGCAAGACGGGATGCTACTGAATACTACTTCTTAAGATTAGCCCAGTGTGAGGTACATTAAATTAAAGGATTTTGTACTACTGCAAATTACTACTGCTGTTGGCACCTGAGCAGAAAATTATCAACTGCTAAACCCAACTCCCGGTTCTGCATAAAAGGGGAATGTTTGACGGAACACCTAGAGACTTTCCTCCGAGCAGAAATTTCACGCTGGTAAACTTTTCACTCGCGGCTAGATGTTGTTCAGGTTGGCCTGAGAAACTAACCGGAGTTTTGGGGTAAGATCAAAGAAAATGCGGTGTATTTTTATCGACTGGGTTCAACTTTATTGTCAAGTTGTCGAAATTATGCCATAGCCATACGCTAATGGAGAAGTTTTAAATGCAAGATGCAAGCGTAAACCTTTCGGAAATTTCCTCGTCACTACAAACAAATTAGCGGAGATTAAAACACTGTGTTTTTTATTTATTTTTTTCTTTCAATTAGGCTACTCCGCTTTTAAAAAGGAGGGTTAAAAAATAAATTACTAAATTGGGATACTTGCTTTTATAATTTGGAAAGAAATTTAGTTATAGTTGGTGGCTCTAAAATGGAATGTCAGATTTATGATCGTAGGTCTATCTTTCTAACTTGAGCCTCTAGAGGACTGATGCCAAGAAGGAACAAAACAGGACCATTGCCAAGAAGGGCCAAAATATCGCTAGCGTAAATCTCAGCTGACTTTCCGTTCAGCGCCATCAGATATGATTCGCAATCAGCTTAGGCTGAACGAGTAGGTTTCAAGTCGTGTGTGTCGTTAAGGACCCCCGTTGCTTATTCTTCATTTTATTTTATCCTTGCTCCCTTGTTGAATATATAAGCTTTGGAAATCCCCACCTTTCGCCATTGCTTTGTTTTGTACCTACAACTTTTTAGCGCTTTTCCCGGCCAGCCCAGTTTTGCTAGGCACGCAACGCAAACTTCGCAAAAAGCTTCAAGGTGCGCCGATAACTCTCGCGCATAAGGACATGATAAGCTTCAAAGTGTTGTTTTTCGTCTTGGAAGACATGGTAGGCCATCAAGTCCATGTTCGATTTAATCTTTTGCTTGGTTGTCCCACTTTTTCGCCGTGGGCCCATGGTCCATTCAGTTTTCAAGTATTTTGCGTCGGAGAGCAGGAAGGCTTGAAAGGGTTGACAAGCCCTAACAAGAAAATCGCTAATTTCACGTGGAAAGTAAAAGTAGCTATTTCATCAAGGAAAGATCATTTCTGGTAAGAGTTGCGCTTTAAAGAAGCATTGCTAAAGACAGTAAGTAAGTAATTTATTTGTAACCCGCGATTTTTGAAAAGCGAGTAATGAGAGAAAATAAATAAAAGACATGAAAGACACTCATTCTCAACCTTCTGCCCGGAAGCAGTGGATACTAACGTCGTGCGCTGGTTGGGCCCTGTTGTCCATAATTGTTTAAAGCGACGAGGCAACATCTAAAAGGGTAACACTTGCATCTTGAATTTTTAACTTCTCCCCCGTCAATGTATGGTGACATAATTTCGACAAGCGGAGCTATGACGAAATTATTGCGTGCTTTGGATTCTAAAGTGTTCCCGAATAACCCGAGTTTTCTTTCTTTCTAGCTGCCGAGGAAGCTTCGGAGGGGCTCAGTGCGACATTGACACAGAGGTAGTTGGTGTAGCTCTTGGGGCATCCGTAACTGCCATTTTGATAATCGTAATCACCTTGGTTGGACTTTGTTGGTGGAGGTAAGTTCTGCTACAATATAATATTGTATTATTGTTTATATAATATTGTAGTTTTATTTCAGACTTTCGTTGGTTTTACGTAGATATCGTGGAGGGTTCTTAGGGTTCTGGACGGCCGGTTCATTCGATAGGCACATACAAAAAATGAATGTTATCGATTCTCTTCACACCGAACTGTTCCGGTGGTTTGGTATCTTATTTTCCATATGTCTGGGATTTGGGATTATTTGAAGCAGATACAGTAGATAATTAGTAATTTATTTTTCACCCGAGATTTTGGAAAGCGGATAAAGAAAATGAAAGAAAGAAATAAAAACAAATACGAAATACATAAGGTAACACAAATTTAATCTTTGGCCACGAGACGGGATAAAAGGTCATGCGCTGGTTGGGTCCAGTTGTCGATGATTTTCAGTATAGAGGAGGAGAATTTGGAGAGGGTGATACTTGCATCCTGAACTTGAAACGTATCCGTTAGGGTGTGTTATGGCATAGTTTTGAAAGATGGAGCAGGTGCTTCGCATATTTGAAGTAGCAAGATCTTATCTTCTTGCAGTTTATGTTTTAGTATTCTTTTATTTGTGAATAAAGTAACCTGTGCCTCATTTTCAGTCGACGATGGAGAAGGGACCAGGATTCAGACTTAGGAATGCCCCGATACCCCGGTAAGGTCTCAGGGCAGATGGCTCTGGCGTTGCCTTACGCACCTCAGTATGGGCGGCCTCCTATGCCCGCTCCCCAGTATTATATGGTAAGTAGAACAACTGTGTTTCCGATTTTGTAAATAGTTATTGGTTGTGGTTGCAAGCGGTGGTAGTTGCTGTGTTGGGGAGTGGGTAGCATAAAGGGTAGGTGTACGATGTTGCGACTTAAAGTTTCTGGGAACTGTGAGTACTGAGCAGAGGCGTTACTAGCCAAAATGTTCTTTCTTTTTTTTTTGGGGGGGGGGGGGGGGGTAACAAGGTATTTACCGACTGGCTGGTCATTTTTACCGACTGTTTTTGCAGAAAAACGACTATTTTTACGAACAACCGACTGTTTTGAAGAAGGGTCTCTCCCCCCCCCCCCCCATGCGTGACGCCCCTGATTGTGACAGCATGTATCGTCTTTCTTCAAAAACCCAAATATTTGGACTATTATTTGTGGTGCTTATGCTTTGTTGGGGTGAATTTAACTATAAAATTGAGATTTTGAATTGTAAGTGATATTTAATTTAAAATTTGCTTGGTTTTAATGAAAACAGAAACTAAGAATCAGTAGCTGTTGAAATTATGTGTAATTGTCAAAAACTGTAAAATAGCCTTGGGGAAAGCTGCGTCAAAATTCCGTTTCTTTCTTTGGGGTTTGGCAATAACAGCCGTTCCCTTGAGACCCACAGAGCGGAGTCCCCGCGTTTTTATTGTCATTGGACTGACTTTCTGCACGCCAATATCTTAATCGAAACTTGTCTTCGAAGACATATTGGAAAGGCGCGGACATTGTACTACTGAGTCACACGACGAATGTCCCTTACTAAAGTGAGAAACAACTAAGGTTGATTCAGTGTGACCATAAACTATGACAGGAAAGTTAAATTTAAACAAACGATTTAATACGGCGATGTCTTTAAGTGCGTCTGTTTGGTTAAAGAGAAGACTGTACAGAATGGTAGTTCAGCTGTTCTGCACCTAACAACTTTTAGCGCTTTTTCGGCCGAGCCTACTTTGCCATTTTAGCATCGCAAACTTTTACAAAATGCCGACAAGTCGGTAAAGAAGACGAGCAAGATTGTATCATTTCCTGGAAAATTCGGGCTCCCTATTCTTTTGCTTGGCTTTTTCTCTTTTTAACCACGACGCGCGCAGTTATCAAATATTTTGAGTCAATTCTCCGCTTCAAACAGAGAGTATCCTGCACAAAGTTGAATAGCGCCAACAAGAAAATCTTCAATTTTCACGGCGAAAGTGTTGATATTTTCAAAAACGATGTTCCTGAACCATTTTATCGTGAAAATATCACACCGAGTAAGAGTTGTGCTTTATCTCTTCTCGAGTGGTTCGTCCCCTGTGCGGGTGCTACCCGGAGCTTGGCTTCAAATCCATAGTTTTTTTTTTCGTATCTTATTTGGTATTCGGGCATGCTCACGGAGTATTCTTTTTTTAGCCTGCCTTTATCCACCCACCCTTGGATTACGAACTTTCGTCCATGCATAGTTACGACGTTTTGAGTCATATTTCAACAATGCGACGCCCGATCGCCCCTACACTTTCCCTCCCTCCACAGTTGGAGGGGAGGAGGCGACCGGCAGAAGTGGATGAAGGCTTGGTTGGTGCGGTCCGCACGTGGTACAGGCGGGTATCAAGGAAGCAGCATGTTAGTGAAGGTTTCTTGTTTTTCTGTCTTTCTTTTCTTGAGCTTTATTTTTCGTCACCAAAGCGTCTTTGCGGTGATTTTCTGTGGTTTTAGAGCCCTGTTTCCCGTCTGGTCTAATATTAAAAAAACGTGGGCTTTAGAGAAATACCCTGTTGGGAAAAACCGGCTTCATAACAGATTATTATGTTGGCACGGGATCAAAAAAGGGAAATGAGTAGGGACATAACGCATTTTGCGGGAATCAAGTGGGATTCGGATAGGAAATTCTTGACGAGAACTAAGCCAGGTATTCGTTTTATTTTGTTGGAGGTCCGACCTCGTTAGAGGGGAGTTCAAGGAGGGTCGTGAAAATTTTGTTTCACTATTAGACGGGGAACCGATTGGGATCCTGATCGATACAAAGGACACTTGCCCTAAATATGCTAATATTGGGTTTGGGCCGGATCCACCCTCGGTGCGTGGGGAGTTTAGGGGCGTACTGGACATTAACCAGTAATTTTCATATGAATGAATCGAGCGAAACTTGATGGGTTGTACTTATAGATTTCCTATATGTTCCATTTATAGGTCCGGGGCCGCAGCAAGTGCCATATGAGCTCGTAGCTCTTGTTTTTTTTACTTAACCGTTTCTTATTAGAAAAATACTTTTTTCCCGATTCCATCTTCTTTCGCATTTTTTTTCCTATATCTTAGCTAGTTACGTTCGTCGCAACAAAACTACAACATTTTCGAAGAGGTTATTCCTACAAACAATATTGTTTTTTTTTTAGGCTCCTCCGAGTAGTATGTCGGTAATGGGAGTGCCGACCTATCCTAATCCGTATATGGAACATCCAATAAGGTGAGTTTTTTCTTAATTTCTTAGCTTAAAGTACGCATATCAGATCTATGCTCTTCATGTTCGTCGGTAATACGGGACATATTTGTCTGCGGGTTGTGCTGGCGTAGCGATGGACTCGTTTCCTCACAAAGGAAACGATGTTCTAACGGTGGCTGGTAGTTGTATGCGCTACGCTTCTTGGTATAATTGGGGCGGGTAGGGGTGGGAGATTTGGGTGGCCAAGGGTGGGGGATTTTGGTGGCCAAATTTGAAGTTGTGGTCACGTGGAACCTTGGTCGCAGGGTATATCTCTCACGATTTTCTCGAGGGGGGGGGGGGGGGTGTGGCAAGCGTATGACTTATAACCAATTCTACTTGACTAATATCTACGGTCGCGCTTTATGTAAGTTTCTCGATGGCGAATGAAGCTGCGATAATTTGTTTTGTTACCGAGTGACTAACAGTAATAGGGAAGCGCCCCCCCCCCCCCCCTCCTACACACCCGTGACGCCTCTAACTACATGGTGAGACCAGATGGATAACAAAATTTGTAATTCTGATGGGGAAACTGAGGATATGTGCTTCCGATTGGTTCCCCCAGACAGCCTACTAATTTATCGTCTTGATTTTTAGCCGCCCGAAGAGGACGGGTTCTGTGATAAGTCACGGGAAAAGCAGAAGGGCCCCGCCCCCTCCCAGCCAACCTCCTCCGCCATTGATCGAGTTCAGCGAAGATAGGGCGTCTCTGAGCGTAAGTGGTCGTAGTTTTACACACCTCTCCCACAGACTGAGTCGTCGTATTCAGATCACATATACTCTGCCGAAAGATTATTTGCACTTTTTTGGGACACCGAACTAAGGTTGGGATACCTACGAGATGGTGAATCCGACTTATCCGTTCGTCTGTCTGTGTCTGTGATCATGATAATGTAGTGGGATGTGAGGATGTGAGATGTCAGGAAATGAGCGTGCTCGGATTTCGTATATGGGTGTTCTTGCTTTTGATTGGTATATCAGGCGGATCCCAGTAAAACCGCAAATTTGAGTACGGTTCAAGTTGAATGGCGAAACCAAAAGACCATATCGAATAAGGATAAATAGGTTTCGGCCCACGGGTACATTTCGGCCAGTCGGAGCAGAAGATGTATAGTTGATTAGACTGCTCTCATCCGATCAGTATTTGACCGGAACAGCGACAAACATTTGGTAGAGTTGGATTTGTGAATCCTTCCAATTCAGAGCAGGCAGAAGGTTTTTGAGAGAGGCAGTGTGGTTCCTGATGGGAGGTATGCTTGCCTACTTTGTGAGAAGGAGGAAGAAAATTTGGACCATTTCCTCCGTAGATGCCCGAAACTTTCTGATTTAAGAAATATTTACCTAGAGGGTGTGATTTATCACTTCCTGAAATTTTGAGCAATATTAACCCTACCGTTATTACTCGAGTGGGTGTGTACATAGATAAATCTTTAGAGCTAAGAAGGAGTCTGATTGTTTAAGTTATATTTTTGTTTGTTTGTGTATATGGCCCGTGGGCTTTCGAAATACATTGACCCATCTATCTATCTATAGGAGATCAAATATAATTGTATATAGTTATGTTTGACGAGAGAACAAATATTCGGTTTTTTGCTAATACCGTAAGGAATGTTTTTCGAATAACAAAGATTGATTGATAAAGATTGATTGAAAAAAATTCACCTCGGACTGGTAGCCTAATTCGTCTCGAGTTCGGCAAATCTGCATCAGGATATATTGTCAGGGATCCACGCCTGTACTTTTCGAGGAAACACAATCAGGAAAACCAAAATGGATCAAGGAAGTTAAAAAATACCCCAGTTTGGAACACTGCCAAAACCCTTACCTGAATGATGATATTCTTAATTACCAAATTCTCTTCCGACTGAGAGAAAATCATAGTTTAGCACATTCTCAGTAAAACTGAAGTGAAAACAGCAAGCAGGATTATACGTATACCCCTCCGTAAAAACACAACTCTCCCCACGAAAATGCTGACGGAGGAGATAATCTTCCTTTAGTGAGAAATTTTATTTTATTCATAATTTTCTTTTTTCCAGAGTGGTCTCTACGATTCAATTGACGAAAAGCGGTCCCTTCACAACTAGTTTTATTTGTAATTAACAGTCCGGGATATTTAGGGAATGGTGAAGTGTGTGTTGTTGCGAACCGTGGACGCAGTGATATGCGGATTTGTATTGTTTTTTGAATTTGTGTTCTAGCCCCCTATCCCCCTGAGGGGAGGGGGGCTAAGCAGAGTTATTTCCTTCGCACTTGTGTTTTTAAAACTGGACGATCCTATGTGTACAGTCGTAACAAATTTTTATTTGTAATTTATATTCAGCTTAGCGAAATTGAATTCACGAATAATTTTTAATAATAAACGAAAAACTGATACGATACATGGCTGAAGAGATATGGCTTTGGAAGAGATAAATACGTCCTAGTAATAAAGTAACAAAGTACAAAAAAAATTGGGAGAGGTACTTCAGACTAAGATACTTTTTTTCTGTCGTATCTCCCCTACGTAAGACACAAAATACGACAAAATACAAGTTTAGCACCTTAAAAAGTTTGAGAAGCTGGTGGCTCGGGACCCTCCCTTTCAGGCTGACTACTTAGGTCAGCCAAGAACTTTCTATATTCTGGGACGTGAGTCCTTAGCCCTACTTTTTGGCCCTATGCCCTAGAAAACCTCCAATGTAAAATTCAAAAGAGTTTGATCTAGTTATATGCTTGGAAGAGACGGCGAAACCACACATGGACAAACAAATTTTGACAAATTAAGTCTCCAGCCTGCCTATACTGTTAAGATTATGCGCTGTAAAACAAGACAAAAAATGTAAGAACTAAAAAACAAGGAAGAAGAACTAAACTATCTTTACGAAAGGTCCATTTTCACATTTATTTGCGAAGACGATGAACTTATCGGCCGAGGGTAGCATTAGCAGGCGTTTACTACCGTCTACAGCGTCAACACGATCGGCATAAATGGTGCGACATTGGTAGCACATATAACCATTTTAAGTCGCATGATTACATAGCCGCACGGGTGAATATTGTTGGCAGACTTCAGATGGGGTTAATAACACGGAGATAGGCGAATCAAACCATGAAAGGATTCGAATCCGAATCCAGGGCTAGGTACGAATCCGGTTCCAAATCCACCATTTCATGGTGAGGATTTGAATCCGGTATCGAATCCGACCTTAACAAAAATCAAATCATCAATATAGGTTATCGTTTAAAATCAGAGGTGACAAAAAGCACTGATATCTAAGATAATAAGATAACGCGATAGATTACTGAGGATGTGTGGTGGTGAAGACCAAAAAGATGGATTACCTAAGCTCAGTGTGTGAAAATTGGGAAAACGGAAAAACGGAAAAACGGAAACTGGAAGGATGAAGTCTAGGAATTTGAGCGGATTCGTAACATTGAGGGTTTCCGAGTCCGAATCCGAATCCAGCATGACAAGCTGAAGATTCGAGTCCGGATTCGAATCCGGCCAAAAGGACGAATCCTTGATTCGAATCCGGATTCGGATTCGCCCATCTCTGTTCATATGGCATGCTAACACTTCGCACGAAGGGTGTTCGGTTGAACATCCGGAATAGACGAGATAAAGATGAAAGGTAGAGACGGAGTACTTGGCATTTCTAATACTGAACCTCGAGCGCGACCGAAGAATCCGGCAAAATCTAAAGGACAGGTAGGGAGCGGCAAGGCGGTATTATCCTATTGTCGCTTGTTGAATGGCGCAGAGTAGGGAATTAAAAGGAAATAAACTACAAGAGAACCTGAAAAATTTGTGAAAGTAAGGGAAGCGAGTTTAGTGGAGCAAGACTTGTTTTGGTTCCCGTTTCGGTTGTCCAACCAGTTCACGACTTTATTGCGGGCACTCCCAGCTTACCACTTATTGTTCATCCTAAAGAAAGTTCGCTTGCCTGAGAGCAGCGCTATTTCCGTCCATTCAGAGAACGAATCGACCAAAGAGCCGGATTTTATGATGGCGAGGTTCCGTTTGTGTGAGTGTGTGTGGGGGGGGGGGGGGGCATTTTCCCCAGTATAATAATAAGTAATACTGTCCAAATACTGTGATTATTGTGCGTTTACTTGCCCAAAAGCCTATGCATTCCCAATCGTCGCTGAGATTCTGATACGCATGCCACTCCCTACGCTCAAGTAATGCAAAGTTCTCCGGCCCCGTGTCAGTTCACTACCAAAATCTGTCGCCACGCCAAATTTTTCCGACAGTTCGTCCACCCGTCAGTTCGCGAATTGACGGGTAGCCGTAGTGACGACGACCAAATCTGGTATTACTTTTCACACTACTGTCCTACGGCGCTGTTCCAGCCCCATCACTCAAAGATACTACGCTCTCGGGCATAAAGCTTTCAAACGAGCTACCTAGTCGGTCGAAAGGGGCATACTGGACCAAAAAAAGGTTACTGAGAATTCAGTCACTTCTGTGCATGAAGCTAAGTGGCTAGTAATAATTTCTTGGCGACTCATCACGAATTAAATATCTTTGTTTTTATGTATGTATTTAGCCTGCTAATAGTATTCCATTTGACTAAGGGTATCCCTCTCCTCGGCATGTGCTAAGTGAAATTTATGTTGGGAATAAGACCTTGAACTGCAGCGACCCGCAGACAGAATCAGGGATGGCAAAGGGAACTAGATTATACACTTTCATTACACCGTACTGAAAGTGTCCAAATTTCAAAAGAAAACTTAAAGCTCAAGTAATTAAAAGAACTGACTAGATTTTGAAATATGAAATTAGGAGGATCAAGAACCCCAACTGGCAACCTGGACTAGTACAGTAGAGTATTTTTAAAAGCGCAATCGATGCCGGGAGCTTGTAGGCGCTGGTCTCTAACGCTGGAGCACGGAAAGATCCTCGCGTGCCAGACTGCCTGAATTGTCGTACAAAGGCGCGTTCGATTCAACAACAGTTATCTATGACTGTAGACGACCAGCCTTAGATTCCGTTTAATTCATCTATGGCGTAGCGCTGTTTCCCGACGGATTTTTCTTTCGTTTCCGGATTTCTGTCGAAATCATAGCAACGATGAAAACGGTTCGTGTGTTGTCGTTCGATTCGCTTTACGAGAAAGAAAATTATTTTTGACGAAAAGACAATTTCATAATAATGAGAACGGATCACTGCAGGTGAATCGAACGCGGCTGAAATTTGCAAAAAAAAACTGCATAGCTTTAACTACTTAAGCGGTTTTGAAAGCATCAGCTCGAAAACCCTGTGGGGTTTCAGGAAGCACAAAAGTTGGGGGATCACGTAAGCCTTGGGAAGCCCAATTGGTCCCTCTATGTCTGAAGAGATCCGAAAGAGCCCGGTGGTGGCCGGTACTTGTGCGGAAACGTCAGCAATTGCAGCCACTGAAATGCGAATTTCTTAGGTCCAATGTTTTTGGCACAGTTTTCAATGCGGGTTCCCTCGCTGAAAAAAATAAATAAAGTAAGTTAAAATGATTTTCTCTACAGAAGGATAACCACCCCTTGTCTCTCTGGAAGTGCGTTTAAAGGTCGTGACAACAGAAGTAGCACAATAATGGGTCTGTTTTACCCTCCTACCGCTAGCCAACGCTTCCATCGTCGTCTCAGAATGCGAAATAAATACTATCGAAACCGTTTTCCAATCATGTAAAAATGAAGTTTTATTTTTAACAATATTCATAACGATATATTGCAACAGATAAGGCCTTTAGCTCTACATAACTGGAAGATTTATTATTATTATTAACTATTATTAACTTTACTATGCAAAGTTAAAAATTCTATCTATAACAAATTGTAACTATTAATCAAGTCGCAAAGTGGACCCAAAAAAGCACAAGGGAAAGAACGAGTAAAAGAAAAAGAAAGAAAAGGAGACGACAACACCACTATAAGAAGAAAGGAGCAGATCATTACCTATCTATCAACTAACCCACTGCAAAGATTTATATTGCGTGATTTATATTATCATTAAACCTCTGTATTGTCTCTTCAGTTGCTTGTTATTTTACAAGTCGCGAGATTAACCTACAGAGGGGCAAGGAGGGACGCCGAAGAGTAATTTCGAAAAAAAATAAAATAAAATGCAGCTAATCTGTATTTTTATCAGTACTGGTAACATTCGCCAGAACGGTGCAATTACAACGGTAACCTGTTACCTATCGTTCTCCGGAGAATGGTATTGAGGGGTAACATACAAGATCTGAATGGATTTTTTTTTGTAGAACATAGAAATTTGGGATAGCTGGTTACTTTCATTAGATTTTTACTAAAAATAGCGAATATTGTGGCTTATTAATGACGTATCAACACGTTGGGCAATCTTTTACAGGTTCTTTTATCGCTAGACTCACCTCCGCATGGCATCCAGGCATTTCTGGTACTCTTGGTCAGATAACTCCATTTCCTCCGACAGGAAATTACATTGCCCCAGGGTTACAGCCATTCCCGTCCGATCTTTGGCACTTTTGCAAGAAGTTATCTGAAAACCTAAAGGGAGAATACAAACTGAGATGAAAAATGAAAATACAAGAAATCAGGTTCGGAAAACTGTATAAACGAAAATTAGCAGAATTCGCTAATGTCAAAAAGATAATGCGATAAGTCAGAATGGGCAAAAAGCTGTTGCGAAATTCAGAAACAGCTTAATAAGCTTTTGAGAATACAGTAGCAGTAGATATACTTAGTAATGCAAGCATATCTGGCTTCCTTTCAAACAGCCATGTTTTCAAAAAGAAAAATGGACAAACGCGGAAGTAGACTGCACAACCAGTCATTCTGACCAATGACCTCCTGGGAAGCATGAGCGTGAGCGCGATCCGCCTCGAAAGAGCCAAACACGGCAAATGTAAGAAATAGCGTACTGCCGTAGCCCGTAGGGGTGGATACACAAATTTAGAAACTTCTAAAAGGAGAATGGATGTAACGATTAGGAGTGAATCAGTGAACGATTGAGTGAATCTGTGGTTCACATAAGACACTTTAGGTGATGCACGAGGGCTAGTTCCTTATCTGCAGATTTTAAAGAGCATCTGAAGCCCCAAGAAAAAACTGCAACTGTTCCAAATACGGTCCAAAGAGGCGCCAGCATCAGCGGGATCCTCCAAACGGATGACAAACGGATCGGTTCAAGAAACAAGAACTCGCGCCCTTTGGTAGGTCAAGGACACAAATCAAAATTACTACCGTTTATTATCCCCCAGCTGAAGGTAAGGCATAATTTTACTGGAAACATACTCTTCGACTGGCATAAGCGTCGGACGTACCAGTGGGGCAGACATGACGATTTGTTGATTAACTAGTTGATTTGTAACACGAAATGGCAAAAATAAAGCACGAGACATGTAGAAAACCGGCTTACCATAGACTTTTCTGGTTATAACTTCCATCAATTCATGAACCTTCATGTTTTTACTTTTCTTTGCTAAACATTCGTCCTTTAGCAGTTTCATCTTTTCGCCAATAGTTGACGAACGAATATCTATAAAAAAAAAAAAAGCTTACATAATCATCATCTGTCACTGTTTTGAGACCGAAATCCCTAATACACACCAAGCAGACACCCCTTCGCCTGTGCTGTAAGATAAGATTTATTTACGTTGAGAGCCAACGAACATGGCAAATAAATCCGAAGTAAACGAAGAAACAAAATTAATACCCATAAGCATTGAGCACCTATTCCTATGGGCCCATATGGACCCAGAGGAACCTCGCCAACTGTTTGGCTGTCAGCTCGCTGGATCTCCGCAGTGATGGATACCAAATGTGGAGGCTGGTACAGGCGAAGTGTTTGGTGTTATTAGGATAGACTGCCAACCAATAATCCGGACGCTATTGCGAATATTTATTCATGTTTGATACAAAAAGGCGACTAGCTTTCCCTTGACTAAAGAACACCCCAGCAGCATTTCCAATGGAGACAATACTATATAAGCTACACCGCCTACACCGTCACCTTGTCACCAAGATGGAGAAGATGGTCATTCTGCACTACAAACAACTACTACCGAAATCTGATCTTTTTTGCTTTTTCCCAAAACCTTTATTAATCGCAGAATGGTATCATACTCCAAAGTTCAAAACACAATCAATACACTGTTTCCGGCGTTTTCCTCACAAACAGGCTGTGGCTCGAAAAGAGAGTTTCCACGACAGTTTGTGTGGATGTGGCCCAAAAGTCTATTCCGACAACCAACAAGGTTGTTGTGGCTCGCACAGTGGCTCTGTGCCTCCAATCTGACAAACAGCTCTCGAAGTTTTTTTTTTGGGATCCCAAAACGTAAGTGGAGGGAAAACATCGCAAAAGTTGTCCATCTGTCCGTCTGTGCGCACTGTAACTCTCGAAGGGAATTAGATATTTTGATGAAACTTGGTGTGAGGATTCTTTGGGTCAAGAGTAAGGTCAAGTTCGTAGATGGGCTATTTAGCCCTACATTTAGGGGTGGGGGAGGGGTTTTAGATTAAGGGGCAAATTAAATATTTTTAAACAGATAATGTGATAGTCGATTATGGGGTAAGAAGACATGTTGAACACGATGGTGAAAACCATTTAGTCATCGGAAAAGTCGTTCTCCCGGAATCCGGCCAAAACCGGAAAGTTTGTTAAAAGTAAAAGTTTTACTTGAAGTTGATTAGATGTTCGATTTAAGGGTAAGAAGACATGCTAAACACGATGGTGAAAACCGTTTTATCGCCGAACAAGTAGTTAGCCCAGAATCCGGCCAAAACCGGAAAGTCTGTTAAAAGTAAAAGTCTTATTTGAAGTTGATTAGATGTCCGATTTAGCGGTAAGAAGACATGCTGAACACTTATCTGAAAACAATTGTCTACCCAGACAAGTAGTTCGCCCGGAATCCGGCCAAAACCGAAAATTGTTAAAAGTTAGAGTTTTATTTGTATAGTTGATTAGATATTCGATTTAGGGGTAAAGAGATGGTGAATCCGTGTATGACAATCATTTTTTACCCGAACACATAGTTCGACGGAAATCCTGCTGGAGCCGGAAAATTTGTTATAAGTTGAATTTTTATTTGAAGTTGATTAGATGTTCAATATCGTGGAAACAAGACACGTTGAGTTCGTTTTTGAGCTTTCTTTTTTCGACGGAAAAGTAGTTCCGGAATTCGGCCGCATCCGGGAAATTGGCAGAAGTGGCAGGAAGTTTTCGTCAAAACAGAGATGGCTTATGGGGGTAAACACACATGCTGATTCAATACCTGAACTTGTTTTTCTCAGATGATTAACCTGTTTTTGAATTTTAATAGTAAAAATATTCAAGGAGCCTGGCGAAGACTTGATCTGGCGAAGACAAGACCCAATTGTCTGGATCAAATATTGAATTTCTGGGATCCCATCGAAACCTTTGGTCTTGTTTATTTTGTGGCTTGGAAATTAAGCGGGGAATTCCAATTTAGCTTTGATTCAAAGTGAAGTCGAAAGAATAAATTAGCGAATTTATTAAGCAGATACGACACAAGACTGTGGATCATTCTAGTACATAACGGTAACGCACTTTATTTTATTTTAATTTCCCCATAGATTTTTTTTTATTTCGCGTAGCTGAAACGCCCTCCAAGGAGGAGAAACGAACGCGAGTTTAAACTTGTTGCTCGAGTGTGTCGCATACGTGATATTTCCGTGATATAATACATAATATATATAAGTGTCTGGGCCACAAGTATACCACGGAAAAACGCCTTTAAACAGTGAATCTTCCAAAGTTTAACTGAAAAGGCAGCTTATTTTTATTTCTTACACTTGATTTACTTTGACTCATCTAAGGGATTTTGTATTTTTTTTCACCCGGGGCTCTGGTAATAATGTTCAGAATGTCCGCTCCTTGCTCGACAACTGAAAATTCACCCACACACGGAGAATCTGAATTTCAACAAACGCCTGCATGTCCATGGTTAAAGTTTAACTGAAAAGCCAACTTATTTTTGTATCATTTAACTGACTACACTGCATTATTTGGATTGTGTAAAGGAATTTTTTTCTTCTTCACTATTTGCTCTAGAAAGACGTTCAGAATGTCACGGCCATCTTCACAACGCAACATTCTACAATGACGCAGAAAACTTGAATCTCAATCGAAACACGGCTTTTCAGTGGCCAGTGCACATCTTGCGGAACGTAGCTCACTGCGTGAACACTTATTTTTCGTAAATCATTTTCGTCAAGTATATAACACAGGTACAAGCGCATACAGACACATACCACATGTCCGACATGAACTTCCGCTATTTGAAAATCGAATATTCGTGAACAGCGGAGCAACGAAGTAACGCATTTTAGTCCGGTCTTCAAGCCTCTTTAAGTGTATAAGTGATGGGTAACTAGATACGCTTGATGAATCTCTCCCTTCCGATGCAGAAACTCCGGGTACCTGCGGAAGAACAGAAGAAACGGTGTCACAGCTGCGCTGGCTCAGGATTTGAGTCATTGAGTTTCAGTCGTTACGGACACGTTAACTCCTTCTTCCTGAGAATCACTGGCGTGTTTTGGACTTATCTCTGCCCTTTTCAGTTAAACTTTAAAGACACTGAGCTCAGAAAAGTCACGGTTGAAGAAAGTAGGAAAATGATGTAAAGATTGGTCCAAGGAATCTGTCATTTTTAGTTTATTTTTCGTCATGGCTTACCTTTTTAATTGCTAAATATTTGACATAGAGGTACAAACAAAGCACCGGAAATCCAAAAGAAAGCCTTCATTCAGCGAAATCTATTATCTGTGGATAGCGGGATAAACGATCAACGCATTTGATCGGGTTTTCACGCCTATTTAAGTGAACCAGTGATGCCAAACTGGATCGTCAGATCTCAGCCGTTTCCGGTTAAACTTAGTACAAGAAGCTACAAACCTTTCTGATTTTCAAGCGACAGCTTCAGAAACTTCTTGCAATAATCATGAACCCGGAGGAAGGAGTCGCAGTTGAGCTGCTTTTCCAGTTCATCCTCGCCCAACTTTTCGGCAATTGGCACAAACTCGTTAAAACCCACGTTAAACAAGACTGGGGTAATACTGAAAGACACCTGTCGGCTCTGACTGATGCAGTCTGCAGGGAGTGCTGAGAATATAGCCTCCGGAACAGGAATGACCACCTGGAAAAATGGTCACATAGAGTTAGTAGCACTAAGAACGGTAACGCAGCGGACAGGCGTCCAGAGTCAGGCGCTGTCGGACTGAAATTCCTGCCAGGTTTCGGCGCCATCATCAATTCCATACGGAAAACTTGAGAGTTATTCAACTTTATGATGAAAGTGCAGGAAACCTGGCCGGAAAATCATGACCCGTGTATTCGCATAAAGGCGAATCAAATCAGATAGTTTATTGACAAACCAACTTCGTAGCTTTCTTCAGCAGAAGATGCTTAATTACGCTGATACAGAAGATACAGTAATGAAATAAAATATATTACAATAACTGTTTACTTATTAAAGATCTCTATAAAAAAAAGGGCAACCTTAAGGTTCGTCTTCTGGCAGGTATGAATTTATTTTGCCGTCTTATTCTGCACACAAAGTCCGACTTTCGCATTCGGATGCGAATTTCCTCTTTGGCTCCGAAACTTTAACGCATCGCACGCAGCTTTCCCCATTTTATACGCCTTTCGAATTTCGCATGTCTTTTTCGGACGCAAAATCTTATCAGACTGTGTGAGTGCATCCAGCTTAAAAGAAAAGAACATACCAATCTTTTGGGAGAACAGCTCTCTCATACCTGCTGGACTGGCTCCAGTAATAATAATAATTATTGATTTACCCTCTGCACAAAGCTAAGTGAGAGTGAGCAACGTGAGTAAGAGAAAAAAAAATAACCGTAAATATAACTGAAACTGAAACTGATGGATGGATAGATAGACAGTTGTATTGGTCCAACTCGTAGAGCCGAATTGGCACTAAATGTGCGACCATCACAGTTGACGGGCTAAATTAACTTGAATATATACAATCATAAAAAACAAAAAACAAAAAATACGCTACCTGGAACCCACCAATTTTTTTGTTTATTTCCTCTGTAAAATAAGGTACGAAAATCCAAGAACCGGTTTGTGCGACCCTTCAGTGACACCAACAGGTTCTGGTGCTGCGTTCGTCCTGTCATCGGTGCTAGTTCGGCCAATATGTCTGTGCTTTTCACCGGCAAGGACCGACCGGTCAAAGTGTAAGAACAGATCTTCCCGGCAGACATAGAGGGCGGACTCCAGGCTTAATAGCAGGAGGGAAGCTTTGTAGTCATCGTATCTTTTGACGCGAATATAAGCTATATGGCTGTTGCTTCTATAAAGACACCGGCCGATAGCCTTCCAAGAATCGACAGGCCACTGGAATACACTCACACAAAGTCCTTAGTTGCCTACTCTGGATACTGTGGATGCCTACTGTGTTGTGAGATGCCTACTGTACTGTGGATGCCTACTATGTTGAGTGGCCTACTGTGCATGGCCTACTTGTGGGTTCTGTCAATGCTTTGAAGAATTCCTCGACGAATCGATTCGCCGTAAGAGTGTATAACGCAAGTGCTTCGGACTAACTTAGTGGCCTACTCTTGAACTGCATTACTGTTACCATAGTTGCGTTTCTGCAGATACTACGGTATCTGTTACCACGGTAACTGGATCTGCAATTAGTCGCTTTTGCAGTTACCGTGGTATCAGATATACCGTTGCTCTGCAAAAACGACAATTGCCGAAACTGCGCTTCTCGAAGTCATCCCAAAAGAAAACTGATATTCAGTCACACAACTAAGTATGCCAAACTTCTTTCCCACCAAATTGACAAAAATTGATGAAAGTGAGACGACGTCCTCAGATACAACGATCATTTACCACGGTCGGAACGTGGTATCTGAATATCAGATATCATGATAACTGGCCAGATATCACGATAACTTACTGTGGTATCAGATACCACAATAACTGCAAAAACGACTTTAGACCGTGTTATCAGATACCATGGAATCTGCCAAAACGCAACTCATGTGGGAAGGGAATTATAGGCTGGCAACAGTCTTACCTGTAGAGCGGAGCGAGACCCTCGAATCACTGGTGCCATTCCCTTTGGCAAATCACCTTCGGAGGGAGACTTTTCTGGCAGGCTCTCAGATTCGGCTATGGCACTGGTTTTGACACTTTCGGCATTGATAGATTCAATGATGGGAGGCAAGCTGGGGGTTGGTGAAGTAGGAGGTCGGACTACAATCGAAAAAAACTTTATTCGGAACCAAACTGAAGAGAAAGCTCGCCTCATACTATCTGTCATTAGGTAGCACACAAAAGGATATGTTTTCATATTATTGAATAGCTTTCTTTCACCTCCTCAACTTAGCAAAACCGACTGTTTTAGACTGTTAGAACAAAGCAATTCTATTCGCTTACTGACGGCGCGTTTGGCAAACGTATTAAATCATATTCTTTAGAGGGGGACGACAAATAGGATAATGATTTTTCAACGCCTGCTTTAAATAACGCGGACTCCAGATTCGAAGGGTCTAGACCCTTCTTTATTATCTAGATGCAAATATAAACGCCATAATATGCCAGTTTATCACATGTGTGGTTAATTTTTTGTCGGCATATTGTCGAGTCCTACCGGTAAGATACGGGCCTGCCCCCTACGAAAGTTGGTTAGTTTCGCTAGTGCCTACTGGTGGTAAGAGAGAATGCCCTAGATGATCCGTTTGTGTTTCGGATTTCCGGATTTAATCACCCGTGGTGGAGGGGGTCCAGAACCGTCTTGGCAATTAAGAATAAGAGAGTAGTAAGAGAAGATGCAGTAGATACACACTGATGGGAGGCGGCGGCTATAAACAAATTGCGCGCCGTGGCTGACTAATTACCCCGGTCGCCGCCGTCTGACACCGAATAAATTTATGCACTCACCAGACTGACCTCCTTTCCCGATAGGGGCGGTTCCAGGAGCAGTCACAGTATTGCTCCGAGCCCTTTCGTCAGCATTGGTATTCCTAGCCTTTTTCCTCCGAAAAATCGAGGAAATATTTCCGAAAAACTGTTCAGTATTTCCAAGGGTCCCAGCTAAGACCAATGTGAACTGAACAGACTTGAGATCTTCTACAGCGACCATCATGTCACTGAGCATGGCTTTTTCGGCCTTGAAGGAAGTCAGAAGCCCTTCGACGAAGAGTAAGGGGCCGATTTTCGCCAAAACTGAGAGAAATGCAGGGTCAGGGGGAGAGCACCACAGCCGCACCATCAGAGCGGTTACAGCCGATGTCAGCTGGAAGAGAAAAATAATATAACTAACAAGTAAAGGCAACATATAAAAAATAAACAGTAGTTTAAAGATTTACTTCCCAACTGAGACGCGAAACTTTTATTTCTTCACACTACGTGCCAACGATGAATCCATCCAAACTTCTAAATACAAATCAAATCATTTCAGGTTTACTTGTTCCCCTGTATGATTTCCATCTTTACGTAAATACCGTTCCGTATATCAATCAATCAATCAATCAAGTTTAATCCAAATAGCTAAAAGCTAGAAGAGGAATACAAACAGACACGAAACAAATTAACTAATACACTTACAAGATATGACCAGAAATAAATGATATTTCAAATGAAATATATACGCGATATATATAGATTCCTGAAATAGTTGATAATCTGTTGTTGATTACGTAATGTTGTGTATTGTTTAGCTTTTCCTTATTTTTCCTACTCCATTTTTTGTGTATTTATACATTATGACGGATAATAAAATTAATAGCAATAATAATAAGCTTCCAAATCCAGTCAAAAGAATTACAGGTTATCTGCAACGTTCCTTTTATGATTTCCAGCCTTACATTAACACTATTCGATGCGACGGGAAGTCAACTGCTTAGGAAAATACCTCGGGCGAGATCGCTTATATCCGATTCTATCTGGCAACAATAGTGGTTTGCGAACTATCTTTACAAGCCCTCGTGCAGCACAATTGGTAGTTGTTTCATTATTTGTCGTTAAGACAAAGGAGGCATATGCTTACCATGAGATTTGCACAAAAATACTAGCGTCCGAACTACATCTTAACTTTTTGCCCGAGTTCTCCGAAAAAAGAAGTTGCCGAAACGCAAGAATGACCGAAAATCTCACAGTGTATCAGAAGAAGCAACTAATTCCTCCTCTAATATACTCATGCGAGCGTTTCCTAAAGTCTTTTGTACCATAATTTATTAAACAGTTTAACTGTTACTACTAAGTATACTAACTAACTAGCTACGGTATGCAATTTTAACTTGTTTTTGGGATCCCAAAACGTAAGTGGAGGGATACCTAAGACATCGCAAAAGTTGTCTGTCTGCCCGTCCGTCCGTCTGTCCGTCTGTGCGCACTATAACTCTCGAAAAGAATTAGATATTTTGATGAAACTTGGTGTAAGGCTTCTTTCGGTCAAGAGTAATAAGGTCGAAGTCGTAGATGGGCTCTGTAGCCCTACATTTAGGAGTGGGGGAGGGGGTTTAAATTAAGGGCCAAATGAAATATTTTTAAATAGATAATGTGATAGTCGATTATGGGGCAAGAAGACATGCTGAACACGATGGTGAAAACCATTGTGTCATCTGACATGTAGTTCGCCCGGAATCCGGCCGAAACCGGAAAGTTTGTTAAAAGTTGAAATTTTATTTGAAGTTGATTAGATGTTCAATTTAGGGGTAAGAAGACATGCTGAACACGGTGGTGAAAACCATTTCTCGTCGGACAAGTAGTTAGCCCGGAATCCGGCCAAAACCGGAAAGTCAGTTAAAAGTAAAAGTTTTATTTGAAGTTAATTAGATGTTCGATTTACGGGTAGGAAGACATGCTGAACACGATGGTAAAATCATTTTCTCGCCGCACAAGTAGTTCGCCGGGAATCCGGCAAAAACCGGAAAGTTTGTTACAAGTAAAATTTATTTGGAGTTGATTAGATGTTCGATTTAGGGGTAAGAAGACATGTTGAACACTTACGTGAAAACAATTTTCTACCCGGACAAGTAGTTCGCCCGGAATCAGGGCAAAACAGGAAAATAGATAAAAGTTAAAGTTTTATTTGTAGTTGATTAAATATCTGATTTAGGGGTAAGAAGAGATGCTGAATCCATGTATGACAATCATTTTTTACCCGGACATATGGTTCGAAAGTTAAATTTTTATTTTTAAGTTGATTAGATGTTCAGTATTGGGGAAAGAAGATACGCTGACTTCGTTTTTGAGCGTTCTTTTTTCGCCGGACAAGTAGTTCCTGAATTCGGCCGAAACCGGGAAATTGGCAGAAGTGGCAGGAAGTTTTCATCAAAACAGATATGACTTATAGGGGTAAACACACATGCTGAATCCATATCTGAACTTGGTTTTCTCAGATTATGATTAGCTATTTGGCCTTAATCTGTTTCTGAATTTTAATAGTAAAAATGTTCAAAAAGTCTGTCGAAGACTGGATTTGGCTCACACATGACCCAATTGTCTGGATCAAATATTGAATTTTTGGGATCCCATCGAAACCTTTGGTCTTGTTCTTTATTGATGTAGTTTATTTACGAATTTGATTGTTTTATTTAGAAATTTGACGAGATACGGTATATAATTTTGACCTGTCTTTTGTTTATTGATGTAGTTTACTTATGAAATTTTAATGTTATCAAATAAGTAATATTGACCTGTCGAGTTGACTGATAGTGCTTGAAGTGTCTTTATTGTAGTGACATATCAAAAGCTATTTTTACGTATTTTTATATTTAAATCATCATTTATTTATTTATATAGTATTGTTATTATTAATAGTAAAAAAAAGGCGCAAGCCTCTAGAAAATTCTACAAAAATTGTCAACACAATACTTGACGGTTGCAACACGTCCATCAAGTACATTTTTGAAGGCGTCGACTGATTTGCTGGCAACCAAGTGGGATGAAAGTTGGTTCGACGTCTTCGCCGTGCGATTCAGCGGTTTCATATTCCGCCCGAAAAGCGTTTCTAGTGGAGTGTTCCTTGGAACAATCCACTATTGTAGCAGCTTTCAGCTTTCGGTTTTCGGTTTTCACCATATTTTGTGGAGCTCATAACTCGTGAACGAGTGCATGTATCAAGTTCAAACTTGGTACACTTGTGGGTATTGGGGTCTAGTTGTGCCTTCTGGGGGTCCCACTCCCCACACCCAGCCGGTTCAGGGGCAAATGGGCCCAGGTTGCCCAGTGAATAATGTTCATAGCTTGACCAGAACTGGACATATGGCGATGAAATTTCCACACCTCCGCTACCCCCCCGTTCATGGGTAACTGGGCCCAGATTGCCCAAGAGTAAAGTTCGTTACCCGTGACAGAAATCAACAGGTATCAAGTTGAAACTTGGTAGGGTTGTGAGCATTGGGGTCTCTTTTTACTTTTTGCGGGTCAAGCCCCACCCCCACTTGGTTCAGGGGCGATTGGGCCCAGATTGCCCAATTTTTAATGTTTGTAACTTGACATTAACTGGAGATAAGGCGATGAAATTCCTTTGTGCTTTTGAATCACAGGGGTTGGGGAGAATTGAACCACCCGCACCCTCACCGTTCATGGGCAAGTGGGCCCAAATTGCCCATGAAATTTTTTTTGACCCGTGACTGAAATCAAACTCTAAGCTGGTACACTTGAGGAAAAAAAGGTGTAAATACGCATTTTGATACGCATTGAGTCAGCTGGGCCTAAATTTCCCATGAGTTAAGTTCGTCAATGACAGGTCTCAAGTCCAACTCTTGTATATTCGGGGAGATGTATCTACGGATGAGGCCGAGGTTTTGCTGTAACAACAACAATTAAGATGACGCGACGTACTTTGATCTTTAATGAACAGTTGGAAACTTGACTGCTTTGTCATATGATCGATGACATGCCGTTCTTAATGAATTGTGACAAAGGGGGCGCTAGGCTCCTGCGATTTGGTTTATTGCGCTTGTTATTACCTTGCTAATGAAGAATACGATTAAAGGGGGGACTGACTGGCAGACCCAAAGGCAGACCATTCAGTGTTCGAACAAATGCTATTCGTGCAAGATCTTCAACATTTCTTTGGATTTATACTGGCGGATTGGTTACATTTAAAGCTTTTAAAGTGGGATGATTACAGATTAGGGTATTTCAATCCTTGTTTGGTTACTGTGGATGAGAAATGTCTTGGTTCTAAAGTTGTCTGTATATTAAATGTGCTAAACATTTTTCTTTTACACTCCACGTCTGAGCGCTTGCGCACTTGTTGTCTTCCAGTTCACTACTTATTATGTTTTCATTATAATTACTGAAATTAGCATTCAATGTTGTATCACACGGTGTTATTTTTCAGAAATTCCACTCAGCCAAAATAGTGACAGTTAAATGTTTAAAACTAAGGACTGCGGATGACAGCCAACCATGACTAATAATTTAGCATTTGCACCCCAGCAGTTAGGATAATCAAAAGCTTTAGCGGCAAGAAATTCGGAAATGCTATGCTGGCCCAGATGAGCAGTGTGTTTCCCCCTCCAGTCCTGTCGTCTATCCGTAGATCTGAGAGGAACACTGGCGATCAGTTTTGGCCTATTCATAAGCTCAGTTTCGTTTATGATTTTATACCAGCTTCTGTTTCCCGAAAAGTGTATTAATTAATTTGCTGTCTGTTGTTATTAATTGTTGTTGCTTCGCAACTGTCTTCGACGACCTCTTCTAGCTTCGAGCTACTTGGTTAAATACAGTTGATTGATTGACTGACTCAAACTCTGCTACGTTACGGTTGCTGTATATAGACTTGAAGGACCCCTCGCACTATTTACTCTTCAACTTACAGTATTTTAAAATTTTGAATACTTCCAAACTAGGCTGTGCTTTCAACAAATAACCCACGGTTGTGGCTGTTTTAAGCCTTTTCCGAGACCCGTTGACTTGTAGCGAAAACAGGGAAACACATAACCGGTTTTTCTGATGGAAAAACTTCTCGCAGGCAACCGTCGACAGCGTGATACACATCGAAGGTAGCAAAACACGGCAAGTGAGAAAATCAGTGTGGTGAGGGGTTAGTATGTACCGTAGGACATTGGGGTCTCCTGGTTTATAAATATACGGAGTGACTAGGCTGCATAGTATCATAGGTAAGACAGGTTCTTTAACCTTTTGCAATACCAACGTCTAGAAATCCTTCCTACAAAGCATGACTTACCGCTTGGGAGAAGCATGCATCCCTTCGCAGCTGAATCGCGTGCTGCAGGTTCATCTTAACTGGATCATCCCGAAGCCGCAGCACCGTGTGCACCAGCCGCGCAGTTTTCAACAAGCAATTCGCTGAATGGTGCAGTTTTTTTAGGCTCGGTTTAAGCTCAGCTGTCCAATCCTTCAAAGGCCTGGGACTCGAATCAAGCTGCAACGTTCTCGGTCGACTTAAAGGCGACAAGCCCCCTTGTTCGTTCACAACTACAGTTGCCGTTTTCCGCTTTGAAACAAGGTTAGCCAGCGGTCGGAAGTCACTGATCGCAGAATCGTCCACGTCACAGATCTGGCTGATCTTTCCAGCTAGAGCTAACAAGCTAGCTTCGATGTTAACGCAAGTTAACTCTATCGGCTCGGGTTCTTCTAAGGAGCTATAGTAGTGGGAGGGAGGCGATCCGCACCGTATAGAGTGAGTATCGGTCGGGTAGGAATCCTTTGGCGGTTTTCCTTCGGGAAACTCTTCTTTTACATCATCAGACGAAAACGGGGTGAACTCGACCTGAGGGGTCCGCAGCTCCTGGACGATTCTCTCTGCGATAGATCTAAGGGGGGCGGTGGATAAGTCACCGTTAGATTCACGGACGTTGGAAGCTGCACGGTTTTCTTCGTAGAAGGAGAGGGCATCGGAGGCCGCTTTGGGTTCGATGAGGCTCGTAAGATGCTGGCTCTGAAGAGGAAAATAATATTTATTAATACATGAGTTTAGGGGCTCCTGCACTGCCAGAAGTTTCACAACAGATAACACAAGGATGCAGTTAACACTTAGAATGTTAGCTGTTATGTTTCTCAAATGTTACACGTTAAACGATATACGTATATACGATATACGTACACTGCCAGGAAGAGCCGAAAAACGTAACAGCTGACATCCTAAGTATTATCTGTTGAAACCGCGCATCCGAAACCTCTGACAGTCCACCGGTGCATTAACGAGAGTCATAATTGCAGTGCGCCGGCCTTCGCCGACCCCTCAGGAATCTACGAACACTAAACGACGACCCACGCCTACTTCTAACTGCGTCCACAACAATTTCAGGAAGATCATTCGAATAGTCCACTGCTGAAACTCCAACTTGATGTCTCTGAATAATCTTTCGCCACGAAGGTCCTGACTTGATCAGAAAACTGGTCTTGTAGTACGGTAGCAGCCGGCCACCTGCTGGAAAAATAAAACCTCCCGAAACGTGTTCTTTTAAGTGTTGGATCTTTTCTCGCGCTAGTCTTGGTGAAGGTTTTCACAAACTTGAGGAGTACCTCTGAATCTGGCCCCACGACGCATGTGGCGCATGAAGGCATACGACTGTTTTGTATACCAAATTCCGTCCCGCATAAGCCCGGTCACGTTTCCCAATCTCAACACTAATTTCAAGCGAAACATTACGTTTCTAAATTATCTTGACATGAACTACAATCGCTTGTGTTTACGGTCAGCGTAGTAACGTTTTATGAACCCAGAAATAGATATGAGTTAAAGTTCAATGGGCACTCTGTAACAACCAAGGAACAATGCTTACCCCGTAGATCAGCAGCTTTTTCAACAGTTTCCTCTCTGTGATATTTCAAAGCGTAATTTTTTGGGCCAGTACATGCTCAATTTTCTAGCTTGGACAAAGATAAAAGTGATGTTTCTTATAATACTTAGTAGATCTTTATTTTATGCACAAATCAGCTTGTATAATTCAGATTTGAATAGGTTATTTGTTTTTAATGATTTTTGTAGCTAATATATTTTTTATAAGCTTATTGAATATTCTGGTACATTTTATAAAGCAAGTTAATCAAGCTTCACAACACTATTCCACAAAGAAAAACTTTTAATAGGCACTTTAAGCCATGGAACTTCTGAACACTAGAACAATCAGGTAATCTGCATCTGCGGCTTGACTTTGGTGACATCTCAAATATATCCTTTTCTATCAAGCATTGCTGGGAGTTTTGAATTTCCTGCCACGATATCCCAGCTCCTAAGATTTGGATCATCGAAATGCCAGAGAGGAAAAGACAAGGGATAACAAGAAAACGGCCGATTTTCATAGCGCCTTCTAAAGGAAGTCGGAAATGTTTATTTGTGAAGCATTTAATACAAAGTAAAGCATTAGAAGTGTCCATTGTGCTTTAAATGGGTATACCAGGATGACTCAACAAGAGACACGAGGTCCACCCAATCTGCGGACAAAAGTGACTTGAATTATCTCAAATTGCACTGGCAAACAATAACGACTACTGTGTCCCGACGAGTAGCATGCCGTTGATGATGGTTGTTTTTTCCTGGTTACTGCTTCTGGGGCACTCCATTCCTCTTTCCACGGCTGCTCGCGCCAATCCTCGTCGACTCGCTTTTCGAATCCCTCAGGCGTTTCACTGGTAGCAGTTTATTCTGACAGACTGTTTCACAAAGGAACAGCTCGGTTGCTGAGTGCTGACGAACAGGAGAGGAGCACAAGCTATGATCGACTGTCTCAAGCTTTTGATTTACTGTTTGTACTGTGCCCCTGTGGGTAACAGAAACATCACCTGAACAATGTGTTGTTTTTCTTTTCAAGTTTCTTGCGTTCTTTCGATTATTGTTGTTGACAGCAATGTTCTTTTTTTTTATTATTTCTTTGTTCTTTTTCTTCTTCTTTATTCAATTACTCTGTCTTGTTGTACGTAGGTGCATTATGATTGGCAATAAATATATTATCATTATAACAATGGCCGTTTGGAGCCCCGCGAAATCGGAAAATCTCACTATCCTTCACCACAGAACGCAGAGGCAATCATATAGAACTGCGTCGATCTATGAAAGGCTAATTTATTCTTAGCAGGGAAATACGTACCTTGGTGATAAGGTCATTAGCTGCCTGGATCAGGACGATTTCGTCTTTAATTCGAGATGCGACGAGGATTCTCTGTATAGCACCAACAATTTCCCGTCGGAAATGACGAATAGCGAGTATTGTATCTTTGGCAACGTTCAACTTGTTAAAGTAGATAGCATCCTCTTGAATATTACTCTGTTCAATCATCCTAAGGGAAAGAAAGGTTACAAACTTTATTGTTCTACTTGAGTTTTATAGTAAATTCTTCCGCAACCATAACTCTTCTACGTCTGCAATGGATGTGAGTATGCGATACAGAGAAATAGTATTGGGTCTGTCAGTATAAAAAAAATAAAAATAAAAAGAATATTACTCAAAAGCCTCCGCACAATCGGGATCGACATAATACTCAAAGAAGCAAACAAGACCAAAGGTTTCGATGGGATCCCAAAAATCTAATACTCGATCCAGACAATTGCGAACGAACTACCATACTTGTGCAGAAAAAAAAAAGTTCAGAAGCGAATTCAGCGTATCTCCTTATCCATATAAAGAACATCTAATCAACTTGAATAAAACTTCTTATTAAAAAATCTGGTTTCAACCGCATTCCGAACGAACTATATGTCCCGGTAAAAAAAAAAGCTTGTCATATACATATTCAGCGTGTCTTATTAGCACTAAATCTGCCATCTAATCAACTTCAAATAAAACTTTTGTTTTTAACAAACTTTCCGGTTTCGGCCTGATTCCGGGCGAACAAGTTGTCCAGGTAGAAAATACTTTTCAAATAGTAAGTAAGTAAGTAAGTAATTTATTTATGACCCGCCATTCTGAAAAGGCGGAGTAAATGAAGAAAATAAACAAAACACATACACACACAGAAAAAGACACTTAATTTTCAATCTTCGGTCAGGAAGCAGTGGACGACGTCGTGCGCTGGTTGGGACCTGTTGTCCATGATTTTTGAAAGCAATGAGGAAAGATCCAAAAGGGTAACACTTGCATCTTGAATTTTGAATTTCTCCGTCAATGTATGGTTATGACATAATTCCGACAAGTCGAGCAGGTGCTTCGCATATTTAAAATAACATGATCTCATCTTTTTAATCTCCTTCTTTCGCAGAACATGAGTGACGCCAGAACGAAATAGTATAGAAGGCGCGCAGACGGTGCTGTACAAATTTTCCAAAGCTTTACGATTATAGCGCCCCCGGTTGGGGACGATGCGCCCATAGGCGCTACTGATTGATTTATAAACTTCTTGAAGAACCGAAGAGCAAAATTTTGACAATGAAGATTTGAACGTTATGCCGAGCCACCGTAGAGAGTCTGTTGATTTGACGATGAAAGATCTAAGAGATATAGAAGCTTTGGATGCATTCGGACCATTTGACGAAGGGTTGAAATGACAGGTTAACTTCAAGGCCAATTTTGAGAATTTCCGACGACAGTTTACTTACATTTTTTGTGAATACAAATTAGAAATAATCTTATCTCACTAAATACAATATTAATCCCAGTAGCAGATACTGCAAATATTTTTGTACAGTGTCCTTTTACGCAAATAATTTAGAAAAGCAGTGGAGCGAAGCGAGACTGTCGCGATTCTTACCGTCTATTTATAGCGGAACGTTACGCTTTTACAATTTCTTGACATGATCTACGGCATGTATATACACTGTCAGAAGTTTGATAACAGAAAAGACATGTTTGCGCATTCTTGTGTTAAACGTTATGAAAATTTAAGTTCTATTTATTTATTTGTGACCCGCTTTTTCGATAACAGCTGAGTATGAGTAAAATATACAAAGTAAAATACGCATATTAAAACACTAAACAGAACAATATAAATAAACATGACTACGTTCTTCTACATTCATGATGACTACATACATTCTTCAAAGTGCTATGTTTCTAGAGAGAATATCCCTTTTATACCTCTTTGCGTTGTGTTATGTTCGCGAAAAGATAACATTTTAATGGGTCATAATTGATAACGTTATAGGAATTCCCGTATAACTGCAACTTTTTTGCCCTCTGACCCTTGTGCAAAGTTATCTTCAATTGCCCAGGACCTTCACGTTTCTGCCCTTGACCATTTCTCCGCATTCCATCTAGGAAGAAGATTTTTTAGACCCGATTAGTCCCTTTTTTTTGTTTTCTTCTTTTAAATATTTTATTTTTTGATCTTGTGCATTTACTACATTATTGAAAGCTCAGTGTACTTTTTCCTTCTTTTTTTTATTTATACTGCACTATTTCCTCTCCTCAAGTGCGTTAATAAAATCATCATCATCATCATATATCCTCATAAAATTCAACACAAGGATGGGCAAACATGTGTTACTGTTATCAAACTTATCCAAACAAAGCCCCAAAAGGCCGCCATAGTCTTATGGGACTCGGTCCGATTGGGAAATCAGCGCTTAAATCGTACGAAAACTACTTGCTTCAAAAGACCTCCTCCCTTGAAGCCAAGACTAGCTGCCGTGAAAGCTCCAGCAGTCACGACATCCAAAGCGGAGGAGCGACGAAGGCTGTCATTCTGCGCGGCAAAACGCTGAACGTGCAGATTCACTGGGAGGAATAGCGTGTCATGATTCGTCTTGTGTATGCTCTTTCGAAAGTAGACACCTGTAATGGAAGGAGTGTTACAGCAAAGCCGTGCCACCCATCAATCAACACAGGCGATTTTTGTACGAACCGTAGGAGAAGAGCTTCGCCCCCTCCTCCGTCGGACAATGCTGGTAGTAAGTAATTATTCAAAGTTTGACCGAAAAATGCTGTGATAAGACACTCTAGTTATCCATCACTTATTCACTTAAAGAGGCTTGAAGACCCGATGAAAAAGGGTTACTTCGTTGCTCCGACATTCACGAATAATCGACTTTCATGTAGTGGACTTTCCTGTCTGATACCTCTATGCGCTTGTACCTGTGTTGTATGCTTGACGAAAACGCCGTTGAAAAGCCGCGTTTGTATTGAGATTAATTTTCTTCAGCGTCTTAGCAGAACTTTGCGTTGTAAGGTCGTCAAACTACAGCAAATGGTGAATTTTGGATAAGATATATGTTACAAAAATAAGTTAGCTTTTCAGTTAAACATGAAGTAACTATAAGAAAGTATGTTTATAAGGAGTACTGAACTATTGTCGTTGCTGTTTTTATGCGCTGTAACTGCAAAACGCACTCTTCTTATGCGCTGTTTTTTTTTAAGCTGTGAATGGCCGTTTTAGACAACTATTGGTATCTTTCGCCTTTCCGAAAGATTATGGTCTCTTTTATTGTGTCTGGGATTTCAACTATCCAAATTTCTACGGGCTCAAACCAGAATTACCTGAATTTTCGCTTTCCGTGAAACACTCTACAAACCCATTCAGCAAAATGTCCACTGAAATTTAGGTTTGGGGATAAAATACGTCATCAGAAAACCTTTAAAGTGACGGAGCAAATATACTAAACGACTTTGCAACCTTTTAATTGAATTTCGCGAATTTTTCAAGGTTTCTTTGGCCTTTTTCTAGCTTACTCGGCTCGTAGAAACCCAAAATATGGACCTACCTTTCCGACAATCAATGGCTTCCAATGCGGTGGCATATTCAGCAACTCGTTTGATGTGCAGCTCAAGCAGCTTGACGTATCGCTCGTTCCAGGGGCCCCGCAGCTCCGCGACACCAGCTACCTCTCGGACTAACTCCTTCTCTTCCAGAATCCATAAGCGTCTATATTAAGTAAGTAAGTAAGTAATTTATTTATAACCCGTCATTTTCAGAAAGCGGAGTAAGTGAAGAAAATAAATAAGACACATAAACATTACGATAAAGAACACTTATTATAGCCTAGATTTCTCCGTACCCCAAAGCGCGGTGGCGTTGTCTTGGAAATTTCGGTGGCTTTGCACCAAATACGCAATAGGACGGTGTAGAGGGGGGGGGGGGGGGTATTTTTGTGCCAAGTTCTGCGTTGTCTCTAGAGAATACACATATCGGAACAAACGTGAGTGAAAGTTAGAAAAAGAGGACACGGGTTACTTTTCGAGCTCATGCTTATTTACACACTGCGTAAAACCCGAGCGTTTTTATTTTTTTTTAATCTGGGTGTAATTTTAAAATCCGAGCGTTTTTACATCCGGTTTTGTTGCTAGGTATTATTTCTAGCGCAAAAGCGCGTTTATGAAATTCATTCGAACTCACGCGACCTATAACCCGACGACAGATGCTGAGGATGTCAACTCTACTTTTTGCAACACTTGTGGGCACTACCGATAGCAAGACTTATCGGCGCTATTGATATCAAGCTGTTGCACAAAATAACAATAAATACAACCCACTTCAAGGGAAGCTCTCATTTCTAACACAGGCGATCGCGTAAATTGTAGTGCGTGGGACAAACGATAACACCACCAAGTTTACACTCACATCAGTTGCATAGGGATGCAGTTGTTCAACCGTGACTCGAAGAGGGTCTCATGCACCATGATGTCACCACCGAGACCCGAATGAAATCGGTATGTTCTGAGTGCAGGGTTCGCCAGTAACTTAGAGGCGACGGCTTGTGCTGGTACTTGAAGCTTGACGTAGAGCTTCGGCGGTAATGAATGGGCCCTTCGGTGACCCTAGAACATACAGGAAACATTACCAGACTGAAGGTTCACTTAACTCAGAACGCCCCCCCCCCCCTCCAAAGTAACGCTGTCAAATATTCCTTCAGCCCAAGCTGACTGTGAATCGTATTTGACAGTTCAACTGAATTAAATTTTATTATAACCCGTCTAGGTGAAGACGGAGTATGGTAAAAGATGAAAAGAGATATTTGACAGTGCAAAACGGATACGTCAGCTGAATTTTATTAGAGCTATATTCGGCTCTTCTTGGCAAGGATCCTCTTCAGGCTCAAAGCCGCTCAAGTTGGAGAAACTAATTTGTGAAACAACCCAACTAGTTTGTTTCCACAAGTTTGTTTTTCCAACTTGAGAGCTGGGCCGGAATTTAGGGCCGGAATTTAGCTCTAATAAAATTCATCTGACGTATCCGTTTTGCACTGTCAAACATGAAACGCTGTTATTCGTTTTTCCAGGTTATCGAGGTTCCTGGTTTTTTAACAGCATATCCAAACTCAGGAAAGGTAATTCACTAATATTGTAAAGGACAGTTATCAGATAAAATGCCATGCGTTCGTCCATTTGAGGTCGACAACTCGATTTTCAGATATAAACACACATTACGGAGACGACCAAATATACATCAATCAATCAATCAAGTTTATTTTCCAAATAGCTTAAAGCTAGAAGAGGAATAACATATATACGAAATACACAGACACGAAAAAAATTGACTCATCCACTTACAAGATATGACCAGAAATAAATGATGGGATGAAACTATGTAAAATCGGGCAGAAGAATTAGCAGAATCGGGAGAAAACTGATTTCCAGTGTGCCTCTCGGACCGACGCAGAGAAGACGGGAGGGGGAGTAGTCAGTCCATCTGGGGACAACACGTTATCTTTGCTTCAAAATTTGTTGAAAGAGTGTTTCTGCGGTCAGTTAATTTAAGAACGACTAGTTTAATTGCATAGACGCGGAATATAGGGGAAAATATGTTTCTGGAAACCAGGAAGGTCTCATAACACTG
The DNA here is from genome assembly GCA_023053575.1 of Branchinecta lynchi. NCBI lineage: Eukaryota > Metazoa > Arthropoda > Branchiopoda > Anostraca > Branchinectidae > Branchinecta > Branchinecta lynchi. The sequence continues at coordinate 9,113,032 of JAKZAP010000004.1, forward strand.
TTGCCTTTATTTTTCTCTGGTTCATTGCCATTTTGATTATACGTCAATAATATATCTTAATACGTTTATAAGTCATATCAAACCAATCCAAATCATACAGAATAAAGCTTTGCGCTTTCTGAAATTGTTTCTTCCAGCCCCGTCCAAGTTCCCCAACAAAACTTCAACCGAGACCCTGTTTATATTACATAATATTCTTCCAGTAAGAAGTGCATTGCAGTATTTAGTAATACTTTTTAAAATTAAGCTTGATCGATCATTGCCACCCGAATGCTTTTCATCAATGAATCTTTTGTGTCTTTCTGATTCGTCTCAGATTGAAACAAGATCCAAACATAAATTACGAATGCCTCGGGTTGTTACTGAAAGGTCCAGGTTCAGTCTTCGGTATCTCATTCCTCTTCACTTGGAGAGTGTGAAGTTAATCATGGATTTAACGGTAGGAATAGCTGCTATAAAATCACGGCTTAGAAGAATGCTGATTGAGAATTTTAGAAGTTAGGTAAGTGATTCTCACTTTCCGGTTGTCTCTTCTTTTGTTATTTATATAAAGTCTATCGACGTTCCCATCCTTGTTTAATTTTAATTATTATTTATATATTTATTTTTGTTTAATTATGAATGTGCCTTGGCCTTGCTCTCGGTTAGCTGTATGATTATATAGCGGATGGATGTTATTGGGTATGATTCTTCATGTTTAAGTTAATTTGGTTTTATTTATTTTTTCTGTGTGCGCTCGAGCTCTGCTCTCAGCAGCGGAAAGTGATAATGATAGACTTTTTTTTCAAATAAAGATAACCTTGAACCTTGAACCTTGCCACTAACTGTCCTTTGAATGAGCGATCTTCTCACCATTTACTCAGGACGATTTATGGTGTTTAATTTTTGTCTCATCCTCAAGCGGAAACAGAGGAGACTGGAGTGACGACAAATCCCGTTAGGATGAAAGGCCGAAAATGTGATTGACTACCGTATGAATAACTATGAAGAAAGTATCGTGGGCCCTTGAAATCAGTGATGATATCGTGAGCCGTATTTGCAAACATCTCCGTAGCTCACTCTAGGAAACGGGATTTATAGAAAACATTTTTTGTATACCATCGTTTATCTCAAAACCTATTCATGAACTGTTAAGATGATAACTAATTTCGACTGTAAATAGTTCATATTACTATGCCTGCCCTTCCCAGCTGTAAGCTATTCGGCTTAAAACTTGAACTTCTTCATCCTGCTCATTTTCACTTTTGCTTCATACCGACGCACCTTCTAGCGTGGCCAATGGTTACGTCACGATAAACAAGATTTCAGGCGTCAAACATTCAGATTCTGAATAGCAACTAATTTCGAGCAAGAAAGATAGTAGAAACGACGTGTTCACAAGAAGAAATTGAAAGCTTACAAATACCGCTTTTCTAATTTTTCCAGTGACGGTTCATTACAAAAAAAAAAAGAAAAAGCAAAGAGTCTGAGAATGCCGGCCTCGCGGTACTACGCTGAGACTCTGCACCCAACAACCTGAAGAACGTGGATATAGGTTCAGGTATGTTGTTGTTTCTGATACCTTGACGGAAGAAAAATCCTATACATATCCCAAAATATAGAACAAATTTGGTCTAGAGCGTTTGGTTATGAGCGAGAACGTCCATGTTAAATACAAATTTTTTTTTTGTTAACCCGAAGTGGATTTAGCTTTTCGAGTAATGCCTGCAAGTGGTCTACCCAGCACAACTTGTCTTGCCCTGCAAGACACTGTCCCCTTGTGCTCGCCGTCGTGACTCGCTGTTGTGAGGTCGAAGTCGGATACAAAAGTCAGTCAAATTAATTCTGCTTTGCTTTTATTCATGGCCCGGCAAGCGATCAGGCCGCTTGTAGATCACCTATGAAACTATTTTGCAGCCGATAAATAGATACAAAACTTGCCCTACCCTGTGAGCTCGCTTTGACTCGTGCTCCGGACTCATTCTTTTCGGGGTTCCTGACAGACTCTCCGCTTTGGTCGAATAGATAGGAACCCAAACGGTGAGAGTCACAAAACCGATGGTTTTCTTTTCCGCCGAGACAACAGGCAACCGCAGTCTTTCTGTGTCGACCAGAGACTTGACTGGGAGTTCGCACTGGCCCAAAACTAGGCAGGTTTCTGTGCTGATTTCTTTGACTTCGTTGACGGTGAACCGAATGAGGATGTTTTTGCTGCCCTCGGTTAGGGAGGGGGGTATGTGGCACGTTCGCAGGAAACACGGATTAGCTGATGTCTATAAAAAAAAAAAGAGATAATAGTCAGTCAACTATTTCCGCGTACAACTGCTCTATTGAATTATTCCTACTGAAGAGATTTATTTTTTAACCGACCCGGGTTTCATATTCCTCTGCTACCAAATGTAATGACCGGGAAGTTGTACCGCTCCACCAATATTTGCGTTTCTGATCTCAATTCTCCTATTGAGATGAAGGCAAATTCTCCTTTTTCTTGTGTTTTCTTTCTTTTCAAATTGAGAAATTGCTTCGATAGTCAATTCTCGATACTCCTGCTCCGTTATCCTTCCTGAGTGCCAACAAAGGGCGAGTTCAATCCGTATAAATAGGTATTTAACGGGTGGCTAAATTAATGCTTTTGTCAAAAGAGAAAAGAAAAAACGGTAATTTGTAAGACAATCGAGAACTGAGAATTCAGATCAAAAACGCAACTAATGACTTCCGCTCTCTTATTTCACAATGAACCTTCTACGTTCAACTGACGGTCAAATCTGCGGCATCTGTTCCCTTGTACGGTTTTTAAGAATCCGCCCACACAGGTTTTACTAAATATTAAATAAAGACTGACTACACCTACCCTGGTCCTATTGGCCTTTAACGAACTACCTTGCGGATGAAAACAGCACATCCAAAGTTAAGGACCCTCCAGAGAAGTATGCCTCTACTGCAGCACGACTAAAGCAAGTAGAAAAACTCTTCATATGGTAAAGGCTGAGAAATGCATGCAGGCACAATCAGTATGAAGCCCCTTCGTAAAAGAAAGTGTGTAGGCTTCAACAAGGCAGCATGAAGTCCATATTCTGGTTCCGATTGCTAACTTTTTGAAACTGTGGCTTCAAAACAGATAAACAGGGCAGATTTTGCTAGAAAGAGACAAAAACTACTCAAACCTTTTAATAAAACTGGGCAGGCGTACCCAGTTTTCCGTCAACCTAAGCTGACTGCGAGTCATATTCGCTGATGTTAAACAGACTAACCGTCTGGAAATTTTACTTCGGCCCTCATTAACAAGGTTCCTCTCGCAGCCAAAAATCTAAACTTCCGATCGAAATATCGCTGAATAAAATTTCCCGCTCACTAATCCGTTTCGCACCTACGAACGAGTGGTAACCAGGCTTAACACACACCTTGACAACTTCAGTTTGGCACAACTTCTTCCAAAAGATCTCCGACGGCCCTTTATAACTAACCACTATTTTAGTGTCCGGTGCACATCCATTGGCGTCACACCTCAAATTGTCACAGTTAATAGCGACTTCAATCGCGGGATTCTCGCAGTCCAAATGCTCAGGAGAGCTTGGTTCCTTTTGTGCAAGCTGCCCTTGCAATTCCGTCACTCGAAGTCTTAAAGCGTCCGCCTGAGCCTTCATGTAACTGTAGCTTGCCATGTGAAGAGATTGGACCCAGGAGTCTCTTTCTGACTCAGTGCTTGCACCGAGGACCAGCTCGCTCTTGCCGGAGGACATTACTGGAAGAAAACACAAGTATTGACAGTAATCGAAGAAAACTTAAAGGACCCCTCTTCCTTATTCTGCCTTTTACATTATCCCCAGCTCCCTTATGGAATTGTAAGCTGAGACCACCGCCTTTTGCCATTGTTTTGTTTTTGTACCTACCATTTTGTGGAGCCCATTGAACTTTAAGGACATGAGAAGCTTTAAAGTGTTGATTTTTTATTTTGGAACACATGGTAGGCCAACAGTTCTAATCTTCTGTTTATTTGCTTGGATTTCCAACTTTTTAAACAAGGTGCGTTCAGTTTTCAAATATTTTGTGTCCAGCCGCCCCGTCGGAGAGAAGAAAAGCTGGGTGTAGTTGACAAGCGCTAACAAGATAGTCGCAAAGCTCACAAAACAATACTTCTAAGCTATTCTTTGTGAAAATTCCATTTCTAGTTAGAGTTGTGCTTTAAAGCACAAGTCGCAGTATTTTTCTATGTTTCAGTTTCAGTTTATTTTTAAGCAGCAACACAAATCGTGGCTTGGGGCAAAATGGCATGTTGACGTAAGTCAAGATATGCAGATACATGATATCAAAACAATCATGTCAGTCAAAACATCAGAATAAACAATTCAGACTGAAAATGGTCTAACACAAAATCATAAAAGTAAAACACACAATATTCGTATATTCTATTTGAAATATTCGAACATATTCGACTCATTTGAAACTCGATTAGGTTTCCCGAAAATTACAAACTCGGCTATGTTGTCTTCAGCCTCTAGCCCCGTGCCCTCTATCCCCAGTGTTCCTGACCATCCAGCTCCGCAGACGTAAAACGCGGGAGCCTGAGCTGGCTTGAAATTCGCCAAGCACGGAGAATGCAATAATCAGTTTAACGGCCTTTAGTGTGGACACATACATAGGAAGTTCCGAGTTTCAGGAATGAGAATGAACGGAACAATCAGGGACGCAGAGTTAATCAGTAACATAGGTGCGAGGGAGTCCTTTAAGCCAAGGATACGGATCTTTGCGTCAAACCTAGTCATGATTCACAGAATATTTACGTGAACTAGTACTTGGAAGAGTTAGTGCGAATGCGTTTTTGTGAATCAGTGGACTAGTGTTTGTGAGTGAGTGTGAACAAGTTGTTTTTTTTACTCGTAAAGGAATTGGCATCAACTCAAAGCTCAGCAAGAATATATACGCAGCGCCTGTTTAGCATTTTTCATTATCTCATGAACAAAAAGACAAACTGGAAAGGACAAATTGGAAAGAATACAGAGGCAGGCTCTTCTTAATACTCACAGTGGACCGAAACTTCCATACTCCTACCTTTAAAACACTTTAGCCACACAATACTGAAGGAGCACAGAAAAGAGTAAGCACCGACTTCGGTTCAGCCATGTTATCTCACCCTCTACACAAGCAAACCCTCCCTCCCCCTACCAAAAAGTTATAAATCGACCAGAACGAGTGATAACTTCTAGGGTAACCAAGCTTTGTCCTATACCTATAAAACACGCCAGATATGCACAGAGTTTTATTCCAGAGTGTGTGAAACTTTTTAACAAAGCTTGACAGATTTGTAAGTGTATTGACACATATACTGTAATTTTTTCTGTTTCTGACAATAATCGAAAATTCGGTTGTATTACCACGCAATTTCTGTCCGTCGGTCGGCCGGTCCAACTTTTGCTAGTTCGAGCACCTCCACATAAGCAAGGACAATGAAACTTGGTAGGGATATCAGGGGCCCCAAATGATTAAGTTGGAAATAGTTATTTCCTCGATCAGAGCATCGTGAGGGGAGTGGAGGGACGGGGAATCCCGAAAAATTAGGTATTTTGTACTCACGACTGTGTGATCAGATCTTGGTGAAACCTGATGCATAGAAAGACCTCGTGTCTCACACGTCCCATTTTAAATCCCGACCGGATCTGGTGACACTGGGGGGGGGGAGTTGGAGGGGGGAACCGGAAATCTTGGGAAACGCTTAGAGTGGAGAGATTGGGCTGAAACTTGGAGGAAAGAAACAGCACAAGTCCTAGATACCGAACCGGATCCGCTCACTGTGGGGGGGGGGGGGGGGATTTCTGGTGTTCATGCGAGTTCCGTACTTCCTGATGTGCTAGGACGATGAAATTTGGCAGGTGTGTCGGGGACACTGACAGATTGACTTGAATAGTCGTTTCCCCGATTCAACCATCTGGGGGGGGGGGGGGGCGTGGAGGGAGGGAGAATCCGGAAAAGTGAGAAATTTTTAACTTCCGAACGGGTGATCAGACCTTACTGAAACTGGATATATAGAAAGACATCGTCTCTCAGACACCCATTTTAAGTCTGGACCGGATTCGCTGACATTGGGGGGAGTTGGAGTGGGAACCGGAAACCTTGGGAAACGCTTGGAGAGGAGGGTTCGGGATGAGACTTGGTGGGAAGAACAAGCACAAGTCCTAGATACGTGAATGACATAAACGGACCGGCTCCGGTCACTGTGGGGGAGTTTGGGGAAGGGTGGTCCGGATTTCTAGTGATCCCGCGAGTACGGTACTTTCTGATGTGCTAAGATGATGAAAGTTACAGGCTTGTCAGGGACCCGAAAAGATTAACTTGACCATCGTGGGGGGAGTGGAGGGATGGGGAATCCAGGATCTAGTGGCAAGCTCAGCTATTGAACGGATGATCGGATTTAAGTGAAAATTGATATAAATAAACACATCATGCCTTACATCATGTCCCATTTTAAATTCGGACCGGATCAGGTGACATTGGCGGGAGCTGGAGGGGGGGGGGGGGGGGTCGGAAATATTTGGAAACGCTTAGAGTGGAGGGATCGGGATGAAACTTGGTAGAAAGAACAACCCTTGGCACAAGATACGTAATTAACGGAAACAGATCGTATCGGGGCTCTGTGGGGGGAGTAGGAGGGTCTTTGCCGGAATTCCGGTATCGCCACTTGTCCTCGATGAAACTTTGTAGGTGACCTAACGACCCGAAACAATGCCCTAGAAAAACCTGTGTTCCTGGATCCGACGATCTTTGGTCCAGAAGAGGAATCAGGAAATTGCTGACTTCCATAAGTTGCGAACGGGTGGTCCAATTCGAATGAAACTTTATGGGTGATAAGAAATCATAACCTAGACAAGCAAAACATGCGTCCGAACTACATGCGGCCACGGTTGGGGGAGTTGGGGGGGGGGCGGGGTCCGGAAACTTTCTGACATGCAGAGGAAACATATACGGATGGACAGAATGGGATGCAAGTTGGACAGATCCGGGTTTATGCGGCCTTGATTTGTTATTTCGCGTCCGGACCGGGTCCAACCAAGGAAGGGGGAGGATGTAGCGGGAAACGGAAATTTGCAGATATGCTATGCTCCGATTCCAGTCAAACCTGACGGACAGGAAGAGGAGATGTCAGAGATTTGGAATTTATATTTCCGACTTCCCGAGTACATTCAGCCACAGTGGGGGGAGGGGTCGAAGGGAAGCCTCCGAAATGTTGTGGCTTGCATAGGGGTTAAATAAGTGGAGGCACCAGAATGAAAACTTGGAATGTAGAGAGATAATATGCCCTAGATTGCTGATCCGACCACGGGGGGGGGGGGGGGGGAATTTCCCCCAAAATGCTCAGATTCAAGTGAAACTTGACAGTTGGTAAAATGAAATGCCATTTATGAGTCCGAACCAGTTTCGGCTGCCGTAGAGAGAGAAGGAGGTGGGTACCGGAAATCGTGTGCAAGGTCTAGGGACCAAACGAGTGGATCTATTTGGTCGAAACTTGGAAAGTAGAAAATTCATTTGATCTAGATGATCCGAGGCGATGCCGGAGATGCTCACACTTGAGTGAAACTATATATCATATGTCTAGGTCCAAACCATATTTTTGGATGGCGGGGTATTTTGTGACGTTCTCGTCTACTTTCTTGTACCACCTACTCGTAGCAAGTGCTATATGAGCTCGTAGCTCTTGTTAAAATAAACTTTCTATCATTCTATCTATCTGTCCAGTACCTCTAGCCCTGCTCAGTTTTGTCGGGGTATCCAAAGTCGGTGAATGGGACCAAAGACGGAGCTTCTATTGGCTTACTTGTTCTTGATCAAATGAACACAATACTGACCTACTCCGTACATAAGCACCCATTAATTTTCTTATCTCGCACTCTACGGCTATCCATGTGACCGAAAAGTTTTCAAGATCCGTCACTGGCTTCTATCATCAAATCTTGTCATGGACTCACAGAACCTTTTTAAGAGTAAACCTTCCGTGGGCTTACTTAATTTACTTTAATTTGATCTAATTCAAAAGATAGAGGACGCCATGTACAACTAAAACAAAAAGAAAAGGCTTAAAGTATTTCTTGTTAATACAAGTTAATCCGCGTATTCACTTAATGGAAAAACCGATACATCAGCTACGATGCTTCGGCAGCAATATTTTGGCCCCTACGAACGTGACAAGCAGTTTTCAGCTTAGTAATTTTGGCTTCCATTATCTGATCGGCGGGCATTTATGGGACTGCATTGAAGCAGCAGAGCACTAAACTAGTTCATACAGTAGTCTTTCTTAATTATCTTTTTACTTTTCCAGATCTGGGATCGATCTCGCCCTACGGTTAAAATGATGGGCTTTCGCCCTTAAAGAATGGTAGTTCTGGAGTGCCGGTAATATACGAGGTAATATACTGCATAACGTGTACTTTAATAGTACTTTCTAATGCTAAATTTCCTTTAGTAATACTTGCTACACTTTTAGTACCATTTTCCAAATTACTTACTTATATTGAAGTAGAATGGTCCTGAAGGTGGTGATTCTGCCTCTAGTCTGATCTCAGCTATATCCAAAACAATAACGCCAAAAGGCTCAGAAAAGGGCTCACGACTTTTCATGTAGAAGAGGAGATTTCCTCGCAGTCTGCACCACCTTTCGGCGAAGACTAGAAAAATAGTTACAAAAGTAAAATCATGAAATACCAAAAAGACGACTGAAAAAGCAAATGTAGGCTTACTATACTAGCGATAGGCAGACAGAGTAAACCAAAAAAGGCAGAACACGTATGATCTGTTAGCGTTTAATTACAGTTCTGTTTCAAAGTCTATTTGTTTGTTTTTTTCTTCTCCTCGGAGAATCCCACCAAAACTGCAGTGACTCAGCTACAAACACAACTAAACTTCTCCATTAAAGTCGCCAAAGGGCGACGGAACGTCAACATCTCAAGTAATCTGAAAGTCCTCAAGAAAAGGTCAGAGGCTTTGCGGTCATGGCCGGATACCCGCATGAAAAATAGTTTTTTCGGCAATGGAGGTATATCATCAGACATTATAATTACACTATGAAAAAACCAAGAAATAAATTAACAGCTACTGTCGTCATCCAACCGCCTTCCTGCCCACTGGTTAAAGATAATTCGAAAGCTATTTTCATTTTGTATTTCTTTGTATGTGTTTATTTCTCTTTTTTGTATGTACCTGTGGAAATGCCTAATTACGAGGCTACGGGTAATAAAGGACGGTTATAATCGGAAATAAGATAAAAATGCTAGAATGCAAAATACTGCAGTATACTCTGCAGTATACTCTGCAGTATTTGCATTCTAGCGTTTTAATCCTGCATCAGATTATAACTCTCCGAATTCAGATTTTAATTATCCGAAATACGAATAAAAATATCCGAAATCGGTTACACACAACTTATAAATTCCGATAAAGGAGAGACTTTTTAAAGTGTAGCATACTTTTGATCAAGCAATACATCTCAGCACATGCTTATTTGTGCCACAAGGGTTTTACTTAAAAATTCATTTCTAGCACCTTTATAGTGAGCATCTTACCGAAAAGTGAAAAAAATACTTTTGACCGAACTATATGCAACAATGATCCCTAAGGGTCTGTCATCGTTTTTGCCTCAAGTTCTTTACAAAGTGCGCGTCATTACAGCCAAGTTTAAAAATGAAATACTTTTTAGCAAACGATACATTCCCGTGATTTTCAACTCCATGATTCTTGTCACAAGAGTTCTGCTTACAGGTGATCAGAACAAACACAACAAAATGCAAATTCTATATTTCATCTTTGAACCAGCCTCGCAAGTGCCGTGTGAGCTCCGAGCTCTTGTTTATTTTTATCTTTAGCCGATATTTTACTCGTATTTCGCCCAGCAAGCACTATTTGAGAAATATCGATTACGTCATAGCGTAGCCCGCTTACGACTCGACAGGAAAAATGGTTTCGCAGTGCTAATAGGCTTTTTGCAAAATATTATAATCCTTCATCATACACACAGCGTATACACAGGCCATAAATCATGTAAAGATAATGAATGAATGATTTCCGATAAAGGAGAGATTTTTTACATTGTACTATTCGACTTTGAGTTTAGAATGCGCACTTTAAGGGAGCTAGAACTTCATTAATAAGCAAAACCCTTGAAGCAAAAATGATAATGGGCTAATGGGGATCATGGAAATGTATGTATATTTTGCTTAAAAGTATTTTGTTTACTTTGAGGTCGAGATTGGTACTTTAAGAAAAAGTTTGATCTGTGAAGTCGTTATTTCTAGGCCAATCTTGTCGAATCTCAACACTCCAGCCAAGTTTCATCGTCCTAGCACAATCGGAAGTACCTGAACTCACGATTACCGGAATTCCTCCCCCCCCCCCTCCAACTCCGCCCACAGTGCCCGGAGCTAATCCGCGGTTATGTAAATGATATATCTAGAGCATCTGGTTGTTACTCCCACGAAGTTCCATCCCGATCCATCGTCTAAGCGCGTAACGTATTTCCACTACACCACCCCCAATAGTTGTCGGATCCGGTCCGGACATGACAAATATCACCAGAAACATGTCCTCTGTTCAATTATTAAATTTCACCGGAATCCGATCACCCGTTCCAAAGTTACGAATGTCTAAATATTCCGGATTTACCCTCCCTCCACTCCACCCCGAGGGGTTGCTCACTCTCAAAATCGGTGTACACCTGGTGGCGGGTGGCGGAAAATAGCTATTTTTAGCAAGAGGCGGATAAGTGACGCGCGTGGCGAATGAGTGGCGCAGGTGGGGGAAGAGTGGCGCAGGTGGGGGACGAGTGGCGCGCGTGGCGGAAGAGTGGCGCACGTGGCGGAAGAGTGGCGCGCGTGGCGGAAGAGTGGCGCGCGGCGGAAGAGTGGCGCGCGTGGCGGATGAGTGGCGCGCGTGGCAGAAGAGTGGCGCGCGTAGCAGAAGAGTGGCGCGCGTGGCGGAAGAGTGGCACTTGGTGGAAGAGTGGCACTCGTGGCGGATGATTGGCGCGCGTGCCGGATGGGTGGCGGATTAGTGGTGCGCGTGGCGGATGGATGGCAGATGAGTGGCGCGCGTGGTGGATTGGTGGTGCAATATGGTGTACACCAAGTGGCGGAGAGTGGGCAGTCCCTCGCTCCACCCATGATGGTCGGACCGAGAAATTTATTATTTCCAAGTCAGTTTGACCGGGTCCCTGCAATTTTTGTCATGAAAATCCCCAAAACAGCCATTGCCAGAATTCCGGGACACCCCCCCCCCCTCCCCCCAAGTGTCCGGATCCAGTCCAATTGTGTAAACGATTTATGTAGAGCAGGTGCTCGTTCTTCCCAGCAAGTTTCATTCCGATTCCTCCATTCTAACCGTTTCTGGATATTTCCGGTCTTACCCCCCCCCCCCAACTCCCCCTTAGCTGTCGAATCCAGTCCGGACTTCAAATGGGACAGCAGTGATATGTCATCTATTCTTTTATTAAGTTTCATTCCAATCCAATCACCCGTTCGAAAGTTACGCACTACTAAATTTTGCGGACCCCCCCCCCCCCCATGGTCGGATCGTGAAACTGATTATTTCCAAGTTACTTTGGTCGGGTCCCCGATAAGCCTGCCAAGTTTTATCGTCCTAGCACATCTGTAAGTACCTTAACTCGCAATAATGTGACAGACTGCGCCACCGACAGACAGACGGAATTGCGATCGGTATATGGCACTTGGGCCAGAGGCTAAAAAGGATAACGCCTGTTTTAGATGTTGTTAGCTATCACTGTGTGTTACTCATTTTCTTTTTCTTGCCTATTATTTAGCTTTTGCTATTGTGGCAATTTTTCAGTAAACCTAAAACAGAGTCCAAGAAAAACATGCACAATGGCACACTACATCCATCTACTAAAGGCCTCCAAACAGAATCCCAGAAGCCGCCTCACACAGAAAGCTCTCAGATAAAAGAAAGACAATAACAACGAACCAAAACGGAAATAATATGTTAAAGCTACCTGGCTTTCTTGTGGTTCCATAACATGCAAGAGCCCTGATTCTGTTTTTCCTTGATGTCTTCATGTTTTCTGCTGAAAGGCATGCAAAGAATAGAACAAATAGGACGAACAGATAGGCTACTTTAAAGCATAAGTACCCTACTATAGGAAAAGATACTAGAAGATGTTTGCATGCATATGCTACTAATATGTCCAGATATGGATTATGTAGGTTAAGACTACTGCCCTCTCAGCCCATCTATGTGTTACAACCTCCTACCAATAGTCGCTGAAAGCTACCATAGTCATTCGCCATGGTGATCTGCACCATATTTACTCTAGACTGGAACTGGACACTTGTAGTGGTAGCTGAAATATTCTGAGCGGGAAATTCAATTCTGAAAAAGCGACTTAGCCTATTATATTCAGTGGCGTAACTAGGGAGGGGCGTGGGGGGGGGGGGGGGGGGGGGGGGGGGGGGGGGGGGGGGGGGGGTAAATCGGCAGTGTCTGTCGGTGCGAAGCACGACAAACGCTTTTATCATTCCGTTTCCGATATCGACAAAAGCTCTGTCGGTAAAACAGGAAACTTCTTGTTGGGAAATCGGCAGCGTTTGTCGGTTTGGAGACGGTGCGTGGATTCGATTTTTGGTATCGACAAGAGCTCTGAAAAACACTCCTCATTTCATTTCTTATATCGACGAAAGCTCTGTCGGTAAATCATGAAACTTCTTGTTTGGAAATCGGCAGAATTTGTCGGTGCGCAAATTCTTGTTTCGATACTGGCAAGATTTCTGACAAAATACCTTTGTCATACAGTTTTTCATACCGACAGAAGCTCTGTCGGTAATCAGGATATATCTTGTCTGGAAATCGGAACTTGTTGTTGATGCGTAGATGCTACCGACAAAAGCCTTGTCGGGAAGTCAAAACCGATGATTGGATCGAGATCCTGATATCGGTTGTTTTTCTTTCTCGATACGGTGATCGGGAAAAGTCTTGTCGGTAAAGTGGGAACTCTCTTTTTCGGTCTGTTTACTCCGAACGGCTAAAAATCATGTCGTTAAATTCAGTAATTGTGAACTGTTCGTCAGCGCGAAAACTTTTTGATGTTGAGACTGGAAAATTCTCGTCTGGAAATCAAAATTTTTTGGGGTAGGAGCGCTAACCAATCACTTTTTCGTTTCTTTTGTTCCTTTACGGTAAACTAACCACAGCGGCACATTTTTTCCTTGGTTTGTTCTTGAGTGATAGTTTTGTTCCCAACCATAAACTGCCCTTTTCCATTGATCTGGTTGTACACGGTAAATCAATCCGGGAAATGGTCCACTTTACTCGGCAATTTCTGACTTTGAAATTCCCATCTATAATACCTCCACCAACTCCTCTCACCAAGGTTGGATCAAGCCAGGACGTCTAAATAACACATCCAGGTCACATGCATCCGAATCTCAACAAAATATCTCAACCCCTTTGAGAGTTATCATGGTAATAGACGGAAAGACAAACTTTACGAAGTCATAGGTGCTAACGTTTTCGAATCCCAAAAGCCCCTTAGTTTACAATCGAACAAGACCAAAGGTGTCGATGGGATCCCAAAAATCTAATATTTGATTCAGACAATCGAGTCTTGTCTTCGCCAGATCCAGTCTTGGACAGGCTAATTATCAGAGAAAACCAAGTTCAGATATACCTCTATAAACCATATCTATTTTGACGATACTGACCGGGACTTCCTGCCGATTTCCGAGCGAACTACTAGCCCAGCAAACAAAAAAAATACAGAAACAAAACCAGCGTATCTCCTTATCCCTATAAAGAACATCTAATCAACTTTGAATAAAAGTTTGACTTAAAAAAAAATCCGGTTACAACCGGATTCCGGAAAAATTATATGTCCGGGTAAAAAAACATCGTCATAAACCGACTCAGCCTCCCTTCTTACCCCTTAATCTGTCATCTACTCGAACTTTTGCTTTTAACAAATTTTCCGGTTTTGGCCGGATTCCGGGCGAACTACTTGTCCGTCAAGAAAATGATTTTCACCATCGTCTTCAGCATGTCTTCCTACCCCTAAATCGAACATCTAATCAACTTCAAATAAAACTTTCACTTTTAACAAACTTTCCGGTTTTGGCCGGATTCCGGGCGAACTACTCGTCCGATGACAAAATGAGTTTCCCCATCGTGCTCAGCATGTCTTCTTACCCCAAAATCGACTATCAAACTATCAACTCGAAATAAAACTTCTAATTTTAACAAACTTTCCGGTTTCGGCCGGATTCTGGGCGTACTACTTATCCTTCGAGAAAATGGTTTTCACCATCGTCTTCAGCATGTCTTCCTACCCCTAAATCGAACATCTAATCAACTTCAAATAAAACTTTTACTTTGAACAAACTTTCCGGTTTTGGCCGGATTCCGGGCGAACTACTCGTCCGATGACAAAATAGTTTTCACCATCGTGCTCAGCATGTCTTCTTACCCCGTAATCGACTATCACATTAGCTGTTTCAAAATATTTTGTTTGCCCCTTAATTTAAACCCCCTCCCCCACCCCTAAATGTAGGGCTACATAGCCCATCTACGAACTTGACTGGTCCGACGACCCAACGAATCCTCACACCAAGTTTCATCAAAATATCTCACTCCCTTCGAGAGTTATCGTGCTTACAGACGGACGGACGGACGGACGGACGGACGGACGGACGGACAGACGGACAACTTTTGCGATGTCATAGGTATCCCTCCACTTACGTTTTGGGATCCCAAAAAGACAGCCGCATAAATCTTTAAGAAGTGACGTAATCTCTATCACTACTTTTCTGGTTTGAAAGACTATTGACTGCATAGTATGTTCCTGGTTTCACGTGATAACAATTGCTTGGTACCAGGAAGGGAATGGCAAATTCATTAACTTTCACTAGAAAACCATCTCAATTAGTATGTTAAATTTTAGTATTAAAACAGTTGTAAGATGTATTCGCGCGCAACGTGCGCCGTCGCCTTGTAGCGGCAACGGCGCTATTTGTCGATAAATTGCTAAATATTGTCGGTAAAATCTGGGCTTGCCTCCCCCCCCCCCCCCCCCACGAGAATGAGCTTGTTTCGCCACTGATAATATTATAAAAATTCCACAAGAATAATATATATCAAAATTGTGGACCGTGTAGAAAGCATTAGTTTGGTCAACTGACTACATTTAACACAGGAATGAGAATATTCTAAATACTCCGCATTTTTACTTGAATTTTAGGATCAGATTTTGTTGAACTTGGGATCTTCTTTACTTTCAACACAATTAAACATTTCAACCTTGCCCAGCTTCCGCAAATTCCATAAAAAGTGAGTACGTAATAAGTTTTAAACGTTGTTTGCTTGACTGAAAACCTTTGACGTCAACTCAAGAGTGTTTAAAAGTAATGCTCATATATATTAATCCTAATTTTTGCCACAACAGCATTACTGCCTTGTCCAGTTTTTGTGGTCAACCACAGACGAACCCATAGTTACTCCTGGTACACATCTGAAGTCTACCTACTACAAACAAAAAGCCTGAAACTCAACATTAAATCTTCAACTTTCAAACTTCTTCTCACTGCCCTAGTGATTGACGGCTGCTTTCTTAAATTAAACCTTCGAGGAAAGCAATCAATAGGCTACGCTTTACAGATAATAGTTGCGTTTTTGCTGTTACCATGGTATCTGATACCACGGTCAAAAGGCGTTTTGCAGTTATCGTGGTATCTGGCCATTTATCATGGTATCAGATATTCAGATACTACGGTCCGACTGTGGTAACTGGTCGTGGTATCTGAGAAGTCCATCTCACTTTCATCAAATTGTCAGATTGATGAGAAAGAAGTTTAGCACTTTGTGATGTAACTGTATATCTTTTTTCTTTTGGGATGACTTCGAAAAGTGCAATTTCGGCAATAGTAGTTTTTGCAGCCGTATATCAGATACCACGATAACTGCAAGAACGACTAATTGCAGATCGCTTTACCGTGGTAACAGATACCATGGTATCAGCAAAAACGCAACTACTGATGCAGCAGTGACTGTAGCATTGAAAGCTGAAAGGTAAAGGTATCAGCATCAGCCTACCCCTAGCTTAACTGGCGGTGGTGGTCTCTAATTTTTGCCCTCAGCCAGAAAGTGTAATGGGCGGTTAGGGATAGCCATCCTGGTGCTTTCGCACGACACCCTTTCTGTCACACTGTAAAAAGTGTGTCCGTATAAAGATTAAAGTTAGCCGCAGTATTTGCTACTCGGATTCATGTTATCTCTATTTGGTATTAATCTTATCTGCGTAGAGATAAGGATAATCCGAGTAGCAAATACTGCAGTTAACTTTAATCTTTATACGGACACACTTTTTACAGTGCACCTACCCCTGCAGGTATCCATCTGAAGCTGGATGGACTTTCGATTGCGTTACAGGGTTACGCCACAAACCTCCGCCCCAAACCAAACGGTAGGTACCACTGAGACTCGAACCAGCGATCCTTCACTTACGAGTTTGGTGTGCCAAACATTCGGCCAGGACCACCGGAAATAATGGGCTATAAACTCAATCTCACCTTCTGCCACTCGGAAAAGATTTTCATGCCTCTCTATGAAAAGGAGGGTCCCCTCCTTATCAAATTTGTATGAGGGCTGAAGACACAAGGAACTCAGGCTGGCATGACAGTACCTCATTGTCTACTGTCACCTTGAAAAGCAGTCACCTTAAAAAAAATGAAAGCATTAATAGAAGGGATGGCCTTGGAATGCAGCTGACTTTTCCTGCACTCCCACAGGATAGAAGCCATGTGTCCACCTGTTCTATACAGGAACAGCAGCCTCAAATTTCTTGTCTACTTCAGTCATATCGTTCATCATCGATCAATCAATCAATCGTCTTGCATTACAGGCTACCAAAGGCGGAAGACGGACAAAAGGACATGAGTTTTGTTACAAGCGAAAATACACTATCAGTCGGGTCCAGGGGCGTCATGACTGGGGGGGGGGTGGGGGGGAAGCCCCCCCCCCAATGCTGTGCTGTCGGCCAGTCGGTAAAAAAAACGAGTCGGCGCGAAGCGCCACAATTTTTGGTCAAAACAGTTGATTTTTTTCATGAAAACAGTCCGTTTTTCTGAAAATCAGTTGATTTTTAAAAAAAAAATGTCATTTTTGTTGTTGAAAAGTGGTTTTTTCTGCAGAGAAAGTCGGTAAAAATTACCAGCGTCGGTAAAAGCCTCGCCCCCCCCCCCAATAAGGTTTTGAACTTCTCTGTTAGGAACATTATGTTGCCTAGCCTAAGGAGGTTTTTTGGCTGGAAAGCAAAGCCGAAATCACCTGTGTTGGTTTTCACCATACTGAACGTGGTTGCTATGCTTTCTGCAAGTTTTTCAGTTCCTCAGAGAGCATTCCTAGTAGCATTTCAGGCGCTAGTGAATACAAGCTACCACAATTCCTGATTTTCAGGGTGTAGGCTATGTCAAACATTAGGTATTTCGTTATTTTCTGAATTTCACTCAAACTGTCAATATGGTACTGATTTAAGGAAAGTTGGGAGTGCCCAGCATTAGCCATAGGGTAACTAGTGTTTGGCAGGAGCTACTCTAAACTGAGCATATACTCAAACTCTGGTGTCGCCTATAAAACAAAAACCAGGGATTGTGGTAGACTGAGTTGAAAGCCGAATGGACACATGGCATTTCAGTCAAAATTCAAAAAATAAATGAACACAACATGGCCAATTTGCAGTAAAGGCGTGAAAACTTGTTTCACAAAACACACCATGTCAGATTAGGTGCCCCTCAAAAGACTTCTAGGGTTAGCTCATACACCCAGGTATTTACAAATTTACTAGATAAGCTTAAAAATAAAAATAAGCATTTTGGTGACATCCATGACAGATATTTAGTATTTTGGTCCGGTTTTGACAATACTTCAATTCAATGTGAATACAACTAGCCTTAAAGGCAGAGAAAACTTGACTACGCAACTTTCGGCCATCAAACCGACCTGGGGGGCTTAGATAAAGATACAGGGACTTATTGTTGACAGGACCCCCTTCTTTGTAAACCCCTCGAAACCCTCGAAAACCCCTCGAAACCCCTCCTTAGTGTTCCCAAAACTAGCTGGCAGGCCCTTGCCCCTTATGCACCATAATTATGCACTTATGCACTGTAAAAGTTCGCCTTTGGCCGTGTTTCGGCCATAGTATCGTGATAGTAGTCAAGACGTTGTGCGTTCGATTCCTACTCCCGGCACACAAACCTTTTCCTTTTTTCTACTAACTCAAAGTCGAACCCTCGGAAACTGCAATGGTCGTAAAGAGAATTTTTCTTACTCTCAATATCGACTCAGGGTACATTCTTGATATGTCAGCTAGCTCCCCGAGTCAAGTTTGAGACAAGTTTTCTGTTCCTTTAACCATACCATTTTACTAGTTTCAATAATAAAAACAGGGAAGTTTTTTCTTAGATATTGGTGTAGCTACGGTATTGGGATCGACTCAATTTTGACACTGGATTATGATTCTCCTACCTTTTAGCTGTTGTTGGAGGTCAAACTCTACCTCACTCAAAAGTATTTGCTTCTTTTTTTGCTGTTTAGTTTTTGCCTCCAGGTGGTATATATAGCAGTTTTGGAGGGCTGTAGGCTGTAGTGGCTGTAGTGAAATTCAATGAACAACAGTCTTCTTCTGCTCTGGGTCACTTTAATGTTTTGTTTTGTTGATGAGGCTAGCTGGATCATAAGAGAAAATATGCATATGCTCTTGAAGTGCTAAGAAACGCAGATGTTTTTCAAGAAAAATTTAATTACTTCTTAGAGAGCTTGATTTCTCTTGTGAAAAAAAAAAAAATTGGACACTTTCGCTTTTCAAATATGATTTTCAAAAGTAGAAGTGTCCAAGCTGTTTTATATTTTTAGGCCAAATAAAAGTCTTTTGATTTGCTGTTTAAAAAATTCAGTAGAGAGTGCAATGGCGTTGCATAAAATACACAGAAGTACAGGAGGGGTACCTGACCTTGTTTTTACACAACCTCCAATGTTGCTGTCAAAGTGTTAAAATGAAATGTCCAAGCTGTCCTGAAAGTCAAAAGGCAAAATCTGAATAGGGTCTTCTTCCTGTCCTAAATCAAAAGATACCTGATTTCACTTTCTATCTGTTTCTATCCAAACTCATTTTCTTATTTTTCTAAATATTACAACAATTCCAAGATACAGAGAGTTTATCCTTTTCCATGTAGTTGCACTAGGTTACTCAATCCTTTTCCATGTTGTCAAAAAGTCAAAAGTCAGAGTAAAAAAAAAATAAAAAACAACACTCGAAATAAATACAATAAAAGGCAAACAATCTCAAGGAAATATTTGCTCCAGTGAACAGATTGAAAATCTTGACTCATCCATGCTACCTAGCAGCAATTTTCTGAAAAAGGATAGGATAAACCCACTAGAAGAGTAGTGGCCTCCAAAAAACTCTATGTATCTTGGAAGCGAAGTGCTCTAACGTTTTGTAAACTGGAAAATGAGGTTGGATAGAGAGTAAAAGCAGGTATCTTTTGATCTGGGAAAGGAAGAAGACCCTATTCAGGTATGTAACCAGTCTCAGTTAAACCAAATTTCACAGGGGTACCATGCCCATGCTCCAGGGCATGGTGCCCCAACGTATAAGCACCATGCCCATACGTTGGGGCATGCCCAGACCTTGGGGCACCATGCCCAAAAATTGAGGATTTGTGTATGACTGCCCTTAATTACCTACTTTGGCTAACTGGTAGCTAGCTTTAGACACAGCAAGTGCATGAAACTGGCGAAGTCCCCTGTCAACAAACATTCACATAAGCATATGTACCTCTACTGTATATTAGATTATTAGCCTATTACCAGGCCTATAGCCTATTACATGCTGATTACATGGCAAAGTGTCTCTGTATTGGATACAGCCTTTGCTAAACATCAGCACCAGAGCTGCAAGTCAGCTTCTCAACTTCAAGTGATTAAAAAAGAAAAAATATTGGAAAAATAAGCAAAGCTGCCACTGACCTTATCAATGACTGAACCTGGCCCATTAGAAGGGAGAGGAGAAAGACGACTAATACACAGGCAGGATACACAGATGAATTAGATAAGAGCAAGGGATTTATCTTCAACTGATTATCAATCAACAATCAGAACTGATAGGCTAATCAAAAATTATTCTGGGAGAGTTATTAAGCGTAACTTGACTAATGAAGACTACCTAAGCAATCAGGATATATATGGAGAGCAGTACATACGAATTCTTTTAAACTGGAAAAATCTCTGAGAAGTCAAGAAATAACTGTAATATCAAGAAATAGTATTCGGAAAGACACGGCTAATGTTTTTCGAAATTTCATAATTTACTAAAATATTTTACATTATTTTGAACTTAAAATCCATTTTATTTTCTTTCGTATTTCATTGCGCGACCACAGTGTCTGCAAATGATTGAGTGCTGTAACTTGTGGAGGCTGTGGAGCTGCTGGCAAAAAATAAACATAAAAAAACAAACACAAGTTGTTGGTTTGTATCAATTTATATCTTGTAGTTTAATGTACTTTGTGTCAGCTCCCTTATGCGTTTCTAACTCTTAAAGCAGAAGGTTTTTGATCGTTTAGGCTAGTCTTGAGCTTCCGGGATAGGCCTGTTTGCCTTTGATGGCAATAAACTGATAAAGGGCAGATACAAAAAAAAGGGCGGTTTTGAACCAGTCAACAAATAGCTATTTGAGAAAGATATCGGTAGAGCAAAGGTAATACTTTGATAGATAGATATATCTTGTAGATATCGTTTTTATTCTTCTCGAACTATCTAAATTTGTTGAAGTTGTCAATGAGCGTGTTCCATCCTACTTACCGTAGTTACTATGCATGACATCACGGATTCTGGCTTTTTGCCGTCAAGGCTAGAACGATTATTCTATTTTCCAGCAGGATCTCACACCACCGGCGAATCCGACCAATCACGTTACAGAGATGCGTAGTTACTATGCTCCCGAGCATGGTAAGGAAATAGTAACTATTAGTTACTATTCTGACAAGGTTGGAATGGTCAGCGTAGTAACTTTTCGTGAGGATGGAATGGAAATAGTAACTATTGTTAGAAGAGTAGAACACACTCAATATATGATATATACATACTAATAAAGATTTAAAAATTTTATGAAAGATGGTAGAAACATCTTTCCATATCGTACATGGTCACATTTTACCGGTTGTGAGCAGTCTCAAATGTCTGTCAAATGTTTTCGGAAGTATATGTAGCCTTGGCTACTTAGCCTATGGATAGGGTGCTCAAGCATTTTCTTACTAGAAGCCCTGCACAATTTCAACCTACTGGACTGGGGTTTAAATTTCTGGACAAGCTTGTTAAAAGGAATTTACTACCAACCCACTGTTATTCTCTAACCGCTCACTCCCTCTTATTCCAATAAGTTTTTACTAACATACTTTTTCTGGGCCTGGGTCTTGAACTTAATTACCTACTTTGGCTAACTGTTATTCACAGTAAGCAAAATTGGAAATTTTTCTGAAAATTGGTTGATTTTTCGTCAAAATAATCGTTTGTCCTGGAAATAAGTAGATTTTTTTTCGAAAATGTCATTTTTGCTGTTGAAAACAGTAATTTTTTCTGCTGAAAAAGTCGGTAAAAATTACAAGCCAGCGGTAAATGCCTTGTCCCCTCCCCCCAAATATTTTGGCTAGTAACGCGTCTGACAGAAAGTGCATGAAAATGTTAAAAGTTTAAAGCCAACACACATTCATATAAGCATACCTCTACTAACATGTACTCTACCATAGTTTATCTTTTTCCATTTTTCTTGTTTTCTGATATCTTAGAAAATTGATGTCAGGAAAGGTTTGCTTGCCTGCATACCAGAATGGAAAATGGATTTGTTTCAGAATTCAATCCTGAGGGCTCAGTTGAAGTTTGGTAAACATCAAAAGTGAAAATGAGCCAAGTTTGTATTTTAATTTATGAAACAAAACTACTGTGGAAAGGAGGAAAACAGTATACTGGAAGAGAATCAAAAATATTTTTGGCAAGTAATTTGAAATTTGAATGCTGCGTGTTTTTTTTTTCTTTATATTAGGGGAGAGTCAGGTAGTAAAACAGGGCAGGTAGTATGACACAACTCGGAACTATTGGTTTTATTCATCTGTGCTCGCAGCAGCTAATTAGGCTATACTAGGAGCCAACGATGTGCTAAAATACCCTCAAAGTAAGTTTTTATTGTCTAACTACGAACTCCCATGTGGATCGGGTATTACGACATGGAATCAGGGTTCCCGGGTGGCTAAAATACCAGCTGGTTAATACCGGCTAAATGGTGATTTCTGCCGGTATGGTTAAAATCAAGTGGCATGGATAAGATCAAATAACTGCCTAAAATCGAATTTTTAACTGCTACTAACTGTGTGATTTTGGTAGCACTCCGCTATTCTAAGACTGTCATACTTCTTTCAGATATTAAAGATTGTAGTTCATGTTAGCTTAGAGAGGACGGAAGGATGCAAGAATAATGTCAACACTGAATAGGTGTAAGTCATATCTGCCATTATAAATGGCACTGCAGTTAGGTTCGTTCATTTATATGCACAAGTTTCTGCAGGGAATCCCTACAAAGCTACCATGGAACATACTATCAACAAAACAAGAAGGAAAAGTCATAACATTACAAGCGCAATTGTTGAAGTAGCCTATTTACTAACCGCATATTATATCATCATGTACAACAAAACGCCTCCTCAGTTTCTAATAGCCTCCTCGCTTTAATATAACACGGTACAAACTCTCAGTATAAATAAATCGCTGGAATCAACATGACCTGATGGCTCGCTCTTGTCAACCCAAAACCGGTTTTCTGGACTGGAGTAGGCGAGCTAATTAGTCCGGGAATCAACCCTGGTTTAAAAATAGTCGGAAAACAACGAAGAAACAACAGTAAAGATTGATATGCAGAAAAGATCAGTGCGATTTGATTTTAGCCAGTTTTCGATATTTATTAATGAAAGCCGATTAAAAGCGCCGGTATGCTAAAAATCAATTTTAGACGGCAACAAGAGCTACGAGCTCATATGGCACTTGTACGAGTAGGCTGTACAAGAAAGTAGATGAGAACGTCACAAAATACACCCGCCATCCAAAAATGCGGTTCGGAAATAGAAATAGGATATTTAGTTTCACTCATTTCTGAGCAGTTCCGGCATCGTCTCGATTGTCTGTAGCAAATGCACATGACTGTTCAAACTTTCATCCCAATAAATCCATTTGTTTGATCCCTAGGCGTGCTACACGATTTCCGGTACCCACTCTATCTCGACCTACCGTGGCCGAATCTGGTTTGGGATATAAAAAATCGACCACCTAAATCATCTTCTTTTATACCATCTATCAAGTTTCACTCGAATCTGAGCATTTTTGGAAAGTTCCGGTACCCCCCCCCCCCCTCCCACCAACGTTGTCGGAGCCGGTTCGGGCCCAATCTCTTAATTCCCTGTTCCTGTCCATCAAGTTTTACTGAAATTGGAGCTTAGCCTATCTGCAAGTTTCCAGTACCCCCCCCCCCCCCTACCTTGGCGGAATTCGGCCCGGACGCCAAATAACAAATCTAGGCCGCATAAACTCGGCACTCTCGAATTTGCATCTCATTCGGTCCATCCGTTTGGTTTTTGTGCATGTCAAAAGTCCCCCCACCCCAATTCCCCTAATCGTGGTCGCATATGGTTCGAACGCATGTTTTACATGTCGAGGCCATCGATTCGTATCACCCATAAAGTTTCACTCGAATCAGACCACTCGTTTGCAATTTATAGAAGTCAATTTCCATATTTCTCTTCTCGTGCTCCCCAAAAAATGCTCGGATCTAGGAACGGAAGTTTCCGGGGGTATGTTGTGTCAGGTTCTTAAGTCAAGAAAATTCGGGTCGCTAATATGCCTGCAAAGTTTCGTTGTTGTTTTACATCTGGAACTATTCTAACTCACGACTACCGGAATTCCAGGAAACCCCTCCAACTCCCCCCACAGAGCCCCGAAACCATCTGGCTCCTTCAATTTCATCTAGGCCTAATGCTTGTTCCATCCATTAAGTTTCGTCCCAATCCCTCTGCTTTTAGAGTTTCTCGAGTTCCCCCCCCCCCCCCATCCATCCCCACAGGTATCGGACCCGACCCGGACGTGACACTGAACGTCCGAGGCGATAGCTCACCAGACATGTTTCATTCAAATCCGATCACCCGTTCAAAAGTTATGCACGCCACTAGATTCCGGACTCCCCATCCACCCACTCCCCCCACGATGGTCGGGTCGGACCCGACCCGGACGTGACACTGAACGTCCGAGGCGATAGCTCACCAGACATGTTTCATTCAAATCCGATCACCCGTTCAAAAGTTATGCACGCCACTAGATTCCGGACTCCCCATCCACCCACTCCCCCCACGATGGTCGGGTCGGGGAAACCGCTGTTCTCAAGTCAATATGTTCGGATCCCTGACATACCTGCCAAGTTTCATCGCCGTAGGACATCAGGAAGTATGCCGAACTCGCGGGATCGCTAGAAATCCGGACCCCGACCCCAACTCCCCCACAGTGCCCTGATCCGGTCCGGTTATGTCAATGACGTGTCTAGGACTTGTGCTTGTTTTTCCCACCAAGTTTCATCCCGATCCCTCCACTCTAAGCGTTTCTCAAAATTTCCGGTTCCCTCCTCCAACTCCCCCCAGTGTCATCGGATCCGGCCCGGATTAAAAGTGAGATGTCTGATACACGAGGTCATCCTAAATATAAAATTTCATCAAGATCCGATCACCTGTTCAAAAGTTATACACGCCACTAGATTCCGGACTCCCCATCCATCCACTCCCCCCAGTATGGTCGGATTGGGGAAACGGCTGTTCTCAAGTGAACCTGTTCGGGTCCCTGACATACCTGCCAAGTTTCATCGCCCTAGCACATCAGGAAGTATGCCGAACTCGTGGGATCGCTAGAAATCCGGACCCCCCCCCCCAACTCCCCCAGAGTGCCTGGATCTGGTCCGCTTATATCAATGACGTATCTAGGACTTGTGCTTGTTCTTCCCACCAAGTTTCATCCCGATCCCTCCACTCTAAGCGTTTCTCAAGATTTCCGGTTCCCTCCTCCAACTCCCCCCAGTGTCATCGGATCCGGTCCGGATTTATAGTGGGCCGTCTGAGACACGAGGTCATCCTAAATATAAAATTTCATCAAGATCCGATGACTCGTTCGCAAGATAAAAATACCTCAAATTTTGGCTTCCCCCTCCCTCCACCCCCCCCCCCCCCCCAGATGGTCGAATCGGGTAATTGACGATTTCCTATTTAATCTGGTCGGGTCCCAGAGATGCCTGTCAATTTCCATCGTCCCAGCACATCAGGAAGCACGGAACTCGCGGGATCACTACAAATTCGGACTTCCCCCCCCCCCAACTCCCCCAAAGTGAGCGGACCCGTTCCGGTTATATCAGCCATGTATCTAGGACTTGTGCTTGTACTTTCCACCAAGTTTCATCCGGATCCCTCCACTCTAAGTGTTTTTCAAGATTTCCGGTTTCCCCCTCCAACTCCCCCCAATGTCACCGGATCCGGTTTGGATTTAAAATGGAGGGTCTGAGACACGAGTTCCTTCCATATATCAAGTTTCATTAAGATCCGATAACCCGTTCGTAAGCTAAAAATTTCTCATTTTTCCTCATTTTTCCGGATTCCCCCTCCCTCCCCTCCGCTCCAGATGGTCGGATCGGGGAAGCGAGTATTTCTAATTTAATCTGGTCCAGTTCCTGATATGCCTGCCAAGTTTCATCGTCCTAGCTTATCTGGAAGTGCCCGAACTAGCAAAACCGGGACCGACAGACCGACAGACCGACTGACGGACAGAAATTACAATCGCTATATGGCACTTGAGTAAGCTCAAGTGCCATAAAAACGGAACCCTGCATGGAATAACTATTTCTTGCAGGGATGTAGATAGGGTATTTGATTAGCATAAGCAGTTTAGAAACTGCTGGATATTCAAACAATTTAGGAGAAAATGCGGGTCCCATACAAAATGGGGGAGTGACACACTTTCTTTCGGCTTGTATGACACATGTCATAGTACCCGAATGACGTTTTGACATGTAAAATTTCTATTGTATCGGGATTGTTCTGTTATTTCTTCTGTAATATAAGCATTAAAACTCATTATATGGAACAAAAATGTACGAAACCTTGTGTTTTTCGGGTTTAGTCACCTATAGAGAGTGGAGGGAGGGGGAATTGGGAACATTGTGACATGCATACTGCATAGGTCGCGAACGGGTCAACCAATTATAGTGAACCATAATGGCTGGTAAGAAAAATGCTCTAAAGGACCCATATTTTTGTTCAAATCCAATTTGGCAATTGTTAGAGTTTGAGGGGACACAAAGAATCTTGTGGCAGCCTTAGGGATGGAAAGAGTAGAGTGATGGGGATGAACCTAGAAGTTATGAAGGCCAATGTTCATCCAGTTTTTGTACCAGTCGGATGTTGCCTCAGTTGGGGGAGCTTGAGGGGGGTACCATAAATTTATGAAAAATACTCAGAATCAAGTGAAACTTCATAGATGGTACAAGAAGATGGCATAGATAATGCATTTTTGTGTCCAAACCAGATACGGCCAGGGTGGGCACCAGCACCAGAAATCTTTTGGCAGCCCAAGTGATGAAATGTGTGGAGCGACTGGGATGAGACTTCGAAGGTATTGAGCTCATATGCCCAGATAGCATAACCCATTTTCTGGTCTTGTTCGGATCGGACTGGTAGGGGGAGAGTTGGATGGGGATATGAAATTACCCGGAAACTCGGAACTAAGTGAAATTTGATAAGCAGATGCCAATCGGACAATCGTCCGAACCGGATTTGGCAATTGTGTGTGTGGGGGTGGGGTTGAAAGAGCCCCGAAAACTATCGGGCATGCCTAGCTAGGGATCAAATGATGAGGTGACTAGATCAAACTTGGAATGTTCTTTTTTAGTTAATGTTGCTGAAAACACCATATTCTTGATCCCTCATCATTCCAAGTTTTTTAGCTGTTTTTAATGAAAGTTTTTAGTGAAATATAATAAGAGAACGAAAAAATTAAATGTGTCATACTGAACCCAGGGACGGCTCAAACGCCAGAGAAATTCAACTTCGCATTGGCCAAGCAAGCGGAGCCTTCAACCGCTTGAGACCCGTCTGGAGATCCAGGAAATACTCCACAAAGCTGAAGCTGCGCCTGCTGAACAGTAATGTCCTGGAGATCCAGGAAATACTCCACAAAGCTGAAGCTGCGCCTGCTGAACAGTAATGTCCTGTCCATTCTGCTGTGTCACAGTGAATGTTGGAAGCTCAACATGCAGCAGGAGAAGAGGATTCCTGCCTTCGAGACGAATTGTCTCCGGAGAATCCTCAACATAACTTGGCAGCAGCGAGTATCGAACCAGGAGGTACGCCGTCTCACTGGTCAGCCGCTGATAACAGACGTTATCCGAAAAAGAAGATGGCGATACTTGGGCCACGTCCTTCGCATGGACGAATCCAGGTTGCCAAACAACATCTTCCATTGGCAACCAAAAGGAAGACGTCGAAGGGGACGACCGAGAAATACGATCCGTCGCACCTACCAGAGGGACCTTGCAAACGTCCACGCAAGTCTGCAACCTGAGTGGGAAGATGTCCTGGCGGCAGCCCACCAGAGGGAAGACTGGCGCCTATTCGTGAATGCCCTGGGTGCCTCTGGTGGCACAGGAGGATCTAAGGTCTAAGGTAAGGAACCCAGGGTGTGTCATACTACCCTCCAGTGGTGGGTAGTATGACACAGTGACCATATCCAGAATTAAGCCTACTACTGAGAAACTGTGAGAGAGAAAAATCTGGAAAAATCCCAAAGATTCTATGGAGAACCCAGTATGCGCTGCCAAAAATTTGACAACATACATACAAATTTCAGGGAAATAAAAACAAAAGAAAAAAATATAGGCTATCATGTTACCCGACTCTCCCCTATAAAGAAGAAACATGCAGCATTATAAATTATAAAGCACTAGCTGCATGCTTCCAGACAACAGTGGATCCCGAGACCCTTCCTAAAGCTTATCTTGAAATAATGGCAAAACAGTGGTATGCGCCAAAAATGGTAAATTCAGTGCAACATTCTTCTGGCAAAATTTTTCAAGAAAATATTGATGAGGTTTACGGTTTTAAAAAAGTGTTAGGATGAGTCAGAGCAATGAAGTACTTCATCGACTTGAAAAAAAGAATGAGCAAAGAAAAAACAAATTGTGGAACTTTGATGAGCAAACTGTTTGAGGCCACAATAAAAAAAATTGATTAAGTGTGCTATGTTGAGGAAATCATTGGTACTGCCACCGGTATCTCAACCCCTTAAGACCAAATCCAGTAACAATAAGCTGAACTTCCTAGTTTTAGCACTGTGAGTTCAAGAGTTTCCATCCATTTTTAACTTTCCTTTAATTTTAGTTAAACATGTCTTAAAATCTTTCTAGGTTTAGATAGATACAGATCAGCAAAATGGCCGACAGCAGTGATGAAGATTTCAAAACTGATGATGACTCAGACATGGATGATGATAACTTCAAACCAAGTTCTGGAATGAACCTCACTGGATTCTTATTTGGGAACATTGACAGTGAAGGAAAGCTTGATGGGGACATGTTTGATGAGTCAACAAAAAAATGCCTGGGTGCATTATCCTCATTTGGACTCCAGTCTCTTGTGAATGAAGTGGTAGACAAAGATACAACAAGATCTGAAGAAGATGATATTGGTTAGTAGAAATAAGCTTGCAATAAGATGTGTGTGTGCATCTGCTTTGGAGTTGTCCTATTTATGTTTCAGACAGAGGGTGTGTTTTTGCCTTTGCACATACAACAAGACCAAAGGTTTCGATGAGATCCCAAAAATTCAATATTTTATACATACAATTGGGTCTTGTCTTCGCCAGTCTCCTTGAACGTTTTTACTATTAAAATTCAGAAACAGATTAAGGCCAAATAGCTAATCATCTGAGAAAACCAAGTTCAGGTATGGAGTCAGCATGTGTGTTTACCCCTATAAGTCATATCTGTTTTGATGTACTTGTCCGGCGAAAAAAGAGCTAAAAAACGAACTCAGCGTATATTCTTTTCCCAATACTGAACATCTAATCAACTTCAAATAAAACTTTTACTTTTTACAGACTTTCCGGTTTTGGCCGGATTCCGGGCGAACTACTTGTCCGATGACAAAATGGTTTTTACCATCGTGTTCAGCATGTCTCCTTACCCCATAATCGACTATCACATTATCTGTTTAAAAATATTTCATTTGCCCCTTAATTTAAACCCCCTCCCCCACCCCTAAATGTAAGTCTACAGAGCCCATCTACGAACTTGACCTTACTCTTGACCCAAAGAATCCTCACACCAAGTTTCATCAAAATATCTCATTCCCTTCGAGAGTTATAGTGCGCACAGACGGACAACTTTTGCGATGTCATAGGTATCCCTCTACTTACGTTTTGGGATCCCAAAAAGGGGGACTTGACTGAAATTTTATGCCTTGCAACCATCTTGTATATGACCTGAAGTTGTATCTCTTGGACTGCAAGCAGGAGCTAAGTTGACACTATTACTTTTGCCAACCTACCTATAGGCCTAACACTGGATAAAGGAATAGTTTTATTTTCTCATTATAAAGAGCCATAGAATGTCACATAATGGAGTACATAACGAGCGTGGTCCACCCTTCTAACAATGGTAACTATTGTTACTATTTTCGTTCCAACCTCGTAACAAGTTGCTACGCTGACCGTTCCAACCTTCTCGAAATAGGAACTAATAGTAACTATTTGCTTACCATGCTGGGGAGCGTAGTAAGCGTGGTAGCTACGCATCTCTGTAACGTGATTGGTAGGATTCCCCCGTGGCATGGTATTTTGCAGGAAAATAGAAAAATCGTTCCAGTCTTGACACGCTGAACATGTCTTCATCAGTATGAAGATTGGCTGTAGTTTCAGAAAAAAAACACAGCCGAAACTTCATCAGCTTATCCCTGTTTGTCAAATTGTGTTTTTATTTAATAATTTTTAAATCTTCCTTCAGGAAACGTATTTGTCGGTGAAAAATCTCCAAACGCTGTGGATTTCTCTGATATTGACGAAATCGCTGATGACGAAGCGATGTCAGATGCAGCTGTTTTCGGTCGAGGGAGCAGAGACATGGATTCATCCTTAATGCCCCCTCCGGCGCCACCAAAAGGATCCAACTCTGACGATCAGAAGAAGCTCATCACACCACTTGCGGCTATGCTTCCCTCCAAATATGCCAATATTGATGTGCAAGAAATATTCCCAGACTTCAAGGCCGATAAGGTATGGTTAGTCTTATGATCATCTTGCGATGTGTTCCGATCTACAGTAGAGGTATGCTTATGTGAACGTCTGCTAACAGTGAACGATCGCCGAAGAAAAAACTAAAACCCAAACCAGGCATTTTTTCCTAAAGACACTAGTAATAATCACTCACCCTTTTGTCGCTTTTTGAATATTTTGCTGATTCATCTATGAAAGTGACTCAGCTGACACCTGGTTTGCTTTTTATAATTTGAAAAGTTTGCCGCGAGGAACGCACCTTCAATGGAGAAGATGGCGGTCCGAACCGTCAGATGCCTTCAAAAGAGGAAAGACCTTTTTAATAAATTCAAAATCACAGAAAGTTAATTGAATTTCTGATTCAAGTTTATGCCAGGATAACCATGAAATATTTGGCTGTTTGCTAATATCAAGTTTGTTATTTTTCTTTTCCATTTTACTTTTTTATATGCAAGTAAGAAAGCCAAGGTAGTGGAACAGTTAAAAAAGTGTTCAAATAAGCATACCTCTACTCTACTGTTAGTTAATCATCACCGTAGTTAATAAAAGTCCATGTCCCCGAGCATCTTAGACAGCGGAAAAAATGGAATATTCAAAAATGATCCCTCATGATCAGGGGTGTCACGACTGGGGGGGGGGGGGGGGGGGGGCGGGGGACGCTCCCCCTTGATTATTTTCATGAAAACAGTCGGTTTCTCTGAAAATCAGTTGATTTTTTCTCAAAACAGTCGTTTTTGGGATCCCAAAACGTAAGTGGAGGGATACCTATGACAATGCAAAAGTTGTCCGTCTGTCCGTCCGTCTGTAAGCACGATAACTCTCGAAGGGAATGGGATATTTTGATGAAACTTGGTGTGAGGATTAGTTGGGTCGTCGGACCAGTCAAGTTCGTAGATGGGCTTCGTAGCCCTACATTTAGGGGTGGGGGTGGGGGGTCAGATTAAGGGGCAAACAAAATATTTTGAAACACCTAATGTGATAGTCGATAATGGGGTAAGTAGACATGCTGAGCACGATGGTGAAAATTATTTTGTCGTCATCGGACGAGTAGTTCGCCCGAAATCCGGCAAAAACCGGAAAGTTTGTTAAAAGTAAAAGTTTTATTTTAAGTTGATTAGATGTTCGATTTAGGGGTAGGAAGACATGCTGAAGACGATGGTGAAAATCATTTTCTCGACGGACAAGTAGTTCGCCCGGAATCCGGCCGAATCGGAAAGTTGTTAAAATTAAAAGTTTTATTTCGAGTTAATTAGATGTTCGATTGAGAGCAAGAAGACATGCTGAACACTTAGGTGAAAACAATTTTCTACCCGGACATGTAGTACGCCCGGAATCCGGCGAAAACCGGAAAGTTGGTTAAAAGTAAAAGTTTAATTTGAAGTTGATTAAATGTTTGATTTCTGGGTAAAAAGACATGCTGAACATGATGGTGAAAATTAGTTTCTCGCCGGACAACTAGTTCGCCCCGAATCCGGCCAAAACCGGAAAATTTGTTAAAAGCAAAAGTTCGATTAGATAGCAGATTAAGGTGTAAGAAGAGAGGCTGAATCGGTATATGACAATGTTTCTTACCCGGACATATAATTATTCCGGAATCCGGTTGTAACCGGATTTTTTTTAAGTCAAACTTTTATTCAAAGTTGATTAGATGTTCTTTATAGGGCTGGTTTGTTACGCTGGTTTTGTTTCTGTATTTTTTTTTTTGCTGGACTAGTAGTTCGCTCGGAAATCGGCAGGAAGTCTCGGTCAGTATCGTCAAAATAGATATGGCTTATAGAGGTATATCTGAACTTGGTTTGCTCTGATGGTTAGCCTGTCCAAGACTGGATCTGGCGAAGACAAGACTCGATTGTCTGAATCAAATATTAGATTTTTGGGATCCCATCGACACCTTTGGTCTTGTTTTGAAAATCAATCGACTTTTTTTCAAACTGTCGTTTTTTCTTGAAAGCAGTCGTTGGGCTCCCCCCCCCCCCCCCCAAAGGTCCTGAGAAAGTACTTTCGTCGGGCGAAGCCCGGCGAAAGTTCACTTGTTTGTCGGCGCGAAGCGCCTGCAAACACAGAAGAAATCAAATTTTGTATGCTATTTTGTCAGGCATCGGTCGACTCGTCGGCACATCGGGTGTTTTTATATGTAAGAAATAAAATCCTGCAAACGTTTGTCGGGGAAAACACTGAAGAAATCGAATTCTGTATGCTTTTGTCTTGCCTTGGTATTCTCGTCGGCACATGGGGTTCTTTTTGTACAGAAGGAATCCAGAAGAAATACAAAAAAATATTTTTTGTAGGGCGTCGGTCGACTCGTCGGCATATCGGGTTCTTTTTATACCCAAGAAATGAAATCCTGCAAACATTTGTCAGGCAAAGCACTGGAGAAATCGAATTCTGCAAGCTTTTGTCGGGCCTCGGTCCGTCGGCACATCGGGTTCTTTTTATACATAAGAAATCCTCGTCGGCACATCTGGTTCTACTTGTACGTAAGAAATCAAATTTTGCAAACTTTGTCGGGCGCACCCGGGAAGTTTTAAGTTTCATCGGCATAAGGGGTTATTTTTACACGTATGAAATCAAGTTCTGTACAGTCTAGTCGAGCAAAACACAGAACAAATCAAATGCTCGATGGTTTTGTCGGGCGTCAGTATTCTCGTCGGCACATCGGGTTCTTTTTACACACACAAAAAAAATCATATTCTGTAACTTTTTATCGGGCGCATGACCAAAGTTCAAGTCTCGTCGGTAGATCGGCTTCTATTTACGCGTAAAAAATAAAGTTCTTTACAATAGTGTCGGGCAAACCACAGAAGAAATCGAATTCTGAATGCTTTTGTCGGGCGTCGGTATTCTTGTCCGCACACCGGGTCTTTTATACGTAAGAAATCAAATTCTGCAAAGATTTGTCGGTCGCAAATTTTTCCGGAAGAAATACAGATTTAAAAAAAATTCGCAGGCGTTGCTTAGTTCAACTTGTTCTGGGTACAGTCGTTGGAAGCTTCGCTTCTTAGCAAAAGCTGAAACGAAAAGCCGAATATGTGAAGTTAAATATATGAATTTACATCAAAGGAACAATCTCAACTGATACATTACAGTAAGTTTTACACAAAATTTCGCCTGCGGCGCATTTTTTAGTATTCCCTATTTGGAAGAACGGTGTATCATTTAGTTTTCCTTTTAGAATAGAAATTCTTGGGGGTTTGCAACATATTAAAAGCAGGAAATTGTATGGTACTAGCTGAATTTTCCGGAAAAAAAATTCGTTACAGAATTCGTTAATTCGCCAGATTTTTGTTTGGTCCGCATCTTTACCAGACTTGCCACGTGGTTCTACCAAGAGTTTTATTCTATTCCGAAATTTGGTTGTTATACCGCTCCCGATCTGCTCCTTATATTTTTAGTTAGGTTTTTGGTAGTACGAATTCATTATTTGGTTCACCCCAGTTACTGAGCTTGGTAATTTAAGTTGGCGTTTGAGGCTTGGAATCTTGGGGGGCTTGAACCACGTTTAAAGCTAGAATTTGCAAGAAAAAAGGCTGATTCCAAAAATTTGGCCTGCGGCGCTTTAATTTCCCCTGGGTACAGCTGTTCGCGACGTTGTCGCTTTGCAGCACCTGCGTTTTTTGTCGGCAAATTTTCAAGTCCTGTTGGCAAAACTGGACGTCCCCCGAAGGTAAAAGGCTAGTGACGGCGTATCCCGGAAAAAAACAAGACCAAAGGTTTCGATGGGATCCCAAAAATTCAATATCTGATCCAGACAACTGGGTCTTGTCTTAGCCAGATCCAGTCTTCGCCAGACTCCTTGAACATTTTTACAATTAAAATTCAGAAACAGATTAAGGCCAAATAGCTAATCATCTGAGAAAACCAAGTTCAGATTTGGATTCAGCATGTGTGTTTACCCCTATAAGTCATATCTGTTTTGACGAAAACTTCCTGCCACTTCTGCCAATTTCCCGGTTCCGGCCGAACTCCAGAACTACTTGTCCGGCGAAAAAAGAAAGCTCAAAGACGAAATCAGGGTATCTTCTTTCCCCAGTAATGAACATCTAATCAACTTCAAATAGAAATTTAGCTTATAACAAATTTTCCGATTCCAGCCGGATTCCGGTCGAACTATATGTCCGGGTAAAATACGATTGTCACACAGGGACTCAGCATCTCTTCTTACCCCTAAATCGCTTATCTAATCAACTAGAAATAAAACTTTGACTTCCAACAGTTTTCCGGTTTTGGCCGGATTCCGGACGAACTACATGTCCGGGTAGAAACTTGTTTTCACATAAGTGTTCAGCATGTCTTCTTGCCCTAAATCGAACATCCAATCAACTCCAAATTAAACTTTTAATTTTGACAAACTTTCCGGTTTGGGCCGGATTCCGGTCGAAATACTTGTCCGTCGAGAAAATAGTTTTCACCATCGTCTTCAGCATGTCTCCCTACCTCTAAATCGAACATTTAATCAACTTCAAATAAAACTTTTACTTTCAACAAACTTTCCGGTTTGGGCCGGATTCCGGGCGAAATACTTGTCCATCGAGAAAATAGTTTTCACCATCGTCTTCAGCATGTCTTCCTTCCCCTAAATCGAACATCTAATCAATTTCAAATAAAACTTTTACTTTCAACAAACTTTCCGGTTTGGGCCGGATTCCGGGCGAAATACTTGTCCGTCGAGAAAATAATTTTCACCATCGTCTTCAGCATGTCTTCCTACCCCTAAATCGAACATCTAATCAACTTCAAATAAAACTTTTACTTTCAACAAACTTTCCGGTTTTGGCCGGATTCCGGGCGAACTACTTGTCCGATGACAAAATGGTTTTCACCATCGTGTTCAGCATGTCTTCTTACCCCATAATCGACTATCACATTAGCTGTTTCAAAATATTTTGTTTGTCCCTTAATTTCAATCCCCTCCCCCACCCCTAAATGTAGAGCTACAAAGCCCATCTACGAACTTGACTGGTCCGACGACCCAACGAACCTTCTCACCAAGTTTCATCAAAATATCTCATTCCCTTCGAGAGTTATCGTGCTTACAGACGGACGGACGGACGGACGGACGGACGGACGGACGGACAGACGGACAACTTTTGCGATGTCATAGGTATCCCTCCACTTACGTTTTGGGATCCCAAAAAAGAGAAAAAAACGTGAAAATGCGCCAATTTTCTCTTTAGATTTCGTACATACTATTTTTTGATTTCGTACATACTATGCAACTTTTTACATTATAGCTTCTTGAAGGCAACTCGCTGTTTTTTTAGAAAAAAAGTGTAAGTTTGGTCAATATCAGGTGCTGATTTGGTCAGTTTTACCAGGTCTGCCCCCCACCCCACCCCAATGAAGAAAGGCTCGGGACGCCCCTGGAGGTTACTTGTAAATATAAATAGTTGTTCGTGAAAGGAATGAACGTTCGAAGTCGCGGAGTGTTTTATTTGCTTTGATGACCACTTTTATCCCAAACAAAATAGCATACATCTACTCTACTTTGGTTGATCTGGGAAAAATGAAGTAGGCTAACGAGAAAAATATGAAGAAACTAGTGCAGACGACAAAAATCCATAATACAACGAATCAGATGGTAGAAGGGTGAGACTCGGCAACAAAAAGAGTCAGACCTATTTCAGTGGAGCACTACCAGTATCTGTTATAAGGTCAGCGATGCCCTATATTTTGGCAAGGAACGTAGGTTATAAATATTCTTTGAAGATTATTATATAAATATATTGATATAGAATAATAACATGTTCTCTAGGTCTTGAGGTTCTCCAAGTTGTTTGGCCCTGGGAAGCCAACCAGTCTCCCGCAAATCTGGAGACATGTCAAGAAAAGGCAGAAAAAGAGAAAGGCAGTAGAGGAAGCACACAAGAAGAAGGAAGGAAATAAAACGGAAGAAGAAGAACAAAAACAGGACGAAGAAGACGATCAGTATAATAAAGGATGGAAATTTAATTTTGGACCGCCGCCGAAAGCAGATCAGCTACAAGAAGATGCAGCGGTAAGTGTTAGGCAAAATACCCCCCCCCCCTCCCCCCGCCAAATTCACCGGATTGTCTTGTGGTAGTGTATTGGCGGGCTTAGGCTGCGCCTTTGTTGAGGAATATTTTCGGCTTACTAGTTGACTGAACTATTTCTGCTATGCGTAGGTTCATCCTTACTTCATGCAGCAGTGTTGCTCACAAAAATATGCAGCATATATGTCAGGTTGAAAGCCGGTGATACTTTCGGTTGTCGTAAGGAGACGTAAAAGGACTTTTGCGAACTCGAAAGTGACTCCCTGTACTAACGATCTCAAGTGCGCCCTTTGTAACTCGAAGGATCATCCATGCTGTAGCATAAAGGGCCCTGTTGTTCAGAAAATCCTTAAGCAGTGGTAAAAATCTTAAGCTATGGTACGCGTTGTTAGATGAAATATTAACGGAGGGGGGGGGGGGGGCATTAAATAAGATTCCTCTTATCGAGAGCCTAATCCTCGCAATGGTTTCGCATGGCTACAAGAGCATTTCCGTAACTGAATCTTTAGACCACGCTGCAGCTTAATGGCGTAATGAAAGTGTTCTCGATCCCAGCCAAAGCCTCAGGGCGAGGTAGCTTCCGGTGGCGTTGCCATACTTGTTAACAGGCGTTTCGAACCCACTCTTTAGGCAGAGGACTCTTTCTTTGTTGCCGTGCAAGTGAAGAAGACCGTAATTTATTCCGCCTACATGCGAACGGACTATCGAGACCTGGCATCAGACGATAGATTTACCCGAGCCTGTGCCAGCCTTGCAAGATCTCTAGGTTCTTGTGCCTCTTGGGTCTGTCGATAGTGATGGCGACATGGCGACTGGTGACATAAACTATAACTTCTCCAATAAGGCCAGCCCTAGAGCGCAACTTTTCCTTGCTGCGTGTACACAAACTCAGTTCATCCATAATGACTCTCCCTTCAATTATACTCATAATCCGGGTTCGACTTCGTCCTTGGACTTTATGCCCCCCCCCCCCTAAACCGTGTCACGTTGATTTGTCGATTTGTGCTTCCGACCACTTTCCTATCCTGTACGTTTTTGGCATCGATAGATCGGAGTCCCAAAACCCCCGTAAGAATTGCAGATGGTCAGTAAAGAAGGAGTGGAACAAGACCGATAAAATCCTATATGCTGCTGTGCTTGACGACACGCTTTCGAGAATCAAGATACCATTCCAGCTACTCCAGCGGACATGCAGTCAACCCAAAGAAGAAAAGCAAATCCTATTAAACGTCTATTGCAGTGAAATAACGCACACTCTTCGTTGCGCTGAAGTTGCAGCAGTGCCTTATCGTCGCGTTCGTTCAGATTCGTAAGTAGTTTCATGGTCCCTGAAATCAGATCTAGTATTAGCTTGTCAAAGATCCAAGTTCTAATTCAGACTGTGGTCCGAGTGCGGTCGGCCTAAGGAAGGAGTGACCAACCAAGTTCGCCTTTTCGCAAAGCGTCCGTTCGCTAAGAGTCTTGCTAAGCATAGACCAAGCGTAATTGATAAGCATAGCCAGTCTCTTCGCAGTGATTCAAAAGCGGTTTGGAAGTTTATAAAGGGGAAGGCTGCTATAGCGCCACCTGATAGCTGCCCCACTGATGTTGAGCTGGTAGAACATTTACCATCGAATTCGCCTCCCCTGATTGTGATCTCTAAAAAAAGGTTAACTTAGAGCTCGATTAGGCCCTCGAGTCTCACACTCGTGATCTTGGGTTTGTTGTGACAACCCAGAAAATCTGAGACGCTTTAATGAAACTGAAGAAGAAACATTCAAGTGGCGCTGATCAGTTATGTGGGATGCACCTCGTTCACGGGTCTTCATCATTTATGAGCCATTTAGAAATACTCTATCAGATGACTTTTAATTGTGAGTTAGTTCCGGATGTTTGTACCGGGGTCAATACACTTGTTCGTAAAAAGACCTGGCGCTGATTGTCAGTCATACCGCCCTCTCCGGTGTTGTGCAAGCTGATGGAATCCCTTGTGATTGATACGTTAAATCAGACGTGCTCCACACCAGAATACCAGTTTGAATGGGTCTAAGCCGTGAAAACGTCCACACCATACTTGCGAACATTATCCTGAAACCGCCGCCTCATCCGAGGATCTGCCGTTTCTTGCTGACTACGATGTCAGCAGAGGTTTCGACTCTGGAATCCATCCGCAACTTTTACTAGCGGCTTTGCATCGTGGTGTGGACGCTTCACTTATAGCTACCCGTCGTGACATCTATCGTAGCTTAAATTTAAAGGTTAAGACACTTTCCGGTAATAGCCATGATTTAATCGGCAGGTCCATCCGTCTGCATAAAGGCAAGGTGCTATAACCTCACCCCAGCTATCCCGCTAAAAGTGTGGTCGATGCCCAGAAGAAAGTTGAAACAAGTTTTATTTTTCGGGGTCTGGACCTGTCACTATTGAATTATGCTGATGATATTTTTAATTTGAGCAGAACCTTTTTTTTCGATAGAGAAGAGTTTTGCTAGTCTAAGTGAAGAGTATAAGGATATCGGTTTAAAATTTAATCGGAGGAAGAGGGAATGAATCAAGTTTTTAATTGTACTCGACCAGGTTCGCACTTCAATTTCTTTCCGTGACTCCCATTACCAAGCTTTCGTCGTCCCTAACTTATCTCGCTCTACCATGCCGTACCGACATGAAAAGTACCCGTATTGGACTATTTGGACATTTCGACGCAAAGGCTAGAGCAGCTTACGGTCTATTAGTGAGTGCTAAAACCCGTTATAGTAGAAATATTCTGGCTAGGCTTTACAAGGCTTATACAATCCGTCATATTCTGGCCCAATCTGCTTTCTGGAAGCTAGGTAGCATAACTGATTTAAGACCAATCTGTAGATTGTTTGTAAGTATGCTAAGTACCTACTCGGTCTCCCCCATGGGCTCGTAAGCACAAGGTTACGCAACTGTAACGGTGTTACCGATCCATTTATGGCTGTGGATCCAAACCGTGCCGAGTTTGTCTCTTCTTTAGACCGGACCCATCAATAGTATGTGCGTTTATGTAGTTATGTAGTCTAGTCTGATCTTTTTCTTTCTTCTTCCTTTATTGTTTTTCGAATACTCCATATGGGCACCTTTCGTGCCATTTTTTATGTGTTAATAAAATTATTGATTGAAAGTTAAATCGGAAGCATTTTAACTTCTGGAATGTCTAGATCACCGCTATTCAAGTCGCGACTTCATCCCGGGACTCGGTACTTTCGTTGTAGAATCTGGTGGCTCGCTTCGGAAGCATCCTTTTGGGATAGTCTTTTTGGGAAATCAAAAACGAAAACATTTATCTGGTATACAATTAAAAGTAAAAAAAAATCAGCTAAATATTTGGCAGCATCTGTTATAAATTTCGCGACAGAAGGCGTATCCAGTAATCCAGTGTCTGAAGTCTGACCCACTTGATAATTTATGAGCGAATGGGATTGACTGACTCGCTGTCATAGCGGATCGATTGAGCTTCCCTTGTTCCTGAATAATGTTGACTGGTGTTAGAACATTACAGAAACAAAAGGAACAGCAGTGGCAACAGTAGTGGCAACAGTAGTCAGTCTATCGACTGATTATGCTCCCCCCCCCCCCTCCCCCAGTTTAAGCCATTTGGTAAAAACTCGAACTACATAGTGTTTCTGCTCAAATGTTCTAAGATAGTTGACCACTTTACAACTAAGCTATGCTTACAGAAATTTACACGCGGCTTTGGCTTTTTTTTAAACCTCTTTCCATATCCCTTGTCTTGGATACAATCTTGGTCAAATTTGCATAACCGGTCTCCTGACGAATAAGCTCTTCGGAAACAGTGATCGGACGCATGACACGCCACTTAAAGAGAACAGACGTGGCTAGCGTGATAATGAGTGTATTGCTAATAGAGCAGATATGATACACTTATGAAGTGAAGAGTCTCGGGAAAGAGAATGGATGGATCACGACACAAGTAGAATGAATGATTATGACGTGTCCTTTAAATTCTTTAATTGATTAGGTCCGTTTCCTTCGAAATATGGAGGCCGGGGATGAACAGAACAGCACCTCGGATAAACCGAGTGACGAGAGAGGTCCATCGATTGCTGACTGGAGGTACGGGCCTGCGCAGCTTTGGTATGATATGCTGAATGTCTCTGACACGGGAGATGGATTCGACTATGGGTTCAAGCTCAGTCAGCAACAGGTGAGAGTTTGCAAACAGGCCTCGTGTTCGGAGGCATGTTTTCAGATTTAGTGGTGAATTATAATAGTGTAGGACCTAATCAGGGCTCAGCCAGCACATGACACTTTACAATCTTTTCTGGCCGATGAGTGAAAAATTGTAAATAGTACTAGTTGTGTTTTATTTAATTATTTTATTTTACATACTACGCTTTTCAAATGGGGGGTCAGAAATAAATTACTTACTTACTTAATACAAAGCTTCCCTTCTGTTGTTATTAAGGCTAGAGTCACTCCATGTCCGCCGGGAAGATCTGTTCTTACACTTTGGCCGGTCGGGCCTTGTCTGTGAAATCACAGAGACATATTTCCCGAACAAGCCCCAATGACAGGACTAACGCGGCACCAGAACTTCTTGGTGCCCAGGTATTTGAATTCTTTTGTACCTTATTTTACAGACAACATTAACAAACAAGACCAAAGGTTTCGATGGGATCCCAAAAATGTAATATTTGGTCCAGTCTTGTCTTTGCCAGATCCAGTCTTCGCCAGACTCCTTGAACATTTTTACTTTTACAATGTAGAAACAGATTAGACCAAATAGCCAATAATCTGAGAAAACTAAGTTCAGATATGGATTGAGCATGTGTGTTACAGGTCTGTTTTGACGAAACTGATAGAAACTTCCTGCCTTACTTCTGCCAACTTCCGGTTTCGGACGAATCCCGGGCGAAGTATTTGTCTGGCAAAAAAATAAAGCTCATAAACGAATTCAGCGTATCTACTTATCCCTATATCGAACATATAATCAACTTCGAATAAAACTTTAACTTATAGCAAATTTTCCGGTTTCAGCCGGATTCCAGGCGAACTGTATGTCCTGTTAAAAGTGATTGTCATATCTATTTCCGGCCATGGCCCCACGGGCTTTGTGGAAATAAACTCATTCATTTATTCATATACAGATTCAGCATGTCTTCTTACCCCTAAATCGAACATCCTATCAACTTCAAATTAAACTTTTACTTTTAACAAACTTTCCGGTTTGGGACGGATTCTGGGCGAACTACTTGTCCGGCGATAAAATATTTTTTTTTTGTTTTTTATTTTAAATCAATCAATCAATCAGTACCCCCTCCCCCACCCCTATATGTTGGGCTACAGAGCCCATCTAGGAATTCGACCTTTCCCTTGGCCCAAAGAATCCTCACACCAAGTTTCACCCAAATATCTCGCCCCCTTCGATAGTTATCGTGCTGACAGACGGAGAGACGGACAACTTTTGCTATGTCATAGGTATCCCTCCACTTACGTTTTGGGATCCCAAAACTGGTGAATTATGCTATTAACTAACTTGGAGAATGTAGATAGTCACTTTCACGATTCGATCACCGTGGGGGGGGGGGGAGTGGAGGGAGGGGGAATTCCGAATATTGACGTATTTTTAACTTTTGAACGGGGAATCGGATCTTAATGAAATTTGATATTTGGAAAGACTCCTGACAGGAAAGACAGGAAAGACTCCTGTCTCAGATATCACACTCTGGAATGGATCCGATGACTTTGGGGGGAGTTGGAGGGGGGAACCGGAAATCATGTGACATTTTCACAGTTGATGGATCGGGATGAAACTTGGTGGGAAGAACAAGCACAAGCCCCAGATAATAGTTGACAAGACCGGATTGGATCCGAGCACTGTGGGGGGAGTTCGAGGGAGGGTTCCGGAATTCCGGTGATCCCGAGTTAAGATGCTTAAACATGTGCTAGAACGATGAAACTTGGCAGGCATATCAGGGACTCGACAAGCTTGACTTAAGAACAGACGTTTCTCGATTTGACCATCGTGGTGGGGATGGAGTGAGGGGGAATCTGGAATCTTGAGAAATGTCCAACTTTTGAACGGGTGATCGGAGCGTAATGGAACTTGATATTCGGAAAGAAACTCATCAAATCAAATTTATTAGTTAGCCATATTTCCAAAAACGAATAGCACTGGCACAACAAGGGTATATATACTTGAGGTCACAATTTAAGTCACTGTTAACATGTTTGCAAAAGTACGGGACGAATTAATGGTCATCCCGAACACTGCAGTTTGCAGGAGGGAGCTTTAACTTTTGCTTCTCCGAATTTGATCCTCGAGTATGGCGTCTATTTTCAGCTGCTGGCTGGAAATCTGGCAGAATGTTGCGAAAGAGCCCCGACGACAGACAGGACCTCCCAAAAGCCATGAGAAGTTCATGCCGTCCGTTTGATAAGGTAACAGAACCGGACCGGATTCGGGCACTCCGGTGGGAATTGGAGGGTTTTCCGGGATTCCGGTGATCGCGATTTAAGGTACTTCCAGATGTGCTAGGACGATGAAACTTGGCTTGAACATTATAGACTTGACAATATTGGCTTAGAAATTGTCACTTTCCAGACACGGCCATCCCTTAAAGTACTCATCACCGCACCGCAAAGTACAAAAAAATATTTTTAGCAAAATCTACATTTTCAAGATCTACATTAGCCCATGATCATTTTTGCCTCAAAGGTTTTGCTTAGAAATGACTTTCTAGCACCCTTCAAGTGCGCATCTTAACCGAAGAGTAAAAAAAAATACTTTAGACCAGACCATATATTTCATGGTCCTAAAGGGCCCAGGATCATTCTTCGCTCAAGGGTTTTGATTACAGATGAATTTTTAGCACCCTTGTAGTGCGCATAATCACAGCCAAGTGCAGAAAAAAAAACTTTTTACCAAACGATACATTCTCGTGATTTCCAAGGGTCCATCGTCATTCTTATCTGAGGGGCTACGATCCATCCTTTTACCAAGCCTTGCAAGTGCCATATGAGCTTCCAGCTCTTGTTGAGTCGGTCCGTTGTAAAATCGTAAATGGTCATGAATATTTGTAACGTTGACCGCTTAGACCATAAAGTAATCCTATCGTCTGAGCTTCTTTCGTTTCTTCTAGCAAGCAGATGCTGAAGCCGCATCTCGGGCAGCAACAGACCAGCAGCCATCGACGAGCAAGGAGGCAGAGAGCCCGAGTCAACCAAAGGAGTCTCCTATCGGAGATGACGCTTTTCTTATGGTGACGCAGATGCCGTGGGAAGAAGATGTCATATTCAGCTCTGATGATGTCAAGTCCAAGGT
Organism: Branchinecta lynchi; assembly: GCA_023053575.1. Lineage (NCBI taxonomy): Eukaryota > Metazoa > Arthropoda > Branchiopoda > Anostraca > Branchinectidae > Branchinecta > Branchinecta lynchi. Next base: position 9,156,685 of record JAKZAP010000004.1, read on the forward strand.
GAGAAATAGTACCCAATCCTTACGACAGCCTACCCGCGCAGAAAGTTCGTTAAAATTTAGAACTCCCTTTTCCACTAGGCTAGTAGCGGTGGTTTTCAACCAGCGAGCAATCCGGCCATCCGGACTCGGAAAGCTTCCATAGCAGGGGCTGTGGGCTCTTAGTAGGTAGATCTGTTCGTTTACATCTTTTCTCAGTCGTAACCACAGGGCAAAATAACACCAGTGTTATTTTAATAACACCAGTGTTATTTTGCTCTGCGTAACCATGACCTCGCGGAAGAACGACTAGCATGCATATACTGCATCCGTTGCCGTTTTCGTGACGGAACAGCGATTGCGAAGTGTTTCTTCCGTTCTGAGCTGTTTTTACCGATTTCGGATGATTTAATGTGTGGTAGAGTATAGAATAGAATATAGAATAGAATATAATTTACCAAAAAAGCCCGAGGGCCATGGCAACAAAAATTCTAAGAAACGCACTCACTTACATAGATAACACGCAGCTCCTATTCTAAAAATCTCCTTCTATGCTCCATCGCAAGCCTCAAGAAACGTCCAAGTATTTTTACAGTAACAAAACACTCATCCTTCATCATCCTTACCATCCATTCTTCATTAAACACTCTCTCACCAAATACCTCCTTTCTCCATTCATTCAATTCCACACAATCACACATCAAATGTACTACGCTTTCGTCCTCATGACCACACATAGGACAGAAGTAAGGACCAATTCTCTCGTTTACTTTACCAATATATTTTCTCCTTGCCCCAAGTGGTAAACTATCAGCCCTCATCTCAATAATATGCTTAATATCCTCCTTACTTAACCCTGCTTTAAACATAATTCCCTCGCCCCAAGTCTCTTTGGCCGCCTCGAAGAAACGCAGGGACACTGGAATGTCCTTCTGAAATTGCCAAGTTTGGATCTCTTGGTCTTTTAACCTGATACTCACCATTTTTCCTAATTCTCCAACCTCCATATCTGTCCCTAGCCCCCCATTCCAATACTCATCCATACCACAATCCTGCAAAATTTGTCTGATTAACCGCGGCCACGCTTTTGGTGAATCATCCTTCAGAGCCTCCAGGTACGCTGATTTTAGTAATCTCATTCTTGGCATATGTATCACTCTCTCCCAAAATCTTATCATATTTACTAGCCTAGCATTTCTTAAAGAGAATAAACCTAATTCCCCTCTCACTACTAAACTGTTCGTATACTTACTTAGTCCTAACCATCTCTTAAAATAACCTAACTGAATTGTCTCTATTTTTTCACCTTTCTCATGTCCCCACACCTCAGACCCGTAATGCATAACTGAAGCTACCTTACTTCTAAATATCTCCTTTTTGAATTTTAATATTCTTAATTTCTCTCAAATGACTTCTTAAAATTAAATTTGAACACTGTCTACCTTTTTCAATACTTTTCTCTAAATGACTTCCAAATATTTTTCCTTTCGTCTTGAACCTAATTCCTAGATACACCCATTCTTCTTTAACTTCTATATTTCTACCTTTATATGAAAACTTATCCTCTAATTTAATTTTTCCTCCTTTTCTAAACACCAGAACGACCGTCTTACTTACATTTAACTCTAGTTTTCTTCCTCCTAAATACGTCTCTAACAAATCTAATAACTTCTGTAACTTATCTCTAGATTCTGCTACCAACGCAATGTCATCTGCGAATAAAAGCATACATAGTGACGATACATCCATATTCAACATAGGGGCTCCGCATTCCGTCATATACCTTACAATATCATTTAAAAAAATTCCAAACAATCTTGGCGACATAGTACAACCTTGTTTTACTCCTTTTTTATACTGGACTATCCCTGACAACTCTACTCCTACCCTGACCACTAACCTAGTTACCCTATAAATTTCTACTAAAATCAACACAAAAATACTTGGCAAGCCTATCCCTAGCAAACATTCTATCAGTAATACTCTATCCACATTATCAAAAGCACCTTTTAGATCAATAAATGCTACATATAATCGACCGTTCCTAGGCCTAGTGTATTTGTTTATTAGAACCTGGAGACTAAATATATGATCTACTGTACCATATCCTTCTCTGAACCCTGCTTGTGCATTATTTAATATCTCTTTTACTTCCAACCACTTTTTCAGTCTATTGTCCACTACCTTACAAAATATCTTTGATATACTGTTTCCTAAGTGGATACCACGGTAGTTTCCATGGTCTTGTTTATTTCCTTTTTTAAAAAGTGGTGTCATTATCGACAGATTCCACTGCTCTGGCCATATACACTTACTCATTATTATTGAAAATAAAAGGGACAATGTCTGGAGCAAATATGCTCTTCCTCGTTTCCATATTATAGTTGGTATACCATCTGGTCCTGGTGCTGATCCTCCCTTCATTACCTTCAAAGATTTCCAAACCTCTTCTGTAGTCACCGTACTTATTAAAGCATAATCTGCTTCTGCTAATGGGAAATGGGTTTGCTGTTTAATTCCCCGGGCAATTTCTTCAACATTACTTTTATCTGTCTCCTTCCTTTCCAAATATTCCGCCCACGAGTTAACTGACGGTCCAGTTTCAATCCCCTTTTCCTTCAATGAACTCTTAATCTCTTTCCAAAATAATTTCTGATTCTTCGTTACATATTCTTTTTCTTTCATTTCATTTTTTTTACTCTCAAATTCTTTTTTTTTCCTTTTTAACATCTTCTTATATTCTCGTCTCCCCTTTCGGTACTCCTCCACCAGTGCCATTTCCGCAGGATCCTGTCCTTTTATCCTAATAAGAGCTTCTGTTACCTGATTCCTCTTCATTGAACACTCCCCATCGAAAAACTGTTTTCCCTTCCTCGTTACCTTACTTTCTTTTTTCGACATCGCTGCATTACTAACCTTTCTTACCAGATCACATATTTTTCCTACTCCTTCTTCTATATTCCCTAATTCTAAAACTACCTTACATTCTTCTAGTTCTGCATCTACTGAAGCCTTTCCTAATTTAACTATCAACAATTCCTCACTCACCTTATCCGAAAGAATACGTGGACATACCATCAAATTACAATCTAGCTTATTTTCTGAAAGCGATATTTCCTTATTTCTACAATACTCTGTCCTTCTTATTACCTCCATCTCCGCTTCTATTGGTACGTGATCTGAACCTACCACTTCTAACACTCTAAAGTTTCTGCAACTTGGCCAAAGAGACAGATCAACTAAAATGTAATCCACTATACTTGGGGCAATACCTGCAAAACAAGTGAAACCTCCCACATTTTTATCCTGCCCCAACCTCCCATTCAAAATTACCAACCCTTCATTCCCACAAAAATCTAAAAGTTTTCTACCCCATTTATTTACCTTCCGAGCTCGGTCCTTACTTGTCCTAGCCTTTACATTCTCACTCTCGCTGTCGGTTCCATCAAAGCCAAAATCACTCGTACGTTCCTCAGGCTGCGATGGGTCATAGAACATTTCCTTCCTTTCACTGGTGTGACCATTAAAATCCCCTGCAAAAATGAACTTATAATTCTTATACAACCTCTTATAATGATACATTTCTTTACTCAAAATACTCCATGTATCTTCTTTACCGGTGTAACTACTTGACTCGGGTGGCACATAAACTCCGCATACAATCACAAAAACTTCTCCTGCTATCCTCACCCATACAATGTTTTCAGACTCAGATCTTAATTGAGAACTACTATTAAAATTCCCTTTCCTTAACATCATTGATACCCCTCCATAAATTCGATTATTCTTACTCTTTTTTCTCCCCACTCCGTAAGATTCATAATTTTCTAATCTAATCGGTTCATCCCTCCATGTTTCTACTATACATATAATATCCCAAGCTCCCATCACCAACAAACTCTTAAATTTCACGTCATCGTAACCTTGGATATTCCACTGTACAAGTTTTAGTTTTTTCCCATGGCCCTCGTCTCCCTAGTAATCTTGATCATCTTGAGAATCGTAACTGAACCGGTAGTAACCGTCTCGGCCATCACTAGCACCAGGAGGTCTCGTGCCATTCACCCTATGCGATTGGTTATGCGCCGCAAACTCACGCGATCTTTGAGCCTCGCGTCTTGGCCCAGTCCAAAATCTGTCCTCATTCCGGGAATGAGTTCGCGCATTTTTTGTTATTTGCCTTTCCCCGTCATTCGGGCTTATTTCACTGCTTTTTCTCGCTCGGTTAGCGACCTGTTGTCCCTTATGTACCGGGGCGGCAATCACCGTATTGGAATCACTGTCACTGTTGCTGCTGCTGGTACGTGGAATTTCAATGTTTTTGGGAACTGATGGAGTTTCTGTTTCCATTTTTTGTGCTTCTTCTCGCTGTGGAGCCCCAGCCTTCTCCGTAGGACCTTGTACGACTTTTTTTTCTTTGGCATCGTACAGAAATAGTTGACCATCTATGTGGAGCCTATCACCCCTCATCTGTACGCGCCTGTTCTCTTTAATCGCATTCTCGAGCAAAGGCTTGAGGGCACGCCGAGCTTCTCGCTGAATGAATGTATAGTCAGGTGAGATGCCCACGCCGTTTCCTCTCCTTCGAATAACCTGTGAATTTCTCAGCACGTAATTTCGAAGGTCGTGTGAGGTAAACTTTACTATTATGGGACCGCTACGGAGCCTAAATGCGTCCGCTATGTCGTAAGGGGGTATCTCAAGGGAAGGCAGACAATACTCTAGGAAAGAGATCACGTGTGATCTCAGAGACTGGCCCGTTCTCGCATCTGGTAGGTTGTGTACTACGAGATTGAGTCTCTTTGCTTCAGATTCGATACGCGATATCCGAGATTCCGCTAAATCCAGTGCTCTTCGTAGTTGGACGACTTCGGCTCGCGTAGTTTCACAAATTGTTGAGCTTTCGGACATCTTTACCGACATGTCTTTAATCTGCGACTGGATTTCTGCTATGTCTGTTGAGACTTTCGGTAGCAAATCCAACTTGAAATTAATCTCCTGCAAATATTGCGTATCCCTCCTGCTGGCTTCATCCGCATTCTGGTTCCTCGTTCCTGCATTTTCCATTCTCCTTCTTGATTCCTTTCTACAAACGAATCGTAAAAAATACCTTGCTCTCGCAATAATAGACGCTCCGGGAGCAGAGTTCCTAGGCTGTATCTCACTTCTGACTTGAGATATCGCTAATTACATCCACGTGCTTCCTGCAATGTCACTCACTCTGTCCGCTTATAAAATGAGCTCGAGCACAATACAAGTTAACTCTCTGACTGCTGACTGCTGACTGATACAGAGGAGTCCGAACTTCTTGAGGCGGCAAAGTCATTCTTGACTTGGTCAAAAAGCATGAGAAAAGCAAAAAGTGGCCTTAAGCATGAAACGCTCGACTCAACGCGGTGATAATTCATAACTACTGTAACCAGACCAATTGTAGAAATTTCCCTTTGACATTTAATTTTAATTTCTAGATTCAGGGGACTACATGGTGCGTCAGGTCCCAATACGTACTTTAAGTTTAGGCGGATTGGTCAGAACGGCTTGAGCCTGAAGAGGACCCCTGCCAAGATAGGCCGGAATATAGCTCTAATAAAATGCAGCTGGGGTACCCGTTTTGCAGTGTCAAATAATCGTCATAATCTTTAGTTTCCTTAATAGCTCGTACAATTCACTCGTTAGCGTTGGATCGTCATACAGCTAACAACTATAGTAGCCTACGTATAAAAACACAAGATGAAACATTTCTGTAATAAATTTGAAGCGTTTCGTCTGTTTGTTTCAGGTACTGCAGAGGTTTAGCAACAAATCAGTTTTTACCGGGTGGTTGTCAAACGGTCCGAGCAAGTTTGTGCCAGCAACTATTACGGTTCCAAGGCCAACAGGTGGCTCCGTCGTAGGACCGTTCTCGAAGCCGGATCAGATTGTTGTGAAAAGCTCTGGAAGCAAGAAAGAAAAGAGCCAGTGAGTACGAGTACATCGTACTCATTTCTCTCACTCTTTTAAGAACACTACAGAAGAGTAGTGAGATACGGGTTACTTAATTGGCAGTATTAGAGAAAAGCAATTGAAGAATTACCCATTAGTTGTTAGAAACTTATGAATCTAAAAGTCTACCTATGGTGCGTTTGAGACCAAGAGTGTTTTTGGAAGCTGGAAATTCAGGAGGGTTACGCCAGATTCCGGTGTGAATTTCCAGCGAGCAAAACGCACCGAGAAAACCGCCGTAACCTTTTTGGGATCCCAAAGCGAAAGTGGAGGGACACCTATGAAATCGCAAAAGTTGTCCGTCTGTTAGCACGATAACTCTGGAAGGGAAGGAGATATTTTCATGAAACTTGGTGTGAGGATTCTTTGATTCAAGGGTAAGGTCAAGTTCGTAGATGGGCTTTGTAGCCCTACATTTAGGGGTGGGGGAGGGGGTTCAAATTAAGGGGCAAACGAAATATTTTTAAACAGCCAATTTGACAGTCGATTATGGTGTAAGAAGACATGCTGAACAAGAATAGGATAACCATTTTCTTGCCCGACAAGTTGTTCGCCCGGATCCGGATAAAACCGGAAAGTTGGTTAAAAGTAAAAGTTTTATTTGAAGTTGATTAAATGTTAGATTTAGGGGTAAGAAGACCTGCTGAAAACGATGATAAAACTATGTTCGTCTGGAATCCGGCAAAAACTGGAAAGTTGATTAAGGTAAAAGTTTCAATTGAAGTTGATTAAACGTTCGATTAAAGTAGACATGCTGAACACTTATGTGAAAAGCATTTTCTACCCGGACAACTAGTTCGCCCGGAATCTGATCAAGACCGGGAAAGGTTTTAAAAAGTTTTATTTCAGGTTGATTAGATGACAGGTTTAGGGGTAAGAAGAGACGCTGGAGAGTGTATACGACAATCATTTAAGTTAAAGTTTTATATAAAGTTGATTAGGTGTTCTTTATAGGGATAAGGAGACACGCTGAATTCGATTCTGAATTTTCTTCTTATGCTGGACAAGTAGTTTGCTCGGAATTCGACCGAAACCGGAAATTTGGCAGAAGTAAAGCAGGAAGTCTCGGTCATTATCGTCAAAATAGATATGACTTATAGAGGGAGATCTGAACTTGGTTTTCTCTGATGATTAGCCTGGCGTAGACTGGATCTGGCGAAGACAAGACCCAATCGTCTGGATCAAATATTAGATTTTTGGGATCCCATCGAAACCTTAAGTCTTGTTTTGAGATACCCCCATAAACAATGGAGACTCTATAAGTAGACGGTTTCTCTTTAACGGATTACAGCAATTGGTTTGTATCGGAATTCTATCGAGTATCCAGTTCCAACAGTGTCGCTCTTTTTTGCCTCAACATTTACAGTTATGCCGTGCACGAGCCTCCTGGAAAATCTTCTCGTGAAAGATACTTCGTTTTCAGAGCACGAAAACTGCTCAAAGTCAGAATCCAGGCCTTGGTACGAATTTGATTCCGAATCCACCATTTCACGCTAAACATTGGAACCCGGATTCGAACAAAAATCAGATCATGTACATAAGTTATAGTTTCAAAATCTGAGGTGACAAAAAACACTGATGCCTAAGGCAAATGAGACGGTTAATTGGGCGGTGTTAACCATATTTCTAGCTTTTCAGGTGTGGTTCTTACAGTATGGGTTTCCTCCTGGGATTTGTAAGATTCAGGGTTTGGAATCCGAGTCCGAATCCGGCCTGACAAGCAGAAGATTCGAATTCGGCCAAAAGGAAGAATCCTGGATTCGAATCCGGATTCGAATTCGCCCATCTCTGGTGGGAAGTGCTCTTCTGCCGGTGACATTAATTGCTTAATTGAAGTAAAAGCCTACCCTACCTGATCAACTCTGTAGATACAAGGACTTCATGAGCGTGTTCCACCCTTCTAACAGTAGTAACTATTAGTTACTATTTTCGTTCCAACCTCGTGAAAAGTTACTACGCTAACCGTTCCGACCTTTTCGAAATAGTAGCTAATAATAACTATTTACTATTTGCTTACTACGCTCGGGAGCGCAGTAAGCGTGGTAACTACGAATCCCTGTGACGTGATTGGCCAGAGTAGCCCGTGGCATGATATTTTGCTGAAAATAGAAAAATGTGTTCCAGCCTTGACGCCAAGAAACCAGGATTCGTGACATCATGCGTAGTAACTACTGTAAGTAGGGTGGAACCCGCTCCATGTCTCACTAGCCTAATATATCTTTCTCTTTTAAAGATCTGCCCCTTCTGAATACCCCGCAGAGGATATTTGGTGGTCAATATTCCCTGCCGAAAACGATGAACTTGTGCATAATACTTGGGAAGATGATATCATTTGGGATCCTGAATGTATGGACAAGATCCCAAAGCCAAAGGTTGTCACATTGGACATGAATGATGATAATATTATACTGGGGATACCGGATGATGTGGATCCTCGGACGTTGGAGAAAAGCGACCATCCACCTGTCAAGGTAACCTCGTTTCTCATTCGAGGGATTCATTCTCCGTTTACTTTCTTCGTTTGGTATTACTGAGCTGTACCTAAGAAGCGGATTCCACCCTTCTAACAATAGTAACTATTACTTACTATTTTCGTTCCAGCCTCGTAAAAAGTTATTTCGCTGATCGTTCCAACCTTCTCAGAATAGTGATAGTAACTATTTGCTTACCGTGCTCGGGAGCGTAGTAAGCGTGGTAACTACACATCTCTGTAACGTGATTGGTCGACGGCATGATATTCTGCTGGAAAATAGAAAAATCGTCCCAGCCTTGACGGCAAAAAGCCAGAATTCGTGACGTCTTGCGTAGTAACTATGGTAAGTAGGGTGGAATACTCTCTAAGAAGCGGGTTATACAAGAAAACGAAGTAAAAAGTTATTTTAAAGCTATCACGACTCTTCTGTCCACCTGTGCTATTTAAATAATCCTCCACTATCGATGGTATTCAGTGTTGCTACAGGTCGCAGAAAAAATTTTGCGATTTTTCACAGTTTTCGACATCTCCCCAGATTCACAGCTGTTAAAAAAATTTTCAGAGGAAATCGCACTTATGGCCAAAACGTCGCAGATTTTTCGATTTCAACAAATTTTCAAGAAATTTGGAGGGATACCTATGACATCGTAAAAATGTCCGTCTGTCTGTGAGCACGATAACTCTCGAAGGGAATGAGATATTTTGATGAAACTTGGTTTGAGGGTTCATTGGGTCAAGGATAAGGTCAAGTTTGTAGATGGGCTATGTGGCTCTACGTTTAGGGATGGGGGAGGGGGTTCAAATTAAGGGACAAACAAAACATTTTTAAACAGCTAATGTGATAGTCGTTTATGGGGTAATAAGGCATGCTGAGCATGATACTGAAAACCATTTTCCCGCCGGACCAGTAGTTCGTCCGGAATCCGACAAACACCGGAAAGTTAGTTAAAAGTAAAAGTTTTATTTGGAGTTGATTAAATGGTCGATTTCGAGGTAAGAAGACATGCTAAACACAATGGTCAAAACCATTTTCTCGCCGAACAAGTAGTTCGTCCGGAATCCGGCGAAACTGGAAAGTTGGTTAAAAGTAAAAGTTTCAATTGAAGTTGATTAAATGTCCGATTTAGGGGTAAAAAGACATGTTGAACACGATGCTGAAAACTCTTTTCTCGCCGGCTAACTAGTTCGCCCGAAATCCGGCCAAAACCAGAAAATTTGTTAAAAGCAAAAGTTCGATTAGATGACAGATTAAGGGGTAAGAAGAGAGGCGAGTCTGTATATGACAATCATTTTTATTCGGAGTTAAACTTTTATTAAGTTAAACTTTTATTCAAAGTTGATTAGATGTTCTTTATATGGATAAGGAGATACGCTGGATTTGTTTGTGAATTTTCTTTTTTTGCCGGACTAGTAGTTCGCTCGTAATTCGGGCGAAACCGGAAACTTGGCAGAAGTAAAGCAGAAAGTCTCGGTCAGTATCGTCAAAATAGATATGGCTTATAGAGGTATATCTGAACTTGGTTTTCTCTGATGATTAGCCTGGCGAAGATTGGATCTGGCGAAGACAAGACCCGATTGTCTGAATCAAATATTAGATTTTTGGGATCCCATCGACACCTTTGGTCTTGTTCGGAAAGGGGATTTATTTGTTTTGCGAATATTAGCTCTGTTATAAGAGTAAACTGAAACCTGAGAGTCTGTGAGTTTTTGACTGAAAATTAAGAAAAAGACCGAACTTTCTAGGAGCCAGAATCACCAGAATGTCACAGATCTTTGCGGCCAATAGTCACAGGTTCCGTCAGAGGTTGAGGGTAATTACGTTGATCGCAATGACTGCTCTGTCAGAGGTTTCAAAACAGGTAACAGAAGGACGCGCGGTTTCACCGGATTCATCATTCACGCCCCTATCAATCAACAAACCCGGCTCCGACCCCGACTATTCTCGCCAATGACTCTGCGTCCATATAGCTGTTATGATTTTCAAACATTATGCTTTGAAGCGTTATGCATACAGGAAGTGCCGAAAAAACATCTGCTGACTTTTTTGGTTGTCGCTATGCAATCGGAAACATCAGCATATGCTTTTTCGGCCGTTTCTAGCTACAATAGTAAAGGCCTCTAAAGCCAGCAAAAGACACAAATCGAGTCGTTAATGCATAAAACTTGACGCTTTGCCGCCAAATTAACCGTCTATATTATTCAGCAGGTGAAAATTTTCCTCAAGACCGAGTGTATTTTTTGCCCATATTTGAAAACAGAGAAGAGTTGTGCGGCTTCGCCTCTACTTTGCTGCTTACTTTAAAGCACTCCTCGCACGTTGTACTGTTTATGCTGCAGACCTGCAGTATCCCAAACTATTTTAATACTGTAAAACTTATAGGCTCTGCCTTTAACAAATTATCCACGGCTTTGGCCGTTTTAAGCCTTCTCCCAGGCCGTCTGACTAGCAAAAGCTTGTCAAAATTCAGATAACGCTTTTACGCATCAATACCATGATACGGGAACACTCGTCGGGAGTGAAACTCGCATGGAAAATAGTTAGTCGTGCAAGTGCAAAGATAAGTGAGGTTTTGTTATCTGGTTTAGAATGTAAAGTATGAAATTTGAGTCTCCGGTTTAAAAATGAATGAATGCAATTGCGCAAGTAAGTTGCACTGGCATTATAGGTACGACGGGCCCTTTAACTACTTACAAACGCCTTAATTTGCCTTCTTGTGTTTCAGATTAAGATTCCCCATCCTCACGTGAAGAAGTCCAAGATGCTTCTCGGTCGTTCGGGTATTATCAATGTTATTGAGGAAGATACTCCTCTTCCACCGGAAGAAGACGATGACAAGGATCCCTTCAACATTTCCAACGATGAGTATTATCAGCCGAAGGTAAATAGAAACATTTCAGGTTTAGAGTCAGGTTAATTTTTGCATGCTAGCCGCAGGTCTTTATGATTCTTATATGATTCTTATGATTTTTCAGACATGGTTTGAGGGATTTAGTAAAAACAGGCACGGCACGGCAAGGCATGGTGCAGGAGGCACGAGTAATAAAAGAGATTAGCAAGTAGTAGAAGTAGACAAGTAAGTGAGAGTTTGTAATTCCAGAGCCTAAAAGAAGGCACATTAGAACATTGTTACTGTCTCTCACTCTGAAGAAAAGGCCCTTCTAGTTTTCGTACCTCTTTTTAATAGTCGTGCCACCTACACTATGTCTTTCCATGCCATGCCTCTTTTTAGTCGATCGTATGGTTGGAGACCAGTTATGCGATCCTTTCTCTTCTTTCCCCCTGTGTTTGTGCGGGGTCCTGGTAAATTCTGACGGAGCCTTGATCGTCCATATTAATAGCGTAACGAAAACCTGTTCAGTCGATTGTAAAGCTAGAAAGTCCGAAGTATGCACCATCTCAGGTTATATTAGAAATATGAAAGAATGAATTATGACGCACTGTCCTAGGGTGTAAGTGCAGTATATGAGTAAAAAGAAACATAAGAAAACACACACACAAATACACACAGTTTCAGAGAAATTTAATCACGAATAAGAAGTAGGCGAATCGGGTGATAAACGTCCAATCGATTTCAGTAGTGGGTCATGAAATATCGATTTTGCGTGTGACAGGGTAAATACAGCAGGAAACGTAGATATTTGAAATACATGGAACGTACGCGACGTATGCCTCTACTAGGTTGTATTAATGGTACTAGTAATACTTTTATGACTAAAAATAGTAAACATGCCCTCTAAACACGACGAAAGCAATTCACAAAAGTTAGAGAAAAAAAATATTCCATAGACGCTTTCGCTGCGGACAGTTTTTGAAGAAAGGTTAGTCCAAGTGACCGAGTATTCTAACGGGCACTGTCCGATATCCTCCTGAAAAGTTTGGGATGTTCAAGTTGAACCCCAGAAGCTAAAATACTTTTACTAATATAAATCCGTTTGACAGGTCGCAGACACGGCAATCAAGAGCAGTGCCGCCAGCCAGCTCATCCAACACTCAACCCCCGTTGTGGAGCTCCGACCACCCCTCATACCCACCTACATGGGTCCTACCAAACTTCGCCAGTTTCACCGACCACCGCTCAAAAAAATCTCCAGCGGTCCACTGGCCACCATTGGCCATCACCCCGTGCAGCCACTTATTAAGCACATTAAGAAAATGGCACAACAAAGAGAGCAAGAGCGGTCCGCCGCTGGTGGCGGTGACATATTTTATATGCGTACCCTGGAAGACCTGTCGGGAAAAGATGGGGAGATCGTGCTCATGGAATACTGCGAAGAACATCCCCCGCTCATGAGTCAGGTCGGCATGTGTACACGGATCAAAAACTATTACAAGAGGAAAGTGGGGGTGGATACCGGTCCGCCCGAACTACCTTATGGTGAACTAGCCCTTGCCCATACCTCCCCTTTTCTCGGAACGCTTCACCCCGGACAGTGTATTTCTGCTATTGAGAATAACATGTACCGAGCGCCCCTCTTTTCTCACGGAAAAGTGAATACCGACTTTTTGGTCATCCGGACGCGAAATGGGTATTATATTAGAGAGTATGATGCCCTGTATACGGTGGGTCAGGAGTGCCCCCTTTATGAAGTGTTTGGTCCGAACTCGAAGCGAGCGAATAATTTCATTCGCGATTTTTTGCAAGTGTTTATTTTCCGGCTGTTTTGGAAGAGTCGAGACAATCCGCGAAGGATTAGAATGGATGATATCAAGAAAGCCTTCCCCTCGCACTCTGAAAGCAGTATTCGAAAGAGGTTGAAGCTTTGTGCAGAATTCAGGAGAACCGGTGAGTTGAAGTTTTAAAGGACCCCTCTTGCATATTATTCGTTTTAGTTCACCTGTAGCTCGCTTGCGGAATAATAAGCTTCTGAAAGCCTTTCGCCATTGGTTTGTTTTTTACTTGCGGCTTTTTAGAGTTTTTCCGCCTAGCCGAGTTTTGCTAGGTACGCAACGCAAACTTCTATGAAAGCTTCAAAGTCCGCTGACAACTCTTTCACGCATAAGGAGTAAGGTTCAGAGTAATTTTTTTTTATTTTGTAATTAGACGTGGGAGGCCATCAGGTCTATCTTCTGTTTTGGCTTTTCTTTTGCTTAGTTTTTCACTTTTTAACCACGGCCCATTCCGCTTTTAAATATTTTGCGTCCAGCCGTCACGTCGGAGAGCAAAAAGGCTGGAGAGAGTCGACAAGCGCTCACAAGAAATTGATAATTTCACGTGAAAATGTGTTACTTTAATAATAATAAAACGAGGCACAGAATAGGTCATTAGGCTCTGCAAACTTCGTCTAAAACGTCGTTTGTTGCAGATTTTTTCGGTGTAAAGAATGTACAAGGAATTCTTGGTCATAGCCAGCCACTCGAATTGGACAGTAATGGCCCACATTCTCCGCGAACGCTTCTTACAACTGTTGTAGTAATAAATCGTAACGTATCAGTTGAGAAGGATTTAGTGAAAGTTAATGAATTTGCCATTTACTCCCTGGCACCAGTGGTTAGTTCGCACGATTGGTTACCACATGGATCCAAGAACATAGTTATATATACAGTCAATAGTCTTGCAAATCAGAAAAGTAGATAGACGGTGTAACAAATTACTACACTGCTGGAAGATTTATGCGGCTGTCTTTTTCGCTTGCAAACTTAACGGCTCTTTGGGATCCCACAACGTTAGTGACGAGGTCACCTATGACTTCGTAAAGTTTTTCTGTCCATCTGTTACCATGATAACTCTTAAAGGGTTGAGATATTAGTTGCGTTTTTGCGGATACCATGGTATCTGTTACCACGGTAACTCGATCTGCAATTAGTCGTTTTTCCGGTCTTCGCCAGACGCCTTGAACATTTTTACTATTAAGATTTAGAAACAAAAGAAGGCCAATGGCTATTCATCTGAGAAAACCAAGTTCAGATATGGATTCAGCATGTCTGCATTTTCCCCTAGGTTGTACGTCATATCTACTTTGACGAAATCGATCACATATTCTTGCCTTACTTCTGCCAAGTCTCCAGTTTCGACTGGATTCCAGGCGAACTATTTGTCCGGCAAAAATGAAAGCTCAAAAATGAATTCAGCGTATTGGCGATGGCGAAAGTGAGGTGCATTTTTCAGATGCCACGATCAGTTAACCGCGGTCCGACCGTGATATCTGAATATTAATTACCACGGTGACCGGCGAGATACCACGATATTTGCAAAAACGCCTTTTGACCCTGGTATCACATACCACGGTAACTGCGAAAACGACTTATAGACCGTGGTATCAGATACCATGGGATCTGCAAAACCGCAACTATTTTCTTGCGTTTCCCTACAACTAGTCGACAAATACATTTCCGTCTCTCAGGCCTCGACTCGAACTGGTGGGTATTGAAGCCCGACTTCCGTCTACAAACAGAAGAAGAACTCCGCGCTCTAGTCTCACCAGAACAGTGTTGCGCATTCTTCAGCATGATTGCCTCAGAACAGAGACTCAAGGATGCTGGATATGGAGAGAAGTTCATGCTGACCCAGGATGATGACGATGATGAAGATATGCAAGTGAAGATGGACGATGAAATCAAAGTGGCGCCGTGGAACACAACTAAAGCGTATATACATGCGATGAAGAACAAGTGTCTGCTGCAGCTTTTAGGTAAATTAGCATCTCTGGTATATAGTATAACCGATAGGATGGTGTTAGTGTAGCCTATTGCACTTTGGGTCTTCCCGTCAGCACTTTTGAAGTGCCGAAATATAAATAAGTAAAGACCCCTGGGAGGTTGGAATTTTGGTGACCCCCTTGCAAATCATCTTCTTGTAGTGCTAGGTAACATGACTGTTGTGGTACCCATAACCGTCATATATAATCAAATGAATATTATTTTGGTGCATCGTCGTGGGGCCCATAAGCAAGTTCCTACTCTTGACTATTTGCTAATCCGGCACTCCAAGGACATCAGGAGTGTGTTCCAGCCGTCTACAACAGTAACTACGGGTTTATCTGTGGTTGACCTCGGATGTTGGACAGTTGGACAAATTATAAATTCTTTCGCAAACAAATTTAATTAAAGACGGTCTCAAAATACGCTATTTCTGCTTAAAAGGAAGTCTATTCTCTTATTTCCTGACACCTGTAGTTTTTTCTTTTGCAAAAGTGTCGTAACAGTATGACAAATCTGTTTATCCATTTTCTTCCTTCAGTTGTCTATTGCAGAGTCATTAAGCCCCTTGTTCATCGCCTGCCTGTCCTTTCGCCCAAATCGGCGATGCCAGGACTCCTAAATTTCTTCCGTGAGCAGAATGAATTATCTCCGAATAATTAGTAATTGCGTGTTTATGAGATTCAACACCATCTTGCAAACAGTTAATCCTTGCTAACATTTTGGATGTTTTCTTTCGTTATTGTTTTCTGCCGAAATTGTTGCAATCGAGGACAGGAATGTTTGATACCTGGAATCTATCCTCGCCTTGACGGCCACCCAAAACTGAGGGAGAATTAGTTTTAGGCAAAAGCTGAAGATAAGATTGAGATTAAATAAGACTTGCGCTGTAAAAAGTTTCTCCGTATATTAAAGTTAACTGCAGTATTTGCTACTCAGATTCATCTTATCTCTATTTGGTATTACTCTTATCTGCGTAGAGAGTGGAGTTTGGATACGGACTGAATGCAAGAATTACTTGCAACATTTGGTCCCATCTCTCTTTACCCTTCCTTTCTCCCCTTCCTCCCACTTCTTGAAGATAAAACTGAGATTAAGAAGACAGTGTTTGGATACGGACTTTACTTTAAAATTGCTTGGAATATTTTGCATTCCTGTCTTCATTTATCCATCCTCTCTCCTTTCCCTCATTTCCATCTGTATTTCATTATGTTTTTTTTCTGTATAGGACCCGCCGATCCAACTGGCTGTGGTGAAGGTTTCTCGTACGTTCGCGTCCCTAATAAGCCACAGGTCAACAAAGAAGAAATTGAGCAGCAACCGAAGCGTATCGTTTCTGGAACCACGGCGGATTTGCGACGCCTTCCACTGAACGAAGCCCGTGCCATCTTGCGGAAGTTTGGCGTACCTGAAGACGAGATCAAAAAGCTGTCTCGATGGGAGGTAAGTAATGACGATGTGAATTTGGCAGCATACCTTATAGAAATCACCTTGCCAGGCGAGCTGGAAACTCCTCACTGGTACTGGAGTTCCCTAGAGTAATAGAGTCGATTATCGCACTGTTGTCGCGTTTCGCACCATTAATTGAAACTGTATTAAAGGACCCCGCGCACTACAACACTACTTTAAACTTCGATATACTTACAGTAAATTACAAAAAGCTTCGGCAGTTTTTTACCTCTTTCTATGTCCATTTTCGTGGATGACAAACTTTGCAAAATTTGCATAACCGGTCTCCTGACGGATAAGGTCCGAACAATGAAATAATGATAGGGAGGGAGCGTGATACGTCACACAAAAAGAAACAAATGTGGTAAGCGGAATAATAAGTGTATTGCTATTAGAGGAGATAGGATACACTTATAAAGTGCAGAATCTCAGCACCGCGAATGGAAGGAAGTAGAATTAATTACACTGTAAAAAGTTTCTCCGAGAAAGGATTAAAGTTAACTGCAGTATTTGCTACTGGGATTAATATTGTCTCTACTGAGATAAGATTACAATGTAATCTTATCTCAGTAGAGACAATATTAATCCCAGTAGCAAATACCGCAAGATTTTTCTGTACAGTGTACTATCATAAGTAGGACATGTCCTTAAAGAAAACCCGACGATCAGTGAAGTATCGCTTTATGGTTGTAGGTTCAAACTACGTAGAATTATTGATTTCCGATTTTTTTGTGGAACAGGCAGTAGTAGTGTGCTGCTTCGAATTCCAGACTTCGTAAACCTACGCAGGGGCGACCAATGAGTCGCGTTTCCTGCGCTCTGGGCCACCAACCATGTGTTGTTTCAGGTCATCGACGTTGTGCGGACTTTGTCAACAGAAAAGGCTAAAGCAGGCGAGGAAGGGATGGACATGTTTTCCAGAGGCAATCGATTCTCAATCGCTGAACATCAAGAGCGGTACAAAGAAGAATGCCAGCGAATCTTTGAGCTTCAAATCCGAGTTCTCGGTTCGGAGGAAATCCTGTCGACCGATGAGGGAGAGAGTTCGGAAGAAGAAGAACTTTCAGATCTTGAGGAAATGGGTGAGTAAAATATGAAGCCCAAGTTTTGTATTGACATTGCTTGAATTTGTCACAGCCATATTCTCAGTGCGGGCTGATGCTCGAAAGATAGATTATCCGCCTCTTTACTGGATTTATCCTGCTATAGAATGCTTCATGTTAACGATTTTGGATTTTTAATTCCTTTCAACGAACAAAATTTGCAACTATTTTCCGGAAGGATTCGAAACGGTTAGGAAGCGGATTTTCGTTTGAATTGCAAAACAAGAGCTACGAGCTCATATGGCACTTGTACGAGTAGGATGTACAAGAAAGTAGATGAGAACGTCACAAAATACACCCGCCATCCAAAAATGCGGTTCGGAAATAGAAATAGGATATTTAGTTTCACTCATTTCTGAGCTGTTCCGGCATCGTCTAGATTGTCTGTAGCAAATGCACATGACTGTTCAAACTTTCATCCCAATAAATCCATTTGTTTGATCCCTAGACGTGCTACAGGATTTCCGGTACTCACTCTATCTCCACCTACCGTGGCCGACGGTATAAAAAAAAATCGACCACCTAAAGCATCTTCTTTTATACCATCTATCAAGTTTCACTCGAATCTGAGCATTTTTGGAAAGTTCCGGTACCCCCTCCCCTCCCACCAACGATGTCGGAGCCGGTTCGGGCCCAATCTCTTAATTCCCTGTTCCTGTCCATCAAGTTTTACTGAAATTGGAGCATAGCCCATCTGCAAGTTGCCAGTGACCCCCCCCCCCCCCCTACCTTGGCCGAATCCGGCCCAGACGCCAAATAACAAATGTAGGCCGCATATACTCGGCATTGTCGAATTTGCATCTCATTCGGTCCATCCGTTTGGTTTTTGTGCATGTCAAAAGTCCCCCCACCCCCAATTCCCCTAATCGTGGTCGCATATGGTTTGAACGCATGTTTTACATGTCGAGGCCATCGATTCGTATCACCCATGAAGTTTCACTCGAATCAGACCACTCGTTCGCAATTTATAGAAGTTAATTTCCATATTTCTCTTCTCTTGCTCCCCAAAAAATGCTCGGATCTAGGAACGGAAGTTTCCGGGGGTATGTTGTGTCAGGTTCTTAAGTCAAGATAATTCGGGTCGCTAATATGCCTGCAAAGTTTCGTTGTCGTTTTACATCTGGAACTATTCTAACTCACGACTACCGGAATTCCAGGAAACCCCCTCCAACTCCCCCCACAGAGCCCCGAAACCATCTGGCTCCGTCAATTTCATGTAGGCCTAATGCTTGTTCCATCCCTTAAGTTTCGTCCCAATCCCTCTGCTTTTAGAGTTTCTTGAGTTTTCCACCCCACCCCCCATCCCCATAGGTATCGGACCCGACCCGGACGTGACACTGAACGTCCGAGGCGATAGCTCACCAGACAA
Organism: Branchinecta lynchi; assembly: GCA_023053575.1. Classification (NCBI taxonomy): domain Eukaryota; kingdom Metazoa; phylum Arthropoda; class Branchiopoda; order Anostraca; family Branchinectidae; genus Branchinecta; species Branchinecta lynchi. The sequence goes on from JAKZAP010000004.1 coordinate 9,175,674, forward strand.
GTTTTATTCAAATCCGATCACCCGTTCAAAAGTTATGCACGCCACTAGATTCCGGACTCCCCATCCACCCACTCCCCCCACGATGGTCGGGTCCGGGAAACGGATGTTCTCAAGTCAATCTGTTCGGATCCCTGACATACCAGCGAAGTTTCATCACCCTAGGACATCGGGAAGTATGCCGAACTCGCGGGATCGCTAGAAATCCGGACCCCCACCCCAACTCCCCCAGAGTGCCCTGATCCGGTCCGGTTATGTCAATGACGTGTCTAGGACCTGTGCTTATTTTTCCCACCAAGTTTCATCCCGATCCCTCCACTTTAAGCGTTTCTCAAAATTTCCGGTTCCCTCCTCCAACTCCCCCCAGTGTCATCGGATCCGGCCCGGATTGAAAGTGAGATGTATGAGACACGAGGTCCAATTTTCATCAACATCCGATCACCCGTTCGCAAGCTAAAAATACCTCAAATTTTGGCTTCACCCTCCCTCCACTCCCCCCCCCCCCCCCAGATGGTCCAATCGGGGAATTGACGATTTCCTATTTAATTTGGTCGGGTCCCAGACATACCTGTAAATTTCCATCGTCCCAGCACATTAGGAAGCACGGAACTCGCGGGATCACTACAAATTCGGACTTCCCCCCCCCCCAACTCCCCCAAAGTGAGCGGATCCGTTCCGGTTATATCAGTCACGTATCTAGGACTTTTGCTTGTACTTTCAACCAAGTTTCGTCCGGTTCCCTCCACTCTAAGTGTTTTCCAAGATTTACGGTTTCCCCCTCCAACTCCCCCCAGTGTCACCGGATCCGGTCTGGATTTAAAATGGAGGGTCTGAGACACGAAGTCCTTCCATATATCAAGTTTCATTAAGATCCGATCACCCGTTCGTAAGCTAAAAATATCTCATTTTTCCTATTTTTTCCGGATTCCCCCTCCCTCCACTCCCCTCCAGATGGTCGGATCGAGGAAGCGACAATTTCTAATTTAATCTGATCCAGTTCCTGATATGCCTGCCAAGTTTCATCGTCCTAGCTTATCTGGAAGTGCCCGAACTAGCAAAACCGGGACCGACAGACCGACTGACGGACAGAAATTACAATCGCTATATGGCACTTGAGTAAGCTCAAGTGCCATAAAAAATGTCCTGGCGATACGAAAATCGCATGGCTTGGGAACGTAGGAACGTTATTGATTGTTTATGACTAGGGGACAGAAGAAAGTATGTGAGAAGATGGGTAAATGATTGGTCATTAACGCTGCCTCAAGTGTGGAGATATGGAAGAGAATCTTGTACATGGGATGTGTTAAGGTAGAAGTGTGTGGAGGAAGAATTTATGCAACCGGACCCGTAGTGGCAAATCCAGGTGCAAAAGGCTGTACGACAGCAGGTAGCGCATGATTCCTCAGCAACTTTACCCCGCGCCATCCGCCGCCAGGTGGCTACAGGTCATTGAAACGAATCGTGAGGACTTGTACGTGTATCCTGGGAAAGGGAAAAAATGCAACAATAGCAAAAGCTAAATAATAGGCAACAAAAAGAAATAAATAAACACACGTTAATAGCTAAAAACATCAAATAATTTACCATCAACAACGAAACTTAAAACAAAATACAGAGACAAACCAAGGGACCTGGCTTCGAGACCTATTAAATAAGAACAAAATGTTGAGTACGTCCGTTCACTGGCGGTTGTTTTAACACGCTAGCATGTAAGTTGTAAAACAATTTTCTTTTCTTTTCAGGTAAGAACATCGAAAGCATGCTCGTCAACAAGAAATCCCACGCTCAGCTCTCCCTGGAGCGCGAAGAGCAAGAACGTCGCGAGCTCCAGCGCATGATTCTCGGTGAGCTTGAACCCGATTCGAAAAAGAAAAGCAAGAAGGATGGCAATGACGACCTCGGACAGACCTTGAGTAGTCACCCAAACCGAATTCTCAAGATCTACCGTACTTTCAAGACTGAAGACGGTCGAGAGTACGTCCGCGCGGAGACTGTGAGAAAGCCTATCGTCATCGACACCTACGCCAAGATTCGTCAGACGAAAGACGACTCCTTCATCCGACAGTTCGCCGCTCCTGATGACAATCACAAAGAGGGTCTTAAGAAGGAGAAGAGGCGGCTTCAAGAACAACTGCGTCGGGAAAAGCGAAAGACGTCAGACAAAGAAGTTGTAGTGTCTCCAGTGAAAAAACTGAAAAAGCCCAAAATGGATTCCAAGGTTAAGTGCAGCACGTGCGGTCTGACTGGTCATATGAGAACGAATAAGGCATGTCCGATGTATCAAGGTGGGGGAAAGCAATCGATCAACGTGGCTATGACGGAAGAGCAAGAAGAAGATATGGAGAAGGCTTTAGACGAGGATGAAGCCTTGGTAAACGTTGAAGGTGCGTAAAAACAAGAACCTTGAAGATTCTTAGGAGAACAGGACTCTTCCCTTCCATGCCCGATAGATAGGTTTTTGTAAGCTGGAGTGGAGCTTCGCGTTTAGCATTTTTAATGCCAAGTTACCTGCTAATTTCTTTACTGATGGCGGCAATTTACTAAGGGTCTTCTTCGGGCAGAAAATTGGACAAGGATCGGAAGCTTTACTGCTCTCATCTCTTGTCTTGTAGGCTATGTATAGTGTGAATAGCCATATGATATACGGGATGTTTCGGTTTAATTATTGGAAACGTATAGAAGCCTGCTAAAGTGGCGAATATCTGTTCCCCAAAAAGCGTAGTCTGTCGGTAATGCTCGCAGTTAAAGAAAAAAAAAGATCTGATTCCCATGATATTTGTTGGTAGGCGGAGTATGGAAAGTTAAATGTAGCTAGCCATACGTAGTTAAATGTGTTTTTTGTTTTCTGTTATTCTGTAAAGGGTGGGTAATTTCAACAAACAGCGCTTTGGGTGAACCTAATTTTTGTATCGACAAGTGTTAAAGAATATTTCTGTTATGACCTTTAAGTGTTATTTTGTTCGTAAAAGTATGTTTTTGCTTCTCGGTTTCCCAGACATGCCGCCGACAAGTATCCATCTTAGCTGGAAACCAGATGAAGGTACAGATGACTCAAAAAACAAAATGCAGAAAAATCTCTACCCTTTCAACGACCCAACCGAGCAGCAAAAACAGCAGCCGTATTCAAAGTAAAATCATAGCACACTCCAAACAGTTTTCAGGAAAGAAGTTCACAAAATCAGATATTTAAGGAGGAATCTTTAATCGTTTACCAGGAACTGTTTTACCAATTGCTTACCAGCTTCAGTGGCTTGAGCCTGAAGAGGACCCTTGCCAAGAAGGGCCGAAATGTAGCTCTAATAAACATGTAGCTGACGTATCTGTTTGCATTGTCAAATACGATTCGCAGTCAGCTTGAGCATGTTTAGTATTATCTTTTACAGAAATTTAACGCTTTAAGTCTCAAACACAGATTTATGTAACAGTGGGTTATTCCTGTTATCTGTTGGAATTGCGCAATCTTCTCTTAGATGGGATTAGAAACTGAAAATGTGTTTAATGTCATTTAATTTTACGGTCGTTGACATAACAGTGCTGAGTAGAAATTAGACTGTACTAATTTTGTTTACACCTGTTTATGCAAAGGCACAGTCGTACCTAGACCAATGATTCGCCTTCATCGACGGCATAGTCTCAAGGTACAATTATCATTCAAACACTCGTACGTTCGTGACGGTAGTCTCAACAACTGTCTGTCGGTACGGCCAAGAAGAACCTCCACCCTGATCTGTCATTTCTATTGTCAACCTATTGGCTAAAACTTTTTTGGCAGTTTGGATATGTTGGTTAGTTTGACACACAATATTTTGATATTCCACCTTGAAAAGTGACGAGCCATCAAAAGGTAAACAAAAATTGATACATCTCATAGACATAAAGCATATTTACGACAAAAATTACTACCCATATTTCCACTACTCCAGTTCACTTCTGGTTGACTTTCCTCCCTCGAACTTCCCTTCACGAACTCCCCAGCCGTCGCTTCTCCAGTTCCTAAACAACATTACATATAAATGGCTAATTTCGCAATTATTTTTATCAGACACGAAAAAGATTCACAGGGTTCAAGGTTATTTTTATTTATAAACTAAATATATCTTTAACGCCTTCACCTGCTGAGAGCAGAGCTCAAGCGCACACAGACCTACTTATGGTCGCCGGTAGGTTACTCCAAACCATGTTTGAAGATGCTATGTTTAGTTTTTGGGATCCCAAAACGTAAGTGGAGGGATACCTATGACATCACAAATGTTGTCCACTCTGTCCGTTTGTAAGCACTCTAACTCTCGAAGGGAATGAGAAATTTTGATGAGACTTGGTGTGAGGATTGTTTGGGTCAAGAGTAAGGTCAAGTTCGTAGATGGGCTCTGTAGCCCTACATTTAGGGGTGGGGGAGGGGGTTTAGTTTAAGGGGCAAATGAAATATTTTTAAATATATAATGTGATAGTCGATTTTGGGGTAAAAAGACATGCTGAACACGATGGTGAAAACCATTTTGTCATCGGACATGTAGTTCGCCCGGAATCCGGCCAAAACCGGAAAGTTTGTTAAAAGTAAAAGTTTTATTTGAAGTTGATTAGATGTTCGATTTAGGGATAAGAAGACATGCTGAACATTCGATTAAGGGGTAAGAAGACCTGCTGAAGGCTTATGGGAACAGTATTTTCTACCAGGACAACTTGTTCGGCCGGAATCAGGCCAAACCGGAAAATTTGTTAAAAGCAAAAGTTTTATTTGAAGTTGATTAGATGACAGATTTAGGGGTAAGAAAACACGCTGAATCTGTATATGACAATCTTTTTTTTTTTTTTTACCTGGACATATAGTTCGTAAGTTGAACTTTTACTTGAAGTTGATTAGATGTTCTTTATACGGATAAGGTGATACGCTGAATTCGTTTCTGACCTTTTTTTTCTGGATAAGTATGATAGTTCATTCGCAATTGTCTGGATCAAATATTAGATTTTTGGGATCCCATCGAAACCTTTGGTCTTGTTTCCCAAGGATTAAAGTTTTCCGAAAAGGACTGAGATAGGACAATCTAGTTACCCATCACTTATTCACTTAAACGACACCGGAACGATCAAACCATACTTGGTTTGAACGATCAAACCATACTTGGATGCATGGAGAATGCATTTACAAACATGGCCACGGAGAGCATTCTTCTCCTGAGCTTGACGTTTTCAAAATAGGGATTTTCGTTTCTGGAGGTTTGCACGTGCAGACTCCAAGACAAAAAGCGCAATTCATTCAAATCTTGTACAGCGCTGGCAGGATCGTATTGAAATTTCTTCTATGTACACGTTTGGGCTCAACTTGTTAAAAAATATTCCAGAACAAGGGTTGATTGGAGATATTTGTTCCTTTCTAAAACTGTTCGGTACTTGAATAAGGACAGATGCAAAATGTAGCAAAAATCATAGCTTGGAAACAGTATTTCGTATTTGGATTGGGTTTTCTGCAGGCAATGCTAACGGAAGTCATACAGATAGGGATGATACTTGGTTCTCTTCATTCAGGGGTCCTTTAAAGAGGCTTGAAGATCCGATGAAAATTCGTTAGTTCGTTGCTCCACTATTCATGAGTAACCTATTTTCATATAGTGGAATTTCTCTGTCGGTTTTGTGGCACCTCTATCTGCTTGTACCTGTTATGTATGCTTGACGAAAATAAATATAAGTGTCGACGTAGTGAGCTACCTTCCACGAGCTGAGCACTGGCCAGTGAAAAGCCCCGGTGAAACTTTCCGCGTCATAGTTGAGTTCTGCGTTGTGAGGACGGTCGTAACTATTCTGAAAGCCATACTAGAGCAAATACTAGAGATAATGCCGTTCATTAAGTTGAATGATACAAAAGTAAGTTAGCTTTTCAGTTAAGCTCTAAGGCTCTTGTGCATTGGGTACACTAACCGTCGTCCTGTCCCTTGACTAAATTACTTATTAATATGCCTCTATACCAAGTTTTTCTCTCTTTTCAGGTACAAAGGTCAAACTGTCCAGCAAGGTCTTAAAGCATGCTGAAGAGGTCAAACGCAAATCTCTCCTCCTGAAAGTACCCAAGGAAGCCATAAAGCGCAAGCGCCGTGGAGGCGGCAATGGGGCTGATGATTACCTAAAGCGCCGCGAGAAGGGCACCCACAGAAAGCGCGCCGATCCTCTTGTCACCATGGCCTCCGTGCTGGAAGAAATCTTGAACGAAATGCGTGATCTCCCCGACACCCAACCTTTCCTGTTCCCCGTCAATGCTAAAACCGTACTCGACTACTATACCATTGTACAAAACCCGATGGATCTGCAGACCATGCGCGAAAAAGTGCGCGCCAAGTCTTACCACAGCCGAGAAGAATTCTTGGCAGATGTCACTTTGATTGTGGAGAATTCAAATCGCTACAACGGGCCGAATCACCTCTATACGCTGACGTCGAAGAGTATACTAGAGCTCTGCATCCAGAGGTTCAAGGAGAAAGAGGACAAGTTGATACGAATTGAGAAAGCGATCAACCCCTTACTTGATGATAATGATCAGGTGGCATTCACATATATTCTGGAGAATATTTTGAATACGAGAATAACCGCTCTTCCAGAGTCTGGACCTTTCTTGAAGCCGGTCAGTAGAAAGTCGGTGAAGGATTATTACGAGTTGGTGAAGGAGCCGATGGATTTGGAGACTGTTGCCAAGAGAGTCAAAGGTAAGGCTTGCTTTTGTTCAACGTAATTTAAGGCTTTGGGTTTTTTTCTGCTCTGCTTGCCGTTTTTGTATCTTGTAGGCATTGGCGTAAAAGAACAGAACGGTCTTTCCCCAGCTTTATCTAATGCTCGATTCACACGCAAACGTCAGGCAAATAATCTAAATACCGAAACGGTAGAGGTAGAACAGCTAATCAGTTTACCTTATACTAATCAGTTTAGTTTAGAGTTACCCGGTCATTTACGCTATTGGTATCAGGGAGACCATGATGACAACCTGCGGTTTCGCCTTGACGTCGCGAAGCGTATTTGTGCCCCTGGCGTCACGACGGGGGGGGGACGCCCCCCTCCCCCCCAATGCTGTCGGCCAGTCGGTAAAAATGACCGAGTCGGCGTGAAGCGCCGCGATTTTTCGTCAAAACAGTTGATTTTTTGCATGAAAACCATGCAGTCGGTTTTTCTGAAACTTGGTCGATTTTTCGTCAAAATAGTGGTTTTTTCTGAAAATCAGTCGATTTTTTTCCAAAATGTCATTTTTGTTGTCGAAAACAGTTTTTTTTTGTTCGTAGAAAAGTCGGTAAATTTACCCGCCAGTCGGTAAATGCTTCGTCCCCCAAACATTTTGGCTAGTAACGACTCTGTTTGTGCCTGCCAGTATTTGGACGCCCTCTGTATGAATTCCGTTTAAGACGCCGGCCATTCGATGAGCATAGTTTAATAGTAAAGGGAGGCTCCGTACCTGTTATAAGATATTATTGACAGCGTGGAGCTTTGGAAAAACTTGCATACACAAGCCTCACACTGAATATGTAAGGTCGTATTTTACCTGTGCAAGAAGGGTGATCACCTAATGCTAAGTGAAAATCAACTCTTGCTGAGGGGGACTTCTTAAAAGACACATGAATGACACAAGTATCATCCCTATCTGTATGACTTCCGTTAACATTTCCCTGCAGAAAACCCAATCAAATACGAAATAGTGTTTCCCAGCTATGATTTTTGCTCCATTTTGGATCTGTCCTTATTTCAGTACCGAACAATTTTAGAAATGAACAAATGTCTCCAATCAACCCTTCTTCTGGAATATTTGTTAACCCAGTTCAGCCCAAACTTATATCTAGAAGAAATTCTAATACGATCCGGCCAGCGCTGTACAAGATTTAATGAATTGCGCTTTTTGTCTTGGAGTCTGCATGTGCAAACCTCCAGAAACGAACATCCCTATTTTGAAAACGTCACGCTCAGGAGAAGAATGCTCTCCGTGGCCATGTAAATGCATTCTCCATGGTGTGTTCAAGTATGGCTTTATTGTTCAGGTGTCCTGGACCCATCGTACCTAGAATGACGATACAACATACTTCCGGAATCGATCGAGGCTTGAGTCTCATATGGCGGGCTACATTGGAACCCCCTAACTATACCCCGAAATAAAGGGCTTTTGCCCACTCGTTACCAGTGAATCGATGATGTTCTTTATGTTGTAATTACTCTTTACTTCCGAGGTCCAGATGAATCTTTTGATGCCGTTTCCATGTCGATACTCTGACCGCGGGCTACGCCCGACTGACGAACATGTAGGTAGCGTGCGAACGGTGGTATTACTCGACCTTTCGAAGGCGTATTTGGGATCGTAGTCTTTCGTTTGGTGGTTCGATTTAACTTACTATATTAGTCCTTCGGGTTGCAAAATATCGTCAGTATATCAAGTGGTTTGGCTTGGCTTCACTCAAATTCTCGCTTCAATCACATCTCAAGATTCAAGATTCATTTAATAAAATAGCTATCGTAGTTATGGCTACCGCCGCAACTGATTTACGCTACATTTTACAACAAACTAAGCACTACGTATGATTAATCACACTAGTAAAAAAAAAAGGAACGAATGAATTGCACTGGTTCAAGTTTGTTCTTGTTGTGTTTCTTTCTGTTGACTGCTACGGCATGGGGTTAGTAGGGAACGGTGTTTATCACTCAAAAGCACGTTGTGCCCCTCATCTCAATCTCGTCTCAATCTGTTCGCAATCACATCTCAATCTTTTCTGCCTCAAAACCGCTCTCCACTTCCTGCTTCTCCGCTACCGCAATTCCGTCGGTTTTGCATAGACCTGTTCCAGGGTGGAAACCTGAGCATCCGGGATGCTTTACCAAAATCTGCGTTTTCAAGAGGAAATGGATATTCTTTTACGTCTTTTCTATTTTCTGAAGCAAGAATAAAATCGCTTCTGATAGATAATTATTAATGATCAACCCAATGTCACAACCTCACTGATTTTCATGCTTTTCTTATTTTTGATGCTTATCAAGCCCCCCCCCCCCCACACACACACACACACGATTGTTCGAGAGGAGCCGAAGCGTCTGATAAATCGGTTATCTACATTTTTCTTTTTTTTGCTAGAAGTCAACGGGCCTGGGAAGTCTGGGGTATTTAGTCCAGTAATAGTGCGAGGAGTCCTTAAAGTCACGTAAAATGAAAGCCAACAAGAAGACTGTTAGCCCTTGAGCAAAACATCGTCATAGAAGATGGCATTCATCCTATTCAGTAAACGACAAATTAAGTATGTTTTATCATTTCTATTTTCTTATGCCGTTTGTTTTTTTCCAGCCAACAAGTACCACAGCCGTGAGGACTTCCTCCACGACATTGAGCAACTCGTCAAAAACAGTCTCATCTACAACGGCGAAGCACACCCCGTCACAGCCAAAGCACGGAAGCTCTTCGACACGGCCGTTACCAGCCTCTCGGAATTCGGGGACACGCTCGAGCAGCTCGAAGCAGGCATGAGTGCCGCTCAAGCCCGCGCTTTAGAGCAGTCAGACGGAGAGTGGGAGGATGAGCATGACGAAAGGGGGAGTTTGATAGATAGCTCTGCTAGCGCTGGCACATCCAGGGGTCGGGGTAGAGGACGGGGTGGACGCGGACGCGGTGCAGGAGGAACCAAACGCGGAAGACCGAGGAAGTCCTCTGGGACAGGTGGTGGTGAAGATGTGCTGCAACAAGGTTAGTGTGCTTTTCCGCTCCTGGCTATAGTGGAGCCAGGGTTGTCACATGTCGCACGATAGTGTGAATTGTCCCTCTGTTTTGTCATTGTCAATCTTGTCCTATGTAGGACATAAAAACCACCCTATTTCAGATGACGTCCAAATCTGTAATTTTATGCAACAGGGACTCCAACCAGAAGTGACTATTTGAAGCTTTTTTATGAAAGTAAAACTAAGATGTGTAATTTTTACAGAGGCGATTCTGACCAAACGTGACCATTTCACTTTTTTTTCATGAAAAAATAAATTTCACTCTCTGTTTTGGCCAAAAGTCACTCTCTAAATGTTTTTGATGTGGAGATGCCTACCCATTTTGCGGACTGCTCCTCTGTAGTAAACTAAATGTTCTTTCCTTGTCAGATAAACATGACAGGGAAAGTTTCACGAAATTTTGTAAACAAGAAACATACAATGAATATTAATGCAGCTTATTTTTACATCTGATACTTGAATACACTGAAATATTTTAGCTCGTCCAAGGAATTCTTTGGAGGAATTCCCTGATTCCAGATTTCCGGGGCTCTAGTAATAACGTCCAAAGTGTCCGGTGCTTGCACGACGGTCCAAAATTCATCCAGACGCCGAGAATTGAAATTTCAGCAAAGGGTTACATTTCTAGGGCCAAAGATGCTAAGCTCAGAAAAGTTACACCTGTAGAAAGTAGGAAAATAATGTTAAGATATGTCTTGCAAAGAATCTGGCATTTTTATGTTATTTTTCCGCCACGGCTCACATTTGTACTTGGTAAATATTTCAAGCGTAGAGGGACAAGCTCATAGAGGTACCACAAATCCGAAAGATTTTCGAAATCGATTATCTCTGGATAACAGACAAACGGAGTAACTATCGGATTTGTGTGCATATCTAATTGAATAAGCGATGTGTAGCTAGATATAAGCCCCATTCGATTAAACTTATATTGATCATAATAAAACTAAACATTGGAAGTGTGCCACTGCACCAACGTAAGCACGAAACTTCGTTCGTAACACACGTGCAGCGGGGCAATCGGCTGTATGTTGGGACGGATTCACCTGTGCGTTTTAGCGGACATCCTGGTGATCGAACACCTGTGGTTTTCGAGTGTTAGCTTATTTTCTTCTACCAACCTGTACCTGCATAACCCCCAGAAAGGACTACATATCTTCACTGTCGTAACATTCACCTCCCAAACACTAATCTGTGTTGACGGTACTAAACGGATGCGTCAGCTGGTTATATTCGAGCGCTATTTCGGCCCTTCTTGGTAAAGGTCGTATTCCTTTCTGGAGAGCACCGTAGCAAATCAGCTGACATCCGTTTACTGCAGTCAACTATAATAGCCGGGTTGGGCTGAAGGAATATTTCAGTTAGTAATATATTCTTGGCTCTCTCGGCCTAACCGAATCAGATCAGAGATTGGCGAATCCGGATTCGAAGGATCCGTAATTTTGGCCGGATTCGAATCTTCTGCGTGTCATGAATCGTACGAATAATCTCCAGTTTCTATCTATTCCCAATTTTTACACACTGTGCTTAACGAGTCCCAAATTCATTCCTGTTCGCGAAGAGGAAACCCATACTATAACAACCGCACATACAACCTTGTATACCAGTTTACATCGCCCAACTGTCAGTGCCTTTTTGTCACCTCTAACTTTTAAACTATAACCTATTACATGGTCTGATTTTGTGAAGGTCGGGATCGAATCCGGATTCGAATCCTAAGGACGAAAGGTGGATTGGAAATCGGATTCGTGCATAGCCCTGAATTCGGATTCGATTCCTTTCATGATCGGAATCGCCCATCTCCGAACCGAGTGGCTCAGTATATGAGTGGAGCCGCAACCCCCACCATTAGCTTTATACCCATCCACAGAATGACTAAATGACTGTCACCCGTTTCGGAATAATTTATTGATTGATAATAACAATAAATTATTGAAAATAATTGATTATACTTTATTTCTTATTTTTTTAGTGTTTATGTCACTGAATAGATCGGTTGATTTAGGCTTAGTTTTATTTTATATATTATATTTTGCTCAGCGTGGGAAATAAATAACCTCTTCTTTTTTCGTATTACAGACTTGCAGTTCAGTTCTGAGAGCGAGGATGATGACGATGAAGACTTTGAGGCTGTGGGAGAAGCGGATATCTCAGCTGATAATCTGGGAGTACTGGCCGTTGGAGAATCCTCGACGTCGCTCTACAGGGAAGAAGAAAGTCTGGGAGGTAATATTTTGGGGCTCCATTCTAGGATCTTCTAAGCGCCACGGATAAGAAAGCTGTTCTTCAAATTTGCTAAATTTCTTCTTAACTTCCCAGTTGGTTCCGCAATCGGTTCTTGATTCAGAAGTACTCTATTGCAGACCCTACACTAAGTGTCGATAATCTTTTCGCGAACCTTAATAATAAGAACGTTGTACACCTGTGGTTGCGGGTTTTTTTTTTAGTAAGATTCCTTTGATTTTGTGTCTAGGTTAATGCTGTTTTGTTTTTGTAGTCGCTGTTTCTTCTTCTCTTTTTGGGATCCGAAAACGTATGTGGAGGGATACCTATGACATCGCAAAAGTTGTCCGTCCGTCCGTCCGTCTGTAAGCACGATAACTCTCGAAGGGAATGAGATATTGTGATGAAACCTGATCTGAGGATTCGTTGGGTCGTCGGACCAGTCAAGTTCGTAGATGGGCTTTGTAGCTCTACATTTAGGGGTGGGGGAGGGGATTCTAATTAAGGGGCAAACAAAATATTTTGAAACAGCTAATGTGATAGTCAATTATGGGGTAAGAAGACATGCTGAACACGATGGTGAAAACCTTTTTGTCGTCGGACAAGTAGTTCAACCGGAATCCGGCCAAAACCGGAAAGTTTGTTGAAAGTAAAAGTTTTATTTGAAGTTGATTAGATGTTCGATTTAGGGGTAGGAAGACATGCTGAAGACGATGGTGAAAACTATTTTCTAGACGGAAAAGTATTTCGCCCGGAATCCGGCCCAAGCCGGAAAGTTTGTTGAAAGTAAAAGTTTTATTTGAAATTGATTAGATGTTCGATTTAGGGGTAGGAAGACATGCTGAAGACGATGGTGAAAACTATTTTCTCGACGGACAAGTATTTCGCCCGGAATCCGGCCCAAACCGGAAAGTTTGTTGAAAGTAAAAGTTTTATTTGAAGTTGATTAGATGTTCGATTAAAGGTAGGAAGACATGCTGAAGACGATGGTGAAAACTATTTTCTCGACGGACAATTATTTCGACCGGAATCCGGCCCAAACCGAAGGAGTTCGGCCGGAACCGGGCAATTGGCAGAAGTGGCAGGAAGTTTTCGTCAAAACAGATATGACTTATAGGGGTAAACACACATGCTGAATCCATATCTGAAATTGGTTTTCTCAGGTGATTAGCTATTTGGCCTTAATCTGTTTCTGAATTTTAATTGTAAAAATGTTCAAGGAGTCTGGCGATGACTGGATCTGGCTAAGGCAAGACCCAGTTGTCTGGATCAGATATTGAATTTTTGGGATCCCGTCGAAACCTTTGGTCTTGTTTTTCAAATTCTCTACCTTTTTCCTCCTTTGTGCTGTTGATGGGCAAAAGAACATTTCATTCATATAATTTACGAGTAATCTTTGTCGCCTATTTCGTATCGTTTTATGTGCTAGTAGTACTTACCGTCATTTAATGATCTTGTAAAGCTGGAATTTCTACATGCAGACAGGGTTCCCACATGTCGCACGATAGTGTGAATTATCACTCTGTTTTGTTTTTGTCACTCTTGTCCTACGTAGTACATAAGATTCACTCTATCTCAGAAGACGTCCATATGTGTCATTTTCCATTAGTGATTCCGACCAAAAATTATTATTTCACGTTTTTCATGTAAATAAAATTCTATTTGTCATTTTTGCAGCGGTCATTCCGATCGAATTTACGTTTCTTATTTTTTCATGGAAATACAATTTCACTCCCAGTTCACTCTCTGACTTTTACCGAAAGTCACTTTCAATTTATTTTTTTTTAGATGTGGCAACCCTGCATGCTCATCGCGACTGGTTTGCCATAATAGTAATAACGTTTGTTTATTGAGCCAAAAGGTCATATTTGATAGTGCAAAACGGATACGTCAGCTGAATTTTATAAGAGCTATATTTCGGCCCTTCTTGGCAAGGGTCCTCTTCAGGCTTAAAACCACTGGAAAAGTTGGAAGTACACACTTGTGGGAAAACAACTAAAGATTCCGGTTAATTTCTTTGTGAGAGTGTCTTATGACTCCATCTCTGTTTACAGTGTAGGCCTTTGACTGTTTCATATTGTTCGGAAGAAGTTCTAAGAGGCGCTCGCCAAAAAAACTCTGGAGTAGGCCATCACTAGAGCTGAATAGAGAAGAATAGTGGTGCAACCAGTCCGTCATCTGAAGTGGCGACGGAAGTGGAGGAGTGATGTTGTCAGATCAGAACACAGAAACGATTTAATATAAATATAAAAAATAGCTAAATAAAGCTAAATAAAAAGGTAGCGAATTATAGGTCGAATAGAATTCCGCTGATGTATCCGCTTTGCACAAGTCAGAAACGTGTTATCTAATCGGCAAACTTCAGAAAACCGGTTTTACGCATCAATAGCATGATATCGAACACTCGTCCGGAACATAATGCGTATGGGAAGTATGAAATCAGCTGTTATAACTAGGTTTAGCAGATATTTTGTTAAAATTACGCCGGGCTTGTTTTCAAAATCCCAGGGTGTTTTTCTGTGAACACAATCTGGCAGCACTGCTCCACTGAGTTTTGTCGGAGTATCCGTAGTCGCTGCATGGGACCAAAGACGGAGGTTCTATCTGATTATTTGTTCTCGATAAAAGCGTCAAATGGAAGTAGCATTCGCTCTCAGTAGTCAGTATAGTGCCTGTCCTATAACCAATGGTTTCATAAGAGACGCAGGAAGAAGGCTGTCCTCCTCTCATCTGTTCTTGCACTGTAAAAACAAATCTTGCAGTATTTACTACTGGGATTAATCTTGTCTCTAAAAGATATACTTATCTCTAATTCGGATTAATCTTATCCCAGTAGAGATAAGATTAATCCCAGTAGCAAATACTGCAGTTATCTTTAATCCTTATTTGGAGAAACTCTCTAGTCAGCATAGAAAAGTTCGTAGTTGTAACTAAAGCGTTCTTATCCTATCATTTTGCAGTCGATCCGGTTAAAGAAGAGTCGATGGACATCGATATCGACAACTACGACCCGGCAGCTGAACTGCTTGCCGGTAGCTTAAAGCCGCAAAATCCTGAGATGGAAACAGAGGCGCAGAATATTAAAGAAGACCTCGAGATTAGCGATTCCGATGAAGATCCTCTGAAGATTGCCAAAACAGAGGAAGACGATGAAGACGGACTGTGGTTTTGAAATTTTGCGATTTTATTTATTTTATTACAAGGAAGTTATTTCGTATGTTAAAGCAGAAGGGAAAGATTCCACGGACACGTTAGTTTGCTCATTAACGGACGCCATTCAGCCGAATTTCAGCGTGTTCCACCCTACTTACCGTAGTTACTACGCATGACGTCACCAATTTTGGCTTCATTTTGGTAAATATCACTCACAGGGGTAATCCAGCCAATCACGTAAAAGAGATCCGTAGTTACCGTTCTTACTACGCTCCCCAGCATGGTAAGCAAATAGTTACTATTAATTGCAATTTCGAGATGGTTGGAACGGTCAGCATAGTAACTTTTCGTGAGGTTGGAACGGATATAGTAACTAATAGTTACTATTGTTAGAAGGATGGAACACGCTCATTATCTGTCCTTTTCGCAGTTGCTCCTGTTCAGCCTTTCTGTAACCAAGCGTATCCGCTTGTAGCTAGGCTGGGAGTCCTTGCGCATTAGTGAACCTGTCACAGACAATAGTTGTTCTTTTTATCTCAATCTTTCTTGCTTTTTTGTCAAAAATGGGAACGGGGAAAGCTTCCAATTCTGCAGACCCGACAAGTTGTTTTGATAGCCACTTCACCACTCTCGGTCGTTGTAGCCCTTTCTTATTGGTCAGCAAAGGGAGGATGACATTTAAGACGAATTAACAGGTATTAACGCTTGGCTAAGAGCGTGTTCCACCCTTCTAACAATAGTTACTATTAGTTACTATTTCCGTTCCGTCCTCACGAAAGGTTACTACGCTGACCGTTCCAACCTTGTCGGAATAGTAACTAATAGTTACTATTTGCTTACCATGCTCGGGAGCGTAGTAAGCGTAGTAACTACGCATCTCTGCAACGTGATTGGTCGGGTTCGCCCCTGGCGTGAAATCCTGCTGGAAAATCGAAAAATCGTTCCAGCCTTGATGGCAAAAAGCCAGAATTCGTGACGTCATGCGTAGTAACTACGGTAAGTAGGATGGAACACGCTCTAAATTGGTGGTTTCGTAAAAAGCAAAAACTAAGAATGGAGAAGAGCAAAAACTGATTTGTACGAGATTGAGAAATGAGAATTCCGATCAAAATCGCATCTAATATTTGTTGCACGAATGTATTCTGTAGCCTACTGATGTGGCACTGACACAGCGTACGTGTATTTTCAAAGTGGAGAGTAAGTAAAAGCAAAGAAATAATGTTATCCCGTCTTGCGGATCCCGAGCTACTAACTCTTTGGCCTAGCATCGAGCCAGGAAAATGGAAGGTACTGCCAACCGACAACATGGTAACGTAAATTCGTTGATATTTCTAAGTGATAACCAATGTGAAGAGTAAAACCCTGCTATGTCACGAGGATGCGCAGTTTCAAGAAATTACACTTGTGATGTTATCTGTTATAATTTTTCAAAAATTATGCATAAAAAGCATTGCCAGGAAGAGCTGAAAAAGTATTTGCTGACTTTACCGATATTATGATGACAAACAAAAAAGTCAGCAGATCTTTTTTAGGTGATATAACATTTTAGTGCGTAAAGTTTGACAAACATAACAGCTAGCATCCTCAGTGTTATCTGTTGAAACCTCGCATCCTTGTGTTATCTCTTATGAAACTTCCGACAGTGTAGGATAGTTCATATTTCCTTTTTATAGCGGCTTTCAACGACCCTTACAAAAGGAACACAAAGGACGTTTTCCGACTGGATTACATTTGAGGAGTTGTTTGCTTTCTTCATTGCTTAAACTATTACAAGCCAAACAATTTCAAACAAAAAACAAAATCAATAATCAAAGGAAAGATAACTTTCTTCAACGTAAAAGAAATCCTCGGCTTTCTTTTTCTTGCAAATTCTGTCGGATCGGATCGCTAATTTCAACCACATACAAAAATTCTCACGCTCACCCCTGAGCGCTGTACGAGTTAGCAACTTAGCATTACGTTAGTATGAGCCGACCGGTTTTATAACTGTTTTTAAGCATAACTGATAGATGTTGATCACGGTTCTGAGGTGTGATAATATCGCTTGGAGCGGAGCGCCGTTTAGGTGAACCTCCTGGAGTTTCGTTTCTCTAGCTTGAGCCTGAAGAGAACCCTTGCCACGAAGGGCCGAAGTATTACTAAATCAATCTTAGCTGACATGTCTGATTAATGACATCGAAGATGATTCGCAGTCGGCTTATAACCATTTGTTTCCATGACCTCAAACTTTCCGGATCTCACGGGGTGAACCTTTTCGAAAGTCAATTGACACTCTTTGGAATGTGTCTTTCGTTGCACATCTGTCTTTGCGAAAGAAAAAGTCCTTCGGTGTGCCTACAATTGACCGATCTTTTAAACCTTCAGCAAATTGAGGTACCGTGCAATCCCGAACGATCCCGAAATGACCAGCGATGACACGTCCTTTCTAAACCAAGATCGAATGCGATTCGGTAGTTGGCAGATGTACATGATGGCATGGCAGGGTAGTTCCCACCGAACACCGATACGTGCGCTCCTGAGTTCGTATTTCGTCAACCTCAATTCATTTCGCATCTGGAGCCGTTCATATGGATCCAGGCGCCATCTAGAGCCAGGATTTCAAGGTTAGCAAACAGATCTGAAACAGATCAAGAATGAAAACACTAAGCTTGTCCGAATTCAACTTTTGAACAGAAAATGCTACATTAACTTTGCAATTTGTGTAACGTTTTGGTTTTCGGTCTAAAATTTTCGTGAAATTTTACGTGCAATTAATACCGCGAAAAATGTCACGAGAAATGCTGCGACGATGCAGCATTTTATGCGGAATTTTCAGGAAGAAGCGGAAGGCACGCTGAAGTGACGACATGTATCTTATTCTTCTCAAGTGCGGCTCTTACGCGATTTCTTGCCCTCGTTTGTTTTCCGTGATTTTCGACAAAACAGCTGTTTGGTTACTTGATAAACGGGTTCGATTGATTACGGAAACTAGCGACGTAACGATATGGTATCAGTACGATACGCTTCAATACCAGTCTGATTTGCTTCCTGCGATACAGTCTAATCGAGAGCAAAGAAAATGTTTGAACTGTAAGAAAATTAAATTTGTAGCATTTTTCTTCATTCCCAGTAGCTCATCCTTTCATTTAAAGACTGTTAAACTTGCCAAAAAATCGTTTTCAGTTGGCATTTTTCCGAGAGTGAGCGCCATATCGGGCGTATCGCCGAAAACGTCGGCCATATTTGATTCTCAGTCACTCAGTTTCCGTTGCTGCAGGTGAAAGCAGGCTTATAGTTTTGCTCTCCTAGTCAATCAAAATCTACACAACATGTCTGGAAAGAAGCCGGATCCTCTCTCCTTCGCTAAGGATTTCATTGCTGGTGGTGTCTCTGCTGCCGTCTCCAAGACCGCTGTAGCCCCCATCGAGAGAGTAAAGCTTCTCCTCCAGGTGCAACATGCATCAAAACAGATTGCTGTTGACAAGCAATACAAAGGTAGGTTCTTGTTCACCAAGTAGCTTTAGCATGGCCGCCTTTCTGTTCTGTATGCTTTCCACACGAAACCTTGTACCAGATCTTAATTTATTTGTGTATGAATGTAAATGCTGATAATGTTCTCCAACTTTGGTCTCTTTACGTCATCTTGTAAGGTACAAAAAATGTCTATGGTTACGTTTTCAGCAAATAGCTTGCTGAATTTGAATCCGAACATGTTGCACTGTCACCCGTTTTCAGCGCCTGCATATTGCATAAGAGAACCCGGCACAGGATTTGATACTATACCAGATTTGTCTGTGTTTGGATCTGGCGTTGAACTCAAAAGAAACAGAGGAGCTGAAACGAACCCCTGTTGAGAATTGCCAGCCTTAAAATGCAACTTCCGAAAATCCAAGAAATTGTGTATTTCTTCAGGACAACTTCTCTTTCAGTCTTAGTTTTTAGAATTTGAATATTCTCAGTTTTACAAGTTACTTTCCACCACAAAAGCAAACTGGAAATGGAAGCTCGCTTAAAAGCAATTGGCCATGATATGTTTAGAAGAAAGGTATTTGGCAGTGATGCAATTTCGTTCCTGAAAGTAAAAAAAAAAAAGTTGTAGAGAACAATCAGAGCTTCTGATCAAGGCCCAACTTCACAAATTTGGTATGTGTGTAGAGGATAGAAAGAAAAGGCGGGAATTGCCTGAATGTACTTTGTTCACATTGGGTTGCACAAATAACAAGGTAGATTGTACTAAGGACTTGTGAAAATCTGAGAGTCTCCAAATACTGATTATCACTTCTAGTCAAACCCATCTTCTATTGGACTCCTTGGCAAACTGACAAAAATTGCAACAGCTCAGCTTTCCTTTTTAGTAAAAAAAAAAAACAAGGGAAAAGGCAAAGAGAATTTAAACTAATGTCAAAGCAGCAATGCAGAAACATGATTTTTGTGTGAGGACCCCAACATTCTGGCGGGATACTTTTTTCTGGAAATTGTCTTACTTTTTTAAAACAAGCATGTATTTTACCAAAACGACTTATTAGACAATTAGGGGGTGTACAAGACAAGCTCTTGATCCTTTTGGCATTGACTTGCTGCAGGCTATCAGTGATTGCAATAGTGCCAAGTCTCATAAGTTGGAAAATATTTGTTATTTAATATTTTAAAACATATTTGAAGAATCTTAACTGTTATAGACAGGTTGTGGACACTTTCAGTAGTGTCTGAAAATGTGTGTGTGTGTGTGCGGGGGGGGGGGTAAATTCTGTAAGACTATTTACATCTGGCAGTCAGGACAGTGCTAAATCAGTCGATGTTATTTTGAGCTCCAGGCTGTAGTGATTCAAATCCTAAATTTTTTAGTAGAATGCTTCAGTGTTGGAGCAGTGTGCCCAAGAATCAAGGATTTTTATATCACAACTAGTGTGATGTCAACATTATGTTTTGATTTAGCTACTCATTCTTTATCTTCCTCAATTTTACTACTGGGATTGGCATGAAACTGGTGTTAGCTGGCTTTGTATAAAAGTGTAGGAAGTCTGTTTCGACCAATCACTGATGTTTCGAATTTGTTTAGGCATCATTGATGTCTTCGTGAGGATCCCCAAGGAAACCGGTTTCCTCAGCTTCTGGAGAGGAAACTTGGCCAATGTCATCAGATATTTCCCCACCCAGGCCCTCAACTTCGCCTTCAAGGTAATACCGGTGAAAAACCGCATACCTCTCCCTCTGAATCCTGTTCCTAAGAATTGGATCATTACTATGGGACGACTTAGGACATGTGTGGGGCATTTCCGGACCATCTTTTAGTTCATGTTTGAAACAGTGTATTCACACCCTGCATAGGCTAAGAAGCACTCGAAGTTGATCACGCGAAAATAGGGACCATTAGCAGACTATGCTTTGGATTGCTTTCTGGAACAGTTATTGCGTAGTAAAGCAACATTATCATTATCAACCGTTTAATATGTTTTAAAACTATATACATTTATTTGCAAAGACATAAATGAGTGAAAATCCCTCAGTAAACTATCGAAATAAATAAAGAGCTTTCTGAATAATTTTTTTTTTTTTTTTATGCACATGTACATTTTTAGTCCTTCCCAAGGTAGGACCTGTTTTGAGACCGCCATGATATCTACTGCCGAATCGCACCGAAAACACAGCTATATGCTGAGCTTTGGTCTATACTATCAACTTAAATGTGAGTGGTGTAAACATTGCAGAATATAGATTGATGCCAAACCAACTCCTTTAAAACTGCAGTGAATAAATCATGTCTAAATCCGTTTCATATGCGTCTGGTGTCGCTCCTTATTGGAGCCGTATGACATTTATTGATGGAAATGCCAGGCAAATAGCGGGAACTGTCCTCTTCTAATCCTGCTAACTTATGACCCTATAGCTGTAATAGCTTGCAAAATTTCGACAAGGACTAAATCTGTCAAAATTTCATAGAGCATATCAACTTCTGAACTGTTTTTCTACGTCGTCTTTGTCCATTCAAAATTTTTACCGAATGTGCGCTACATGAACGGCATCTAGCGGTGCGGTGATGTTCTGAATAGATTAGTTCAGAGACTTGGGACGAGAGGTCCAATGTACGGGCCCGGCCCCCTACGTAATATCGCTAGTGGGATAGCAGATGTAAACGCGGCGTTACTTATGTCAACTTGGGCTTTAAGGATTTACCGTGGCTGTATCCATTGCTTGGTTTACCATCCAAAATTAGTTGGAATCAGCTCATTCTGGAGGCTATTTCCCTAAAGATTCTTAAAGAGTAGATACAGTTTGTTGAACTGTGAAAACTGGTGTCGCTTTTGCTTTAAATGGGATTTTGTCTTCTAGGATATCTTCAAGAACATCTTTATGTCCGGAGTCGACAAGAAGACCCAGTTCTGGAAGTGGTTCGCCGCTAACTTGGCCTCCGGTGGAGCTGCTGGTGCAACCTCCCTCTGCTTCGTCTACCCACTCGACTTCGCTCGTACCAGGTGAGACATCCACAGTATAGGGATATTAGTAACTGCAAAACAAAAATTCAAGTCAAGTTAATAAGTTACATTGTTATTCTTGCTTTAATTTCGTACACTTTTGAAGTTTCAGTCTTGAAACGAAGGTTTTATGTTTATTCAAATAATGCATAAAACGAAATGTCGGCTGCGATGCTCTGGCAGCGATACTTCCCTGGTTTGCAGGTTTGTTTTCTTCCCCAAATTTGACCCTGAAGATTGACAGCCTGAGGAGGACCCTTGCCAAGAAGGGCCGAAATAGCGCTGCCAAAGCATCGCAGCTGACATGTCCATTTTATGCGTTATTTGAATATATGTTTCGAAGTCCGCTTGGGCTCAAGGAATCTTTTTGGTTTTATTTTTTTTTTTTATACTGCACTATTCCCGTTTGACTTGTTTCAGACGTGAACCGAAGTTCAGAGAAGTGCCTAAAGAAGCATACCTATACTGTAATAGACACACTAGCCCTTCCTGCTTGCTTTTTTTCTCTCTATTCTAGCATGCACTTCAGTTACGTTCAGGGTCAATGCTTTTTCGATCTTTACATGTGATTCGCAGTGGCGTATGAATAGACATCTCCAATTAACTGTTGAAACTGATTTTCTGAACTACTCTGTAGTTAGATATATTTGTCCGGAATATTTCTGACAATTCAATCTTTCCTGTATAACGTTTGTTCCCCCTAATAAGCAGTTAATAATGATTGTCATTGCTGAAAGAAAACCTTAAAAACCGGACCGGAGGGAGTTTCCGCCCTAAATTTGTCCGCAAGGTGTGGTCGTATACCTACAGGGATTGTCGAGATTCGGGCAATTTGCATTTTAGACTCGAGAATTCCGTAGTCTTCAAACTTTTCTGAATATGTGGTTTATTCCAGATTGGGCGCTGATGTCGGTAAGGGAGCCGAGCGCGAGTTCACTGGTCTTGGCAACTGCTTGGCGAAGACATTCAAGTCCGACGGTCTAGTCGGTCTTTACCGTGGATTCGGTGTCTCCGTCCAGGGCATCATCATCTACCGTGCTGCCTACTTTGGTTTCTACGACACCATCCGAGGCATGCTCCCACCCAAGCAGAACATCCTCGTCAGCTGGGCCATCGCTCAGGCCGTGACCACCGTCTCCGGCATTGTTTCTTACCCCTTCGACACCGTTCGTCGTCGTATGATGATGCAGTCCGGTCGCAAGGGTGGTGAGATCATGTACAAGAACACCATTGACTGCTGGTCCAAGATCTACAAGAGTGAGGGCACTGGAGCTTTCTTCAAGGGTGCACTCTCCAACGTCTTCCGTGGTACCGGTGGTGCCTTGGTCCTTGTGTTCTACGATGAGCTCAAGGCTCTCATTGGTTAGATCAGTGCACGGAATTACTCTTAGGATAGGCAAATTACGAATTTGTTGAATAATGTGGACAATGTTGATGACCAGTTCATAATTAGCGCGGAACCAGTGACTAGGTGGTGACCATCTCCGCGCCCCGCTTTTAGCGAATCTGTTTTTTGTGCAACGTGTAGGAAACGATTATGGTTTGCAACCGTGTTTTCACGTTGCGAATGGATGGTGAAATGCCGGTGGCATTCCTCTTGGTGTATGTTTTTATGTACACCCGAAAACATCAAATAAAAACAGTAAACAAACATGGTTTACGCAGTGGCTCAGTTCGGAACAGTGACCAAATTTTGGAAACTTCCAAGCTGTATTGTAATTGGCTCACAGTAGACACTGTTCGTGAGTTTAGGGGTGACAACTCTGTCCCCTGCATTTACATTACATGCTTACGTTTACACTTGGCAATGTATCGTGAGCAAGTTCTGGATAATCTCCGGTTTGTGCACTGTTCCGAAAGTTGAGCTTTGTTTCGGGAAGTATGACATGCTTCCGCATTTGCATGATTTTCCCTGCTCCCCCGAAGTACTGGTTTGCCTGAAAGGGAATTGCGCGACGAAAATTAGACTTGCAGACAAATCATGCCTGGTAATGGGTGGTGTGCTAGTTCTTTTGATACGAGTCCTTGCCTTCGAATTTTCGTTAGCCTTCGGTTGGAACCGAACTGCAGTAGAACAAACTTACTTGAACACAGAATCCGGTTTTCGCAGTCGGATTCGAATTTACTTCCTCGCTCCGGAATGTTGACACATCGCATGTAGGTTCCTCGGTAATGACGCGAATTTTAAATGCGAAATCTTTCCGGACTGCATGTGACCGCGGCTTATGTCGAGAATAACGTCCTTAATTAATATGTGAGATCTTCCCCCCGCCATAGTTATTTTCGTCTACATTCCTCGCGTGTCTTCATACTAGAGTCTCGGTGAACGACCTTCCGTCACATGTAGAAGACAAGTTTCGAAAACGGTTTTGTCTGGCTCGGTCCGGTCAGCAGTGAAATTGTAAGATAAAATTTTCTAGGCCCGAATCCATTCTGGTTCGCCTCCAAGTCACGCGGGAAAACAGGCACTTTGCCCAGATTATTTTCTAATCAGGGATTTCTGTCGCGTCAGCAGCATTTGACCAGACTGATAATTTTACCGTAGGTTACTATTTGCATGGGCTTTTCCTAGGAACGAAAACGGTTTTCTCTTCTATGTGTTTTCCGTGACGCGCATTCTGATCGACTGCCAAATTACGATATTCCCGAGCTCTGGAACTCCCGTTGTATTATTAGCCCGGGAACTGTATGGGAGCAGTTTCATAATAGTTGCAGTAGCCCTTGCCAACTTGATATGGCAACTTCTAGCCTTCCAGAGTTGCAATTTGTCATCAAAGCGAAAAATTACGAGGTTATATCACAGATTATATCAGCCGGATGCGATCTGAACGGTCATTTTCGGAACTGTACAGCGTTGTCGCTTGCTGTACTGAGCAACGACGCTAGAATAGTTGAGCTATTGCTGGTAGGTAGGGCTGATCCAAATATCAGGAGTAAGGATGCCAGTGGAAGGCTGGAGCCACCGCTGGTCACGGCCTGTCGCATGGAGAATTTGAAGGTACGTAATACTCCTTTACTGAAGGCTTGAATAATTTAGTTGTTAACAGGGATCTTGTACTACCTATGCTAACATCTAAGAGAACGATCGTATTCCACCTGTGTGTGGGGCTACTTTTTGGTATCGCAAAACGTAAGTGGAGGGATACCTATCACATCGCTAAAGTAGTCCGTCTGTGCGCGCTATAACTCGAAGGGAATGAGATATTTTGATGAAACTTGGTGTGAGGACTCATTTGGGTCAAGAGTAAGGTCGAGTTCGTAGATGGGCTCTATAGCCCTAGATTTAGGGGTGGGGGAGGGGGTCTAAATTAAGGGTCAAATGAAATATTTTTGAACAGATGTTGTGATAGTTGATCATGGGGTAAGAAGACATGGTGAAAACCAGTTTGTCATCGGACAAGTAGTTCGCTCGGAATCCGGCCATTTCCGGAAAGTTTTTTAAACGTAAAAGTCTTATTTGAAGCTGATTAGATGTTTGATTTAGGGGTGAGAAGACATTATGAACACGATGGTAAACCATTTTTCTCGCCGGACAAGTAGTTATCCCGGAATCCGACCCAAACCGGAAAGTCTTTTAAAAGTAAAAGTTTTATTCGAAGTTGATTAGGTGTTCGATTTAGGGATAGAAAGACATATTGTCATCGGACAAGTAGTTCTCTCGGAATCTGGCCAAAACCGGAAAGTTTTTTATAAGTAATAGTTTTATTTGAAGCTGATTAGATGTTCAACGGGGGTAAAAAGACATGCTGAACACGATGGTGAAAACCATTTTCCCGCGGGGCAAGAAGTTCGCCCGGAATTCGGCCAAAACCAGAAAGTTTGTTAAAAGTAAAAGTTTTATCTGAAGTTGATGATATGTTTGATTTAGGGGTAAGAAGACATGCTGGACACTTATTTGAAAAGTATTTTCTACCTGGATAACCTGTTCGCCCGCAATCAGGCAGAAACCGGAAAATTTGTTAAAATCTTAAGTTTTATTTGAAGTTGATTAGATGACAGATTTATGGGTAAGAAGACACGATGAATCTGTATATGGCAATCTTTTTTTTTTACCGGGACATATAGTTTGTTCGGAATCCGGTTGAAACCGGACTTTTTTATAAGAAGTTTTACTTGAAGTTGATTAGATATACGGATAAGGAGATACGCTGAATTCGCTTCTGAAGTTCGTTCGCAATTGTCTGGATCAAATATTGGATTTTTGGGATCCCATCGAAACCTTTGGTCTTGTTTACTTCTCCACAGGTTTGATTTTGGGATCCCAAAACGAAGTGGCAGGATACCTACGACATGGCAAAGGATGTCCGTCTGTCTGCTCACACGATAACTCTCGAAGGGAATGAGATATTTTGATGAAACTTCGTGTGAGGATTCTTTGGGTCAAGAGCAAGGTCGAGTTCGTAGATGGGCTGTGTAGCCCTACATTTAGGGGGAGGGGGTTTAAATTAAGGGGCAAATGAAGTATTTTTAAACAGATAATGTGATAGTCGTAGCTAGCGGAAGAAAGGCAGAAGTGGTGTCAAAGCTGCGCCCGAAGATCGCGGTGATTGATTGACTCAGGAACGAAAATAGTAACTAATAGGTACTATTGTTAGAAGGAAAACACTCTTGGACATTTTAAATTTGGTACGTGGTGAAAACCATTTTGTCATCGGACAAGTAGTTCGCCCAGAATCCGGCCCAAACCGGAAAGTTTGTTAAAAGATAAATTCTATTTATTAGATGCTCGATTTAGGGGTAAGAGAACATGCTGAACACGATGTTGTAAACCATCTTTTCGCCGGACAAGTAGTTAGACCGGAGCCCGGCCAAAACCGGAAAGTAACTTTTACTAAAAGTAAAAGTTTTATTTGAAGTTTATTAGATATTCGATTTAGGGGTAGAAAGACACGCTGAAGACGATAGTCTTCACGATCCCAAAAGTTCGATCCCAAAAGTTCAAATTTTATCCAGACAATTGAGTCTTGTCTTCGCCAGATCCAGTCTTCGCCAGACTCCTTGAACAATTTCACTATTAAAATTTAGAAACAGATTAAGGCCAAATAGCTAATAATATCAGAAAACCAAGTTCAGATATGAATTCAGCATCTAGTCGTATCTATTTTGACGAAGCAGATCGAAACTTCCTGCCTTACTTCTGCCAATTTTTCGGTTCGGCGGAATTCCGGAACTACTTTTCCGGCAAAAAAATAAAGCTCGAAAACAAATTCAGCGTGTCTCCTTACCCCTACATCCAACCTCTAATCAACTTCAGATTAAACGTTTACTTTTAACAAATTTTCCGGTTTCAGCCGGATTTCGATTGATCTATACTTCCAGTGAGAAAATGATTATCATATGCGAATTCAGCATGTCTGCCTACCTGCAAAGCGATCATCTTATCAAATTTAAATAAAACTTTTACTTTAAAAAACTTCACCGGTTTGGGCCGGATTCCGGCCGAACTAATTGTCCGGCGAGAAAATAATTTTCATAATTTTCGTTTCCTTGCCCCTAAATCGAACCTCCAATCAACTTCATATTAAACTTTTACTTTTAGAAAAATTTCTGGTTTCCGCCGGATTCCGGCTGAACTATTTGTCCGGTGAGGAAAATAATTTCATATTCGGATTCAGCATGTCTCTTTACTCCTAATTCGACTATTTAGTTAGCTTTTAAAAAATATTTTTTGTTCCCCTTGATTTCAAACCCCTCATCCTCATCCTCAAATATAGAGCTACATAGCCCATCTTCGAACTTGACCTGTACTTACTTTGACCTAAAGAGTCCTCGTGCCAAGTTTGATCAAAATATCTCAACCCCTTCGAGAGTTATCGTGCTAACTTACGGTTTGGGATCCCAAAAGCCATTTTTCTCGCCGGACAAGTAGTTCGCTCGGAATCCAGCCAAAACCGGAAAGTTTGTTAAAAGTAAAAGTTTTATTTGGTGGGGATTAGATGTTCGATTTAGTGCAAGAAGACATGCTGAACACTTTTGTGAAAACAATTTTCTACCCGGACAAGTAGTTCCCCCAGAATCCGGCCCAAACCGGAAATTATTAAAAGTTAAAGTTTAATTTGTAATTGATTAGATATCCGACTGAGGGGTAAGAAGAGATGCTGAATCCGTGCATGACAACACTTTTTTACCCGGACATATAGTTCGACCGGAATCCGGCTGGAGCGGGAAAATTTGTTATAAGTTAATTTTTTATTTCACGTTGATTTGATGTTCTGGAATGGGAAAGAAGATACGCTGAGTTCATTTTTGAGCTTTCTTTTTTCGCCAAACAAGTAGTTCCAGAATTCGGTCGAAACCGGGAAATTGGCAGAAGTGACAGGAAGTTTTGGTCAAAACAGATACGACTTATAAACATGTAAACACACATGATGAATCCATATCTAAACTTGGTTTTCTCAGACGATTAGCTATTTGGCCTTGATCTGTTTCTGAATTTTAATAGTAAAAATGTTCACGGAGTCTGGCGAAGACAAGACCCAATTGTCTGGATCTAATACTGAATTTTTGGGATCGATCCCATCGAAACCTTTGGTCTTGTTTAACCAGTTCGCGGCTGGGATACTTCCAGAATTTAAATAACACGTGTTAGAGGGCCCTTGTGTTCCACGTTATGAGAATAGGCCTGTTGTGACCCTTTCAAGATGTTAGTTATGCTCAAAAACTAACATTAACTTTTTAGTACTCATTCTTTACCATTCTGGTATTACGATGTGAAAATAAACACACACGCATATATATATATATTCTTTGAAAGGGTCGTAACAGAAGTTTTGCCTCGAAACAGAACACTTCGAAAGGTCATAACGGGTATATTCTCATCACGTTCAACATAAGGATGTGCAGACATGCGTTATCTGTTATCATACTTCTTAGAGTGAATCCCAAGGGATGGGATCCCGCAGACTAACAGATAGCACTTAGAATGTTAGCTGCTGTGGATTTCGACCATTATGCATACAAGAAGAGCCGGAAAGACATCTACTGACTTTAGTCTGTCATCATGATATTTGGAAAAGTCAGCAGAAGCTTTTTCGGCTCCACTGGTAAATGTGTTCTAACTTCTGACCCTTATATCAACCCAACGATTGAGGTCAGAAAGATATATTTATCTTCTACCACATTCCCAGTTTCTGCCGGATTCCGGGCGAGCTGGTTATCCAGTAAGAAAATAAGTGTTTAAATACAGATTCAGCATGTATTGTCTGTTCCGATTTTCCTGTCGACGTCATAACAAACTCAAACAGGCGGACCGACAGCTTCACAAAGTATCGAGTCACTGCCGAGAAATAAACGATACTAGATGGCATTTTCGAGTCACATCGTGAGGTGTTTGGTTAAACCAGACTTCTAGCTTCTAGCTAGCCAGTTCAATATGCTGAAACGCATGACCCATTTGAAACTCCGACAGTTTTGTTTACAGATGATTATAAACCTCGTTTTAGAATAACCGGCTCCCTTGGCTTGGAAGAAAAAACAGAAAATCTTGCATAACCGCTGTTTTTGACCATTAATTCCTTTGGAAGCGATAAGGGGGAGCGTGATCGCCCCGAAAGGCGCCAAACATAACAAGGAAAATGCAAGGATCAATCTGGCTCGTGTAGGGTGAAATACATTCCGAAGAAGTTTGGGTTCTCGGAAAGGAGAAGGGATGGAGATTAACTGGTAACGACAGATTAAAAATCTGTTCCAAGTTTGTGTGACTATTGGACTAGTCTCTAGATCATGGGCCTTGTCTAACTTCCCCTTTACAGATAGTACAACTGCTGCTGGCCTGGTCGGCAAAGGTAGACGTGAAGGACTTCTATGGCCATACTGCCTTGTGGATGGCGACCAAACAACTTCGACCAGATATTGTCGATCTCCTTTTACAAAATGGCGCCCGACCCGGTAAACCCTCCTTGTGGTCGGAATGTCCACTCTTTTACTGCTTGAGAGAAATGGACACAAGTAGGTCTACTCGTGAAGACATAGCTAAGAAACTGATTCAGTCGGGATTCAGATCTGACTGCAAAGACTCGAAAGGCCACGACGCCTTTTACTGGGCCGTGTTACATAGGTCTTCGACAGTCGCGACACTACTACTTGCAACTGGTTACAGACCCTCGAGAAATTTTGTTGAAGAAAATCAAGAACCTCTAATGGAGATGAGTCTCGAATTTCTAGAGCTGCTTGTGTTTATAGTGGAAAATGTATCCTCTCTTTTAGAATTGTGTAAGTTGACGATTAGGAGACAGCTTGAAGTGGTTTCTGGAGACTCGAAAGAGGTTAAAGACAAATTAAAGAAGCTGGAAGTTCCCAAGTCTTTGCTTGAGTTCCTGGGATCGGACGTTCACTGGTAAAAAAAAAAGAAAAAGGGATCTAATGAGTTGATGGTGCTCTTTTCCTTTCATTTTTACAATACTCTTGACGACCAACTTTTCGTCCAGATGAAGGATCGGCGTGTACCTAGCTGAAAAGCCGGAAGCGTCACCGCAGCTGTCCCCTAAGAACACCGTTGATTGGTTGACGCAAGATTTGAGTCATCGTTCAGGCGACGTTTCTCGTTCTTCCCGAGGTTCAGTGGCGTGTTTTGGACTTAGTCATATAGGGTGCACAAGTTTTGTCGAACGGGAGCTGTATTAAAGTCGCTGTAATAGTGTCTTCGTAGAAACTAATGTGTAAACTTTGCAGAGGGTTTCTGACCATAAGTAGCAATGTCACGTTTTTTCATGAAAATAAAATTTCACTTCCAATTCTGGGACAAAACTAAAAGTCACGCTAAATGTTTAAATGTGGCAACAGTGCTTCGCCAAACTCGTTAAGGTTCGCCGAATCACTCATGAGAAGCTTCTATTTTTCTCTGAAGAACTGGCAGGCCAACAGTTCTTTGTATCCTCTTTAGTTTCGGGCTCCTTTTCTTTTGCTCGGTAGTCGGTGTTCCCCCTTCAAAACAGCGACGCGCAATTTTCAAATTTTGCGTCGAACCTCCGGCTCGACATGACTAACAAGAAGATCGCTTATTTCACGGAAAAAGTGTTGCTATTTAAAAAAAAAAGAAGATAATTGTAAACCATTTTACCGTGGAAAGATCCATTCCTAGTCGAGCTGAGCTGTAATCAAAGCTGGTTATGACTGACAAAAATGTCTGATTTGTATAGATTTAAAAAGACCAAAGGTTTCGATGGGATCCCAAAAATTCAATATTTGATCCAGACAACTTGGTCTTGTCTTCGCCCGGCTAATCATTAGAGAAATCAAGTTCAGATATACCTCTGTAAGCCATATCTATTTTGACGATACTGACCGAAACTTCCTGCTTTACTTCTGCCAAATTTCCGGTTTCGGGCGAATTCTGAGCGAACTACTAGTCCAGCAAAAAAAGAAAATTCAGAATCGAATTCATCGTACGGTATCTCCTTATCAAAACATCTTATCAATTTCAAATAAAACTTTAGCTTCTAAAAACAAGAGCTACGAGCTCATATGGCACTTGTACGAGTAGGCTGTACAAGAAAGTAGATGAAAACGTCACAAAATACACCCGCCATCCAAAAAGGCGGTTCGGAAATAGAAATAGGATATTTAGTTTCACTCATTTCTGAGCAGTTCCGGCATCGTCTCGATTGCAAATGCACATGACTGTTCAAACTTTCATCCCAACAAATCCATTTGTTTGATCCCTAGACGTGCTACCCGATTTTCGGTACTCACTCTATTTCCACCTACCGTGGCCGAATCTGGTTCAGAATAAAAAAAAATCGACCACCTAAAGCATCTTCGTTTATACCATCTACCAAGTTTCACTCGAATCTGAGCATTTTTGGAAAGTTCCGGTACCCCCCCCCTCCCACCAACGTTGTCGGAGCCGGTTCGGGCCCAATCTCTTAATTCCCTCATCAAGTTTGACTGAAATTGGAGCATAGCCTATCTGCAAGTTTCCAGTACCCCCCCCCCCCTACCTTGGCCGAATCCGGCCCAGACGCCAAATAACAAATCTAGGCCGCATAAACTCGGCACTGTCGAATTGCATCTCATTCGGTCCATCCGTTTGGTTTTTGTGCATGTCAAATGAAGTTTCACTCGAATCAGACCACTCGTTCGCAATTTATAGAAGTCCATATTTCTCTTCTCTTGCTCCCCCAAAAATGCTCGGATCTAGGAACGGAAGTTTCCGGGGGTATGTTGTGTCAGGTTTTTAAGTCAAGATAATTCGGGTCGCTAATATGCCTGCAAAGTTTCGTTGTCGTTTTACATCTGGAACTATTCTAACTCACGACTACCGGAATTCCAGGAAACCCCCTCCAACTCCCCCCCACAGAGCCCCGAAACCATCTGGCTCCTTCAATTTCATCTAGGCCTAATGCTTGTTCCATCCATTAAGTTTCGTCCCAATCCCTCTACTTTTAGAGTTTCTTGAGTTTTCCACCCCCCCCCCCCATCCCCACAGGTATCGGACCCGACTCGGACGTGACACTGAACGTCCGAGGCGATAGCTCACCAGACAAGTTTCATTCAAATCCGATCACCCGTTCAAAAGTTATGCACGCCACTAGATTCCGGACTCCCCATCCACCCAATCCCCCACGATGGTCGGGTCGGGGAAACGGCTGTTCTTAAGTCAATATGTTCGGATCCCTGACATACCTGCCAAGTTTCATCGCCCTAGGACATCAGGAAGTATGCCGAACTCTCGGGATCGCTAGGAATCCGGACCCCCACCCCAACTCCCCCACAGTGCCCTGATCCGGTCCGGTTATGTCAATGACGTGTCGAGGACCTGTGCTTGTTTTTCCCACCAAGTTTCATCCCGATCCCTCCACTTTAAGCGTTTCTCAAAATTTCCGGTTCCCTCCTCCAACTCCTCCCAGTGTCATCGGATCCGGTCCGGTTATGTCAATGACGTGTCTAGGACCTGTGCTTGTTTTTCCCACCAAGTTTCATCCCGATCCCTCCACTTTAAGCGTTTCTCAAAATTTCCGGTTACCTCCTCCAACTCCCCCCAGTGTCATCGGATCCGGCCCGGATTTAAAGTGAGGTGTCTGAGACACAAGGTCATCCTAAATATCAATTTTCATCAAGATCCGATCACCCGTTCAAAAGTTATGCACGCCACTAGATTCCGGACTCCCCATCCACCGACTCCCCCCACGATGGTCGGGTCGGGGAAACGGCTGTTCTCAAGTCAATCTGTTCGGATCCTTGACATACCTGCCAAGTTTCATCGCCCTAGGACACCAGGAAGTATGCCGAACTCGCGGGATCGCTAGAAATCCGGACCCCCATCCCAACTCCCCCACAGTACCCTGATCCGGTCCGGCTATGTCAATGACGTGTCTAGGACCTGTGCTTGTTTTTCCCACCAAGTTTCATCCCGATCCCTCCACTTTAAGCGTTTCTCAAAATTTCCGGTTCCCCACCCCAACTCCCCCACAGTGCCCTGATCCGGTCCGGTTATGTCAATGACGTTTCTAGGACCTGTGGTTGTTTTTCCCACCAAGTTTCATCCCGATCCCTCCACTTTAAGCGTTTCTCAAAATTTCCGGTTCCCTCCTCCAACTCCCCCCAGTGTCATCGGATCCGGCCCGGATTTAAAGTGAGGTGTCTGAGACACGAGGTCATCCTAAATATCAATTTTCATCAAGATCCGATCACCCGTTCGCAAGCTAAAAATACCTCAAATTTTGGCTTCACCCTCCCTCCACTCCCCCCCAGATGGTCGAATCGGGGAATTGATGATTTCCTATTTAAGCTGGTCGGGTCCCAGACATGCCTGTCAATTTCCATCGTCCCAGCACATCAGGAAGCACGGAACTCGCGGGATCACTACAAATTTGGACTTCCCCCCCCCCCAACTCCCCCAAAGTGAGCGGATCCGTTCCGGTTATATCAGTCACGTATCTAGGACTTTTGCTTGTACTTTCCACCAAGTTTCATTCGGATCCCTCCACTCTAAGTGTTTTCCAAGATTTCCGGTTTCCCCCTCTAACTCCCCCCAGTGTCACCGGATCCGGTCTGGATTTAAAATGGAGGGTCTGAGACACAAAGTCCTTCCATGTATTAAGTTTCATTAAGATCCGATCACCCGTTCGTAAGCTAAAAATATCTCATTTTTCCTATTTTTTCCGGATTCCCCCTCCCTCCACTCCCCTCCAGATGGTCGGATCGAGGAAGCGACAATTTCTAATTTAATCTGGTCCAGTTCCTGATATGCTTGCCAAGTTTCATCGTCCTAGCTTATCTGGAAGTGCCCGAACTAGCAAAACCGGGACCGACAGACCGACTGACGGACAGAAATAACAATCGCTATATGGCACTTGAGTAAGCTCAAGTGCCATAAAAATAACGGTTACAACCGGATTCTGGACTAATTATATGACCGGTTAAGGAATGATTATCATATTCAGACTCAGCTTCTCTTCTTACACCTAAATCTGTCATCTAATCAACTTCAAATAAAAAAATTTCCGGTTTTGGCCGGATTCCGGGCGAATTAGTTGTCCGAGTAGAAAATGCTTTTCATATAAGTGTTCAGCATGTCTGCTTACCCCTATTTTGAACATTTAATCAACTTCAAATCAAACTTTTTACTTTTAACCAACTTTCCGTTTTTTTCCGGACAAACTACTTGTCCGACGAGAAAATGATTTTCACCATCGTGTTCGGCATGTCTTCTTACCCCTAAATCGAACGTTTAATCAACTTCAAATGAAACTTTTACTTTCAACCAAATTTCCTGTGTTTGACGGATTCCGGGCGAATGACTTGTCGGACGAGAAATTCTTTTGCATATTCATGTTCAGCATGTCTTCTTACCCCATAATCGACTATCACATTAGCTGCTTAAAATATTTGTTTGCCCCTCCCCCACCCCTAAATCTAGGGCTACAGAGCCTATCTACGAACTCGACCTTACCCTTGACCGAAAGAGTCGTCACACCAAGTTTCATCAAAATATCTCATTCCCTTCGAGAGTTATCGTGATAACAGACGGACGGACAACTTTTACGATGTCACAGGTATCCCTCCACTTACGTTTTGGGATCCCAAAAAGCGAATTTTGCAACTGATAAATTCAATCAATATTCGCAAAATTGAAATATTCGGAGGCCGCTCGAAAATTGTAAAAAAATGAAATATTTCGCAAAATTAAAAATGGACAAATTGAAAAGTTTTCGTAAGAAAAAATGACATTCTCGGGGGATTTGCGCCTCCCCGGCTACTCAGTCATATCGACAGGGAGCAAAGTCTTGGTCAATGATTGCAATGAGAGCCAATTACAGATGGTTTCGAGACGAAGGACGCACACGATAAAAAAGGGGTATTTGTTTGGAGACTCTATTTCATTTGATTAGTAGGTTAGAAAAAAACGGGATCGACAGGGACCGCGGCTTCATATCTGAAGCCGGAGATTCTTCTTGTCTTGCAAATTCGATTCTTCCGGTGGTTAGACTTGATGAGCATCGGCGTTAAATTGGAAATAACCTATCTTTGACTACCCTAAACAGTAAGCTTAGCGGAAATGATGATGATTGGCTAGTCCGAGGGGTTTAATACTTCTGAAATGAAACCATGTGTCAGTCAGGATCAGTATGTCCGTCTGCACAATCATCGGGTGCTGGGACTCTGTTGAGGATATGCATGCAACCCTATTATACGTATTTTTTTTTTATTGAAGGTCAACCATGATAATTAATAAGGTAAGGAAGGTAATGAAAAAGGAAAACATTAATACGCGAACCATCGGCCAGTCTCGATTCAAAAAAAAGGGACTTACTATAGATAAAATATAGGATATCTATTATATTCGGTATCATTAATGGGGGGATCCGCAACTCAAAACCCACTCCTTTAGTGCATTTGGCAACGTCTGCAACACAGGAAATATCATGTTAAAACTACCACATGGCATTGTCTGACACTTGAAACACAATTAAAAGCGGATAGCTCTACGGAGTCCCGCAGCCCCCTCACTCAAGCTTGCTTGGCAAATTTAATTCAAGACGTAGACGAAACATCTATTTAATTTCAAGAAATGGGGAAGATAAAGTCTTAAGTCCGAAAATTCTTTGTTGGTAAAGTAGAAGACGATGAAAAAAAGAAGATACATGCGAGCGAACCAAGTTTTCCCAAATAATTTTGTCATCTGACATAATTTTGTGATACAGGGTGAGAGTGGGGGAGAAGAAGCATATTGGAGAGTGAGTTCCTCCGTTGACGTCTGAGACATAAGCGTTTGTAGAAACAATACACTTTAGCATCTTCCTTTTCAGCGAATATTTTTCGCACGATAAAATGGAGCAATAGAAATTTTTATTTATACTGTTTCGGTCATTAGAGAATTAGGCCCAGAATGAAAGGGCCATGGGAATGGAGTGAGACGTTAGTCATTGGTTTCGAGACCTTTAACCTCTTGGACCAAGAAATCCACCCCCCCCCCCCCTCCCCATAGCCACTACTAGACGACTGGGAACTGGATACTTTCTCAGGATAGTTATTTTTTTGTATTTTTTTTAATTGATTCCCAGATCAGTAACAAAACAGGAATCGCTTAAACGGACTCTTGGATGGGTGGCTCGTATCCCTCAGGTCGGGAAACGACGACGCCGGTGCCATCGTCAGCGATGATTTTCGTCACGCCGGATTCACCGTGCATGTCGAGGAGCTTGCCCATGTCGAACTTAGGCTTCTTGAGAACCTTCACCTAGAAATACAAGACAAGAATAAGGATCCCGTCGGGATGGAAGAAAAATAGGTGTTTTGTGAAGCTTGCCACGCTACCAAAGTTGTTTGTATAAGACACATTTAGGAAAGACGTGGAACGTAGCGTCAACGGGCAGGTATTTTTTCATAAATTGCCTTCGAGTTTGTAGAATCGTCTTAGATCTAGACTAACATGAGGTTATCTAGAGTGGAGCAATTCAATTCTCTCCCTTTTCAACACGACACTAAGTCATAGAGGCTTAGTATCAAAGAGTGTGATAAGGATACCGGATCTGGAATCAGTGAATTAAAGAGCTAGTGTCCCCCGTAAGTTTTCCGACGCTCTAGGCTGGGAGGGATCGTCCTAATCTTGGCATTAATGTGACTAGGATACCATACAAAATTAGTGAGAAAAGCCCCCTCCAGCGCAAGTTTCCCAAAATATCTAGATTTTGTCGAATCGTCTTAGATCTAGACTAACATGAGGCTATCTAGAGTGGAGCAATTCAAGTTATCTCCCTTTTCAACACGACACTAAGTCATAGAGGCTTAGTATCAAAGAGTGTGATAAGGATACAGAATTTTTAATTGGTGAACTAAGGAGCTAGTGCCCCCGAGTTCAGTTTTTCCAATGGTCTAGGCTCTGACGGATCGTCACAAACTTGGTCCTAGTCTTGGCATCAATGTGACCAGGACATTATATAAAATTAGAAAGAAAAGAAGCCATTATGCCCCCTCCGCAAGTTTTCCAAAATTTCCAG
The DNA here is from genome assembly GCA_023053575.1 of Branchinecta lynchi. Taxonomy (NCBI): domain Eukaryota; kingdom Metazoa; phylum Arthropoda; class Branchiopoda; order Anostraca; family Branchinectidae; genus Branchinecta; species Branchinecta lynchi. The sequence goes on from JAKZAP010000004.1 coordinate 9,212,659, forward strand.
GTTTTGTGGAATCGTCTTAGATCTAGACTAACATGGGGTTATCCAGAGTGGAGCAATTCAATTCTCTCCCTTTTCAACACGACAGTAAGTCATAGAGGCATCAAAGAGTGTGATAAGGATACCGAATTTTTAATCGGTGAACTAAGGAGCTAGTGCCCCCCAGTTCAGTTTTTCCAATGCTCTGGGCTCTGAGGGATCGTCACAAACTCGGTCCTAGTCTTGGCATCAATGTGACCAGGACATTATATAAAATTAGAAAGAAAAGAAGCCATTATGCCCCCTCCGCAAGTTTTCCAAAATTTCCAGGTTTTGTGGAATCGACTTAGATCTAGACTAACATGGGGTTATCCGAAGTGGAGCAATTCAATTCTCTCCCTTTTCAACACGACAGTAAGTCATAGAGGCTTAGTATCAAAGAGTGTGATAAGGATACCGAATTTTACTTGGTGAACTAAGGAGCTAGTGCCCCCCAGTTCAGTTTTTCCAATGCTCTGGGCTCTGAGGGATCGTCACAAACTCGGTCCTAGTCTTGGCATCAATGTGACAAGGATATTATATAAAATTAGAAAGAAAAGAAGCCATTATGCCCCCTCCGCAAGTTTTCCAAAATTTTTAGGTTTTGTGGAATCGTCTTAGATCTAGACTAACATGGGGTTATCCAGAGTGGAGCAATTCAATTCTCTCCCTTTTCAACACGACAGTAAGTCATAGAGGCTTAGTATCAAAGAGTGTGATAAGGATACCGAATTTTACTTGGTGAACTAAGGAGCTAGTGCCCCCCAGTTCAGTTTTTCCAATGCTCTGGGCTCTGAGGGATCGTCACAAACTCGGTCCTAGTCTTGGCATCAATGTGACAAGGATATTATATAAAATTAGAAAGAAAAGAAGCCATTATGCCCCCTCCAGCGCAAGTTTTCCAAAATTTTTAGGTTTTGTGGAATCGTCTTAGATCTAGACTAACATGGGGTTATCCAGAGTGGAGCAATTCAATTCTCTCCCTTTTCAACACGACAGTAAGTCATAGAGGCTTAGTATCAAAGAGTGTGATAAGGATATCGAATTTTACTTGGTGAACTAAGGAGCTAGTGCCCCCCAGTTCAGTTTTTCCAATGGTGTAGGCTCTGAGGGATCGTCACAGACTTAGTCCTAGTCTTGGCATCAATGTGACAAAGGTATTATATAAAATTACAAAGAAAATAAGCCATTATCCCCCCCTCCAGCGCAAGTTTCCCCAAATATCTAGATTTTGTGGAATCGTCTTAGATCTAGACTAACATGGGGCTATCCAGAGTGGAGCAATCCAATTATCTCCCTTTTCAACACGACAGTAAGTCATACAGGCTTAGTATCAAAGAGTGTGATAAGGATACCGAATTTTACTTGGTGAACTAAGGAGCTAGTGCCCCCCAGTTCAGTTTTTCCAATGGTGTAGGCTCTGAGGGATCGTCACAGACTTAGTCCTAGTCTTGGCATCAATGTGACAAAGGTATTATATAAAATTATAAAGAAAATAAGCCATTATCCCCCCCTCCAGCGCAAGTTTCCAAAATATCTAGATTTTGTGGAATCGTCTTAGATCTAGACTAACATGGGGCTATCCAGAGTGGAGCAATCCAATTATCTCCCTTTTCAACACGACAGTAAGTCATAGAGGCTTAGTATCAAAGAGTGTGATAAGGATACCGAATTTTTACTTGGTGAACTAAGGAGCTAGTGCCCCCCAGTTCAGTTTTTCCAATGGTCTAGGCTCTGAAGGATCGTCACAAACTTAGTCCTAGTCTTGGCATCAATATGACAAGGGTATTATATAAAATTAGCGAGAAAAGAAGCCATTATCCATCCTCCAGTGCAAGTTTTCCAAAATTTCTAGGTTTTTTTTTTCAATCAATCAATCAAGTTTATTCCAAATAGCTAAAAGCTATAAGTGGAATAAAAATTTACAAAATATACACAGACAAGAAACAAATTAACTAATACACTTACAAGATTTTTACCAGAAACAAATGATGGGAGTAAAAACTGGGTAGAAGAATTAGCAGGATATGGAACAAATTGATTGTTAGTATTCCTCTCGGACCGACGCACGGAAGACGGGAGGGAAGGGGGGAATAGATGTGCCATCTGGGGACAACAGATTATCTTAGCTCCAAACTTATTTGAGAGAATATTTCTACGTTCTGTTAATTTAGGAACGTCAAGTATAATGGTTTTGTGGAATCGTCTTAGATCTAGACTAACATGGGGTTAGCAATTCAAGTTATCTACCTTCTCAACACGACACCATGTCACAGAGGCTTAGTATCAAAGACTGTGATAAGGATACCGAATTTTTAATCGGTGAACTAAGGAGCTAGTGCCCCCCAGTTCAGTTTTTCCAATGCTCTAGGCTCTGAGGGATCGTCACAAACTCAGTCCTAGTCTTGGCATCAATGTGGCGAGGATACTATATAAAATTAGTGAGTAAAGAAGCCATTATCTCCCCTCTAGAAGTTTTCAAATTCTCTAGGTTTTGTGGAATCGTCTTAGATCTAGACTAACATGGGGTTATCTAGAGTGGAGCAATTCAAGTTATCTCCCTTCTCAAACACGACACTCGGCCACAGGGGCTTAGTATCAGTAAGTGTGATAAGGATACTATATTTAAAATCGGAAAACGAAGAAGCTGGTGCCCCCCCCCCCCCTGCAGTTTTTCAGATGGTCTAAACTTTGTGGAGTCGTCTTAGATCTGGACGAACATGTGATTATCTAGAGTGGATCAACTCAATACTCAAGTCACAGAGGCATAGTATCAGTAACTGTGATAAGGATATTATATAGAATGTATTTTTACTTGGAAATATTTTGTGGCCGAGTTTGTAGAATCGTCCTAGGTCTAGACTAACATGAGGTTATCTTGCGTGGATCTCCCTTCTCAACATGATACTTTCAGTTACAAAGGCTTATATGAATAAGTGCGGCAAGGGTGCTACACATACATTAGCGAACAAAGGACCTTTACCCCCACCCCACCGTGCAAGTTTGTTAGATGCTCTAGGCTTTGTAGAATCGTCTTAGATCTAGACTAACATGGGGGTTATCTAGAGTGGAGCAATTCAAGTTATCTCCCTTCTCAACAGGATACTCAGCCACAGAGGCTTAGTATCAACAACTGTGACAAGGATATTAAATATAATGTATTTTTACTTAGAAATATTTTTAAATAATTAATTAATTACAGCGGCTTAGTAACAATAAGTGTTGTTGATCAGTGAAAGTTTGTTATATCTTCTAGCTTTGTAGAATCGTCTTAGATCTAGACTAACATGGGGTTATCTAGAGTGGAGCAATTCAGGTTATCTCCCTTCTCAACACGACACTCAGTCACAAAGGCTTAGTATCAATGAGTGTGATAAGGATGCCAATCTGGAATCGGCGGAAAAAGAAGCTTGTGTCCCCCAGTTAAGTTTTTTCGATCCCATAGGCTCTGTGGAACCAAGACAAACTCGTTACAGAGTCTTGGCATAAATAACCGTGACATGGATGCCATATAAAATTAGTTAAAAATCGAAACATTAACCCACACTCCAGTTCAAGTTTCCAAAGTCTCTAGGTTTTGCGGAATCGTCTTAGATCTAGACTACCATGAAATTAGGTAGAGTGGAGCAAATTCAAATTATCTCCCTTCTCAACACGATACCATCAGTCACAAAGGCTTAGTATCAATAAGTGTAATAAGGATACTACACGAAAATAAATGAACAGGGGCTTTTACCCCCTCCCCCCAGTGCAAGTATGTTAGATGCTTAGGCTTTGTGGAGTCGTCTTAGATCTAGACTAACAAGGGATTATCTGGAGTGGAGCAATTCAAGTTATCTCCCTTCTCAACAAGACACTCTGTCATAGAGGCTGAGCATTAGAAAGTGTGAAGGATAAAGTACAAACAACCCGTGCAAGCAAGCGATTTACCCAGCCTTCATACCCTTTAACTAAGATAAGAGTACGAGGGAATCTGGCACTAGAAATGTTCCAGAGTCAAGTCTATTCCCTTTGTCTTGATTCACCATAATACCTGCCCTCACATTCTCTACGTCGGAGGCAACACCCTTAACCGACTGGGCACCTTAACATACTTGTTTTGTTGGATCAAAAAATCATTTTTTCAAATCTGATGGCTGAGCGAACACAACAGATACCCCTCGAATCATTCGATGATCCGCTTGGAACAGACGATAATCGATTTTTTTTAAGATGAATAACTTATTCGTCTTTAGGAAAAGTCGGAATCTGAATTGAAAGCGCTCAATCTTCCTATGCATTCCCTTTTCTTTATATTTTGGAGGAAAAGCTTGTCGTTAAGTTACTGGAACTAGACGGCTCATCAGCATCATCTACTTGAAGCCGTAGTGGTCCGGATGAAAAAATCACTCGGACCTTAACAACTTCAACACGGTCATTCGACCTAGATGGGACAAATTCCTGCAGTTACCCACTTAAGAAACTGGACAATCATCATGGATGCCCAAACCGGCTCTGGGGGGACGAAGATACCGTTTAATAAGACACTAACCCGAAAGTTGAGGATCAACGCCTGTATTAGACTGGTGAAGAATCAGAACCAAGAATACGGTACCTTTCTGAGGTAGACCTCATGGATTGGGTAGATGCCATGGCAGGCCTTCTCGATGTCCTTGGCAATGGAGTCAGGGATGAGCTTGTTGACGGCGTCCTTAAGATCACCAGAGGAGATCTCCTTGGTGATGATGTCGTTCATCTTCTTACGGATGGCCCTGACCTACGAATAACACCATAAGTTAAGGTCAAGCTAGTTAAAACACGAGTTTCGAGCTGCCTTCTCTAGCTTCAAATGTCCAGACCTACGAAAGCGGCAAATTACTTCTCTTCCGTCGTTCGCAGGTTTTTGTCGATCAACCTTAGTTGTGTTTTCTCAGATACCACGATAACTAGATTTCCAGATAGTTGTTTTGCAGCTACCGTGGTATCTGATACACGGCTGCTCTGCAGAAACGACTATTGCCGAAACAGCACTTATATAAGTCATCCCAAAAGAAAAACTGATATCCAGTTACATCACAGTGACAAGCTTCTTTCCCACCACTTGATGAAAGTGAGATGACTTTTCAGATACCACGACAACTGGCCAGATACCACGGTAACTGAGAAAGACTTTAGACAGTCGTATCAGATACTGCTAAAACAAATCTCTTGTGCCACCGGCTTTCACCCTTTTTCTATAGTCATTTCGTTTTTTTATAATTTTAAATTAAAACCCTGAACCTTGTACACTAGCCACAACACTTTTCATATATAGCTTCACGTACGCCTTGTTGAATACCTTTACGAGCAACGTACTTTAAACAAGAACAATCCCGCGTGTAGTCTGTGTCAATTTAATGTGCCAAAAATGCGACTGCGTTTTAACTAAGACTAATTAGACAATAGGTTTACATGTCTTTTTAAGAAAATGTAGGAAGAATTTTAATCCTACACATGTCGAACATACTACTACATTGTTCAGTCAGGCGTCTGGCAAGCAAAACAAGAGGGCTCCAGTCGAACTTCCAGAATCCGTAAGCGAGGATTTATGCCTCAACATACCTTTTGGGTAACGCTGATAAAGACATCTGAAACCGGCTACTGGAGGAAAAACTCATCCAAAAGGGGACGTTTCACGTTGATGGCTGTAGAGCTGAAAGGGTGACCCCATCCACACAAAATTAAGAAAATCGATCGAGCGTTGAACTGCCAAGGAAGATGGGTTCCGTCCACAGGAAAATGCACATTTAGCTGGATGGCAACATATGAGTGTGAAGGTCCACATTTTTTCCGTCTTCAATCAGTGCAGACCTTTTTCCTTCCTTCCAACGTATAGTCGTCGGGATCCACGAGCCCTTTCCGACTTCTTCTTCTTCCGAAACTATGGGTTTCGAATGCACTTCGTTCTTGGGGTTGGAGAGCACTTTGCATCCACTTCACTTACGTTTTTTAACGTTCCTCTCCACATTTTCAACGTTGCCCTCGGAGCCGTCTTGAACGGGAGGCGTCCGTCGAGCTGGATGGCCGATTCGCCTGTTCATCCATACACACGAAATCACAAAAAGATCGACGGCATCCACGTGAAAATGTCCGTCGAGCTCGATGGGACCAGAGCCATCCACGCAAAAACCTCCCCAAAGTCTCAGCTGCACAAGAAATGGGGAGGAAAAACTCCTTTGAAAACCAAGGACCACTAACTGAGGGCAAGGATAAACATGACTAAGTAAGTTTAGCAAGACTAAGGTAAACTGATTAAGGCCTCTAAAACGTGGCAAACGAAAAAACATGGTTCTTGGTATTACCTGGGTGGCCTGGGCGTAGCAGGTCTTCCTCTGTGACCTCTGGTCCTTCTGGGTGAAGCCAATGCAGAAGAGACGGAGCAGGTAGTTGTCAGTTGTCTTGACATCAACACTGCACTCGATCAAGGTTTGCCATTTCTTCACTAGGGACCTCAACTTGTCGGTGGTGAAGTCCATGCCGTGGAAGTTGGTGAGGAGGTTGCGTCCCTGAAAAATAGTAATACAATGAACACAAAGACAACATACGAGCGTGATAAGCGTTCTTTGAATTTTGAAGTGCGTCTGAAATCCGAGCAATACATAACAAATGTTTCCTCCTCGCCGAGAAATTCATAGGCATGGCCAGTCAACCACAAAACTAATTTTTGGATACGCTATGCTAAAGGTTGGATATATCTAGCATTTGAAACAGCCTATGTCTAACGCTGGATACCTGTTGGTACTCCAACCCTGACTTATCTCACTACAAGTGAATTCTGACTGGTTGATATCTCAGCTTCAGTCAAATAATCAAACCTTAATTGTCAACGGGTATCCAGCATCAGGCATAGGCTATGCCAAATGCTAGAGATATCCAGCGTTTGGCATAGGATATCTAGAAATCAGGTGTCTGTGGTAGACTGGGCAGGGCACACGCTAGAGGACACAGGAATAATCATAATCAATTCATTTCCCTAATCCTGTTGCTGCCCTGAAACCCTGGAACAACACAAGCCTGTGATTTTTTTTCTTGCAAATTAAACAACAATGTATCTGTCTGTTCCGTCTATGCCCCTGAAAAAAAAAAACGAAACCGGCATCCACAATTCCCCTTGCGGCAGCAATGTCAGTGTTGGCATCCTCGAGCAACCTAACTTGCTTGCTTTTGCTTGTAAATGGCTGGATAGGTAAAAACAAACTCAACACATTTTCAGCACACTCCGAGGGGTCATTGCTGAGGCTGACAGGCTATTGACATATCAGACTCTTTTTTTTGGGCCAAGTTCTTTTCATAAAAGGCAAGGTATTTACCGACTGACTGGTCATTCTTACCAACTGTTTTAGCAGAAACCATTTTCAGGAAAAAACGACAATTTTGTCGAAAAATCGACCAATTTTCAGTAAACACCTACTGCTTTACTGTTTAAAAAGCCTACTGTTTTAACGAAAACTCATTAATGGTTAATCAATGAAAACTCATTAATGGTTTGTACCAAAAGTGGTCCCAAGAGGCATTACCAGCTGGGTTTTTTTTAGGGGAGGGAGGAGGCAAGGAATATACGGACTGGCTGGTTATTTTTACTGACAGTTTCTATTGAAAAACGATAATTTTGACGCTAAATCGACTGATTTTCAGTAAACCTTTAACAATAAAAACATAATTGAATGAAAAATCGAACGATTTTCAGAAAAAAGATTGTTTCCATGGGAAAATGTATTGTTTTTTGACAAAAAAACGGACCGTTGTTTTATACCGACTGTCCAACAACACTGGGGGCGGGCGTCCCCCTCCATGTGACGCCCTTGGTGATTCCTCTTTTTATAACTCCTAAGGCGGATTCTCGCCGTTCCCCAAGGACTACTTTTGAGGAGTCGCCGGTTTTTTTTTGTCCCAGGGACTCACTCCCCGTATTCTCGCGAGTCCGCACGGACGGGGAATGCTCCAATTATCAGCATCATCAAATAGGATTCTTTTTCAGATTCGGAGGGGGGAATCAATTTTTGTTGGTGCAATGTAAATATATTTAAGAACTATAAGGATAAACAAAACAAAAAATATACTGAATCTAGATTAATTTCCTCAGTGGCATTCGAACAAAATCTTTTTTGGAAGCATTCCTTGTGTTCTCGTTGGTTTCCGTGCGCGAGTCCGCATGGAGTGACTTCTTTTATTCTCGCTGTTCCCTTTGATTCCCCGAAGAGTCCTCGGGGAACGGCGAGAATACGCCTTCAGGAACGGCGAGAATACGCCTTAAGTCGCAATAACTCTCTTTGGATTGAACCATCAGTGTCAAACCAAACTGACTCACCTGCACTTCCTCGGCGATCAACCTGAATTTCCGGTAGGACCTGTCGGCTTCGGTTTCTCCCTGAAGATCGGCGAGGGACACTTCGAAGACACGTCCCTTAAGGCTGTCAGAGGCAATCTCTAAAAACAGAACATGTCATTACCTTGCTCTAGTCTCAAGTCCCTTCAAGTCAAACAAGTCTCTTGTTTGAGACAGGTTTTCACTAGCCACATTCTGTTATATAATATCTAAATTATCACAGACAAGTGCAAAATAAAATACTTTTTACCCAGCAATACATTCCTGTGATTTCTAAGGGCACTTAGCTATTCTTATCTCATGGGTTTTGCTTACAAACGATCTTAAGAAACCACGAAAGCTCTTGTTGATATCCTCGTATGGTTTTGAGTGACTAAAATAAGGCACATTTAGTTTCTGAAAAAATAAAAATCTGTCCATTTTCAAATACTCAGGACTGATTTATAAACCCAAAGACATCTAATAGGTTTATCTATTTACAACGGGTTCTCCAGTCCCTCTTGATCCATGTTAAGTGAATGACAGGAAATTAAGGGCTGTGGGTAATAAATAAATTGTTATTATTATTATATAAAAGGGCATGCCACCTGCCTGTTATGATGATATTTTATTACATGCATTGAAGATGGGGCAAAAGCAGAATATAGAACACAATCATACAAGACCTTTTTGCTCCAGAACTTGTAGACTACTGGTCAACGGACTTAATGCAGAATGAAGGTTTTTGTGTCTCTATTCACATACATCATTCTGTATGTATGTATGTATCTCGTTGTATGTTTAGTAGGCTAATTTGTCTTTAACGGTCAGCTGTTTATTAGTATGTAAGTGTGTGCGAGTTTGACTGACATGTTGGTGTTCCTTTTTAAACATTACTCTTCAGTTTTGAAGGATTCAAATAAATAATAATAATATTTGCCGGTAGGTGTTAGAGGAACTGCAATATCTTAGCGAAGTACTGAGTAGCCACTGCTAGTCAAATGCATGCAATGTCAGAAGTTTAGTTACAACAGATAAAACTAAGCATATTAGCTGCAATATTTTTCAAACATTATTCATACAAGAAGAGCCGAAATACTGCCGGAAAAAATCTGATGACTTTGTTTTTGCTCAGTATGGTGTCGCAAGTCGGCAGATACTTTTTGACTCTTCCTGGCAACGCTTGCTGTGCATAAGGTCTGAAAAATCAAAACAAATAACAGTATGTGTCTGTTATGTTTCGAAACTTCTGAGAGTGTGGTGACTAAATTCGCAGGATCCCAGGTGGCAAGCTGTGTAATAATTAACTAAACAGTGTATGATAACTTACTTGTGCCAGCAGTACGATTGACAAGGGTTTTGCCAATGTCCCTGTTCTGGAACATGGATGGGGCCTTAGTATCATACCAGTCTTTCCTGGTGAACGGATCAACACTAGAACAGAAAAAATTTATCACCAGTTGCCGAGAGTATCAGCCTTCCCAGCATGGAAAAAAATTTACGCCATAGGATGGTTTTTTCTTCCCTTTAATTACCTTAAATCAGATTTTCCAGCGACAAAAGTGGTCAGTCCTCCTATGGTCGTTGTTTAATGTCTGTTTAAATAATTAAAGGAATCCTTCAACTCGTATGCCATCCAAATATAAATATTCGTTGAGCCCAAGTTGACTTTGAAACATTGTTTGAATAAATGTTTCAAAGTCAGCTTGGGCTCAAAGAATATTTATCTACGAAATACGGAACTTTCACAGCCCAGACATGCAGAATAAAATCATAGCTGACGTATCTGTTGTAAACATTGTTTGAATGAATCCAAATATAATACTTTGCACTGATAGCTCTTTTATGGCTATGCATGTATTGTTATATCCAAGTTAACCTACAGTTCACGAAAACATTTTTTTGGATAACCTTTTCTCCCTTTTCAAAATGAAGTAGAATACTGTTTACAGACTGAGTGGTATCTAAAGCCCACACCTAATAGTTGATGGGTGACTTGCTATGATGATGGAATGAATTATAGAGAATCCCACTGCAATCCCGGGTTATAGATATCATCACCTTCTGAGTTATGAGAAACTAATATCAGAGGACCCGGTGTTTCAGCCTATTTTGACAATAAGAATGATTTGAAATTATTTCCAGGTCTTCAATTCAATTCATTTCTTTATATCCGCCAAAGCTAAAAAAATATAATAAAATACAAATAATAGGTCTACAACTGACGAATATCTAGAGCATGCACTTTCACAAATTCTACATTCAGTTCATTTTAAAAGTTACACTAGCCTAAATGAACGTCTACCTTAAATTTGTTCTGCTTGACTGCACAGAAAAGAACACAAGATTTCCAGTGTGTACATTTAATTAGTTTTCTTTGCACCATTCGTTGAGCTATGCTTCTTTGAACACTTTAATAAATTTTGCACTACCTTTTGTTTTAGTTTTTACCCCTGATAATTTAATTGGGTTGACTTCTTTTTCATCTATTTATGTAGAATATTCTGTTTTCTCTGTTGGGATACTTTGAATGATACAAACAAAATAACAACATATGTGTATGGTGCTCAAGTTAGGGCACCATGCCCTGCAGCAAAATTTTGTTCAACTGAATATCTGAAACTGAAAATTTGTTTTTCAAACAGATTTGTATGGGGGCAACATGCCCCTGGTGCAGGGCATGGTGTCCCAACATATGGGCACTGTGTCCAGACATTGGAGCACCATAGCAAAATTGAGAATTTGTGTATGACAGGGCTTCCACAAGTTTAGAGGCTTGGAAATAGGGACTTCTTTAAACAGAAACTGCTGATAAACCTGAAATACAGTGGTAGGATTATATTTGCACTTCACTTGCAAGGATCATAGGACTTACAGTTTGAAGTATTGGTACCTCATTTAGCAAAACCGGATATGGATCTTAGATTTGGGCCATTAATGAAGAAAGGAGGTAGGAAAGTTTCAATAACTTTCTTGTGATTAAACCAGTGAGGAACGATAAGCCACAAACTTATTTTCTGAGGAGAGTGGGGTATCACAAAAAGTTTGATATTTGTATTTTGCACGAGAATATCCAAAAAAGAAGATTGTATAAGTAGAGCTGATTAATTTCTGGCTTTACCAGGAGATGACCATACCCACCCCTAAACTCAAATATTTTCGATCCGTTTTTTTAGGTACTTTATATTGCCTAAAACAGATAGTATAAAAGGCAAATGCGATACGGCCTTGTTATGTCATAGTAGTAGTTTTATGTTTTTAGCCAGTCATGTATGCCTTTACTCTCAGATTTCTGAAGAAATTAAATGAATTGAATTAAAACCTTGTGACAAACAAAATGACAAACCTCGATAACAAGTTCAGACTTGCTTAGTGCAATAACATTAGTTACACTTGTAGGCGTCCAAGAGGGAGAAATCTCTTTTATTGGCTTAAAAACTTCATTTCAAAATTTTCCACTGCTTTGCAATGGGAAAATACATTTTTTAGTCCAATATTACATATTGAGGAAATGAATTTTACTTCAAGTTAAACATATTCTTATTTTCAAACAGTATCACCTCATTTTTACCTGGGCTAAAATTGCAAAGTGATGAAAATTGTAGAGTTACTTCACCTCATCCAAGATATCAAATTTGCACATACATCTTTCCTTCAGAATAATCTATATGGTTTAAAGGACACCTGAACAATGAAACCATACTTGATCACACCATGGATAATGAATTTACAGACATGGCCACGGAGAGCATTCTTCTCCTGAGCGTGATGTTTTCAAAATAGGGATGTTTGTTGCTGGAGGTTTGCACATGCAGACTCCAAGACAAAGGCGCAATTCATTCAAATCTTGTACAGTGTTGGCCGGATCGTATTGGAATTTTCTAGATATACGTTTGGGGCTTAACTGGTTACAAAATATTCCGGAAGAAAGGGATGATTGGAGACATTTGTTAATCTCCAAAATTGTTCGGTACTGAAATAAGGACAGATGCAAAATGGAGCAAAAATCATAGCTTGGAAACACTATTTCGTATTTGGATTGGGTTTTCTACAGGCAATGTTAACGGAGGTCATACAGATTGGGATGATACTTGGTACTCTTCATTCAGGTGTCTTTTAAAAAGGAACCAATAAATATGACGAACACGATGGGTTAAAGCTAATTGAACTGTTTACATATTGGGTGAATCAATATTGCTTCATTTATTCAAACAATGTTTACAACGCATACGTCAGCTATGATTCTTCATCAGCGATATTGCAGCCCTTCTTGGCAAGGGTCCTCGTCAGGCTGTCAATCCTCTGGTTCAACTTCTGGGAAGGAAACAAACCTGTAACCTACAGGTTTGTTTCCTTCCCAGAAGTTGAACCAGAGGATTGACACTGTAATCTAATGATTACAGGTTTGTTTCCTTCCCAGAAGTTGAACCAGAGGATTGACAGCCTGACTAGGACCCTTGCTAAGAAGGGCCGAAATATCGCTGATGAAGAATCATCGCTGACATATCCGTTGTAAACAATGTTTGAATGAAAGTTTCAAAGTCAGCTTGGGCTCAAAGAGTATTTAACATTGCTTCAATATTTCTAGTTGATGAAAAAGGTGGGATTAGCAAAGTCAATAGCCTGAAAAACTCTTTTCAAAGCAGCATCAAAACAATGAAAAGGAACCCTTATTCGAATATTACATGACTTTGAAAAAAGTCATATTTTGTCTCTTGACTGTCAGGACAACATGTACATATAATTTTTTTTTGTTGTAGCAAAAATCAAGGTAGTGTGAAAAAGAGGCAAGGAACCCCTTCCTGTACTAAAGTTAATAACCCAAAAACTCTTTTCAAAGTAGGTTCCACACACGAGGGAATACAAATAATTAAAACATTTTTGGACTTTTATCTGTTCCATTACATTGAGGTTACTTAAAACCCTGATGAGACCTCAAAACTGATTAAAAGACCAAAATAAAAAGGACGCATTACAGCCCTTTAGTGACTGGCATGGTGCTCATACAATGGGGAACTATACCCTGCAATACGATGGGCATGATTTTCTGACATTACAGCACTGTGGTGCAAAGCTGAGGATTAATTTTTTACTGGTAGATGTAGGATCTTCCTGGTATCATTCAGCCTAAAACTGGACTGAACTATTGCAAGGTTAATTAACTTAAAAGCACACCACTGCTGTAAATGCTCATGAGACAATTGTTACACACAACAGCCTGTTGGGTTAAACGTCCCTCAGTTACTATCCTGATGTACATGCACTTCGTCACTGTAACTGATTTAGAGAAAATATTTTTAAGGCCGTTTTTTAAGAGGTAGTACCTTGATTCCGTTTATAGTAACCGAAGTTATCCCTTTCAATCGCTCCAACTATTATATTCTGGTACCCTATAGTAGTAACAAACGATCACTTACATCTTTTTCTTGAGTCCTTTCTTTCCTCCCTTGGAGAGACCCTTGTTCTTTCCTACCGCCATTTTAGGACTTTAATAAGTATCTGCAGAATAATCTGTAAATTCAGAAAGCCATGAATGTGAGGGCGACCGTTTTCGTTCACGTTTTTGTAACAGAAGATGTCCAAGACTATCCGATACTGACGCAGTTCTATGGAACTAAACGTCCGTAATAAAACAACCTTCTGAAACTGAAAACGCAGAAATCATAATCATGATGTAATTTTTCTTAGTTTCTAAAAATAAGTAACCAAATAATATTAGACTCAATGCAATTGAAAACTATAGGCGTCTTCTCGCCGTTCCCGTCTCAGAGGACTCCTCAGGGAATCAAGGGGAACGGCGAGAATAGAGGGAGTTACTCCACGCGAACTCCCCGTACGGAAAACAACAAGAACACGGGAAAAAGCTTGCAAAATGGAGTTTCTTCGAACAAAAAATATGCAGTTGATTAGTCTGGATCCACTTTAGTTTTAGTTTTGTTTATTCTGATTGTTTTTAATTAATTTGACTTTACACCAACACCAGCAAAAATTAATCCCCCTCGACTCTAAGAGCGTGTTCCATCCTACTTACCGTAGTTACTACGCATGACGTCACGAATTCTGGCTTTTTGCCGTCAAGGCTGGAACGATTTTTCTATTTTCCAGCAGGATCTCACGCCAGGGGCGAATCCGACCAATCACGTTCCAGAGATGCGTAGTTACTACGCTTACCACGCTCCCGAGCATGGTAAGCAAATAGTAACTATTAGTTACTATTCCGACAAGGTTGGAACGGTCAGCGTAGTAACTTTTCGTGAGGATGGAACGGAAATAGTAACTAATAGTAACTATTGTTACAAGGGTGGAACACGCTCTAAAAAGGGAGTCCTTTTTCATGATAGTCGTGGTAATCGGAGCATTCCCCGTCCTTGGGGACTCGCAAGAATACGGTAAATGAGTCCCTGGGACAAACACAAACGTAGGGACTCCGCAAAATGAGTCCTCGAGGAACGGCGAGAATAGCCTTATTCCTTTAGTAAAGATGCCGGTGACTCCGTCCGACCAGACCAGGGCTCAACTGGTATTTGATGTTATGGCCAAGCTAGACGGACAACAGTCGTCGACTGTTTCCTCGTTAAGGCCCTCGTTTTTTGTTCCAGGGACTCACTCCCCGTATTCTCGCGAGTGCCCACGGACGGGGAATGCTCCAATTATCATCACCATCATCAAAGAGGGACTCCCTTTCAGATCGGTTCCACGAGGAGTCCTCGGGGAACGGCGAGAATACGCCTTAGGAGGGGAATCAATTTTTGCTGGTGTTGTGCATTGTAATATTAATTAAAAACAATCAGAATAAAGAAAAACAAAAATAAAGTGGATCCAGACTAATTTCATCAACTGCATATTCGAACAAAATCCATTTTGTAAGCATTCCGCGTGTCCTGGCTGTTTTCCGTATTCGGAGACCGCATGGAGTGACTCCCTCTATTCTCGCAGTTCTGGTTCCCCGAGGAAGCCTCGGGAAACGGCGATGATAAGGCTTTTGCTTTGTCAGAGCTTGCGAACATAGTTCGAAAACCACTTCAGTAGTCAAATAGAAACGGGCTATAAGAACAGTAATCCCGCCGAAAGCTAATTCGTTTAAGCAGTTCACACCCAAGTGTCTTACGTAAAGAACGTACATTCACCGTGATAAAAAGACCACAAGTAAATTTGAATTAGATTTAAAACTCCGGAATCCAGTGTTCGAGAGGAGACAGTCCGGGGCCCTCGTGGCGGGCTGTGTTGCCGCATGGAGAAAACCTCAGAAAATTTAAAGTTTGATTCGATGGTAAGTCCTTTACATTATGTTCCATCTTTACGGAATATTTGATGCATATGACCGAATTGTAAAATGAAGTAAAAAAAAATCAAAATAAATGGGCCATGTCCTGACTTTTTCACAGTAGTAATTGCGTCAGTTGAATAACTTTGGCCACAACGTAAATATGCAAATTTTTGGACAAAATTCATTCGGAGTCATTCCTCGTGTCTGGCGGGGATAGTGGTGGTTCGGAAAGGTCCCCATGACCTCAAGAGATTTTACTTTCTGCCATATGGTCGTCTGTGTGACAGTAAATTTTTGTGTGATTGCTTGTCAGAATATCGGTTGTTTACTTTGAGCTTATGAGATAGATTAACCGAAAAGGGCTGAGACAGAACAATCTAGTTACCCATCACTTTGAAAACCGATGAAAATGCGTTAGACCCCAAATTTGCACCTAATCTTTTGGAAATTCTACCGAAACTGACAATTCTAGCTGAAACTATTTCAGATGATAAATACAAAGAGTAACATGTATAAAGGACATCACGGAAGATGTTTGGATAGTTATTATAAACGTCGGTTTTGCGAAGCCAACTTGGACATGATTCTAGTAACAGTTCTTAGCTATTTTACCCAAGACAGAAAGTTCGCCTGCGGCACCTTTCTCAATAGTCCCTATTCTGCGGAACGTTACGTTATAGATTTGAGAAACATTAAAACATAGAATTTGCATGGGAAATAGTTCTATTATGGTAAAAAGAGGCTAATTTTCGCCTCCGGCGCTCACTTTAGACTATAGACGTAGTCTCGCTGTTCCCCGAGGAGTCCTCGGGGAATCGAAGGGAAAGGCGAGAATAAAGGAGTCACTTCACGCAGACTCCGAGTACGGAAAACAACGAGAATACGGGGAATACTTCCAAAAGGGATTTTGTTCGAGACAAAAATAAAGGAAGCCTCATTCGGAAATTCGCTGTTTACTTTTCCAGCATGACTCGACTGCTTCCCATACAAATTTTAGCTTTTCCTGTGGGTCAAACGCAAGATCCCAACCCGATGAAAAATGTGTAGCCTGTGTAGATGTATGGTATAGTTGTGTACACAAAAGTTGCATTTATTGATATGTAGTAGTATAAAATACTTTAATTTAATGTGCCTCACACTGGCATCCCGCCTTGCTCCAGTAGCACCCAGTCTTGCTATAGTACCGTGTAGTAGCAACAGTTGGTACTGCATGCTACTTTTTCGTACTACTTCGTATTACTATTTTGAGATAATTTTTCGTCCGGGAAGAATATCCAAAAACATTAACACCGGAGTAAGCGAAGTCGTGGCAGCAGCTTCTTGCTATTAGAGATCAGGCGTATTCTCGCCGTTACCCGAGGCTTCATTTTGAGTCCCTGCGTTTTTGTTTGTCCGAGGGACTCACTCCCCGTATTCCCACGAGTCCCCATGGACGGGAATCCTCTGATTATCATAACCATTACCAAAAAGGACTCCCTTTCAGATTCGGAGGGGAATCAATTTTTTCTTGTGTTGGTGCGATGTAAGATTGATCAAAAACAAAGAGAAGAAACAAATCAAAAATAAAGTGGATCCGGACTTCTTTCGTCAACTACACATTTTTTTTTCGAAAAAATCCATTTTGGAAGTATTCCCCGTATTCTCGTTGTTTTCCATACGTGGAGTCTGCGTGGAGTGACTCCCTCTCGCCGTACCCTTTGATACCCCGAGGAGTCCTCGGGGAACGGCGAGAATATGCCTATCTCTAAAGTTGGCCTCTTTTTACCAAAATAGAACTATTCCCCATGCAAATTCTATGTTAATAGAGACTATTGAGAGGTGCCGCAGGCGAACTTTGTCTGCATTTATGATCAGAACGTCATTTTGGTATCCGAAATAGAAGTATGGGCTATCGATGAAATCATAGATCGTTCCATTTGTCTATGGCCAACGCCTTATTCGGTCGTCTCTTGTCAACGCTTATAAAATCAATTAATGTTAAAAACTTTCCCTGCAGGATATTTTTTAGTCAACTTAGTTTTTGCTAAAATGCAATGATTTCCGCCGCATTAGCCAGTTAATGCTGAAACTATCTGCGCCACGGGCAATTTTTTTTTACAATCGGAAGGTTTTCTGATAGATTTTGATACATGGTGGGGGTAGGGGGGGGGGGGGGTAATCACCGAATTTTGGGACTAACGTCGAAATTGGAGTACATTTGGGGATTCGGGATAAGTATAAAGCGAATAATTTTGGACTGTTATTTGGGATTCAGTATTGTTACCGAATCTCGATAAATATAACTGATGCCGAATAATTATTGGCCGACTTTCGGAGTTCTTTATATTTATATTGGATAGTTTTCGACGGTTCCTGATTTGGTATAACTATACACCGACACGGGATCCAAGTAGTTATACCAAATAATTATACACCAACTGAGTTTGGTACAATTTCGTCTAAAATTGAACAAAGTTCTAACCTGAATCATTATACCGAATAATTCTTTACTGATAGCCCATTCGGGATTCTTTATGACCAACAAATCCCAATTATCCGAATAAAATCGTATATGTTGTCGAAACTGAACCGAAGTCCGGAATTCATCCCTCAGGTTTCGGATAAACAGAGAACATTGAAATCCTGTGAAGAAGAAAGAGAAGACAAAACAAGCTATAACTGTCCTAAGGCCTATTTGTAATTATTATTATTATTGTTTTGAGTCTAGTATCCAGGTTTAAAACTCTGGTCTTACTATTTGCGGTTATTACTCTACAAGACTGAGTCAATGAACGAAGAGAAAAGGTGTTTTTTTATAAAGAAGAAGTTCATATATTATGAACACGACCAAACAATTCAAATCAGACCCTTCATTTTATTTGTCACCAGGTCACAGCAAAGTCACAGCACTTGCAGAAAAATAGAATAGCCAATACAGTCTAGTAAACTAGCCCCATTTCAGACACGGTGCTCAAACGTCTAGCACCATGCCTGGGTGCTAGACGTTCAAGCACTGTACTTTGGATTTCATGTATGGTGCATGGATTTCAGTATACAGTGCATACATCAAAAACACAGTTTCTGTCATCACAACTGAGCACCAGCTCGGACAGGGCTGAAATTACTACTATGAATTAGAGAAATCAAAGACAGTCCTTTATATATTTTTCACAACAAAAACAAAAGGGCTCTAATGATGATGGAGATGAAAAACCTAACAGCACCCTATCTATTTTCCATGTATTTTCCCTATCTATTCCCCAAGAGCCAATATTCTGGTTGGCTGCTAGGTAGAAAAAGCTGAGGCACAGGCCACTTTGCATGCAAAACCCTTGACTATGTAGAAAAGGAAATGAGGTTTTTCACATCTGTCATCAGCCGAGCCCTTTTGTTTTTGTTGTGAAAAATATATAAAGGATTGTCTTTGATTTCTCTAATTCATGGTAGTAATTTCAGCCCTGTCCGAGCTGGAGCTCAGTTTGTATGACAGAAACTGTGTTTTTGATGTATGCACTGTATACTGAAATCCATGCACCATACATGAAATCCAAGGTACAGTGCTTGAACGTCTAGCACCCAGGCATGGTGCTAGACGTTTGAGCACCGTGCCTGAAAAGGGGCTAGTGTACTAGACTGAGCCAATAGTTTCAAAAACCCAAACTAACCCTCTAGCTTTTACATTTTGTCAATGGTGTAACCTTCTGACAAGAGAAAATCCGGATCAAAGTCACAAGGGTTTGCCAAATTTTAGGTTTTGATTGTTTGGAAAAGGCTTCTTAAAGCTATTAATTGCTGGGAAAGGGCAGTGTTTGCGTTGGAGAGCCAGAGATGGCTAGCCTAACATATCAAAATATTTAGGCTAGGCTACTTAGACATCGTTATATTTATTTTATCTGTGTTCAACAGCATAAACCTACTCGGACAACTAGATTGCACCACCTGTTCATGAATAAAATTGTACAGGAGGGGTACCCAACCTCAAACAAGATTTCAAATTTCCAGAGAACTGGAGAAGTCTTTCTCAGTCAACTACAAACCCTTGATTTTTGGATATCCTATGCCAAATGCTGGATGTATCTAGCATTTGGCATATCCTATGCTGAGAGCTGGATACCCTATGCCAAATGCTGGATACCTGTTGTCAGTCCTGGGTCAGTCTAACTGTGACCTATCTCACTACAGAGGAATTCTGACTGGTTGATTTTTTAGCTTCAGTAAAATCATCAATATTTTACTGGGTTAGAGTATCCAGCATTATGCATAGTGTATGAATAATGCTGTAACGCTAGATAGCGTTTGGCATAGGGTATCCAAAAATCAGGGATTTGTGGTAGACTGGTCTTTCCTTCAGAATAATCTATCTGGCTTAAAAATTAACCAACAAATATGACAAATATATAGGAGGGGTACCTAATCTCATTGTTACACTACAGGAGGGTACACTACCTTGATTTTTGCTGCGAAAATGTTAAAAATGAAATGTACATGCTGTCCTGGCAGTCAAGAGGCAAAATATGACTTTTCAAAGTTGTGTGTTCCAAAAATATCCTAGTCTGTGCCTTTTCTTTGTTTTGAAGCTGCTTTGAAAGGGATTTGCTTGCTATTAGTTGCATTTTTGCAGATACCATGATATGTGTTACCACAGTAACTGAATCTGCAGTTAGTCATTTTGCAGTTACAGTGGTGTCTGAGACATGGTTAAATATTCCTTGAGCCCAAGCTGACTTTGAAACATATATTCAAATAATGTATACAACAGATACGTCAGCTACGATTCTTCCATCAGCGATATATCAGCCCTTCTTGGCAAGGGTCCTCGTCAGGCTGTCAATCTTCAGGGCCAACGTCGAGGAAGGACACAAACCTGTAATAAATAACTTAAGCTTCTACCTACTGTAAATATCTTATTCTGGCAAATTACTTTCAAATACCATTGTAGGGAAAAACTAGTCCTGAGATTTGATTTTTGACACAGCAGCTGTTTTTCCTGTCATCATATAAATATAATAAGAAGCTCGTCCTAAACACATTTTTATTTCTGGAAATTTGAAATCTTGTCTGAGGTTGGATACCCCTCCTGTACCTAGATTGTTGCTGCAAAAATGTTAAAATGGAATGAACAGGCTGTCCTGTTTGTGAATATGACTTTTTCAGCAATCATGTGTAAAAAAATATCCAAATCTGTGCCTTTTCTTTGTTTTGAAGCTGCTTTGAAAAGGATTTTCTTGCTATTAGTTGCATTTTTGCAGATACCATGGTATGTTTTACCACGGTAACTGAGTCTGCAGTTAGTCATTTTGCAGTTAACAGTGGTATTTGAGACATGGTTAAATAATTCTTGAGCCCAAGCTGACTTAATATATTCAAATAATGTATACAACAGATACGTCAGCTACAATTCTTCCATCAGCAATATATCAGCCCGTCTTGGCAAGGGTCCTCGTCAGGCTGTCAATCTTCAGGGTCATCGTCGGGGAAGGAAACAAACCTGTAATAAATAACTGAAGTTCTACCTACTATAAATATCCTATTCGGGCAAATTACTTTCAAATACCACTGTAGAGAAAAACTTGTCCTGAGATTTAATTTTTGACACGGCTGCTGTTTTTCCTGTCATCATATAAATATAATAAGAAGCTCGTCCTAAACACATTTTTATTTTATTTACTGTTTTCTAGCAGATATAACCTATTTCAAATAAATTTAAGTCTAACAGTGTTGAAGCTAGTAGCACAGAAGACAGAAGGATCTTTGGTTCTTGCTCACATAGACATAAGATAGGTAGGCTACATGACTTTGTTTTTGTTCTGTTATAACACTGAGATGGGGGAGTGTTTGTATTCGAAATCTATAGGCTATAAATAGTAACCTACTCAACAAATATCTTATTATATTCTAATACTAGGTTATCAAAAGTTCTGAATTTCTGGAACCAATTTCCACAAAAAGAAAAACGAGGGAACAGAGTCAGTTACCTCACCTGGCTTACAGTACAGGTATCCTTAGGGGCTGTTCATGGGGGGGGGGGGATGATGCCCCCCATGCTTCATTGAGTTGTACTCTACGTCCTATGTTTTGAGCTTGCCTGTATGACACTCGTATGTTTCTAGCTTGCCTGTATGAAACCCATATCTTTTGAGCTTGCCATAATTACATAAGGTAGTTATGAGACATGAATGTTGCCCTTAAATGACCTGCTTCTAGTTGTATGGACACAAAGAGATTTTCTAGTCATATGTTTTGAGCTTGTCAGAGTCACAGTTGTGTGCTATGAGCTTGTCAGAATGACAGTTGTATGTTCGGAGCTTGCTAGCCTGTTTCTGTAGTCGTATGGCTACATAGAGATTTTCGAAGTCATATCTTACGAGACAATCGCATACCTTGTCCCTAAGTTCTCTATGTCTCTAGGCATGTTAGAATGGCAGTCGTATGTTTCAAGATTGTCAGAACGAAATAAATGCAGTAACCGATTCGTGGTTTTCGCCATTTGGCTCATAATTTGAACGCAACTATTTTTGTATGAAAACCTCTGTATTTTAGCAGAAAAAGGCTGATTTTCGAATTTTTTGCTTACCGTGCCAAGTTTCAGTATCATCTGGCTTTGTACAAATCTCCTTATTTTAGCATAGCTCCTGCATTTAGCATTTACCTCCATTGTTTTAGATTGGCCTGATGTTTCCACAATTTTTTGTCCAGACAATTCAGACCAAAACCACTTTGTATCTATTTTATTCTGGATGGCCACTACATTTTTTCGGAAACGGTTGAGTGGAAGCGCTGCCATATACCAACTTTCGGCAAAACATCCAACTCCGTTTGGTAGTTATTTGGGTCACCATAGGTCCCTTACTTTCGTTTGGAATAAAAAATCAAATACTCTGATAGGAAATGTAGTAGTAGGTTCCAAGAATACGCCTAACGGGCCCAGTGCCCACGCAGGCTTCTTCCTCGTCAATGGATTCTAGGTGTTGCTAGCGCCGCTGTTGCGCGCTGTTGGCTTCTTAGACCTTTTCGATCAGGTCACACGCTCGCAGGATCGCAAATAGGTGCTGGAAAATCAAATAAAATAATAAATCAATAAAAAATCAAATACTCTGATAGGAAATGCTTCCAGATTTCTCGTCTACTAGTGCAGCTTCTTCCTTAATAGCTTATTCTCTATCAAGTCGAACTGCGCGTCATTTAGGCTTCGGATTTGAGTCGCGTTAAAAGCTAAAATATGTTTGGTTTTTCATATTAGGTGTAAGGGGTAGGAAAGAAAAGTTCAACTATGATCTTGTTTATTGTTTTTCAGATTATAGACATGGCCTCAGCAGGAGATGACTCGGATGGAGATAGTTTGAAGTCTGGGAAGAAGGGAAATTCCCTTCCAGTTTGGGGGAATGAACGAACTATGAACTTAAACAACTTGATTCTGACAAATATACAATCCTCACAGTATTTTAAAGGTAAGCTTCGTCTTAAGTTTCAGTTTTTATTTTAAAAGAAAAGTCATTTTGTATCAGTTCCTTTGACTTGCCCGAATGGGGAGAGAAGCTTTCAGTTTTTTTTTCTTTCAGTTTTTTTTTTCACACTGTGCATTTGAGGGACGCCAGCAATACCGCTAATGTAAGAGCTTTAGCAATATTTAAAGCAATATTAAAGCTTTAGTAATCTTGCAATATTTTCCATCTTGCTGTTTTTCTAACACCTAAAACAATAATCTTTCCAGTATTTAATACAAATTAACCTTGACTAATATAAGACGTCTAGGTTTTAACTTTGTCCCCTCATTTCTTTCAGTTTTTTTTTTCACACTGTGCATTTGAGGGACGCCAGCAATACCGCTAATGTAAGAGCTTTAGCAATATTTAAAGCAATATTAAAGCTTTAGTAATCTTGCAATATTTTCCATCTTGCTGTTTTTCTCACCATCGTATTGAAGTTAGCAGTCAACTACAGCCTATTGATAGTACCAACGCTGCATTCTTTCATTCCTATGTTAGCCAGGATTACCATCACATACGGTGATGTAAGTATTGGTGAGAAACTTAAAACCGCTTAAAGACAGAGGAGATCAAAGGTATTATTCCTTATTTATCATTTTTTTTTCAGTTCTGAACTGATATTTATCAATTCCTTGTCGATTTGTTTGGCTAGTTCTTAGGAGCTCATAAGTGGACTAACTAGTAGTTCACTTATGCCATAGCAATTGGATCAAAATGGCACTGTTGTCATTTAATTGAATACACTAAATTATTTGGATTGCATTAAGGGATTTATTTTATTTTTCATTATGTGCTCTAGTATGACGTTCAGAATGTCTATGGCTGTCTTCACGGCGCAGAGGTCTGTTATGACGCGGAAGATCTCAACACAAATGCGGCTTTTCAATGGTCGGTGGGTGAGCTCGGTGAGCGCTGGCCCCTGCATGAACACTTATTTTTCGTAAATCGCAATCGTCAAGCGTACAACACAGGTCGAAGTTTTGAACAGCTGACAAACGTTTTGCCCACAATGTTTTAACTATTTAATGTTTGAACTATTAAACGTTTTCCAGACAAT
This sequence comes from Branchinecta lynchi, assembly GCA_023053575.1. NCBI lineage: Eukaryota > Metazoa > Arthropoda > Branchiopoda > Anostraca > Branchinectidae > Branchinecta > Branchinecta lynchi. The sequence goes on from JAKZAP010000004.1 coordinate 9,236,787, forward strand.
GTTTAGGTTGCTTAATGTTTTAATTTTGATTGGTCATTTTTTTTTATTATTGCCTTGTTATGTATAGCAGCCACCTTATAAGATGTTATGTAATTATGATGAATGAATTTGAATGAATGAGTTTTATTTGTTACCCGTCACGCAATCACGAGGACACAATACGGAGTACTAAGAACAAAAGAAAAACAAAACAAAGGGAAAACAAAAAACAGAAACACACGACAAACGTGAAAAATTAAAGGTACACGTACACCCTTCCAACTGATTGCTAGGGCGTTGCAACAATTCGTTGAATTGCTTCTTGGCTGCGATTATTGGCTCTACAATGCCATGCACCTGACAAACACTGTTCGGTAGTCCAATGCTGTGAAAGTTCGTTCTGCAATAAAGTATCGGTATCAGGTGCAAGGGCATAGAGGTACCACAAATCCAACAGAGAAATACTACTATGCGAAAACCGATTATTCGTGAATAGCTGAGCAACGAAGTAACGCATTTTTATCCTGCCTTCAAGCCTATTTAAGTGAATTAATGATGATAGGAATAAATAATCTGACAGAACCTCCGTCTTTGGTCCCATGCAGCGACTATGGATAACCCGATAAAACTGAGCGGAGCAGAGATACTTGCTGTGATGTTAGAGTTTATACCAGTCTACTTCCCTCTTCGCCGCTGCGCATACCGTATGAAAAACCGAAGGGTGGCTGCAGGGGTGGAGAACCCGGTCTGCAGCGAGTTAGACTTGACGTCACAATGGTAGACAAGCAATCAGCTGTAAAGGACGACTGAAACGGTGTTCACATTATTCTGCGGAGTTCAACTGCGATGTAGCTGTTTGTAGATGTAACAAATTGTGCTGTTCTGCGTAGCTCCTCCTTCGCTCGTTTGCATCGGGTAGGGTGTCAGAATATGTTCGACTCTGCATGGTCGTATTACAAAGATAGAGTGACGGTGGTTCTTATAGATTATTTGTTCTTGGTGATGGGAAACTATACTGTCCTATCCCAGCCCTTTTTTGTTAAACTTTAAAAAAGCTTACTTCTACTGTAGTTCATGCACTTTTTACTTCCAGTAAACTTGTTTGAACTGAAGACATACCATGAAGTGGTAGATGAAATTTACTACAAGGTCAGCCACCTGGAGCCATGGGAGAAGGGGAGCCGGAAAACCTTTGGACAAACTGGGATGTGTGGTGGGGTAAGAAAATTCGTCTTGCTGTGAAGACGCCCTAAGACTTCTTCACTGGATTGAGAGTTGACTGCCAAAAGAAAAAAGCTGTGTTTTGCGTCACCGATGCTACTTTGTAACCACCGAAAGTCACCCCTCTTTGGGTCCCATACCCGATACTTTGTATCAGTAATTCCAAAACACGCCAGCGAACCTGGGAAAGAACGAGAAACGTCATCGAATGATGTTTTAAATCTTATGTCAACCAGTCAACAGCGTTTGTTGGGGACAGCTCTATAGTGACCTGTCTGGGTCTTCTCTAGGCATACGGCGATTCTTCATTGCACGAAGCGTTGGTTATCAAGAATATTAGACAGAAACCCGTATTACCGATGGTGGCCTGTCGCTTGGCCGATGAAATAAGGACAACCCTACTAAGTGACGCCAGTGCCAGTTTGAAGTTCTTGGAGGTCAGACAAGGGCTGAATAGCCGTAGTCGCAAGGTCGGCTATTAGGGCCATGATTAGAACAGTTCTGAAACTATACCCAGGGATGGTCAGAAGCTTCTCGATCACAATATACGACTCGCGCGTACCGACAAAAATGTCAGAGTTTCCCCGAAACTGCGTACATTCCCCGCCAACAAATAATAGAACCGGGTGTAAAAACTAATTGCAATGCATCAGCTGAAATTATTCCTGTAATCAAAATTCGTATATACATAAATTCACGATGTCAGCTTTTCATTTCAACTTTCGCTAAAAGCTCCCAACGCCTGTACCGAGGACAAATTGAAGCAAGCGCAGAAGGCGAATTCGTTTTTTATTTTCCAGCAAGAGTTAACTACTTACCAACAAATTCTCGCCTTTAATGTGTTCCAAAACAAAAAATTCCAGGCCTAATCCCCAAATAAATGACACACCGTTCTTCTAAATAGAGAATACTACTTAATGCGCCACTGGCGAAATTTTGTAAAACGCCTATGAGCAGAGCGTCTTTTTTCGATCCCAATGAAAAGTAAAAAATACCTACGAAACCACAAATCTGTCCGTCGAAAAAAAAAGTGGCAAAATATAGTGACCATCTAGAATAAAGTATACAGAAAGTAAATTTATTCCGAATTTACAGCAAAAAAAGTAATTTTCACGTTAAAGACATGACAGGTTTGCTGGTGCATTTAAAAAAAAATAAAAATCAGGATGTACGGACGTAAAAAATGTTTGGTCTTCACCCGACAGAAGTTTACAGATTCGGACTTTTTTTATTTATTTATGACCCGCTTTTTGCGTAACAGCGGAGTATGAATAAAATACAAAAGTAAAATATTCTTGTCCACAACATCGTTCCCCCCTTCCTCGACGGAAGAATTGTTTTCACCAAGCAACCCGAACCCGTCGTCCCAGTTAAGGTAAGGGGGTGGGGACAGTGGCGAAACTAGCCCATTTTCGTGGGGGGGGGGGGGGCAAGCCCGGATTTTACCGACAAGATTTAATAATTTACCGACAAAAAGCGTTTATGTTTGTGTTAGGTGTTGTTTCACTGTAGTTTGGACGTACTTTTGTTTAATTGTGAAAGTACCGTGTACCATTTTAGTTGGCCATCGACACATTGTACTTTCATAACTAAAACAAAAGTACGACAAACTTCGACGAAACTACATCCGAAAAATTGCACTTTAAATTGGTTTGCAGAATTTGATTCTTTGTGTGTATAACAAAACCCTATTCATTGACAAAATTATACTTTCGGCTTTTGCCCAACAGAAAAACTATATCTTTCCCGAATGCAGCATATTAAAGCAAATATAAACGGTTTCTATCTGCCTCGACCTTCATCTGCTACGTTACCACCAACTTAGGTCCGAGTCTCGATACGCGACAGAAGATACTACGCACAGCAATTGAAGAACGAGAAGTTCGCTTTCAGAATAACTTTACATACAAAAAGACCGTTTGCGAGTTGTAGGAGTGCCCTGATATTTTCGTCTGAGAGACTGGAATTTTTGTGCTTCAGCACTAGCACGGAAGCCAAAAATTTACCCCCGAGTGTATGAGCTATTCGTGCGTCTATAGAACCCCTCCTGTCCTCGGAAACGAATTTCGCGGTGTATATTAAATCTTCCTTGTCCTGTTCAAGCATTGTACCCACCTGAACTCCGTTTTGTAATCGACATTTTTTCACTACCTAGGATACACTTGCTTTGAAAGGGTTTCTTGGGTCTCCTGTCATTTGAATTCTGATGGCTTTTCTATTACGTTTAAACATTAAAATATTTCTTGCCTTCTTTTCCACTTGTAGTGAAAGTTTGACCCACAATCCATGCATGTAACCTTGTCTCTCGCTTTTGGTTTATAAGGTTTGTTTATTGTATCCATTTAGACTTAAAGCCTTCTTGGCAACTAACCCATTGTAATTTGACAGGCTAAAATCTCTAAGACCTAGGGGGAGACAGATACAAATCACATGCGAGTAAAACAGGTTTTAAAACAAGGCGAATTGCTGCCATCATGAATCGTGTCTCCGACCGAACGAGGTTATGAAACCTGGTTTAAACGACTCGGTTTGCCCTTGACTGAGATGGATTTACGACTGAACTTGGATAGTGCCAATTTTTTTTGTTTGTTTAAACGACTCGGATTGTCTTTGACTAAAATGAGTTCCCGGGATCTCGTCGAGGCCAAAATAAACGACTGATACGACTTAGCAAAAGGTGTGTGGGGGGGGGGGGGGTGAACCCCTCTTCAAGCCCCCCCCTGGCTATAAGAATCGTGTAGCTGCTCACTGGAATAGCCTTCCGGAGGAAACGGCCAATTGCCAGTCATTCAACATCTTCAAGAGTCATATAGACAGAATGTTTCAGGAAGAAATGTTTAAACTTAACAGTTTTAAGCGAATGTTGTAGAGGCTTTGTGTCCTGATTTTTAGTAATGTAGTATTATTATTATTGTTATATCCTCTGCCTCCCTCTGTAATACGGCGATTTTTCTTTACTGGGTAGCTCTCGAGTCCATAAAATTCATGAGCAATCGTAGTGGACGTTTTCGTGTTGATGGTTGTCGAGAAGCCACCCACTCGAAAATGTCGATGGATGAAGCCGTCTTCATGAAAATTTACGCGAGACAGGAAAATGCCAGTTTTGTTTAACAGTGCTACCGGAGCAGAGTCGCAATCGTTTTTTTCTTTTGCGCAATGCTCATGCAAAAATGATTTCAAAGCAGATGGCATAATGCAATTCATGATGATGGCTTGTCTCGTTGAACGACATAGTCCATGCGGAACCGTCCTCGTGGTGTTGATGTCACTTTTTGATCACATCGCAAAAGTTGTCCGTCTGTCCGTCTGTCCGTACGATAACTCTCGAAGGGAATGAGATATTTTGATGAAAGTTGGTGTGAAGATTCGTTGGGTCGTCGGACCAGTCGAGTTCGTAGATGGGCTCTGTAGCCCTACATTTAGGGGTGGGGGAGGGGGTTCATATTAAGGTGCAAACAAAATATTTTGAAACATCTAATGTGATAGTCGATTATGGGGTAAGAAGACATGCTGAACACGATTTTGAAAACCATTTTCTCGACGGACAAGTAGTTCGCCCGGAATCCGGCCCAAACCGGAAAGTTTGTTAAAATTAAAATTTTGTATTTGGAGTTGATTAGATGTTCGATTTAGGGCAAGAAGACATGCTGAACACTTATGTGAAAACAATTTTCTACCCGGACATGTAGTTCGCCCGGAATCCGGCCAAAAAAGGAAAATTGTTAGAAGTTGAAGTTTTATTTCTGGTTGATTAGATAACCGATTTAGGGGTAAATCATATTTTACCCGGACATATAGTTCGACCAGAATCCGGCTGGAGTCGGAAGATTTGTTAGAAGTTAAATTTTTATTTGAAGTTGATTAGATGTTCATTATTGGGGAAGAAGATACCCTGAGTTCGTTTTTGAGCTTTCTTTTTTCGCCGGACAAGTAGTTCCGGAGTTCGGCCGATACCGGGAAATCTTCAGAAGTGGCAGGAAGTTTTCGTCAAAACAGATATGACTTATAGGGGTAAACACACATGCTGAATCCAAATCTGAACTTGGTTTTCTCAGATGATTAGCTATTTGGCTTTATTCTTTTTCTGAATTTTAATTGTAAAAATGTTCAAGGAGTCTGGCGATGACTGGATCTGGCTAAGACAAGACCCAGTTGTCTGGATCAGATATTGAATTTTCGGGATCCCGTCGGAACCTTTGGTCTTGTATTACACTGTCAGAACACAAGGATGCGAACCCCATGAACGGTTTGTAACTCTAGGTTTCTTCGATATGAACAAGACCAAAGGTTTCGATGGGATCCCAAAAATTCAATATCTGATCCAGACAACCGGGTCTTGTCTTAGCCAGATCCAGTCATCGCCAGACTCCTTGAACATTTTAACAATTAAAATTCAGAAACAGATTAAGGCCAAATAGCTAATCACCTGAGAAAACCAAGTTCAGATATGGATTCAACATGTGTGTTTACCCCTATAAGTCATATCTGTTTTGACGAAAACTTCGTGCCACTTCTGTCAATTTCCCAGTTCCTGCCGAACTCCAGAACTACTTTTCCGGCGAAAAAAGAAAGCTCAAAGACGAAATCAGGGTATCTTCTTTCCCCAGTAATGAACATCTAATCAACTTCAAATAAAAATTTAGCGTATAAAAAATTTTCCGATTCCAGCCGAATTCCGGTCGAACTATATGTCCGGGTAAAATATGATTATCATACAGGGACTCAGCATCTCTTCTTACCCCTAAATCGCTTATCTAATCAACTAGAAATAAAACTTTAACTTCCAACAGTTTTCCGGTTTGGGCCGGATTCCGGGCAAACTACATGTCCGGGTAGAAAATTGTTTTCATATAAGTGTTCAGCATGTCTTCTTGCCCTAAATCGAACATCTAATCAACTCCAAATAAAACTTTTAATTTTGACAAACTTTCTGGTTTGGGCCGGATTCCGGTCGAAATACTTGTCCGTCGAGAAAATAGTTTTCATCGTCGTCTTCAGCATGTCTTCCTACCCCTAAATCGAGCATCTAATCAACTTAAATAAAACTTTTACTTTCAACAAACTTTCCGGTTTTGGCCGGATTCCGGGCGAACTACTTGTCCGATGACAAAATAGTTTTCACCATCGTGTTCAGCATGTCTTCTTACTCCATAATCGACTATCACATTAGCTGTTTCAAAATATTTTGTTTGCCCTTTAGTTTGAACCCCCTCCCCCACCCCGAAATGTAGAGCTACAAAGCCCATCTACGAATTTGGCTGGTCCGACGATCCAACGAATCCTCACACCAAGTTTCATCAAAATACCTCATTCCCTTCGAGAGTTATCGTGCTTACAGACGGACGGACAGACGGACAACTTTTGCGATTTCATAGGTATCCCTCCACTTACGTTTTGGGATCCCAAAAACCAGAGAACAATAGTGGTTAATACGTCGGTAAAAAACTCAGCTCTACTATGTCGTGCGTTGTATTATTATTGAAAGTGATTTTTTTTAGGTTCGTGGAGTTGGTGCTGGTGGGATTGTATCTACGGCTTTCTGTCTTCTGTATAAACTGTACACGCTCAAGCTAACTAGGAAACAACTAACAGGACTAATCAATCACTGCGACTCGCCATACATCAGAGGTCTAGGATTCATGTTTATCAGGTAAGTAGAGAAGGAAGTGTAAAATTAGACATGAAAAGCTTCCCTATAAGCCTAACAGCAGCGCTATCTACAGTGATCAGCCACTTAAAGGACATGTCTTACCTATAATATTAAAGCAATCTACTTCCGTAATCACTCGAACGATTTCTAAGCCCAGTTGCGTGAATTTCGTTCGGTACATTCTAACTCTTCTAACAAAACCTTTGATTTTCTCACTTGCCGTGTTTTACTACCTTCGGGTTTCGATGTGTATCACGCTGTCGGCATATATGTGCGAGAAGTTTTTCCATCAGAAAAACGGTTATGTAAATTTTTCCTCGTTTTCGCGACGAGTCAAAGGGTGTCGGAAAAGGCTTAAAATGGCCAACGCCGTGGATAATTTGTTGAAAGCAGAGCCTAGTCTTAAAGTATTCAATTATTTTTAAATACTGAGAGTTGAAGAGAAAATAGTGCGAGGGGTCCTTTAAAGTTTACGTGAAAAGGTAGCTTATTCTTACATCTGGTTTTTGAATACACCGTATTATTCCGGCTAATCTAAGGGATTTTGTATTTTTTCACCCGCAATAACGGTCAGAATGTGCGCCGCCTGCATGACAACCCTAAATTTGCCCAGACGCGGAGAATCTGAGTTATTACATAGATGGCACTTTACACGAGGGATTTGTACCGTGACCAGCGAACCATAAACAGTTTTTTCGAATATAATTTAGAAGTCTAGGACTGCATTGTCGGAGCCACGTAGACATCCCTGGACCCACAAGACAGGGTCTCATGGTGAAAACCAAATATATAATTTTAATGGGTAAGACGCCCTTGAGATGGAAACATTTTATAAGTAGTGAACTGATGACAAAAATGCTCCTCAGCTGGGATTTGAACACAGGACCCTCTGCTTACAAGGCAGTCGCTCTACTATAGTAGTGACATGGGGATGTGAACTGGTTAGATGAATTCGCCTTCTTGCGGGATCACTCTTTCTATGGCCGGCTTCTATCAGACTATTGTAGTGGTTTGCGAACTCTGTTGACAAGCCCCTCGGTAGCTGAGATGGTAGAGCGACTGCCTTGTAAGCAGAGGGTCCTGGGTTCAAATCCCTTCCTAGGATCATTTTTTTCCATCAGTTCACTACTTATAAAATGAATCTGAGTTTTAGCAAAAACCTGCATTTCCATGGCTGAAGACGCTAAGCTCGGAAAAGTCACAGCTGAAGACAATAAGAAAATGATGCTAAGATATGTCTTGTGGCTGTGTTGTTGCTATATATAGAGAGATTGCACTATGCCCAACGAAAACGGACGGGATCCTAACGAAAAAATCTAACATTAGGAAGTATAGGACTTTCGACTTTGAAACTAAATTACCGGCCTTTGATAGCCACTTTGAGCCAGCAAATTGCAGGATCGTTAATCTGACTCCTTCTTGTTGGAATATTATTACTTTTGTAAATGAGTGTTCTTTCTGATCAGAGTTTGAAGGCGTCAAAGTTTGTAATCGTCATATTGGTCAATTATGACACAATTTTTTCAAATCCTTGTCATCGTCGACCAATAGGATTTGAGACACCTTTTTGTGTTCAAACTTTGAAGCCTTCAAGCTCTTACTTCCTTGGAAACTCTTTTGCAAAAGTAGAACTACACGATTAAGGTATAGCCCAATTAACATTCCTGCAAGTCCCTGACTCAGAATGATGGTCAAACGCCGGTAATTTAATTCCAAAGTTGAAAGTCCTATACCTTCCAATGTTAAATGTATTTGTTACGTTCCCGTGATGATGGTGTAGCGATATCCGTTTTCATCGGGTAGGTTGCAATCTCTCTATTTCAAGCGTATAGGGACAAGCACATACAGGTACCGCAATATGTAAGAACAAGTTCATTATCTGTGGATAGAGGACAAAAGAAGTAACGCATTCTTATCGGGATTCAGGCCTATTTAAGTGAATAAGTGATGTGTTACCAGATTCTTGGATCTTAGCCCTGTTCGGTTAAACTTCAAGGCAGATCGTAGTATTTACAGCTTGAGCGGCTTTGAGCCTGAAGAGGACCCTTGCCAAGAAGGACCGAAATATAGCTCAAATAAAATGTAGCTGACTTATCCGTTTTGCACCGTCAAATATAATATCAACTGTTTATGTTCCGGTATTCTAAAACAGCTGAATACCTTAAACCAGGCTTTGTTTTTGACAAATTACCCACGTCTATGGCGATTTAAGCTGTTCTCCAGGCCCATTGACTTCTCTGAAAAATATGGACACATTTAGGTAATTGTTTTTTTTTTCTGACGAGTGAGCTTTTCGCAAACAATCGTTGGAAGCATGATACGTATCTAAAATAGCAGAACAGGGGAATTGTGAAAACCGATGAGATGTCCTTCGGGGGGGTTAGAACGTATCGTATGAAATTCGGGTGTCTGGGTTTCAGAGTGGATGGAGCGATTACGCAACTACGTTGCATTAGTATTATAGGTACGGCCGGTCCTGTAAGAAAGGATGAAGTTTAAAGTTTAACTGAAAATCTAACTTATTTTTGTATCGTTCAACTGAATACACTGCTTTGTTTGAATTGTGTTAAGGGATTTTTTGACGTAAAACTGCGTATACTCTTGCCAAGGCCGTAAGGAGGGTAGGGGGTTGAAGCCCCCCGTCCCGCAGTCAACCCCCCCCCCCCTCCCCGAAATAAGTTCCTGGACACGGGCCTGACTCTTGCGTATGCTGTTTGAAAACTTTTCATCGTTCAGTCAGGGATGAATAAAGCCGCAGTTGTCAGAAGTATGATAACATTTAACATGTGCATCCTTTTGTTAAACGTTATGAGGATATATCTGTTGACCCTTTTAGATGTTATGTTTTCGCGAAACATAACATTTAAAAGGGTCGTAACAGAAACATCCTTGTCATCCAACATGACATTTAACAAAAGGACTCGCAACTATGTGTTATCTGTTATCAGACTTCTGAAAGTGTAGTTCTTACCTGAACGAAGCATTCAGATGATCGCCTGGTGGCGTTCTGGAGTGCCTGCCGTGGTCCTGGGAGTAGGAGGAGGGTCTGATGAGTCGTCCTGTTTAAGTCTAATAAGTTCAACGGGATCTTTAATAGCAGCAGAAATGCTCCTAAAGTACGCATTAGCAACTGACACGTTGCATATTTTATCATCTCGAGTCTTAAAATAACATAACTCAATTGACAGCCAACATGGATCGTATGAATATAAAAAAAAAAAAAAAAAAAAAATTAACAACAGCACACCAGGGAAAAATTGCAATTCAGCAACTTCTCCCATGACAACCAACTTAGGAGCGTCAGCCCTTTGTGCGACCCAGCCAAGCCAGCAACGCTGCAACAGGTTTTGAGTCTCAAGAATGCTCTTCTGCAGAGGAAGAGCAGAAAAGCGCCTATTTTTCAAGAAAAGAGGGAAGGTCTTCACCAGTGAACATTGACGACGCACTAGCGAAAGCTGCTTTCGCGCCGAACCATAATGTTAGTAACAAGAGCCACTCAATAAAGCTGAGTGCAGTAGCCGACATCCGGAAAAGAAATTCTTTATTCACTAGTGCAAGACCCGAACTTCCTCATCAGCAGATTAGCTCGAGCTCGTAGTGACCGTGATAGGGCAGCTACGTGCAGCGAAGAGGTAAATGTAAACCCTAGGTACCTAAACGTCATATGTTTTAAACTATATAGAAGTGACAGCATATGAAACCTGTCAGGTGCTAAAACGTAACAATGGTTTGGACGAAAGAGACCATTAGCCACACTACTAAGTGAAATCCTTTTTTATTTTACAGATACACCCAGCCACCCGCCGATCTTTGGGACTGGTATGAACCATATTTTGAAGATGAGGAGGTTAGTGCTCCCGAAATTGAGACTCTGGCTTGGGGAGGGGGGGGGGGGGGTAGTTTGCGAACGTACCTGCAGTTGCTTCTGTATATAGCTAGTTTGGGCTCAACCTTACCGGAATCGCGACACGAATTGCGCTTGAAGTTTATAGCCAAAAGAGCGAGTTTTCGGCCGCATGGGCGGGCCGCTTGTCTGAGGAAGTCGCGTCGTTTATTTTACGTTCGGCTAATGACGGTCGTTGATACACGACTGGTTTACTTGGATGTTTAACTTCAATTTTCAGTCCGTAATTCTGTAGTAATTAAAGTCTTTGCCAACTGAAGGAATACGGTAGATTTATTATTATTTATTTATAACCCATCAACTGGCCGAGGCGAAACAAGACGCAGTATGGAAAAAAATACAACAAATAAATGAATAGGTAAACTGAGTAAACTGAAGCACACAATAACAACAAAACCCAAATAAGCTTGAGTCACGTCCGTTTCAAGGGGCTCCGCGTTAGTAGTTCGTAGACCTCGTACAGAGGATCAGAGAGGTTGAGGGGCACGGACTCTCACGGCTGGATTAATATCTTAGTGAAAGGAAGTGCGGATATCCAGTAGGTGAAAGTAAGCAGTGCTCATCTGCTGCAGCACGGTTTTTGTCGACTTGCCGCGGAATGGGAGGGAGTAGCTGAGGGGGTGGGAGATTTTGTGGTTTTGGGAGTCTCACAGGACTTTCGAGTGATAGAAGTGCCCTATTAACGCTTGTTATCTTCACAGGCAGGACCTCGGCTTACAGTTTGTGGAAGTTGGCCGTAGTCTCAACCCCCTGATATTGCAGCCTTACAAGTAATCAGATAGGTCTTTCAAGTCCTTTGCTTGTGTGTGGCAGTACTCCCAAAACTGCAAAAGGGAGCTAGATGCCCAGCTGTATAATGATAGATGCCTTGAGCTGAAGGACAGTTATGAAACTGGGCCCCATCAAGAACAGAAGGCTACGCTAGAATTATAACTTGCATAAGCCACCATTTGACTCTGCCGGATTCGTCGAACCCGTAAACGGTTGAGAATGTGTTGCATGGGAACCGTTGTACTTTTTTTTGCGGTGTACGGTGGAACGCAGTATTGTTTACTGTCGACAGCTAGTCATTCCTCAGGCGGGTGGAGTCGCAGCGTATAAATTGTTCTGATTATTAGGTCTTGGTCAAACCAGAGTTTATCCGGCACAGCGGCGCTGACTAGTGGTGGTCATAGCAAAATTTTCTGACTTGGCAAAAATTCTGGATTGGCCTTAGCGTGGCAATTCCGCTACACCTATCTTTGATATATGAATATCGGGATAAAGAAAAACAAAAAAAAGACTGACTCCTCTTGAGATAGACATAACCCACTCCTTCAAGATCTAATCAAGAATATAGGAGGGTTTTCGCGAGATTCCGCAATAGCTTTCCAACGAGCGAAGCGTGTCGCTGAATCCGAGTCCTTGAATTAATTTTCCCTTTACCGCTGGGTTGACTTTCCAGGAACCTTCCGGAATCCCTTTCCGAGAAGGCTGCTTTGGTTTTGAAAGTGCGATAACCGATGCGGAAAGCTCGACAACTAGCACGGATTGGAAACTGATTCCGGCTTTGGTGTCTGGCTCGAGAAAACGTTCCTATATTTTTTTTTTGTTTTTTGTTTTTTTTTAAATCCCGCGTAGCTTCTTTTTTCCATTTCTTAGAGAACCTTTAACTGCTATCGGTGACCACAACCTTGAAAGTATAAGAGTTCCTCGGAGGGAAACTACAGTCACGCAGGCCGCAAGTTTCCAGAACACTCGGTGCCCATTCAAGTTGTGGTTCTTCGGCGCGACTCGCTGCGACTTATCATTCTCCGGGGGGGGGGGGGGGGGGGGTATTCTTGATGAAGTATAGGTCGTGTAATGTTAACCAAGTCGTTCTGTCACGTTTGACACTATCGTGCGGGAAACGGGTTTGGTTTTCAGTCAGTCATTTGACACAACCGAGTCGTTTCGCAGAAGTGAGCCCAGATAAATTTGTAACCTCGCATATTCTCTTTCTCCGGGAGCTCTGCTTAAATTCCCTATATTTTTAGGAGGTTGACGTGAAAGCTGGAGGAGGTCAAACCATTACAATCGGCGATGTTGTGAAGCAGATGTTAACCAAGTTGGACTGGTTCGACACGCTTTTCCCTCGCATACCCGTTCCTATCCAGGTAAGAATATGTGAGTAAAGGGACGATTTTTTGATTTGCTATGGCGTAAAGAACTGAACGGCTCAGTAGGCGACTAGAATCGTGGTTATGATAAGAGGGGTTTTGCTTGACGTTTGCCTTTTCTCCTGTTAGTCGTTTTCAAAAGCATTGGCCTTCGCCTGGTGTCCTGGAAGGCATTTTTGGGTTAAAGGGGACGACGTCATCGTTCGCAGTCCAGGCGAAGCGCGAACGGCAAGCCTTGAGTTGGCTGTACGTTTTTTTTTTCTTTTCAAATCGACACTTGAATTCGAAATTGAGTGAAGGCGAACATGAACACTCGCATACCCGTTCCTATCCAGTTAAAAAGGGACGATTTTCTTATCTAAGGCTTAAAGTTGAACTGAACGGCTCAGTAGGCTACTGGAATCGTGGTTAGGAAAAGTGGAGTTTTGCTTGACGTTGCCTTTTCTCCTGTTAGTCGTTTTCAAAAGGATTGGCCTTCGCCTGTAAGGCGTTTTCGGGTTAAAGGGAAGGCTTCACTGTCGTTCGAAGTCCAGGCCAAGGACGAACGGCAAACCTTGAGTGGCTGCACGTTTTTGTTTCTTTCAAATCGACACTTGAGTTCGAAATTGAATTTTTGAAGGAGAACATGAACACTTGAATGGAAAAACTGCTTAGTTCGACGTCTGAAGTTGAGTGGCGAGTAAAAACTCCGGTAAATAGTTCAGAACGCAAACTTTCGTATGCAAACCGGTTAAGGTTCGCGTAGTGTAGGTGCCGATCTCTTGATACTCTGCCCTCGCAGCGAGTACGATGCGTGGTTGGTGGTCAAATCGTCCGACGCTTCCCGTGCTATTTCCTAAATTTCACTAGGTATCCAATCAAAGCTCGGTGGACTTTTGGCTAGTTTTACTAAGAAACGCCACTAACCCTTGCCCTAAACCAAACGGTCGGAACCACGGATACTCGAACCAGCGACCCTTCGCTTGTGAGTTCGGCATGCTAACCCATTCGGCCAGGACGGGCCAAATAGTTCCGGGTCTCTGTAAGGATACTCCCTTCCCACTTAATTCTAAAAAATGAGACGATTTCCTTTTACCGAGCAACTGTGGGGTGAGTAAAGGCCCGAACAGGACTCAAGATATAGAGCGTGTTCCACCTTCTTTACCGTAGTTACTACGCATGACGTCAAGGATTCTGGCGTTTTGCTGTGAAGGCTGGAACGATTTTTTTTTATTTTCAAGCAGAATATCATGTCACGGGCGAATCCAACCAATCATGTTACAGAGATGCGTAGTTACCACGCTTATTACGCTCCCGAGCATGGTAACAAATAGTTACTATTAGTTGCTATTTCGAGAAGGTTAGAACAAATAGTAACTAATAGTTACTATTGTCAGAAGGGTGGAGCACGCCCATAATAGCTACCCTGTACTAGGAAACCGAATGACTATTACGTGCAGCGACACTACAGCTGCGTCTCACCTGCCGCTCTCTAGACGGTTCGTTTTTACGGAGTCGAACTCCTTCTCCCTGGTTAGGCTTTGCATTAGGCGTATTCTCGCTGTTCCCCAAGGACTCTTTTTGAGGAGTCCCCGCGTTTTTGTTTGTCACAGGGATTCACTCCCCGCATTCTCGCGAGTCCCCACGGACGGATTATCACCATCACCAGAAAAGGACTCCTTTTCAGATTCGGTGGAGAATCGATTTCGGGAGTTGCTTGTGCTAATGTTTTTGGAAAAACAGATGTTAGGCATGGTTGAAAATAATTTCTGAGATCAATATTAGTTGCAATTTTGCAGATACCGTTGTATCTGATACCACGGTCAAAAGGTTTTTTGCAGTTATCGTGGTATCTGATATCCAAATACCACAGTAACTGCAGAAACGACTTTAGACTGTGGTATCAGATACTACGGTAACTGCAAAAATGGCTAATTGGCCATCCAGTTACCGTGGTAACAGATACCATGGTATCTGCAAAAACGCAACTATAGAGTTTATCTGTGCTTTGAAACTGATTTTGAGAAAAAAAGTTCATTTTATTGTGAATACGATTTTATGTTTGTAAATAATAACAGTGTAAAATTAAGTAAAAAACGATTAGAATGAGCCAAAGTGAAAAATAAAATGGACCCCGGGCTCGTTTTTTTTTTTTTTTTTTTTACAATATCGATTATAGATGCATTCCCGTGGGGGGGGGGGTATTCTTGATGAAGTATAGGTGGTGTAATGTTAACCAAGTCGTTCTGTCACGTTTGACACTATCGTGCGGGAAACGGGTTTGGTTTTCAGTCAGTCATTTGACACAACCGAGTCGTTTCAGAAGTGAGCCCAGATAAATTTGTAACCTCGCATATTCTCTTTCTCCGGGAGCTCTGCTTAAATTCCCTATATTTTTAGGAGGTTGACATCAGATCAGATGGTATCAGATACTACGGTAACTGCAAAAATGGCTAATTGGCCATCCAGTTACCGTGGTAACAGATACCATGGTATCTGCAAAAACGCAACTATAGAGTTTATCTGTGCTTTGAAACTGATTTTGAGAAAAAAAGTTCATTTTATTGTGAATACGATTTTATGTTTGTAAATAATAACAGTGTAAAATTAAGTAAAAAACAATTAGAATGAGCCAAAGTGAAAAATAAAATGGACCCCGGGCTCGTTTTTTTTTTTTTTTTTTTACAATATCGATTATAGATGCATTCCCGTGGGGGGGGGGGGGTATTCTTGATGAAGTATAGGTGGTGTAATGTTAACCAAGTCGTTCTGTCACGTTTGACACTATCGTGCGGGAAACGGGTTTGGTTTTCAGTCAGTCATTTGACACAACCGAGTCGTTTCAGAAGTGAGCCCAGATAAATTTGTAACCTCGCATATTCTCTTTCTCCGGGAGCTCTGCTTAAATTCCCTATATTTTTAGGAGGTTGACATCAGATCAGATGGTATCAGATACTACGGTAACTGCAAAAATGGCTAATTGGCCATCCAGTTACCGTGGTAACTGATACCATGGTATCTGCAAAAACGCAACTATAGAGTTTATCTGTGCTTTGAAACTGATTTTGAGAAAAAAAGTTCATTTTATTGTGAATACGATTTTATGTTTGTAAATAATGCATTGCATGCATTGCATTCCCATGCATTCCCGTGTTCTCGTTGTTTTCCGTCCGCGTAGTCCGCGTGGAATGACTCCCTCTATTTTCGTCATTCCCTTCGATTCCTCGAGGAGGCCCCGGGAACGGCGAGAACACGCCTAATGCAAAGCCCAACCAAGGAGAGGGAGTTCAACTTCAACTTTCACGTTCAGTGCGAAAACAGCATTATAATTATCGACGAACGCCACTGAAGATAAAAAGAAAAGTAGCTTGAAATCGAAAATACACTGTTGAATACCCCCTAGTAGCCCTAGCTGACTGCGAATCATATTTGATTGCGATCAGGACGAGGGCCCTCGCCAAGAAGAGCCGAAATATCGATTGAGCAAATTTTAGCTGGTTTACTCGTTCAGCGCCGTCACATATAATTGTGCCCTTTCCTGCCGGCAGTTCCGACCCGGTGTCGGTAGTATGCTAAGGAACTTGGATTTCTAAGTTGCATCGACATCGAAATCGACATGATATTAAAATATGAAACGTTCCCGTTTATGTTATCCCGGGCAAATCCCCAACGCTTAATTATTAATTTTGTTTTAGTAAAAAGTTAGCGTTCCTTCAGCTTAGGCCACAACTTGGTGTTATTATTATTTTTTGTCGTGTGGAGAGTTTGATATGGCGTGTAAGGTATACGGAATGGAACAAGTCTTGCTGTCCTTTATGTGCGTATTTACAGAGGAACGACTCGTTTATATTGTCTACATATAGTCAGTATTTAAAATGGGTCCGAGCTCGTATCCCTGCCGGCCCCCAGTGATCAAAATATATTGTCACGGAGTGTTTTAGAAATTTAAGAACCTGAACCTGTTCCTAACGCTTCGTCAGTTGTAGTGTGTCTAGTATAATATATCGTTCTAGATGTCAATTGAAAAGAAGCTAACAGAAAAATACCCGCACATGGCCAACCGCGGTCTTCCGTCCAAAGCTCCAACTGGTCGTCCCGACGGTCGGGTAGCAACTGAGCCAGAACCAGCTCCAAGAGGGAGAGGTCCCTCCCCAGTCAGGGAGCGACGGTCCTCCCCGGTTCGTGAAAGGAGGGCAAGTCCGTATAAAAGGATGAGTCGATCGAGGAGCCCTAGACGACGTGATTCGCCGCCGAGAAAAGAAAGGCGAAGATCAAGAAGCCGAGATAAAGATAGGACTGATCGTAAACATGGCTGGGATAAAAGATCTAGCAGAGGTGGTGGCAGGGACCAAAAGAGGTAAGTGAGGATTTTGATCCAGTGGCAGTTCGAGACTGGTCAGTAGCTGTGCTTTTAGGTTTTTGGCGATTTCCCGGTAACGACTGTACGTTAAGCTAAATCGAAAGAGTGGATCAGCCATTTCACTTCATCTGGGCACTATGCTACCAAACCTTAGGCACTGTGGTTCACCAGATTTAAAATATGTTTCAGATTGAAGATTCTTGTATGACTGTTTAGCTCCCCTTAACAAGGTAGCATTCCATTGAAGTTATTACAAGTTACGATGATAAGAGGAGAGACGAGCGCCGAGTTGTGGTAGTTATCTCGCTCTCTGGAACGAAAATAATAACAACGCGAACAGACGTCATCACTCTTACAGGAGTTCCTACAGAACCAATAGTTATTATCACTTATGATACTCGCGACCATCATAAGCAAATTGTAACGATCGGAACAGTCGTGGAACGAAAATAACAAGCATGAGGAGCCAATTTACTTATAACGGCGGGCTCTGGAACGGCAAAATTAACAAGAATGATCGTAACTAATAATAAGTCGCTGGAACGCTACCCAATTTTTGGGTGCAAACATAGCAACATAAGTTACACTCATTTTCTCTGGCAGAAATACGACCCACTTCAACGAACTAGCAAATTTTATTTGGGATTTATGGTATTGAGGTACAGATATTAAAATAATCTATACAACGGATTCGTCAGCTACGATGCTTCATCAGCGATATTTCGGCCATTCTTGGCAAGGGTCGTCGTCAGGCTGTAGATCTTCAGGGTCAACGTCGGGGAGAGAAAAAAACCCTGAAGATCGACAGCCTGACGAGGACCCTTGCCAAGAAGGGCCGAAATATCGCTGATCCGTTGTATAAATTATTTGAATATATGTTTCAAAGTCAGCTTGGACTCAAGGAATATTTACGAGATACAGAAATGCTTGGGACGGGAGGAGATGGTATGCAACGAAAAGTAATAGTTTGATCTTTGTCGATTCGAAGCGTTTGTATCAGCCGTACCATTTCCTCCCTCTCCTCCACATGACGGTTCTGACAACCATTTTTTTTTCATCATTCAGGTACGATTCGTACGAAGACATGTTACGACAGGAGAAAGAGCGGCAAAGAGCTCCATCTGACGGGCACCGCAGAAGAGACAGTAGCAGAGAACGGAGATACTAAGCGCCTCCTTCTGATTCTTTTGTAACTATTAAACGTTTTTTTCTACCTGTTGAGTTATGTAAAATCACGCTTTATTTCTTATAATGTGACTAGATAGTACATACGAGTTTAATATGACACCGGGTGTTTCAGAAAGGTTTGATTGTACTTCGACTCTCCAAAATTCCCTGTAAGACCCCCCCCCCAAAAAAAAAAAGGTCCCCGATATAGTATTTCCAGGTCTAAAATCACCCCAGTCTGGACGTATCCCTGGCCAAAACCGTCCCTGAATATAAACATACCTTGCTAAAGAGAGTACTGTCCGAAGTTTCGAAACATTTACACAAGGGATGCGCACCTTCAATGGGATGGTGACAACAAACTGTGTCTGGTTGTTTGAGAAACAGAAAACCAACATCCGATCTTCTCATGGACCATCTGATGTATCACGATTGATATCATGTAGGCGATTCATACAGCCATACAGCTATTTATATTAAATCCGCTAGGTGAGCAATGTCGCACTTCGAAAGGATAATTAATATATAAATAAATAATTTAGAATAAATGGCACCAAACATCCAGGCCGGACTTTCTTAAGAAAATACATTAACGCTGAAAGCACGAAGCAACCATGTTGCATTCGATTCCCCCCCCCTCCTCCCTCTAGGGCTCCAATGTCAGTTGATTGTCTTACATGGGAAATTGGCGCCATTTTCTCCTTAAGACACTTCCACTAATTTATCATAAAAACCTAATTATTCAACAATTATGATCAGTCAAAAAGAGGAATCCATCACCTGGAGAAACAAAGCGCTCTCCGTTTAATAGCGTAAATATAGTGTAAATCTTTAAAAGCCATTGGCGCAAACTTTTTCACGGGTTTGTATTAGCCCATCCCTGTGACATGCGCCTGTGCTCTTTGTTCCGCTAGGTGTACTGTCAAAAGTTTCATAACAGATAACACGAGGATGCGCGGTTTCGATATATAATGCGTAACAGATAACACTTCGGATGTTATCTGTTGTTTTTCAGAATGTTGTTACCATTAGGAAGAACCGAAAAACCGCTAAAAAGTATCTGCCGAGTTTTCCGACATCATGACGATAAGGAATAAAGTCAGTAGATGCTTTTTTGACTCTTCGTAACAAAGCTTGTTATGCATAACATTTCATGCATAAAAGTTTTCAAACACAACAGATAACATCCAAAGTGTTATCTGTTACTCATTATCTGTTGAAACCGCGCATCCTCGTGTTATCTGTTATGAAACTTCTGAGAGTGTGGTGGGTTGAACCTCAGTTTAGGATCGGCAGGTTTCGTCCGCTTCTGCTATCCACTCTAAATCTAGTTTGGCAGCATAATGCATATGTATCACAGCAATCACCACTAAGACGTGCATAATATGATGCGAGTTGAAAAACATGTCCAGCTTTCCTGGAAACCATTTTTCCGGAATTCTCAAGGCCCCAATAGCTCCGCCTATGACGGCAATGATATCCTAGAAATGGAAACGTTTTAGAGGCTTCCCTTGAAAATTTGGATATGAAGACTGGATCTGGCGTCGTTGCTTGTCAAAGTGCGTTGAAGCAAAATCTAGATCACATAGCTGGATTTTAATTTCATTTCAGCCGCTAAGCTTTTTCCGTGCCATCAAAGTTCCGTGATTTTGAGGACGTGTTACCCCAGAAGTTGACATCTTGAATGAATGAACGAATGAATGAACTTTATTACCCAGAAAGTGTAAAACACAAAATACGGAGTATTATGAAAGAAACAAAACGATAAATAACGAAAAAACAACAACAAACAAACTGAACAGTGCAGTCTTCTTTAAACTAAAATCTCATTTTTTATAGAAAATTTGACGGTGACGATGATTTACCTTTTTACTTCACGGAACATTTGCCAAAGTTCGCTTTTCTCTTCACGGTAATAACAAGACCAAAGGTTTCGATGAGATCCCAAAAATCTAATATTTACTGACAATCGGGTCTTCTAGCGGTCCAATGGTAATCATCGGAGAAGACGAAGTTCAAATATGTATTCAGCATGTGAGTTTATCCTATAGCCTGCGTCATGTCTACTTCGACGAAAGTTCCTGCCTTACTTCTGCCAAATTTCCGGTTTCAGCCGGATTCCGGGTGAACTACTTGTCTTGCAAAAAACTGAAGTTCAAAAACAGATTCAGCGTATCTATTCCACCCATATATCCATAATCAACTTCACATAAAACTTTTAAAAAAAATTCCGATTTCAGCAGGATTCGTTGTGAAATGTGTCCAGGTATAAAATGATTTTCATACACGAATTCAGCATGCCTTCTTACCCGTAAATCGGACACCTAATGAAATTCATATAAAACTCTTACTTTTAACAGACTTTCCGGTTATGGCCGGATTCCGGGCGATCTACTTGTCCGGCGAAAAAATAGTTTTCATATTCGGATTCAGCATGTTTCAGTATCCTTAAATCGCACCTCTAATCAACTTCAGATTAATCTTTTATTTTTGACAAACTTTCCGGTTTGGCCGGATTCCGGCCGATCTACTTGTCCGACGAGACAATCGTTTTCATATTCGATTAAGCATGTCTCCCTACCCCAAAATCGGATATCTAATCAACTGCAGATAAAACTTTACTTTTAACAAACTTTCCGGTTTCAGCCGGATTCCGGATGAACTACTTGTCCGGCGAGAAAATGGTTTTCATATTCGTGTCAGCATGTCGTCTTACCCCGTAATCAACTATCTCATTGAATCACCTTTAAATTTTGACTCCGATAAAAGTGATTTCCAAATTGCTAATGACCTGAACATCCACCTTGCAAAAATTGTACAATCACTACCAAAATTAAATACTGTCGATCCGGTTCCTGATAATGACAATAATAAGGAGTTAACGAAAACTACAGAAAGTGAGGTACTAGTCAAATATAAAACGATTAAAACGTAGTAGTGTGACACCAGTAGACATCCCTGTTTATTTAATCAAAGCGTTCCCAGATAAGCTTGTTAAACCCCTTGCAAATATTTTCAATACTATTTCTTCAACTTTAGAGTACCCAGCTATTTGGAAAGTTGGCTATGTAACAACAATACCCCAAAAAGATGCAAAAATTGATTTTGATGGAGTGCGCCCCATTTCCCTAACCCCAGTCTTCAGTAAAGTGTATGAAAGTTTTGTTGCTGAATGGTTAAAAAAAGAAATTTTTCTGCTTGGATCGAAAACAGTTTGGAAATCGACCTAAAACATCAACCATCCATTATATGGTGAATCTTTTAGATTTTATTTTTAAAAACATTGATGAACCCTCCAAATGGATCAATTTAATCGCGATTGATTTTAAAAAATGTTTTGACCTTATAAACAATAATATTCTAATTGATAGACTTTTGAATGAATTTAAAGTTAACCCCAATATTGTAAAAATTATTGTAGGATTTTTGAGTGATAGGTCCCAAATTCTAAAATATAATAATAATTTGTCGGACCCGCAGGCAATTTTCTGCGGTGTGCCACAGGGAACAATTTTAGGTCCGCTACTTTTTCTTGTAATGAATTACAATACAGCTTCTATAGACCAGAAAGATGGACATACGTTGACGATCTTTCTCTTATTGAAATATGTGGAAAAGGACAAAGTAGTGAAGCGGCCAATATAATTTCGCAGATACAGGCCGAAGCTTTAAATTCAGACATGGCTGTGAATGAAAAGAAGTCTGCCATTCTTACAATTTCTTTCCTGAAAGAAGGGTCAATTTTTGAACCTCCTATTCCAGATACTTTGTGTGTAAACCAAATAAAACTACTCGGTCTAATTATATCAAATGATTTAAAATGGGAACTCCAAACGAAGGAAATGGTAAAGCGTGGACACACCGGCCTTCATATGCTGCAATTACTTGCTAAAAATAGGTTCCCTGAACAAGATTTGCTCCGTTTTTATGTTTCTTTTATACGTTCGGGGCTAGAATACTTGGTGGAAGCTTGGCACTTTGGCCTTACTGAAGACCAGGCTTATCGGATCGAAAAAATACAGAAACGTCCCCAACTAATTATGTCACGATCCCCCAGAATTCCTTACAATGAGCTCCTTCAGAAATCTAAACTCGAGTCCCTTAAGTCCCGTAGGTTGAAACTGTGCATGGCTTCCGGTAAGAAAATGCTTGAGCACCTCGACACCGTTCAATACTGCTCGCGAACGATCTGCAAGAGCGGCCTCAGTGGTGATCCCAGAACTCCAACACGTAAAATGTGACCATGTACGGTATGAAAAGACGTTTGTACCGTCTTTCGTTAAAATTTGTAATCTTATCTAGTGTTTACTTTTATATATGACATTGACATATTTATATATGAGTGTCTAGATGTATATATGACGATTTTGACAAATTTGGATTTTACCACGATAGTTCGGAAAGAATAAAAGCGATATCTATCTAATATCTATCTATCATTAGCTTTTAAAAAATATTTTTTTCGTCCCTTAATCTGAAACCCGCCCCCCCCCCCCTTCCCTAAATATGCAGCTATCGGGCCCATCTACGAACTCGACCTTTCCCTTGACTCGAAGAGTCCTCACACCAAGTTTCATCAAAAGATCTCATTCCCTTCGAGAGTTATCGTGCTGACGGACGGACAGACGGACAACTTTTGCGGTTTCATAGGTATCCCTCCACTTAAGTTTTGGGATCCCAAAAAGCCCAGTACTTATAAACAACCCAATTGGGCATGCCATTGAAACTTGCTCTGTTTTCGGCACAACCGCATAGGAGTTATCTACTTTGACGGAAATAAACCTGCTGCGGTGGAAGCATTTGTCACGAAATAAAGAGACATTCCCTCGCAGTCGCGACGGACTATCGAAGGACTATCTCGGGGAATCGAAGGGAACGGCGAGAAGAGAGGGAGTCACTCCACGCGGACTCCGCCTCGGAAAACAACGAGAACACGGGGAATGCTTCTAAAATGGATTTTGTTCTAACAAAAAATGTGCAGTTGACAAAACTAGCCTGGATAGACTAAATTTTTCTTTTTGTTTATTCTGATTCTTTTCAATTAATTTTACATGCACCAACACCAGCAAAAATTGATTCCCCTCGGAATATGAAAGGGAGTCCTTTTTGATGATGGTGATGATAATCGGAGCATTCCCCGTCCGTGGGTTATTCGCGAGAATACGGGGAGTGAGTCCCCGGGACAAACAAAAACGCAGGGACTCCTCAAGTGGAGTCCTCGGGGAACGGCGAGAATACGCCTTATGAGCTTTTTATAGTGCGCGTATAGGCAAAGGAATAGGTGGGTGCGGCCTGTCTTTGTAGTTCAAGTGATATCCGGTCCCAATTCTGCCTGAATTCGGCCGATTTAATACGTGGCTTTTAAATATTAGTTGCGTTTTTGCGGTAAAGTGGTGTTTGTTACCCCGCGAACTGTCGTTCTCTCAGTCACCCATCAACGTATTAGTAACCCTGCTGAGACCGGGGTTACTGGAATTCAGTAACCGGGTGTCTGAAAAAACGACAAGAGTACGCCCAGTTACCGGGAAAGAGTAACTCTAGGCTACTGCAAAAACGCAACTATTTTCTAGTCTTCACTGTTGGCGTTTGTCCTGGGAAAGAAAGGCAGTTATGATGCTTACTTTTAATGTACGCGTACTGTTAAAGGACATATCGTACTAGTGACAGTAATTAATTTTACTTCAGTAGTATCTCCATCCATTCTCATTCCCGAGATTCTTCACTTCTTAAGTGTATCCTATCTTCTCTATTAGCAATACACTTATTTACATTAGTTGCGTTTTTCCAGTTATCGTGGTATCTGGCCAGTTATCGTGGTAACTGATCGTAGTATCTGGAAAAGTCGCCTCATTTTCATAAGTTTTTGTCAAATTGGTTGGAAGAAGTTTGGCTCAATTTTGGCAATTGTCGTTTTTGCAGAGCAACCGTATATCACATACCACGGTAACCGTAATCAGTGATTATTTTAATACCGCATTTGTTCTTTTTACATGACGTATCATATGCCCGGTCATTGTTTCCGAGGGCCTAGTCGTCCTGAGACCAGCTGTGTAAATTTGCCAAGATTGTCATCCAAGACGAGGGACATGGACAGAGGCAAAAACCAGCCGAAGCCGTGTGGAATTTTTCTGTAAGCATAGCTTAGTTGTTAAGGGGTCAACTGCTTCAAGACATCTGAGCAGAAACACTATGTAGTACGAGGGTTTCCTTTAAGTATCGCTTTAAATGAATAAGCTGGAAAGGCCAAGTCGGTCGAAAGTTTGGGCTCTACTTTTGAAGCTCGAGCTGTTTTTAGTTTGCAATAGTGGTAGTCGCTGGTGGGACGCGAAAGCGGTTGTTTCTAACAACTTTAGGCTGGTGTATGAAAATATTATAAAACCAAGCAACGCACAGCAATAGGGTGATTTAGAGGGGATTTCTTTGCTTTAACTATGGTTCGTCGATAGATCCAGCCACGTGTCTTAAACAAAGCAAGGACTAACTATAGGAGTCAATCATACCATGCAAAGACAGGGAGAGCAGATTACAGGGATACAGGGTGCAAGCTAATGCTAGTAACATCAGTGCTACTGAAATACCTGTAAATAGACATGAACAATCGCCTCAGGGGCACCACCTCCGATCCCGGCTGTCCGCAAGTAGAGTAAAACTACTCTAATCGAGATCGGAAGTAAAAAACAAAGTCGACGGTCGATCGGATTTGTGTTGGCGGCATACAAAGCCTGTTAGTAAGAAAGAGCTGTCATAGATTAAGTGAAAACGTGCAGTTAAAGGACACCTGACCATTGCGGCGGAAGTTAGGACTCTTCCCAGAAAAGTAAGCTTTCATCTTCGTTTGTTGTTCCCGCTTTTGAACCCTTCCCAGCATCGCTAGAATAAATCGTAGTTCACTTCTCCGTTTAATGCCATCAGATATGATCTGAATCAGCTTGGGCGGAAGGAGTATACTTACTCTAAATGACTTCCGAAACATGCCAGTGAACCTCGGGAAGAACAAGAAACGTCACCCAAGCGAACCCTCAATATGGATTCAAATCCTGTGTGAACCAGTCAACAATGTTTGTCGTGACGTTTCTGGCTCTTTCGCTGGGCACACCGCGATTCTTCAGAGTTAGTCATCAAGAGTAACTCTGTCTCTGGTTCGCGAGTGTTCGAGTCCAGACTTCTGCTGCATTGGTGAGATGGACTAACAGCTAGATCATGCCGATTGGAAACTTGTTGAAATTCATTCTTCTAACCTTTGTCAAGTACCACGTTATAGCTTTCGGGTCACCGGTGAATGGAACCCATAGCCTTAGTAATAAATTAGACCATTGACAGATAACTGACGTGGTGAAGCTCATCCGTCGCTCCCAGACACTTTCTGCAGTCACTGCCTAAATCAAGGAAAATTCAGGGACTACACTGTCAGAAGCTTGATAACATGTAACAATTCGCTTTATTCCAGTTTAGCGCCCCAAGCTCACCAGTTTCTCAAAGTCCTCAGTTGTCTTGTGAGAGAGAGGTAGTAAGATATGGATTCATAAGGTAATGAGCACAACGTAATAGTTTTCACTTTTTACTCCAAAGACATGGCAAAATTTCCATTGCTCGCGAAGCAGAATTTAGTTTCTCTGCTCATAAACTTGTGGATCTACTTTACTATGAACGTCCTCCACCCTATACTTATGTAGTTACTTCGCATGACGTCACGAATCCTGGCTTTTTGTCGTCAACTCTGGAACGTTTTATTTCCGTTCTATTTCCAGCAGAATATCATGCCACGGGCGAATCCGACAAATCACGTTACAGAGATGCGTAGTTACCACGCTTACTACGCTCCCGAGCATGGTAAGCAGATAGTTATTATTAGTTACTTTTTCGCGGTCAGCGTAGTAACTTTTTACGAGGTTGGAACCAAAATAGTAACTAATAGTTACTATTGTCAGAAGGTTGGAACAAGCTCTTGTGTGATAATGAGACAATGGAGGACTTTTAGAAACTAGTCCGCTTGGAAGCGCTGAACAGCAATATGGCGATTTGACATGTATTTTTGTTTTAAATTCTATGAGGAATGCCCGAAATATGTGTGAAATGACCTGTTTAAGGGTCATTGATTCGCAAAACGTGAAAGTGAAAACGGGTTCTGAATGGTGTAAAATGGTTTCAGGTGTTAATTTAGCGAAAGGAAGACAAAAGTTGGATAACATTGAACAAAACAATCCGTGTTCTTATTTTGAGTATAATCAAACCTCCGACAGTGTAATGGTTACATGGCGTCCGTTCACAAGCATAGGTAGACGTAGGGGCAAAGGGAGTTTGCGAAAGTCATTCACTCACGAAGTAAAGATTTCATTTTCCGGATAATCCAGATAGGGAGTTAAGCTTTTTCAAAATATTTTTTCTTCACAATAGGTTACTAAACGTATCGTTTTCTCAGACCACGAACGACTTTTTCTTTTATGTCAGTAATTGCAAGAGGCAGAACTTCGTACAGTCCTCTACTCACTGTAAAAAGTTTCTCCGAGTAAGGATTAATGTTAACTGTAGTACTTGCTACTGGGATAATCTCATTTCTACTGAGATAAGAGTAATCCAAATTAGAGAAAAGATTATCTCAGGAGAGACAAGATTAGTCTCAGTAGCAAATACTGCAAGATTTATTGTTTACAGTGGCTGCGAGGTTTAGGACATCTACGGGCAAAGGTAGCCTATAGCACTACATGGGCACACTTAAAGTCGTAAGTAGACTTCACCAGGACCTTTGCTACGTAACTTTGCATTTCTCTGTTTCTAATTGAAAACTTTAATGAGAGAAAGGATCTATTTGTTCGAAACCAAAGCATGCGGGGTAAAAAATGATAAAAATAACAAATCATAAAAATAAATGATTACGAATCATTCACCAGGCAGGCGGTGCGGACAGTAACACAGGTACGCTACTATTTACTTCAATAACAGAGCGGCGTGAACTTTCCAGACAGCTTAAGTCTTTAAAGAAACATGTGCCTCGAAGTCAAACATAGTTAAATGTTCCAGAGTGAAGGGTTTACGTAAGGTGTGAAAGGTTCACGGAGCGTCAGAAACTTGACGTAAACTTAGCTTACTCAAAAGTTGCGATTTTGCTGATACCATGGTATCTGTTACCACGGTCTAAAGTCGTTTTTGCAGTTGTCGTGGCATCTGATACCACGGTCAAAAGGCGTTTTTGCAGTCATCATGGTATCTGGCCAGTTATCGTGGTATCAGATATTCAGATACTACGGTCCGACCGTGGTATCTGAAAAGTCATCTCATTTTCATCAAATTTTGTCAGATTGGTGAGAAAGAAGTTATTAGTGATTTAGTGATGTAACTGGATATCTGTTTTTCTTTTGGGATGACCTCGAAAAGTGCAATTTCGGCAATTGTCGTTTCTGCAGAGCACCGTGTATCAGATACCACGATAACTGAGAAAGCGACTAATTGCAGATCCAGTTACCGTGGTAACAGATACCATGGTATCAGCAAAAACGCAACTAATATAAAACCTTACGGATTTGGTGTGAAAGCAGCTTTCAACTTACCTTGTGAAAACCCCAAACACAAGTTAGACAGTAGAATACGAACACCGATACTCTAACGGCACTGGAAAGGCAGTAAGTGGAAGCTGTCACCGTGGTAAGCGCACCTTGGGAGTAAATCGATTTACACGACTGTACTGCGCCACACTTGTCTGCTACACTGTTTAACACATGTTTTCCGCACACTTGTGTTAACGTTATTAGAATATATCTGTTACGGCCCTTTTAAATACTAAATTTCGCTTTATTCTAATAAATTAATATAATACATACAAAAAAAAAATCATAACAAATATAGTCCCATTCCGGTTAACACAGTGATGTGCAAACATGTGTTATCTGTTATCAAACTTCTGACAGTGTAGGAGTATAAAACTACACAAACTTCGATACTAATTACCTGATCCTATCACTGAAAATATGCCGAGACACTGGCCTGAGTATAAAACCAGACAACTTGGTACTAATTGCTAGAATGATCATATCACTTAGTTCTATCCTCTTTTTGGGATCCCGAAACGTAAGTGGAGGGATACCTATGACATCGCAAAAGTTGTCCATCTGTTAGCACGATAACTCTCGAAGGGGTTGAGGTATTTTAATCAGACTTGTCATGAGGACTCTTTAGGTCAAAGTACAGGTCAAGTTCGAAGATGGGCAATGTAGCTCTATATTTAGGGGTTGGGGAGGGGTTTGAAATTAAGGGGAACAAAAAATATATTTTTTAAAAGCTAATGAAATAGTCGAATTAGGGGTAAGGAGACATGGTGAATCCGAATATGAAATTTATTTTCTCGTCGGACAAATAGTTCACCCGGAATCCGGCGAAAATCGGAAAATTTGTGAAAAGTAAAAGTTAAATATGAAGTTGATTGGAGGTTCGATTATGGGGTAAGGAAACGTGCTGAGTCCGAATATAAAAATATTTTTTCTTTGCCGGACAATTAGTTCGACCGGAATCCGGCCAAAACCGGAGAATTTGTTCAAAGTAAAAGTTTTATTTAAATTTGATAAGATGTTCGATTTTCGGGTAAGTAGACATTCTGAATTCGCATATGACAATCACTTTCTCACCGGACGTATAGATCGTTCGGAATCCGGCTGAAACCGGAAAATTTGTTAAAAGTAAAAGTTTAATCTGAAGTTGATTATAGGTTGGATGTTAGGTGTAAGGAGACATGCTGAATCTTTTTTGAGCTTTAATTTTTCGCCTGACAAGTAGTTCCGGAATTCCGCCGAAACCGAAAAATTGGCAGAAGTAAGGCAGAAATTTTCGATCTGCTTCGTCAAAACAGATATGACTTAAAGGTTTAAACGCACATGCTGAATTCATAGCTGAACTTGGTTTTCTCATATGATTAGCTATTTAGCCTTAATCTGTTTCTAGATTTTAATAGTATAAATTTTCTAGATTTTAAAAGTAAAAGTGTTCAAGGAGTCTGGAGAGGACTGGATCTGGCAAAGAAAGGACCCATTTGTCTGGATCAGATTTGAACTTTTTGGATCCCATCGAAACCTTTGGTCTTGTTTCTCAAGTGACTACTGTAGAACGTAAGCGATTTCACACTGCTCTGATATGTCACTGTTATTAGCACCAGATTTCTTGTTCGAATATACTCGGAGGGCTGCAACAACCTGGGCAGAAGTAACACACACGATTGAGTAAGTAACCCCTCATATGATCTCATAATTTCGGAAAGCTTTTTCAGTTCAGAGGCAAATTGGTGTGGGTGAAGGTAGGGTAGCGAACAGGTAGTTTGCATATGGTTTATTCGCGTAACACATGCTAGGTAGCCCGTTTTAAAGCACAAAGAGCATGACAGCATATCCTTCTTTCTTTATATCCATTAAGGTTTTAAAACATTCGAAACTTGTAAAGCCCTATACCGCATAGCTTCTAATCATTCCTATTTCTCAGTACCGACCTCTTGCGTGTCTGATGTCGGCATTAATGTTCAACGGAATCTGTCAGTGCGGTCTCAAAGTTCAGACTCAAAGTTTTCATTCATCAGTACATCGCATAAAAGAAACTCACAGAAACGCTGTAGCTGTGTCAAAGGTAAGAAATCAGCGGGGAAATGACCCTGTGGTTGTTGAAGCTTCCAATCCCCCCCCCCCCCTCCAGTGACGACGTACGTGGTAGACTAGCCTCTGAGATCTCCCTCTTTACAAAATCCTTGTGAATCGCTTTTTTTTTTCGCTTTTCAGCGCTAGCCGAGATGTTCCAGGGGTGCCAGGCACTAATTTTTATCTTCTCTTGAAAAGTCACTAGAAAGACGTTGCCAGTTCTGATTTCTCTCCTTTTGATCGCTGTGTTTCCAGCGGTCAACGCCGGTGCACTTTGTGTTTTAATTTTCTTGTGAGGAAAACCAAGGTTGCGAGAAGCCCGGCCAGAGTCGGCAGGCGCTAACAATATGATTTCCCGAGGCAAGTATGAGTATTCTACAGAAGTAATTTCTAGTACGAGCTGTGCGACCCGTCTTATCTATGATGCTAATTCACTCTACCTCCGTGTGTATCCATCATTTCCCATTTCCGAGGTTTTGAATATCAAATGTGCTATACAATCAATGTTTACAACGGATGCGTCAGCTATGATTCTTCATCAGCAACATTGATTGTATAAATGTTTCAAAGTCAGCTTGGGCTCAAAGAATAAATGTGCTATATATCTCCCCCTTTTGGTACTACAGTGATTTTTACGCTTCCTTAGTTTTTGGGATCCTACGTGACGGGATACCTATGACGTCGCCAAAGTTTTCGGATCCAGTCCGCCCGTCCGTCTGTCAGCAAGAGAAATCTCGAAGGGAGCCCTATATTTAAGGGTGAGGAGGGGATTCAAATTAAGGGCGAACAAAATATTCGTTTAAAGCAATTGAGATAGTCGATGTCGGGGTAAAAGACATACTGAATCCGTACATGAACATCATAGTCTCCCCGGACATGTATGGCCCAGAATCGGGCCAAAACCAGTTTTTATCTGAAGTTGATTTGTTTCGGTTGAGAGACAAGGGGATATGCTTAATACATTTATAAAAATTATTTTCTCGCCCGACAAATCGTTCACCCAGAATCCGGCACAATCCGCAAAATTTGTTTAAATAAAATTTTATCTGAAGTTGATTAGAGGTTCGGCAAAGAGGTAAGGGGACAAGATGAATTCGTTTTGAACTTTTTTTTTGCTGGACAAGTAGTTCGCCCAGAATGCTGAAACCGTAAATCTGGTAAAACTGAAAACTCATTCTTAAGTCGATTTGGGTGTAAGAACACGCAAGACATCCATTTCTGAACTTTATTTACTTGCCAAACATATAGTTATGCTGAATTCAGCAAAACCCGGAAGTTTGGTTGACTTGAGAAGTTGAATTTTAAAGTCGACAACTAGAATTGTTTATCGCAAAGTCTCAACGAAGCTGTTACACAGAGGAGGTTAGCTGAACCGTTAGAGAGTCAGATTGTAGATTTAGAGGTTCTTCGTTCGCCTCTCGAATCTCGATGTCACCAGCTCTTTTGGCCTGCATACATTTTGCGAAGTTTTAGATCTGCTAGGCTTCGATTAAAAGATTCCACATATTGATAAAAACACATGCTGACCCCCGAGACAACGAGTTTGCTCGGAATCTGGACAAAATCTGACAAATCCTTTTTGAAGTTGGTCAGAGGGTCGATATATGGGTAAAGAGACATGCTGATTTCGTTTTTATGACACTTGCCCTTTGGCAAAGTGCCATATATCGATCGCAATTTCTGTCCGTTCGTCGGTCGGTTGATCCGTCCAGGTTTTGCTAATTCGGGCACTTCCACATAAGCTAGGACGAGGGTTTTTGTCAATCGACCTTGTGTCCCCGGCTTGACCCTATTTATTTTGATTTTATACAGAAGTGTAAATTAAACCTTGAACCTTGAACCTTGAACCTTGAAACTTGGCAGGCATATAAGGGACCCCAAATGATTAAGTTGGAAATAGTCAGACTCAAGCGAAACTTGATAGCCGGTAAGAGAAGATGCTTTAGATGATCATTTGATGTGTCTGGACCAAATTTGGCCGTGGTAGGGGGAGTTTGAGGGGGACGACTACTGGAAATATTGTGGCTTGACATTTGCTCTAGAAGATTCGAGGCGATGCCGTAAATGCTCAGACTCGAGTGAAACTAGATATCCTATTTCTAGGTCCTATCCTGGGAGGTTGAAGGGGGGTATTTTGTGACGTTCTCATCTACTTTCTTGCAACACCTACTCGTAACAAGTGCCATATGAGCTCGTAGCTCTTGTTGAAATTTACTTTCCTATCTGAGAAGCAGTTCACCTGGAATACAGTTAAACAAGGAATTTTGTCAAGTAAAAGACTTTTCTAAAGCCGATTAGAGATGAGATATAGAGGGCAAATATACATGCTGAATCCATATATAAAGTTGGTTTTCTCAGCTGATTTGCCGTTTGGCCGTAGTCGGTAAAAAACAAAAAAAAAACATTTGATCAGGGGTAAGTTAGTAACATGGGCCCTGGCGAAATGTACAAGATCCAGTTGTAAGGATCAAGAAGTCCAATCAATATTAAATCTTTGGGGTCCCATTGAAACCTTTGCTCTTCTTCGAAGTAATCAATTCCCAAGAGCATCTTAGATAACTAAATAATCTTTGCACTTGCCATCGATTCACTATTTCCCATGCGCAAAACAGAATATTCAACTATTTTAGAACATGGAACAAAAACAGTAAATAGAGCGAGGGGTCCTTTAAGGCTTACCGCAATCTGAACAAATCACTTACCGAAAGTTTGCGTCACCCATATTCCCATCATATCGACCTGAAGGAGCTTCTTGTACGTGTGACAACCAGATTTGTGACACATGAAGAGGTGATAGATAGATGAGCCAATCCATGAGCTGACCGTAGCACAAATGTGAAGCCAGGGAAGGACAGAATAAGGGAATGTCAGCGCTGGCCAGGATAGGTCACTTGGAACCCAGAAAAGCAGGAATACCATTGGAATGGCTGACAAGAAAACTTCTGGTTAGAACTGCTAGAAGATGGATCGAATGATATGGATGGAGGCTATTGGATATTTTCACATGTTCTAGGAGGATAAGCCGTCTTGCCTCGCACCACATGGGACACAGAAGCAAAACTGTCAACCTCCAGTTGCTGCCTTCTGATTTTTCCTGCCTCGCCTTAAACCAAGGTACCTTGAAGACACTTACTGGTCAACTAGCGAGAACTGTTAATTTGAAGTTGTTATGGAGAATGCAACTGACTCACGGTTAATTGTCTCGTCCTTCTAGTCCCTTGTCACCAGGGTTCTAGATGATCATGATTTAGTACTTCGCAAAGGTCTTTCATTAAAATACACTTCAACAGAGCTATCACTGTCCCGTCTATTTGGTGTAAGTTTCGTTCACTGCCTTGTATGGCGCTGACGCGCACCTTTCTCTTATAACTCTACCTCAGGTGCGCGTCGCCTAGTGGCGTGCTTGTAAAGTTAAAAGGCGGGAAGAAGAAACGCAGCGTGATTGTGATTACGCTACTGGAATGTCCTTGCGAACAGTTATCTACAACATATCACGCTGCTTACGCTGCGCATCCATTTTTATTTGTGTTTACGGTACCATTGCTATTCTAATTGAATATTTGGAACTGCAATAAACCTATTCCAAACTCACCGTGTGTCAATATATTTATCGTCTCATTATGAAAGTAAAGCAGACTCATGAGACATCCTACCGAGTCCAGAAGTGGCCGATATCCAGTAAAAATATATTTATTGAACTGCAAATATGCTGGAAGATCTCCAAGCTTGAGTAACCGTTTCTGCATATCCAGATTGTCTCGGATCCCATTTTTGAGAACCGTAAATATGTTCTGGCTCTCCGCACTTCTCACGTGGTTCAAACCTGTCATCCTTATAGCCAACGGCTAAACTGTTCGGGAACTTCCTCGATTTTCTTTCGAAATGTTTCCACCATCGATTTCTCGTCCGTATCTTTGCGGCGACTTATCAAACATGCGCGATGTCCACTTGGAAGCCGATAAAACGCCGGAAAGCAGATTCCATTTCCTGCAGGAAGCACTTAGCAACACGGAAGACGGTAGATAGGTCGACTGGAAAGCCTACTGAACTGTTACCTTTCCTTGTAACTGATTTCGGATCTTTGTGGCCAGATCTAAAAAGGTGGCCTATTTGCGCTCTGTATGAACGACCTCTGCGAGTCGCCACTTTCGCTGACGGTGGTTTTGTAAGATAGTAAGTGCTTATAGCTTGGAGTGACCAGGCAATATTTACATTCCTCTTTGACGTCAGTTGTGCTCTGAAGGGTTTTTGGAGTCAAGCCCATGTCCAACCCTATCCCACTCAGGCTTTCGGACCTACTTTAAGGTTATACTAAAGGGTTAGCCCTGATTTTCTTACTTGTTGGTAGTGTCGGAAGCCGCCCGAGATCCGGCGCCGAAAACATTTCGAAACGCGGCCGTCGGTCGGCACGCCGGTAAATCTTGGCCAAGTAGACTGTCAGAAGTTTCGTAACAGATAACACAAGGATGCGCAATTTCAACTGACAATACTTGGGATGCAGGGGCGGTCCGAAGGGCTTGGGCATGGGGGGGGGGGTGAGGACTTCAAAATATACGACTTGCCAAAAACACAGTACCAGCAATATTAACGCTATAAATTCGAAAACGTTACGGATAATGCTATTGTAGTACTAAAATTTTTCCAATCCGAACAAAATTCAACTACGGTAAATCTCAAATCTCAAGCTTAAAACTGCACATAAATGATTCACACTTCAACTAAACAGAAATGGGATAGGACTACAAAAGATCTGCAGCCAAAATTTGCTAAATCGGCCTTTATTTGGCAATATTCGACTATTTCTCACACAAACTCTTGCTTTTAACGTGGCGCAGATCCCAAGCAGCAGCTTTTACCGTATGTACCTAAGACAAACTTAAACTCAGTGCCGCAGGCGATTTTTTTGTAATCCGACATTTTCCTGGAATTTCTAACCTTTCAGGTTGCTGAAGTCTTTCAGGCCTAATACCTCACCTAAATTACGGGCCATTCAACCATATAGCGAGTAGGCGACTATGAAAGACGGCACAGGTTAAGTTTTACGGAACATTTTAAAGGCTGCCTACTATGTCACATATATGTCCGTGCCTCGATAACTCGCAAACGGAGTGGGATGTTTTCCCGGAAGTTAGTACGTGGTAGTGCTTCCATTTTGAACTTAGGCTACAAAAGTAATAGTGCAATCATCAGGCGGTTGTGCCTGTTTCTTTTTAAGATAAGGAGATTTTTGCAAAAAAACAGGTAGGAGAATGTTGAAACTTCGCGCCGCAGGCGAAAATTTCGAAAATCAGCTTGTTTTCAGCGCGACAGAGTGAAAATCATAACTTGGTAAAGGCATTTATGTCACTCTGACAAGTTCGAAACATACGATTTTCATTGTAACAAGCTCAAAACCCACGATATTTCCTAACGTAGTGACTTATAGAAAATCTCTATACAACCATCCGGCCAGAAATAGGCCATTTGCTGTCCAAATTCACTTAACTGCCTCATTTGGCAAGCTCGAAATTTACGACTGTCTCTAATAGACGACTAGAAAATCTCTTCGTAAAAGACGACAAGAAACGGGTCATTCTTAGGGAAAATTTGCGGTTTATGTCATTCTGGCAAGTTCTATACGACTGATTCTGACAAAGTGAATCTGAAAAGCTTAAAACATACTACTAAAATCTCAGTTGAACAATACGACCAGAAACAGGTGAATTGAAGGCGAAGTTCACAATTACCTAACTGCTTTGTCTGCCTTTATCTGGCAAGGTCAAAACTATGACCGTCTCCAGTTTACGACTAGAAAATCCCTTTGTAAAGTACGACAAGAAACGTGTCTTTTCGGGCGAATTTCGCGGCTTATGTTATTCTGGCGAGCTCAAACATACGACTTTCATTCTGGAAAACTCAAAACACACAACTGTGAATCTGAAAACATACGAATAGAAATTTCTTCGTAGCCATACGACTAAAAAATGTGATTTTTGCTGCCTATATGTTGTTCTGAAAAGCTTAAAGCATGCGACTGTCATACAGACAAGCCCGAAACATACGACTGAGAGTAGATTCTCTGGAGCATGTGGGGGGGGGGTGAGTCACCCCCCACGCCCCCCCCCCCCTCGAACCGCCCCTGTTGGGATGTAATCTGTTGTGATTTTTAAAACAATATGCATAGCAAGCTTTGCCAGGAAGAGCGAAAAACCACCAAAAAAGCATCTGCTGAATTTTCCGATATCATGACGACAAACAAAATAGTCAGCAGATGCTTTTTTGGCATTTTTTGGCTCTTCGGTAATGCTTGTTATGCAAAACATTTTATGTATAATATTTTCAAAATCATGACAGATTTCATCTCAAGTGCTGTCTGTCGAGTGTTGTTTGTTGAAACTGCGCATCCTTGTATTATCTGTTATGAAAGTTCTGACAGTGTACATAGTGTTTCAACTTATGTTTCTGTTGAGATCTTTTTCGAAGGCTCCAGGTTGATGTTCTGTTTTTTGGGATCCCAAAACGCAAGTGGAGGGATACCTGTGACGTCGCAAAAGTTGTCCGCCTGTCCGTCCGTCCGTCTGTGCGCGCTGTAGCTCTCGAAGGGAATGAGAAATTTTGATGAAACTTGGTGCGAGGACTCTTTGGGTCAAGAGTAAGGTCGAGTTCGTAGATGGGCTCTGTAGCCCTACATTTCGGGGTGGGGGAGGGGGTTTAAATTAAGGGGAAAATGAAATATTTTTCAACAGATGATGTGATAGTCGATTGTGGGGTATAAAGACATGCTGAACACGATGGTGAAAACCATTTTGTCATCGGACAAGTATTTCGCTCGGACTCTGGCCAAAACCGGAAAGTTTGTTAAAAGTAGAAGTTTTATTTGAAGCTGATTAGATGTTCGATATAGGGTAGGAAGAAATGCTGAACACAATGGTAAAAACCATTTTTTTGCCGGACGAGTAGTTGGCCCGGAATCCGGCCAAAACCGGAAGTCTTTTAAAATTAAGTTTTATTTGAGGTTGATTAGATGTTCGGTTAAGGGCTAGAAAGGCATGCTGAGAACGATGGTGAAAACCATTTTCTCGCAGGGCAAGAAGTTCGCCCAGAATTCGGCCAAAACCGGAAAGTGTGTTAACAGTAAAAGTTTTATCTGAAGTTAATTAGATGTTGGATTTAGGGGTAAGAAGACATGCTGATAACACTTATTTGAAAAGTGTTTTCTACCCGGACAACTTGTTCGCCCGGAATCAGGCCGAAACCGGAAAATTTGTTAAAATCAAAAGATTTATTTGAAGTGATTAGATGACAGATTTAGGGGTAAGAATACACGCTGAATCTGTATAATTATGACAATCTTTCTTTTTACCGGGACATATAGTTCGTTCGGAATCCGGTTGAAACTGGACTTTTTCTTTATAAGAAGTTTTACTTGAAGTTGATAGTATGTTCTTTATACGGATAAGGAAACACGCTAAATTCGCTTCTAAGCTTTCTTTTTTTCTGGACAAGTATGGTAGGTAGTTCGCAATTGTCTGGATCAAGTTTTAGATTTTTGGGATTCCATCGAAACCTTTGGTCTTGTTACCATCGACAGTTTTTTTTTTCAGTTTTGTCGGCAGTGCAGAACTGACGGCTGACTGCGTTTTGCTGATACCATGGTATCTGTCACCACGGTAACTGGATCTGCAATTAGTCATTTTGCAGTTATCGTGGTATCTGATACACGGTGCTCTGCAAAAACGACTCTTGCCAAAATTTCACTTTTCGAAGTCATCCCAAAAGAAAACCAGATATCCAGTTACATCACTAAGTGCTAAACTTCTTTCTCACCAATCTGAAAAAATTTGATGAAAGTGAGATGACTCTTCAGATACCACGACCAGTTACCACGGTCGGACCGTAGTATCTGAATATCTGATACTACGATAACTGCAAAAACGCCTTTTGACCGTGGTATCATAAACCATGGTATCTGCAAAAACGCAACTTATGTTGGCTCCACACCGCGTAGACGATGAAGTTCCGTATAGTGATTGTGATGCAGTCCTAATGTCTGTCGATCCGTCGCTCTGTCCGACTTCCGATAGTCCGGGCAAGATAACCCGAGGGTAACAAGATAACAAGAACCAGAGGCAAAAAACGCAACTTATGGCCCATTTACACGCTGCGTAAAATCCGAGCGTATTTTACGCACGTTTTGAGCTTGAAAAGATTTAGAACAATACGGACGTATTTGGATACAAAACGGACCGATTTCTCAAATACGTCCGTTATTTTCAAGCTCAAAACGTGCGTAAAATACAATCGGATTTCAAAATACCCTCGGATTTTACGCAGTGTGTAAACCCACCATTCGTAAAGTGTCCAGACCATTAGCTGCACCCAAAATCAGCTGTGGTTTATCCCTCTTCGTCTGTTAAGTCACAAAAGCTCTTTGTCAGCTGGGAGTTTTAACGTTGATACCTCTGTTACAGTCGGGCAGAATTCAGAAATCTCCAAACATTCAAACTTGGAAAACGAGGAGTAGCAAACAGGTAGCAAAGGACCTTAAACTGGTTAATGACGACAGTGCATGATGTCGGTTCTTCTTGGCGTCTTGGATGCAGAGGTCTCCAGCCAGTCTGTTCAGAACCCAGAAGGCCTGAATAAAGTAGGAGGGCTGCAGGTACAGTACGATTTTATGGGTAATATTTTTTTCCAGTGGGAAGCATGCAGGAAGCACAAGCATGGAGCTCTAAAGCTCTCACCCTTCCAGGGATGTCATTTAGGGGGGGGGGGAGGCTGCCCCCTGGCTTTCCAGTCCAGCCCACAGCTACCCATGGAAAACCACTGTAAAACATGTTGACTGTCTGTTGATGAGACGCAAATCTGAATATGGAAAAAACTACTTATTTATAATTGTATTTATAATTCCTTATTTATGATTGTATAAAATATCTTTTTCCATGAGTCTTTGTAAATATATTGTTTACTTTTAGTTCAAATTTTATTGCACAGTTGCAGTACAGGAGTGTTGCATGAAGCTGCCCTTACTATGGCACCGCCCACCCCCCAATTGGCCATAGTACATGATCCTGCCACCTTGGATCATGAAGCTGCCACCCCAGAAAAATCATGCAAATTCCAAGAAAACAGAAAATTTTGTTATTTGCAAAAGGTCAAGGAACCTCTCTGACCAAACAGCTGGCCTCTAACTTCACCATGTAGCAAAATACTATTTTTAGCAAAGTGGGCGACTTCATGATCACTTGGGTGCCTATATTCTTTCGTGTTCTCTAGCTTAGCCTTGAACAATTACAAGTAAACTATGGTACCAGCAGAAAGTGAAGGTTCTAAGCTTCCTTTCAGGATACTCCACTGAATTTTATATCAACCTTTACTCCTTTTCCCTAAGTCATTTCCCAAAAATAGGAGTTTAGGGTGGCGGCTTCACGCAGCACTCCTGTAGAGGTATACTTATTTGGACAGTTACTTCATAAAGGATAGAATGAAGATCCAAAGTACCTGTTCAGGTGTTTTGAAAGGCTCTTAACTGGCTCTTAATTACCTACTTTGGCTAACTTAGTTAACTTCATTCACAGCAAGTGCATGAAAATGGCAAAATTCAAAGTCAACAAACATTCAAATAAGGATAGGCTATCTCCAGCTCTACTGAAGTTCACATAAAAAGTTTTCTGGTCTCACCTATGTAAGATTTACATTAAAGAATATGAAGGGGGCCCGGTACAACCGGGTACCAGCCTGGGACAGCACTGCTGCCACTGTGCTGCCCCTCTTAGGTTTCTGCAGGCGATGTTTCTGCAGCCTTCTGCTGATAATATCCTGGCATTCTGAAATTATTTTTTGGGTGATTAAATATCATATCATATAACAAGGTTTTATGATGACCTCTTTTAAGGTTCTCCTATCTTATGACATTTGAACATGCATGGTTGGCATAATAGACACATGGAACCATAAAGGAATTTATGCTACAATTTAGGCTTGGAAAAATAGGCTGTCTCTCCAATGTGCAACAAGGGCAACTCAAGTTGTACAGACCATTTAGGGTACATAGATCATAAAGCAGCCATAAATCTGATATAGGACAGGCATTCTAATCCATGCAGCTGCATAGAGAGTATAGAAGATCTGCTGTTCAGCACATTTTCAAAATCTCAGTATCCCGAACTTAGTAGTGATCCATTGGGATAGCTATCGATTCTAGCCGGCTATCCTGATTCTACCCAAGTTCTATGGTATCCTGTGTGAATACTACTTTGCTCCAAAAAAGCAAACGTCTGGAACAGCTTATGGTTTGACCAAACAACCAATTAGATTGCTTGCTGGCTTGAACAGTATGTGTGTCACCAATCACATTAGATTGTATGGTGCATCCCCATTTTTGGATGGCAACCGTGGCTACCTATGCCACGACTTTCTTAGGCCTTTTGAGACATGGCAATATAATGGAGGGAGTTCTAGGATAGTTTCTGTTGACAGAGTAAGAAATAAGTAGCAACTCTGTTGCAGGAGCTTTCTGGAAAGGCGAATCTTCAGAATCTCCAGTGTCCAAAATGCAGTGCAGAAGGGGTTTTGGTTTGCCAGTTGTATGCACCACTTGATGAATCACCAAATCATCGAATTTTGCTTGTTTTGTTCTGCAATACTTGTCCCAAAGAGAGCAGGTAAGTAATGACAAGAAGAAATAAACCAATAGTCTTTGGTTGCGTGCAGCGACTATGGATACCCTGACAAAACTGAGTGGAGCTAGAGATATTTGCTGAGCTTTGAGTTTATGCCAATCTACGTCCCTCTTCGCCCTTGCGCATATCAGAGGATTAGTGTAGGAGGCGCGCTGACCCGCTCTGCAGGGCGTTCAGACAATCAGTCGGCTTTTACTTTGAAAGTTTCTTCTATAGGGCTTTAGTGTGATATAGCCGTCCGGAGAGGGAACAGATTGTGGTGTCCCGCATAGCTCCTACACTCCGCTCGTTTGCATCGGTCAGGGTACAGGGATTTATTCGACTGCGCATCTTCGCATTACGAGGAACAAATAACGGTATTACAGAGAAAGGGTGACGGAGGTTTTGGTGCATATTTGTTTTGCGTAATGACAAGAACCAATATTCCTGTGGGAGACTACTGCATGCCCTTAGCCAGCATGTTTTCTAAAAATTCCTGATTTATTTTCAGTCTAATGTGAGGAGGTTCTGGCCAAGCCTGTGCTTAGACTGTACGTAAATGTGGTAGAATATAAATAATGTTTAAAGAGCCGTAATTAAATAAAAAAAGAGTTTCCTTGTGCCATTTCTTCCGTAAGTTTGAGTTTGACACCTGAAGATAAAATGATGCGACCTAGGCTATTTCTAACTGTATTGTAGGTGGACCTTATTTTTTACGCCCAGAAATTCACGACGCCGTCTAAAATTAAACTTACCCCTATCCTCACGAAAAACAAAGCTGTTTGAGTAGTAGGCTAGTCATACTTTTTGTTACCCTTGCAAGTCACAAAGGAGAGACGAACGGGTATACAGATGGATAGTGAGAGTAATACAGGAATAAACGTAAATGATTGCACAGTACTCATTAGGCATACACAGGGGCGTTGGTAGACAAAATTTGAGGGGGGGGGGCAGGGTGCCTGCCTGTGCCCTGCGGCCCATTTTAGCTTTTCGTCGCATACGTATTCAGAAAACTCGTGATACCTGCAAGCGTTGAAGTCGTATCTCCGAGCTCAGGTGCTCGATTAAAATTGACTAAAACTGACAAGTTTGTGAAATTGTTACGCGATAAGTAAATTTTAAAGTTTTGTTTAAAGTTTTATTTAATCGAGAGATGTTGGTACACAACAGATTTTGTTAAAACATGGTGAAATTCATGATTTGACAACTGTCTTTTACCGACCTTGGAAGCTCATATCTGAAAATCATACTTCTGATTCTGCCAAAATGTAGCTAAAAATGGAAAAAAAAAAAACCGAACGGCTAGAAATAGCCCGCCGCCTCCTTGCGTCAACCTGGCAAGCGCGAAACGTGCGACTGATAATGCAATTACTTGAGTCTTAAAGATTCCGAGAACCCAGAACCGCCTTTGTCCAAGCTCTATGTCAACTCAGTTTCTTGGTTACCCTGAACTAGCCCTAACCTACTGACCTTTCTGGGCGTTCTGCCAGCCCCCCCCCCCCGCCCCCCATTTAGCTAGAGTGCCCAGTTTATCTCAAGTTTTGTGGTCGTGCGCTCTGCGATTGCCCATTTAAGCTCAATTGTTGTAGTCGGGCGCTCTGCGAGAGCCCAGTTAAGCTCAGTTATTGTGCTCGGGCGCAGCGCCCGTTTCAACTTTTTTCTTTCTTCGAGGGCGAGCTGGTACTCCCCCCCCCCCGTAGCGACGCCCCTGGGCTTACGTAAAAAATGACGTTGAAGCCTAGTAAAGTAGGAAGTAGGATCTATGGAAGTCTGAGCAAGTAGTATATATTTTTGTAGACTCCTCAAAAGGTAGAAATGCCAGAACCAAGTAAATAAAAGAAAAAAGAAATGGAATCTATATTAGCAGACTGAACAAAATAAAAAACGGTT
Source organism: Branchinecta lynchi (assembly GCA_023053575.1). NCBI lineage: Eukaryota > Metazoa > Arthropoda > Branchiopoda > Anostraca > Branchinectidae > Branchinecta > Branchinecta lynchi. The sequence goes on from JAKZAP010000004.1 coordinate 9,279,324, forward strand.
ATTCGTCACGTGAAGGCAATAGGTACCTGGTAGGCTATGACACATCTAAATTATCTACATAACGACTAATATGATCCGCAGTAGCATGCACTGTAAAAAAAAATCTTGCAGTATTTGCTACTGGGATTAATCTTGTCTCTAAAAAAATAGTCTTATCTCTAATTCGGATTAATCTCATCTCAGTAGAGACAAGATTAATCCCAGTAGCAAATATTGCAGTTAACTTTAATCCTTACTCGGAGAAACTTTTCACAGTGTGGTATGAGTTCGATCGGTCTTCTGAATTTGACATAAAGTACGGTGTTTCGGTACCACGGAATCGGGGCTATTGAATAGTTACAGAATCGATAAAAACATAGATATGGGTGCTATACTGCCTTTCCTTGACAGCGAATTCTTTTCTTTTAGCTTCTTTTGCTGGAGAGTGGAATACCCAGACACCCCACAACCATCTGGACCAAAAACATCAGACATTTCTCCTTCATCTGATTGGGGGGCTGGAGCAGATGATTGGGGGGAAAGTATTGATGATTGGGGTAGGCCTACTCCTTCAACCAGTGATGTATCTTTACGGCTAAAATCCTTACAGCTAACTCCTTCAAGTGAACCTGTTTCTCATCACTCCCAGTTGCCTAGTACGCCTTCGGATGCGAGTAGTTTGGAGAAAAGTCTGGAAGAGCTTCCATTAGAAATAGCAACAGCTGAGGTTGAAAAGGACGCTGAATCAGACATGGTCGTTTCTGATGTTCCGGAGCACTTGCTGCAGCTTGCCAACGCCTCAGTCATACCCCAAGTCTTGTTAGAGTGCATAAAGACAAACCGTAGAAATATTCCTCTGAGTGTGTTCAAACCGTACTATATCGCTGTCATAGAAGACTTTGATAGTAGGGACACGGAGCTAAAGAAGTACGACGCAATAAGAAGGGAATATGAAGAGAAAGAGGGAAAGACCCCGGAGGAACTTGGATCGAAAAAGAGTGGAAAGAAAGGGGAGGCAAGCGAGGGGTATGAAAAAGTCGGACCTGCTCACGGAGATAAACTCGCGCACAAATTCTTGGAAGTTGTTAGAAGATGTCCTTACCAAATCTTAAGGTAAGGTAGCTATGCCCATTTTCACGAAAGTGCTGGCTAGGTGATTGTCTTCTGTTCATCAGTCAGGTGAGGTCTGCTTCCTGGCGGTAGAAAGCAGTCATTCCTCTTGACCTGTTTCTTTGTAATTAGATGGCGCAGCACATCAGGTTTGACCCGGAGATATTTCACGCTTCTAGTATTTAGTATCGTATACTTACAAAATACTAAATTACGCAGAATTATTAAGCCAATGGGAGACTTTCAGAAACTTATCCGCTTGGATCTCTGATCTGCAATAAGGTGAATTAAATCCTGCAACAACAAGCAGGGCTGAAATTACTTGAATTTCGGAAATGACCAGATCTGAGTCTTATTTCTTTTTTTTTCTGCATGTTGCTGTTGAGAATCTGTATGGACTGAAGACTACACTGTAAAAAGTTTCTTCGAGTAAGGATTGAAGTTAACTGCAGTATTTGTTACTGGGGTTAATCTTATCTCTACTGGGATAAAATTAATCCGAATTAGAGATAAGCTTATCTCAGTAGAGACAAGATTATAATGTTATCCCAGTAGAGATAAGATTAATCCCAGTTGCAAATCCTGCAAGATTTATTTTTTTACAGTGTAGCAGAGATCCGAGATAATGTCAGTACTAGCACGCTATGACGAAGACTAAGCTTCGTTTGAAGTTTGAACGTTCTTTAAGAGCACGGTTCCCCCGTTAGTCACGTTGTTGATTTGTTTGAGGTGGGAAAGTGGGATGTCGAGTATTTAGTATTCTTTGTATTCTTTGTGCTTAGACAGCCTAACCAGTATTCCTGTTGAGAAAAACAAATTAATAAAATCAGAGCCCTAACTCTCTTCTATGTTACGTCGATCGATTTTTTTCCAAGAATTGGATTGCGTGACTGGAATGGACTTTTAAGACTGAGCCACCGCTGTAAAAAGTAACACGAAAAGCAACTTCTCATCAAATTGAGTGGAATAAGCACGCAAGTACCAGAACAAAATTGAGACGAACCGAATGAGAACCATTTAGAATTTTCGGAAATGGAACTGTTCCAAGCCCCTTTTTCCTTTGATTATTTTTTTTTATTTCCGGGTTGGCAGGGTGAATAGTCGCGTCGCAGCCGGCTAAAGAATGTGGTTGATTTTCTACTGTAAATTGTTTGTTAACCTAAATATACAATACATTTTAACTTCCCGTGACAGCCAGACCAAAGGTTTTGATGGGATCCCAAACATTTTAATATTTGCTCCCGACAGTTCGGTCTTGTAGATATTCGGTCTTCGACTTCGTAAACATTTTTATGGCACTTGCCCTTCGGCCAAGTGCCATATAGCGATCGCAATTTCTGTCCGTCCGTCGGTCTGTCGGTCTGTCCAGGTTTTGCTAGTTCGGGCACTTCCAGATAAGCTAGGACGATAAAACTTGGCAAGCGTATCAAGGACCCCAAATGATTAAGTTGGAAATAGTCACTTCCCCGATCCGAGCACCGTGGGGGGAGTGGAGGGAGGGGGAATCCGGAATCTTGAGGTATTTTTAACTTTTGAACGGGTGATCGGATCTCGATGAAACTTGATATTTGGAACGACCTCATGCCTCAGACGACCCGCCTAAAATCCGGACCGGATCCGGTGACTTTTGGGGGGAGCTGGAGGGGGCAACCAGAAATCTTGGGAAACGCTATGAGTGGAGGGATCGAGATGAAACTCGGTGGGAAGACACCTAGCAAACACTAGATACATCATTGACATAACCGAGCCGATTCGGGCACTGTGGGGGGGAGTGGAGGGAGGGGGAATCCGGAACCTTGAGGTATTTATAACTTTTGAACGGGTGATCGGATCTCGATGGAACTTGATATTTGGAAAGACCTCATGCCTCAGACGACGTACTTAAAATCCGGACCGGATCCGGTGACTTTTGGGGGGAGCTGGAGGGGGCAACCGGAAATCTTGGGAAACGCTATGAGTGGAGGGATCGAGATGAAACTTGGTGGGAAGACACCTAGCAAACACTAGATACATCATTGACATAACCGAGCCGATTCTGGTACTGTGGGGGGAGGGGGAATCCGGAATCTTGAGGTATTTATAACTTTTGAACGGGTGATCGGATCTCGATGAAACTTGATATTTGGAACGACCTCATGCCTCAGACGACCCACTTAAAATCCGGACCGGATCCGGTGACTTTTGGGGGGAGCTGGAGGGGGCAACCGGAAATCTTGGGAAACGTTATGAATGGAGGGATCGAGATGAAACTTGGTGGGAAGACACCTAGCAAACACTAGATACATCATTGACATGACCGAGCCGATTCGGGCACTATGGGGGGGAGTGGAGGGAGGGGGAATCCGGAACCTTGAGGTATTTATAACTTTTGAACGGGTGATCCGATCTCGATGGAACTTGATATTTGGAAAGACCTCATGCCTCAGACGACGTACTTAAAATTCAGACCGGATCCGGTGACTTTTGGGGGGAGCTGGAGGGGGCAACCGGAAATCTTGGGAAACGCTATGAGTGGAGGGATCGAGATGAAACTTGGTGGGAAGACACCTAGCAAACACTAGATACATCATTGACATAACCGAGCCGATTCTGGTACTGTGGGGGGAGTGGAGGGAGGGGGAATCCGGAATCTTGAGGTATTTATAATTTTTGAACGGGTGATCGGATCTCGATGGAACTTGATATTTGGAAAGGCCTCATGCCTCAGACGACCCACTTAAAATCCGGACCGGATCCGGTGACTTTTGGGGGAGCTGGAGGGGTTAACCGGAAATCTTGGGAAACGCTATGAGTGGAGGGATCGAGATGAAACTTGGTGGTAAGACACCTAGCAAACACTAGATACACCATTGACATGACCGAGCCGATTCGGGCACTGTTGGGGGAGTGGAGGGAGGGGGAATCCGGAATCTTGAGGTATTTATAACTTTTGAACGGGTGACCGGATCTCGATGAAACTTGATATTTGGAGAGACCTCATGCCTCAGACGACCCACTTAAAATCCGGACCGGATCCGGTGACTTTTGGGGGGAGCTGGAGGGGAGAACCGGAAATATTGGAAAACGCCATGAGTGGAGGGATCGAGATGAAACTTGGTGGGAAGACACCTAGCAAACACTAGATATATCATTGACATAACCGAGCCGTGCCTACTCGTAACAAGTGCCATATGAGCTCGTAGCTCTTGTTACTTTTAAAATTTACAAACAGGTTAAGGCCAATGATAATAATCGGAGAAGACCAAGTTCGTATTTGACAGTGCAAAACGGATACGCCAGCTGAATTTTACCAAGTTCATATATATTGAGATATCCGCTTTGCGCTGTCAAATATTCAGATATGGATTCAGCATATGGTTTACCCTATAGCCTACGTCGTATCTCCTTCCTTCCTTACTTCTGACCAACTTCTGGTTTCGGCCGGATTTCGGACAAACTACTTGTCTGGCAAAAATTAAAGCTAAAATACGAATTCAGCATGTCTCCTTACCTTATATCCAACATCCAATCAACTTCCGATTAAACTTTTACTTTTAACAAATTTTCTGGTTTCATTCCGAGTATACGTCCGGTGAGAAAATGATTATCATATACGAATTCAGCATGCCTTCTTACCTTCTGATCGAACATCTTACAAAATTTAAATAAAACTTTTCCTTTTAACAAATTCTTGGGTTTGGCCGGATTCCGGCCGAACTAATTATCCGGCGAGAAAATAGTTTTCATATTCGGACTCAGCACGTCTCCTTGCCCCTGAGTCGAACATCTAATCAACTTCATATTAAACTTTTACTTTTCACAGATTTTCCGGTTTTTGTTGGATTCCGGGTGAACTTTGTTCGGCGAGAAAATAAATTTCATATTAGAATTTAGCATGTCTCCTTACCTCTAAATCAACTATCCCAATAGCTTTAAAAAAGTATTTTGTTTCCCCCTTAATTTGAAACCCCTCCCCCACCCTCATATATAGGGCTACAGAGCCCATCTTGGAACTTGACCTGTACTTTGACCCAAAGAATCCTCCCACCAAGTTTCATCGAAATATCTCAATCACTTCGAGAGTTATCGTGCGGACAGACGGACAGACACACGGACAACTTTTGCTATGTCATAGGCATCCCTCCACTTACGTTTTGGGATCCCAAAAACAACTACTCTTTACATCAGTCATTAGTCCGTTACATGTTTCTTAGCTAAAATCAATTTTTTTGTTTTATTTGATTGTTTTAACTTTATTGCTAGTCTCCAAAGTATCTGGAACGTTCACGCCCATTGAGAAAATGCCCCCTGGTATCCAAAAACTGCCTGCTTACGCTCAGGAAATACCATTTTCCTCTATATTATTACGCAAAGGGCAATGATACTGTTTATTGGGTTTGGGTTCTTAAAACTTAACCTACTCCGGTTGTCAGTAAGAGTAGATAAAGTTTATCTGAAAAACCAACTTGTTTGTTGTGGCATTTCATTGAATTCGCTGAACTATTTGGATTTACTATGATACGTAAAATTCGAACCTCAACGCAAACATGGCTTTTGCGTGTCAAACTGGTCCAAGGTGAGCTCACTGCCAGAAAGCTTGATTTTTGAAAATCATTTTCGTCAAGCATACAACACAAGTACAAGTGCACAGAGGTATCATAGATCCGATAGGGGAAGTCCACTGTACGGAAATCGGTTATTCGTGAATAGCAGAGCAACGAAGTATCGGATTTTGCTCAGGCCTTCAAGCCCATTTAAGTGGGTATGTGACGGGTAACTAGATTGTCATATCTGTACCCTTTCGGTTAAAGTAAAATAGAAAAACGAGGTTTTCGTTTTTTTCTTGATCAGCTAGTTATCCATTTAAGGCGATGTGCGAGGGATAAATACAAATTTTGATATTTCGGTTGCACTTCCGACAAACCGTCCTCAGCGAAAAACAATACTAATAAAATCCACTACAATAACAGCAGGAAAACGATGCGGATCCAACAAACAGTAAAACGAAATGTAACTAAAAACCAGAAGAACGATGCGGATTGAACGACGTGCCCATGAATGTAAAATAACAAAAGATAAATGTGCGTTTTCAAAGTGTAAATGTACAAATCTGTGATTATTTACAGTTCTGTGTATATTTACAACAATGTATTGCTTGTGTGTATAATCATCCGCCTGGGAAAGCGCAGAAGCTTTCACCCCGAAGAAATCGGTCAACTCCAAAAATCCATCAGCAATCAACAAGCGCTCTAAACAAAACCTTCCACAGTACTGGTCAGCTTGGCTCCAAACCTTACATTTAACGTTGAAACTTGTTAATCATAGGCCACCTGCTTCTTAGTCAACTGCGCTGAAGGGATAAGTAAGCTGAAATTTCTTTTAGTGATATTTCAGCCCTCTTCAGGTTAAAAATGGAAAAACGAACCTGCTGCGAGACCTGCTGTAACAAAATGCTATAACTGTCTTATTCTGGTGAGATACTCCGTGGAATTGCTGGAGATTTGTCGCTGGGAATGATAGATTGTCGCTAGAACAGCGAAAAAAAGCTTAGCTGACGTATCCGTTTAGCACCGCCAAATACCATTCGCAGTCATTAAATACTTCTGGAGCCAAGTATGACTGAGAAACATATATTGGTTCGATTGCTAAAAAACGGATACGTCAGCTACGATGGTTTGGCAGCGATATTTCGGCCCTTCTTCGCAGGGGTCCTCTTCAGGCTAAAGATAGAAAAACGAACCTGCTGTAAAATAAATACCACAAATATCTTATTTTGTTATGAATCGCTGGGAGTTACATTGGTGCTTAAAATGCCGTATATGGATTTTATTTGAAAATTTGCTTGTAGACGTCCTTGTCGAACGTATTCAGATGACGCAATTAGTCTGTAAAAAGTACGGCCCACGTCACTTTTGCTTTACTTACAATTGCATTTTATGCAAAAAACAAACAAACAGGATCACACTAAAACAGGCGTCTTTCTCTCAAAATCATCCTGATCCCAAAACCAAACTCAGTATGGACTTCAGAAATGCCTTTCCTTGGAATTCCCCAATCGACTTACCACCAAATCTGATGACACTGATAATAACTGGAAAATTCCCCGTCGTGGCGCGAGAATGTGGGAAGTGGCTCCCTGGCAGCGGCCTCACGTATGGGAGGGAGGGGGGGGGAGGATGTTGTCGGCCAGTCGGTAAAAAATAATCTAGTGGGCCAGAGATATTCCTTCAGCCGAAGCTGACTATGAATCATTTTTGACAATGCAAAACGGATACGTCAGCTACATTTTATTAGAGCTATATTTCGGTCCTCCTTGGAAAGGGTCCTCTCCAGGCTCAAGCCGCTCAAGCTGGAAAATGAACTTGTGGAAAAACAAATAAAGATTCTTCCTTAAATATCTGATTTGTGAATTTCTTCCTTGAAATTGCTTGAAGTTAAAGCTGGCTGTCATTGTATTTTGGAATTTGTTGCTGCTTGATTGGGTCGTTGAAAGGGTAGAGATTCTTTTGCTTTGACAGTGCAAAACGGATACGTCAGCTGAAATTTTGGTAGAGCTATATTTAGGCCCTTCTTCACAAGGGTCCTTTTCAGGCTCATGGCGCTCAAGCTGAAAAAGTAGAAATATAGCTGTAATAAAATGTAGCCAACATATCCGTTTTGCATTGTCAAATGTGATTCGCAGTCAGTCAGTTAGGGCTGAAGGAATATCTATCACCGAAGTATGGAAATTCAAAACGCCCAGACATGCCGCCGACAAGTATCCACCTTAGCTGGAAAGAAGAAGAAGAGACAAGATGCAAAGTGCAGAGAAACCTCTACCCTTTTGACGACTCAGTCGATTTGCAAAAACAGTAGCCTTCTCCAAAATGAAATCACAGCACCAGCTTTAATTCCCAGCAATTTTCGAGGAAGAAATTCTCAAAATCAGATGTTTAAGGAAGAATCTTTAATTGTTTTTCCACAAGTTTTTTTGCCAGCTTGAGCGGCTTGGGCTTGAAGCAGACCCTTGCCAAGAAGGGCCGAAATATTGCTCTGATAAGATGTAGCTGACATGCATTTTCAAATATTGAGTCGGCGCGAAGTTTCGCTTTTTTCTTAGAAGCAGTCGATTTTTTTCTTGAAAACAGTCGATTTTTCGTAAAAATAGTAGACTTTTTCTTAAAATCAGACGAGTTTTCTGAAAATTAATCGGTTTTCGTCAAAATCTTCAAAACAGTCGGTTTTTCTGCGAAAACAGCCGGTAAAAAATGACCAGCCAATCGGTAAATAGACTTGTCCCCCAAAAATGTTTGGCTATAGTAACGCCTCTGTTGCCTGGTACAAGCAAACTCCGCTATGGGAGTTCCCGCGGAATGGCGAGGATACGCCTCTAGATGGCAGAGAGGCTGCACAAATGATACCTTGTTTTTTTCGGCGGTTTTTCCCACATTCTTGTTTGCGGAACTTGGCCAGGGAGTTATTCTGGAATCTCAAAAAAATTATCTCATAGGCCAGTGGTTCCCAACCGGTGGTACGCGTACCCCAAGGGGTACGCGAAGGAACCAAATTTATTTGGTCTGTAGCTTCAAAATCTCAACTTACTCATTTATGATTGTCGAAAGCCTAATGTTATCAGCAGAGTAGCACCAGCCAAAATGTATCTGATGCGGCAAGGTATTTTTACCGACCGACAGGTAATTTTTACCGATTGTTTTTTTTTTTAAATAACTGCTTTTACGAAAAATCGTGGCGCTTCGCGCAGACTCTTTTCTTTTTAATCGTCTTGCTTACCTTTTTGGGGGGAGGGGTGTTGTCAACCTGTGCGTGACGCCTCTGATTACAAGCCCTAGTGAAAGTCAGTGAAATAATGTTGATTCTAAAACAGCTGGCCTACTGCCGTAAAATCTGTTCCTGTGTCAAACAATATTGTTTCAAGAAGAATCAAAGACATTGCAAGTGATATTGTCATTCAGGTTGCGGATTGAGCCAACGAAAAAGTTTGCGATGCAGCTTGATGAAGCACGGAGAACATCAAAACCAAACACAGAAACAGGCTGACTGTACAAAATATTGCTGTCGAGCCGACAATTTTGTCGAGAAGCGACAAAATTGTCGCTACAAAGTAGCCTCAAGTGATTGCCTCATTGATTTTGTATATATTTCTTACACATGTATGCCTTATCATTTATTATAATAACTGTCGTCTTTTTCACGTTCTGAAAAAGGGGGTACGCAATCTTTTTGAACCCTGATTAGGGGTACGCGGTACGGAAAAGGTTGGGAACCACTGTCATAGGCATCCACTGTGGAAAGGAAATAGGCAGTTTTCAAGTCCCACCTCCCCTTTCAGCTTGGACCAGTAATTAATTTCTTGTGGGAAAGTTCCCCTACCATCAGGCGCTTGCCCTTTTTTGTGGTGTTAAGCGAATTAATTTGATTGAAATCCGACAACAAAAATCAGTCATAAAGTAGAAACGCACATCTTATGAACATCGACTTAAAAAATTACGATTACCCAGTTTATCTTATAGATTCCTCCGAGGTGATTTAATTGAAACTTTTAAGATTTGTCATAGTTACTATGATAACATAAGGCCTGATGATGTCCTCACGTTCAATCATAACGGTCTCAGAGGACACAGCTTGAAAATTCGCGGTGAGAAATTCCGAAAAGACATTGGAAAATGGAGCTTCAAAAACCGGATAGTGTAATACTGTAATAATCTCCCCGAAAATGTCGTAAATGCCGAAAATATCAATCAGTTTAAAGCAGGCGTGGATCGACACCTGGCTGAAATTGAATTTAGTGTACACAGTGTCCCGAGAAATTAACAGAGGCGAAAGCCTTTTTTACTGCAGTTATATTATATTATTATTATTATTATTATCTTAACCTTCCCGTGTTCTTACAGATATTCTCAAACACGAGGTGTTGGTGCAGTTTCCCTTTTGGACCTACGGTCCCAAAAACTCACCTGTCGCCACTGTGGGGGCTCGTCCCTATTTGAGCTGCAGCTGATGCCGTATCTCTCTGACTGCCTTAAACCCATCGATCCTTCAACCCTGTCAGCGATAGATGGAGTACGAGTGGAATTTGGTACTGTGATTATATTCACATGCAAAGCCAGCTGCTGGAGTGCCAGTGATCCAATAAGATCTGAGATTGTTGTTTACCAAGACCAACCGCTTTGATTATATTTTTAATGTCATGGGCTCGGTCTCAGAACGATTTAAAGGTAGGCCTTTTTTTGTTCAGTCGCGGGAAGTATCTGCTTAAAGTTTAACGGAACAAGGCTGAGATACGAAAGGCTAGTTACCCATTATCTGTTCATTTAAATAGGCTTGAAAACCCGATGAAAATTCGTTATTTCGTTGCTCAACTCTTCATGTTACCGATTTTCATCGAATGGGCTTTTCTTTTGGATTTGCGGGACCTATATCTGCTTGTACCTGTATGCTTGAAATGTTAGAAACTGCAATGGTCAACGGTTGCCGCAAAATAAATCTCTGCTCCGAATTGACGCCTGAAACTCTTACCCAGAGCCAGAGTTAGTGTTCTGGTTCTGATGTTACGGTGACTTATTTAGTACTGATTATTGCTGCTAGCTCACCATAGTAATAGTTTATTTAGCCTTTTTTTTTACGGATCATCTGGGCTTCAATTTAACCAGTTATTTTGTTTTGAGATATTTTACGCTTCAACTCGGAGTAGCGTTTTGATCTTACTTTAATCCGCTAGGGGCCCTGAGGTAGAAAATGCCGGATTGCAAAACCGCAAAGCGTGAATTAAGTCTTCATCTGCTGCGGGACACGCAAGAATAGCAGATGGATGTTTTCTTTTCCATTTCACTTTACCATAAGCTGCGTTCGTTACACTCCGGGCTGTCTCTGGTATTTTGTCACCGTTGTCCGGTTCTTCTCTTTTAACGCGTTTTTTGGTTGACCGATGGGTAGTCACCGGTGAGTGCAAGAACGCCTTATAAGAATAACCGGAGACCACCTGTGAGAACTCCCGTGACAAAGAACGCAGTTTTAGTCTTATATGCTCTTTGAAATCATTGAAATCATTCTCTTTTCAGCATCTTGTACCTAACAGAGGCAGATATGACGCAGTTTTGATCGGTGTAGTATAATACATTCTTTCCTCGACAGGTCATGCAATCTGACCAGCTATGGTTTAAATGGAGACAATTAGGGTTATATAAAAATGGCAGGGCTTCTACTAGAACTTTGTTCTCTTGTGCTTTACCAAGGTTTAAGAGCTCTTTAAGAACATGCCTGCACCGTTGATGTTAATACACATCTTTTCTTCTTAATCAGGACTGGAGGGAATTTGAAGCGTAGAAAAATACCATGAAAAGGGTTAGGGGGGTATGGATTTAGGTTAACAATTTTATTGAAGTTGGGGACTCGGCAATTCCCGTTTCATCCATCCGAACTGGAGATTTTTTGCCAGCTAGTTTCGGCAAATCTCCAAAAAAAAATAATTTCGGAGCCAGAATCCTTTCAGTTTCATTCCAAGCTCTCCGAGACGGAGTATTGACCCATTCGGTTGTTGATTAGGGAAATAAAGCCGTCTGCTGGGAGCTCTAACGAGATAAAAGTTTTTCGTAGTTCTTTATTGATCGAGTATCCATATTCCATAGGAATTATTCAAATAATCACCGTACGTGGTAAACACTTTCAATCCACGGACACGCTATCCAATTTCTTCCAGAGAGACTACCGACGGTTTCTTAAGTCCAGCAGTTACCGAAAAAAACGCAGCTGTCCTAAGAAGCATTGAAAAATTGCATTTCTCTGCGATTAAAGCTAAACTGAGTACCTATACATCATCTCTTTCTGGCTCTTGGAATAATTTTTTTTGTTCATTGCATGCCCTCTGTATAAGAAAATGGATACGTGTCAGCGTAGGTTTGTTGGACATATACAAGGAAGCATGCTGGGCTATTAACGCACAAATTTCAGATGAAAACTTTTGATCACTGCTTTATCAGCTACCCGACTCAGAGAGAAGTTGACGGCATCTAGCATAATAGTAAACCCTGCTGTACTATTTCTTTCCGGCCGTTCCCCGCCTCGCAATAAGAAAGATCTGCACCCTCTCAGAATCGTTAACGATTTGTAAATTTCTCCTCTTTTAACCAATTTGGTCCACAAATGTAAATGTAATGTATCGTGTTATCATAATAAGAAAAGTAATTTTCTGCCTTAAGTGTAAAAAAAAATACTCACCATCCGATCTCTGCCTTGTTTGTTCTGTTTTATCTTCATCGTTGTAGCCTACTTCGCTACTCTGGTGTTAAAAAATAAAGAGAAGAAAAAGAATATCAGTTATGACTGCTAATTTTTGCGTAGGAATAGATAGACTTAGCGTGACTATGTTTTACCTTGTGTGAAACTTGTTATTTTGCGCATCGAATTTTCAGTTCGGTCCCGATAAGGTAGAAAGATTCATACTCGCATGGGCGACATTTTCGACCGACGTAGGCTTGCCGTTGGTCCGACCTGCGGAGCGAAATAAGAAACACGAATCCGATCGCAAAACTCGGACTCAGCATAACCGAGTCAGTGCATCGGAATCTTCTGCGGTAGTCCCTGGGACAAAGCGGCGCGTGACCTGAAACCTTCACGTACCGTGCTGAAGCCCTAGTCTGTTCTTATGTTTTGTCTTTCGTAAAGCTGGGTGCGGAAGACAGTACTATTGCGGAAACCAAATTCCTTGGTTCTTCTCAGTTATGTCCTTCATTATGTTCGTCAATCACTCCGTTTCCTAGAAACCGCTTGATTGTTCAGGAACCCGGGATTTTGAAATCCCCATGGTTACCCTCTGACATTGTTACAGGTAGCTCAATCAGTGGCGTCTTGGTGATCTCTTCTGGCCAGTGGTTGAGGGGAAAGCGAGATTTGTCGGGGGCTTTGGAAGATTGTCAAAGAGGTGGATAACTTGATCAGATCAGAGTTCGCTACTGCGTCTTACATCTTTTTTACCCACTTCCAGTTGGAGAAGTTACAGAGGTGTACTCGGTATTTCGCACTAGAACGAGAAGCGCGCGATCAGCTTGAGCTTGGCGCCGATCAGTCCCGCGCCGACGCACCTAAGGTAGCGCAAAAAAGCACCAACACTAGCGCAAGAATGCGCCACATGGAGGCAGCACCAGTTTCTCGACGTTTGGTGGTAGTCTCCCGGGAGTAGCTCAAGCCAAAGAATAAAAAAAGCCAAACTCTTATCCCACCCAGAGGGTGTCCAAGAATAACCTCTCTATTGCGATTTCTGTCACTCTTCGAGGGATACGTCGGCAAGAGTTGGAACTCGTCCGATGACGTTGTGGGGGATTGACCCGTTCGGGATTGCTATTTTCTTGGCCTCGGAGCACTCCGTCGAGAGGTTATTGATTTCAGAGCTATCTTCCTCGGATAAGGAGGTGTTGTTCCAAGAGGATAAGGCAGTTCGGTAGCTCGTTTTCTCAGATGCTTTGTCACTAGTAGCCGAGCCAGCACTGTAATGTCTTGAAACCGGCTCGTGACGCTTGGGACTGTCCCAGCACAAATTTGAGGACTTGGAGAGAAGGCTGCGACGTTCTTGAATTGTTTCCAGAGTTTCGTTGTCCGATTCGTAGTCAGGGGCCTAAAAAAAAAAAAAAAAAAAATCAATTTGGATATCTGAATGTAAAATAACTAATAGGAAAAAAAAAATAATACGAAAATAAAATCATAGAAAAAATTCCATTTCCCACCTTGCGTAATAGTTTACGTAGCAGTGTCTATACTTAGGGGGTCTAGGCGGCCCCCGGCCAACCCTCCCCTCCAGATGCAAATAAATAGGAAATTAGAAAATCTTATTATACACTGCTGTTTGGACCGAGAGCACGGAATTTCCCTAGACACGTGTCGTTCTTTTCTCGCCGTTTTTTTTTGTTGTTGCCGGAACCCACTTAGAGATGTGGCCCAAAAGAGGTTTGAGAAATATTGGCATGACCATGGGACCCTTCAGTTCAAACGGCCGTCGAATGATATTAGCTGCTGTTTACGCCTTTACCAGGCCAGAATTCTGCGATCGCTTCCTTACAACTGAATACTAAAATGAAGCAAATAAGTTGACTTCACCCCCCAATATGCCTGACAAGTATCATCGTACTAGTATCTGCAAGTACCCTAACTCTAGTTACTTAAGGTTTGACCCCCTACGACAGCTCCGCAGCTTGTCCAGATCCGATCCAGTTTTATCTGTTCACATCGATGGCTTGTGCGTGTCCTTCCCATCAAGTACCATCCTGATCCTTCCACTCCATGCGTTCCACACGACCCCCCCCCCCAACTCTCCCCTACAGTTCCAGTCCAGACCTGAAATGGAACATCTGCGGGCCATGCGCTTTTGTCAACGATCAAGTTTCATTCGGTTCGAGTAACTTCGTTCAAAAGTTATGCATAGTACTAGATCTGGATTCCTCCTCCCTCCTTCATTCGGTTCGAGTAACTTCGTTCAAAAGGTGTGCATACTACTAGATCTGGATTCCTCCTCCCTCCACTCTCCCCTGGATGGTGGGGGACGAGGGGTAACAATTTCCTAGTGCCGTAAAAATGAGAGTTAATGTCAGAGACACACCGTCGATTAGCGCAAACCCGCGTGTTGACCTAGACTGAAAGCAACGGCGTTGAAGCCAATAAATGGCAAGAGTAAGTAAACAAATATTTGTTTGTGTAATTAGTTTAATGATCTTAGGTGTTACTTGTGTGTTGGCTATAGACAGGGGCGAACTTCTGCCTAGACAAACTAGGCAGCTCTCTAGCGTACCAGCCTCGAAAGGGCTAGGGGGTGAAAGGATATTATGCAAATTTTAATGTGTAGAAAAATATATTTGGTGATTGTCTATTTCATTTCTAAATCTGCAAGTCTATCCCATGAAGTATTAATTTGGCTACATCATATTGGCCAAGGTTGGCTCCAGGTTGAATACCATCTGATCTAGCACTCAAACACTCCCGTTTTTCCAAGGTTCTTATCCGGAGTCTATCTCATAGCGTGCAGCATGCTACAAAGTTTCATCCAAAGGTATCTGGAATTACTAGATTAGAAGACCAGTTACGCCAGTTACCCTGACATTGGGTTAGCATAGATATTCGTGACCATGACAATTGCAGATTCTGATATAGTGTAAACGTGCTAAGTACTTAGTTACGGCGAGCTATAGAGTTGGCAGATGCAGCGCTTGTGTTAGGAGTTATCGAACTGTGGCACTAGCGACAACAAACTTAGCACTATTTCATGTATTCTCCAAATTGTTGCACTTCGTGATAATTTAAAAGTAAAAATATTCTGCGTGATTCCATTATCCCGTGTCCATTGGAATCAAATCGTCTCGGTATTGTATTTCAGGTTCCAGAAAAACTGGGGGGATATTGACAGTCTACTTGTCCGTCTGTCCGTCTGTCTCCGTGACTTCAGTAGCTCTGAACTTGAGATATTCTGATATAAATTGGTTTACAGGCTCTTCAGGACTTCGAATCAAATTCGTAGATTTAGGTTCCTCGTAGATTTTGTTCTTGGAGACAGTTAGAGACAGAAAAGTTTTCCGATCGGATGTGGTGACATAAGACTTGTTAAATCAGGAAGTGATATTACGTCTGACGGATAGATATGTTAATATAAGAACGGATAACTAGAGGGATTGATAATTAATGTAGTCTGAACTGATATTTGCCTGGAAATGGTTGTAGACTCTGATTATCTGGCCGAGAGAATTGACTAGGAGGTCCGCATAAGGAAACTTGTTCAACTAGTATGTACTATTATTGCTCGGCTCTGATGGGCAGTTCGGCGCGAATCTAGGTAAAAAGGAAACCAGAAACTTCTTGTTCAGGTTGACTGGAATGTGTGGAGATTTCGTCGAACAAATAATTCGATAGGAATCCGGCGAATCAGGAAATTTGCCCCAGCTGCAAATTTCCTGACCAAATTTCGGTAACTATCGGGGGCTGTAGTTTCTTGGGAGATTTTAGGTTTGGGATCCCATCGACATATTTGGTCTTATTTTGTTTGAATGAAAAATCTTTAGATGGCACCGTTTTTTATGGTGCCATATAGCGATCGCAATTTCTGTCCGTCTGTCGGTCTGTCCAGGTTTTGCTAGTTTGGGCACTTCCACATAAGCTAAGACGACGAAACTTGGCAGGCGTATCAGGGACCCCAAAAGATTAAGTTGGAAATAGTCACTTCACCGATCTGAGCATCGTGGGGGAGTGGAGGGAGGGGGAATCCGGAAACTAGAGGTATTTATAACTTTTGAACGGGTGATCGGATCTTAATGAAACTTGATATTTGGAGAGACCCCATGTTTCAGACGACCCGATTAAGATACGGACCCGATCCGGTGACTTTGGGGGGAGCTGGAGGGGGGGGGGGGGCGGAAATCTTGTAAAACCCTTAGAGTAGAGGGATCGGGATGAAACTTGGTGGTTAGAACGAGCACAAGTCCTAGATACATTGTTGACATAACCGGACTGGATTCGGGCACGGTGGGGGGTCGGGGGGGGGGGAATTCCGGTGATCCCGCTAGTTGTACTTCCGGATGTGCTAGGACAATGAAACTTGGCAGGCATACCACGGACCTTAAATGATTAAGCTGGAAATAGTCACTTCCCCGATCCGAGCATCGTAGGGGGAGTGAAGGGAGGGGGAATCCGGTATTTATAACTTTCGAAAGGGTGGTCGGATAGCAATGAAATTGGATAGTTGGAGAGACCTTGTGCATCAGACGACCCACCGGATCCGGTGACTTTGGGGGGAGGGGGAGCTGGAGGGGAAATCTTGGGAAACGCTTAGAGTGGAGGGATTGGGACGAAACTTGATGGGAAGGACTAGCTCAAGTCTTAGAGACATTGTTGACATAACCGGGCCGGATTGAGGCACTGTGGGGGGAGTTGGGGGGGGGGGGAATTCGGTGATTCCGCCGGTTTGGTACTAGGACGGTGAAATTTGGTGGGCATATCAGGGACTCAAACAGACTGCCTTGAGAATAGTTGTTTCCCCGCTCCTACCATCGTGGGGGGCGTGGAGGGAGGGGGAATCCAGAATCTAGTGGCATGCCTAACTTTTGAACGGGTGATCGGATTTGAATGAAACTTGGCAAGTGGAAAGAGCAATCGTCCCAGATGTTCCACGCGAAGTCCGGACCGGATCCGATAGTTGTGGGGGGAGTTGAAGGGGGCCACCGGAAATCTCGCGAAACGCTTAGAGTCAAGGGATCGGGGCTAGAATTAGGTATGAAAAACAAGCATAAGCCCTGTAGACACGTTCTTGACAGAACCAGATCTTACCGGGGCTCTTTGGGGGAATTTGGAGGAGCTTTCCCGGAATTCCAGTGATCGCGAGTTCACTGGAAACATGACAATTCCAGATGTCCCAAGGACGATAAGACTTGGCGGGCCCAACGGGCCTGACCCAACCAAATAGACTTAAGAACCCGACATGATGCCCTAAGAAAACTTCCGTTCCTGGATCCGACCGTTTTTATGGCACTTGAGCTTACTCAAGTGCCATATAGCGATTGTAATTTCTGTCCGTCAGTCGGTCTGTCGGTCTGTCGGTCCCGGTTTTGCTAGTTCGGGCACTTCCAGATAAGCTAGGACGATGAAACTTGGCAGGCATATCAGGAACTGGACCAGATTAAATTAGAAATTGTCGCTTCCTCGATCCGACCATCTGGAGGGGAGTGGAGGAAGGGGGAATCCGGAAAAAATAGGAAAAATGAAATATTTTTAGCTTACGAACGGGTGATCGGATCTTAATGAAACTTGATATATGGAAGGACTTCGTGTCTCAGACCCTAAATTTTAAATCCAGACCGGATCCGGTGACACTGGGGGGAGTTGGAGGGGGAAACCGGAAATCTTGGAAAACACTTAGAGTGAAGGAATCCGGATGAAACTTGGTGGAAAGAACAAGCAGAAGTCCTAGATACGTGATGGATATAACCGGAACGGATCCGCTCACTTTGGGGGAGTTGGGGGGGGGGGAGAAGTCCGAATTTTTAGTGATCCCACGAGTTTGGTGCTTCCTGATGTGCTGGGACGCTGAAAATTGGCAGGCACGTCAGATACCGACCAGATTAAAATGGGAAATAGTCATTTCCCCGATCCGACCATCTGGGAGGGGGAGTGGAGGGAGGGGGAAGCCAAAATGTGTGGTATTTTTATCTTGCGAACGAGTCATCGGATCTTGATGAAATTTTATATTTAGGATGACCTCGTGTCTCAGACGTCCCACTATAAATCCGGACCGGATCCGATGACACTGGGGGGAGTTGGAGGAGGGAACCGGAAATCTTGAGAAACACTTAGAGTGAAGGGATCGGGATGAAACTCGGTGGGAAGAACAAGCACAAGTCCTAGATACGTCATTGATATAAGCGGACCAGATCCGGGCACTCTGGGGGAGTTGGGGGGGGGGGTCCGGATTTCTAGCGATCCCGCGAGTTCGGCATACTTCCTTATGTGCTAGGGCGATGAAACTTGGCAGGTATGTCAGGGACCCGAACAGGTTCACTTGAGAACAGCCGTTTCTCCAATCCGACCATACTGGGGGGGAGTGGATGGATGGGGAGCCCGGAATCTAGTGGCGTGTATAACTTTTGAACTGGTGATCGGATCTTGATGAAATTTTATATTTAGGATGACTTCGTGTTTCAGACGTCCCACTATAAATCCGGACCGGATCCGATGACACTGGGGGGAGTTGGAGGAGGGAACCGGAAATCTTGAGAAACGCTTAGAGTGGAGGGATCGGGATGAAACTTGGTGGAAGAACAAGCACAAGTCCTAGATACGTCATTGATGTAAGCGGACCAGATCCGGGCACTCTGGGGGAGTTGGGGGGTGGCCGGATTTCTAGCGATCCCGCGAGTTCGGCATACTTCCTGATGTGCTAGGGCGATGAAACTTGGCAGGTATGTCAGGGACCCGAATAGGTTCACTTGAGAACAGCCGTTTCCCCGATCCGACCATAGTGGGGGGAGTGGATGGATGGGGAGTCCGGAATCTAGTGGCGTGTATAACTTTTGAACGGGTGATCGGATTTGAATGAAACTTGTATGGTGGAAAGAGCTATCGCCTCGGATGATCATTGTTAAGTCCGGGTCGGTCGGGTTATACCTGTAGGGATGGGGGGGGGGGGACCCGAAAACTCAAGAAACGCTTAAAGCAGAGGGATTGGGACGGAATTTAATGGAGAGAACAAGCATTAGGCCTAGATCCGAATTTGACGGAGCCAGATGGTTTCGGGGCTCTGTGGGGGGGGGGGGGGGGGGGGTAGAGGGGGTTTCCCGGAATACCGGTAGTCGGGGGTTAGAATAGTTCCAGAAGTACTAAGACAATGAAACTTTGCAGGCATATTAGCGACCCGACATAATTGACTTATTTATTTAAACTAGGATACGACCAACTAGGGTCAAACAAATGGGTGATAAGAATCGATGGCCTCGACATGTAAAAGATGCGTTCGAACAAATGCGACCACGGTTGGGGGAATTGGGGGGGGGGGGGGACTTTTGACATGCACAAAAACCAAACGAATGGCCCGAATGAGATGCAAGTTCGACAGTGCCGAGTTTATGCGGCCTAGATTTGTTCTTTGGCGTCCGGGCCGGATGCGGCCAAGGTAGGGGGGGGGGGGGTACTGGAAACTTACAGATAGGCTATGCTCCAATTTCAGTGAAACTTGATGGACAGGAAGAGGGAATTAGGAGATATGACGTTTATGTTTTCAAGTCCTGTTCGGCCACAGTGGCGGGAATTGGAGGGAGATTGCCGGAAACTTTGAGGCTCGCATAGGAGTCAAACGAGTGCATCAGTTTAAATGAAACATAGAACTTAGAGAGAGCATATACCCTAGATGACATATTTTTGGCAAGGATCCGGATCCGACAACGTTGGTGGGGGGAGGGGGTACCAGAATTTTCCAAAAATGCTCAGACTCGACCGAAACTTTAGCGGTGGTATAAAAGAAGATACTTTAGATGATCCATTTTTTAGTCCGAACCAGATTCGGCCACGGTAAGGGGAGATGGAGGGAGTACCGGAAATATTGTAGCACGTCTAGGGATCAAACTAGTGGATTTATTAGGCTGAAACTTGGAAGTTTGAACAGTCATGTGCATTTGATAATCGAGACGATGCCGGAACTGCTTAGAAGTGAGTGAAACAAACTATCCTACTTCTATTTCCAAACCGCATTTTTTGATGGCGGGTGTATTTTATCACGTTCTCATCTACTTTCTTGTACTGCCTACTCGTAACAAGTGCCATATGAGCTCGTAGCTCTTGTTGAGGGAGCTAAGGAAATGGGAATCCTGAAATTACTGACTTCCCTAGGTTGCGAACAGGTGGTCCGATTCGAGTGAAACTTTATGGGTGATAAGATCTGATGACCTAGATATGCAAGACAGCTAGATATCCTATTTCTTGGTCCTAACCTAGGGAGGTTGAAGGTGGTATTTTGTGACATTCTCATCTACTTTCTTGCATCACCTACTCGTAACAAGTGCCATATGAGCTCGTAGCTCTTTTTTTTTAATATAATCACCATTATTGAGACTTGATGCAAACCAATTGGGTAGTTGGTCCCAATCCTCTAGAGTTTCCATATGGCTGACCCTTTAACAAATTGCGGAACAATAGGTACTCACATTCTCAATTTTCTCGTCCAGAGCTCGGAAAAATTCCAACTGGCTTTGAGTCAGCTCGCTGGAAATTAGAAACGAAAGTCAGTTAGCAACTTCTTCCGAGTTATTGTCGGCTTACATCGCATGCAGTGCCTTACACAATCATCCCTTTCTCGAATCAACGTCAAAGTGTTTTGACATAATCCAGACTTGGAGAGACACGATTACTACCTCACAGGAATGATTATTGTCAGCACAACGGTACCAATCTAAGTAATGAATCGAAAAAATAGGCCCATCGTGCGGGACTGGAACCGGTGACTTCCGGTTTAATTGCCGTTGTGGCAAAAAAAAGAACACCGAGGATCGCTGTGGTCGCAAACCCCTAAATTCGAAGCATAGAAGCGGGCTACAGGAACTGGGAATTTTTGGGAATCCGGCCGACCTAGCGAAACTCAAACCTTTGACAGGCCAACTCGTCAAACAACAATGAAGTACAATGAGTTAAAAAAAAATTAATCCGTAGGCCGGCTGTGGTAATTAGGAGAAGGCTTATCGAGTGAGCTAAGGTCGTGTAGTGTTTTATTAGACCGGGTCCATCCAAACAAGACCTAATCAGTTTAAAAATCATATGTCTGGAATAGCATCGGTTTTAATAGACCCTTAAGTTGTTTAATTTCAATGTAAAAAAAAAAAAACTTGCATTATTTACTACTGGGATTAATCTTGTCTCTAAAAAGTCTAATTCGTATTAATAGTAGAGATAAGATTAATCCCAGTAGCAAATACTGCAGTTAACTTTAATCCTTACTCGGAGAAGCTTTTTACTGTGTTCTCCTCACCGTGAGTCTATTCCCCAGACCATTCCAGCTATGGATACGTCGGTTCAAGACCGAGAACCCAGAACTTGTGTTGTTATTAATTAGGATCAGGCCATAAGGACTGAAATGTCGAACCCTCGTCGGCAGTCCAGGGCCGTAATTGCAGAGGCTCTGCAGCTGTAGACTATAATAAGATTAGGCAAGATCATAACCATCTACATTGACAGCAATAATAATAATAGTAATAACGTTTGTTTATTGACCCAAAAGGCCATACTAGATTAAATACATGTTTCACTACATAAATAAACTGTTACACCTCTAGAACTGTTATGCTGCGTAAGCAAGGCTAGACTTTCTTCCCTGAGTCTAAACGCTTTAGTCATATATTTACGTACTTCTAGAATGAAGTTGGGATTCGTAGATTTCAGGATACCGGGAAGCGATACTAACCCACCCCCAACAAATTTTACCCTGAAATGCGAAAGCGCGGTACTCCAAGAGGAGTGGTTCAAATCCTCCTCATGCAACTGGCAAAGAGGGCAAAGGTAAGTCTCTCCCGTACCAGCTTTCCTCCTATTAATAAGTTTGTTTTTCTGGGGATCGGCAGCCTGTTAGATCGGTTCTGAAACCAAGTTTTCAATGTAGCAGGATCAAGTCCTAGCTTAAAATAATATTCAAAACAAAACACATATTTTACAACTTAAGGGTTTCTGAAGTTTAGAGTCTTATTTGCCAATCTTAGATTTCTTGATCCTCAATAATTTGTTCATAGGGTAATACCTTAAAATGTGTCTGATCTTGTGTCGGGCCATAGCCCTCATTTGATGCATAAGATAATCGTTCTAGTTGGGCAAAAGATGTACCTACTTGTGTACAAGCATAGTGTTTGGGGTCGGAGACACTTTCAGCGGTCGTTGTTTCTTTTTTCCATCTATGTCGTCGTTGTTCCTTGAAGGGAGATTGGAGTCATCTTCACTCTCATTTGGCGGTATTGTGCAGGATCCGTTGGAAAATTTGTCTGAAAAGTAGACTCTTTTGATTGACCTTTTATCCACACTGTCAGAAGTTTGATAACATTTGACAAAGGATGCACAATTTTAACAGATACTTCGATACCAGCTACAAGTTTTACACATTATTTTTTTATGACCTTTTAAGTGTTAGTTTTTCGTTGAAAGTAGCATTGCAAACCAAGTGATGATACCGAGTTTTTCTGTAACGCTAATAGATAGTGTGTTGTCTGTTGAAATTGTACATCCTTAGGTTAGACTAAGTTAGATATTATGAAACCTCTGAAAGAGGTTGAAATCATGCTTAATCTACTCGGACACAAAGTTGAGTGTTGGCCGGTGATGAATCCTGCTAAAAAACGCCACGTTTTTAGTCAGCGTCTTGATCAAGTGTCCACGGTATAATTTTGCAGTGACAAATTTGGACGTCCGACTACTTCACAGCCAAAGTTCACGCAGGTGATGATTTTGAAAAAGCGAATTGCGACTTCGCTACGCACATAAATTGGCCGGGCTTTGATCTGAATCAGTATATTGCAGCAGACGGATTATTAGTTTTCCAGGCCGGATTTTGTTTTCACTTTCATCATGAAGTGGAAAAAATCTTAGTTTTTCTGAGTGAAATTGATGATGGTGCCGAAAATCCTGGCAGGGAAATCCAGTCCGCGACCCTGGTCGTCTTTCTCCAGCACAAGAGGCAGTCAAGGGAGTTCCAAAGATTAGCTGAAGGTGGTGTATCTCAGCATTTGCTAACTCTTGTATTTAAATATTATATGACAGTAAGATAAAGAACACAAAGCCAATAGAGCCTGCGTCTTTGGTCCCATGCACCGACTATAGATACCCCGACAAATTTGAGCAGAGCTAGAGCTACTTGCTCAGCTTTGGGTTTCCGCCCGTCTACTTCCCTCTTAGCTGCTTCCCTCTTAGTCGCTCTTAGACAACCCTCTGTAAAGCTCCACACGTGACATCACAATCTTAGACAAACAATAGTCTGTTTACTCTCGACTTTTCTTCTCCGAGTTTACTTTGATGAGCTGTTTGTATCGGTAACGAATTGGGATGTTTCACGTAGCTTCCTACCCTCCGCTCGTTTGCATTGGGAATCTATTTGGCTCTGAATGGGTATTGGGATTACAGAGATCGGGAGATAGAGGTTCTGTTGCTTATTGGTTCATAGCAACATTGTGGTTGGCGCTTATGATAAACTGGCTAGCCTATTTGACCTATGCGTGTCAGAGCACCAGCCTTTTAGTTCGTCGGCACCAAAGCTAACCGTTCAGACGTGACAGGATCTTCTTTGTTTTCACCCAGATCACCAAGCACTTTTTAATAACATATCCGGTCGGCTTGAAAGTAAACGTGAACATTGTCACTCTAACGTTGATTCTATACTGTTTGCTGTATGTTGCATAAAGTCGAGACCAAATCGTGACATTGTCACACCTCCATTCATGTTTGAGATGCGTACGTGTCAAAAGGATGGTGCCACCTTTTATCTGCCTGAGAGCGTGTGAACCGACTGCTTGGCACGGACAAATAACTGGCGATGTTATAAGTTACGATATTGGTTCCGCCGTTAGTTAAAGTGAGGCTTCACCTTC
Organism: Branchinecta lynchi; assembly: GCA_023053575.1. NCBI lineage: Eukaryota > Metazoa > Arthropoda > Branchiopoda > Anostraca > Branchinectidae > Branchinecta > Branchinecta lynchi. Next base: position 9,303,467 of record JAKZAP010000004.1, read on the forward strand.
CAGATTTTTCTTCCGTATCCCAGACAGCCGTTTTCGTCGAGA